>CM060694.1:69969731-71169731 GCA_030686995.1 Artemisia argyi | reverse complement strand
CTTGTTTTCCTGCATTTATGAACATGAGTGGCTAAACACCTCTTGGTGTTAGCCTTATTATGAAATTATTATTAATATGATTTAGTTTTCTCGCATCTTTAGTTGTTTTATTTGTATACTTTCTTAGCTTGTCTTAGGATACTCTAGATTTAAGGGTATTGATATTGGGTAGTCCTTCGAGGGGAGTGTGTGTTGTGACCGTGCCAACATTTCATTAGAAGGATGTGACTTGGTGATAGAAATATCGCCATACACGTGCGAATTGATCATATGATCACCTACCAAATAGATATACTTAAGAAGTTAGAGGGGAGGTGTAAGTGACAACACATCCCATTAGACTAGTCTAAGTTAGGAGAGGTGCTTAAGGACTCTTGCATTTCGCGCCAGTGAACTCTTTCAATTGATTTGGAAGAATAGGGCGAGATGTAGAATAGGATAGGCGATTTGACCATTTGAGTCTATTGAATCGAACCCCCAGATAAAACAATAGGATGCGTAATTAGAAAACTTGTCATGTTAATAACAAGAGTAGTAATTAGGTTAACACTACTTTCTCCTACTGATTTCCCTTTACTATTTATTTGCTTTTGTTTTAGTTAGTTTAACTATTTAAATCATTAAAAAACCCCTTTATTTTGTGACATTAGAACTTAGATATTTTCCGCCCCTTAGCTCTTGGGACGACCTTGGCTTTACCATTTAGCTATACCTTACACGACCGGGTACACAGCCCGATAGTGCATAAGGTAAACCTTAGGTAGACGAGACTATTATAAATATAAAACCTAGTCGGTAAATACTGCATCAACTAGAGATATATTCGATCCTACAATTGGTATCAAGAGCTAACTGGGGTTTAGGTAGATATTTATTAGTTAGTGTGTATGTCTTGTCTCGTATAGTTTACTGTCTAAAAGGTCCAAAAACGTCTTTGTTTTTCTGGTCATAAACAAACAGTCCAAACAATCCTTATCTTGTCTTTTGGTGTATCAAATCTGTGGTTGAATCCCTTTTTATTGTGTTAATGTTTATTTGGCGATTCGTACCAAGATTTAAATGGTGTTAACATGTTTTTGGTGGTCAGAATCAAGCTTTTGTCGGTCAGACTGAGTTTTAAAGCTTTTCAAATCCGAGAAAAAAAGTAGTAAATTATGATCGCAATACAAGTCTCGTATTGGGTTTTGCTACGATAGCAGCTTGCGATTGTAGCTGCGATAGCAATCTGTGATAGCAATCTGTGATAGAAAAAAAGGATGGGAGAAACACTTGCCGTTAATCGAATTCTCGTATAACAATAGTTATCATGTTAGTATTAAAGCAGCACCGTTTGAAGCACTTTATGGACGTAAGTGCAGATCCCCAGTCTGTTGGGCCGAAGTTGGAGAAGTATAACTTACGGGTCCAGAGATAATCCATGAGACTAATGAGAAAATAGTTCAAATCCGACAACGCTTACAAGCAGCAAGAGATCAGCAAAAGAGTTATACCGATATAAGACTTAAGCCTTTAGAATTTCAAGTCGGAGATAGGGTTATGCTGAAAGTTTCACCTAGGAAAGGTGTATTTCATTTCGGAAAGCAAGGAAAGCTAAATCCGAGATACATCGGGCCATTTAAGATTATTGAACGAATTGGTTCGGTGGCATACCGACTTGAATTACCGGATGAACAAAGTAACATACACTACACATTTCACGTCTACAACCTTAAGAAGTGTTTGTCTGACGAATCACTCATCATTCCTATTAAAGAGCTTCAGTTGGATGATAAGCTCAATTTCATAGAGGAACCAGTAGAAATCATGGACCGAGAGGTCAAAAATCTAAAACACCACCAGATTCCTATCGTTAAGGTACACTGGAACTCCAAAAGAGGACCAGAGTATACTTGGGAATGAGAGGATAAAATCCGTGCTAAATACCTACACCTATTCTCACCATCACCTACTAACCCTAGCTAAATCACATGACGAGATTTTCTTTTAGGATGGGAGACTGTAGTAACCCACTAACTTCCCCACTAAGCCTCCCCTAGGTTATCTATACCTCACTAACTTAACTTAGGCCCTCACTAAGCACCCTCTAGGATTAGAAATGCCTATATCATTTTCCCGAGTAAATTTTTTGCTTCATTACATCTCTACTACCCATATGACTCCTAGACCTGCTCACGTATCCACCTATCCACAACACCACTATGTTTACCTCCTATAAACATCCAAGTATGTCAAGTCTAGATTATAAACATTAATACACTAAGTAATCTATCATTCTAGGATACTATATCTATTAGAAACCCTAATAAAACCCTAAATGCACCCTATGTGTTTATGATTATCTTTAAAACCCTAATTGCTTATCTGAACTAGTTTGAAAGTGTTCAAGGATTAGGTATAAGTTGATATAGTAACTTTATGATATCTTAGACTCCCTAGACCATAGTACAACTCCCTAGAACTTAGGTACAAGTCCCATAAGCACAAAACCATAACTAGGGTTTACAAGTCCCAAAACTAGGTCAAACCTTCCCAAAACTTTCCCACAAGCAACCACCACTTAGTATAAGCCTCCTAGGACTTAATATTAGTCACTAAACACTCATACGACCCTGATCTAGGCACAAAACCTTAGGCTAGACCTTAATCTTTCACAAGAAAAAAACTAAAACAAAACTAGCTAAAACTTAACCAAAGCACCTCAAGCTCCTCAACCAAGCACCCTAGCACCTTAATCATGCCAAGCACACACTCTAGCACCACCCAAGCGACCACGCAAGGTGGTGGATCACCACCTTGTTACCATAACCAGCCGCGGCCCAACCACCATCCAACACCATCCCTTACAACCCCCTAGCTACTTGCAGCTCTTCCTTGTCACCCATTAGGTCCTCCAATACGTCCCCTAGCTACCATGAGTCAGCTCCTTCCTTGCCACCTCTCTTCTTTCTTTCTTGCTTGACAAACCAAATGCACCCTATAAATACCAACCTTCCTCCTCCATTTCACTTCTCACCTTCCTCTCTTCTCCACCTCACTTACTTCAATAGTATTAAGTCCCTAAGATCCTTAGAAGTCTAGTAGCAAAGCCCTAGTACTAGTCGAATTCCATTTGTAGTCGAAAACCCTAGTTTTTCCGCGTTAGAGTTCCCACGACCTAGGAAAGCCTCAACTTTGATTCTAATAGCCTTAGTACTGATATAGGACACTTATAATATGCCTTAGGACCGTTAGATAAGCCTTGATCATTTTCATTTAAAAGTTTTCATTTCAAAACCCTAATTTTAGATAAATACATGTTTATATCCTAAATTGCCTTAACTTGTGCTATAATCTGATTTAGGAGACTTAGTTAAGTATATATTAGCTAAACATAAGCTAGGAAATTCTTTAGTTACATTAGAATATAGTTTACATAAAGTTAGGACTAGTTTTGCAAAAGTTTTCATGCATAGGGGTATATATGGTAACTTTCTCAAAATATTAAGTCTAAGGACTATTTTTGACATAACTTAGAAGTATAAAGTATAAGGACCCTTTTTGCAAAGTTCTAGAACCCTAGGATAGAAAATAAAACAAGTTAGAAACATATAAAGACTAGTTTTGCAAATACTATTAAGTTAAGGGTATAAATAGTAAATATAGAAAGATAGTATAGTTTAGGGACTATTTCTGCCATTTCTCTAAAATGTATAAGTATAGGGACTAGTTATGTGAAGTATAGATAGTTAAATACTTAATATATAAGTTTAGGGTAGAAATTGTAAATATGTGAAACTTGAAGGGTATAAACGGACTATTTTCATATAAATAATAAAAACCTATTTTTACTTAAAACATAACACAATAGTAGGGAGCTTCATGTGAGGAGTTTCATTTGGGTAATTTTTTTGACGAGTTTGCTGGGTTTACGAATTAAAGTGCCCTGGCTCCTCAAACGTTTACTACATGACTTCTGAATTATGATGGCCCGAACGGTGTTATGTATGCCTAAATGATAATAACAAAATAACTCAAGAGTAGGGAGCTTTGTGTGAGGAGTTATATACTTATGAATTATGATGGCCCGAACGATATTATGTTGGCAGCATAATACAATAGTAGGGAGCTTCATGTGAGGAGTTATACTTTTGGATTACAATAGCCCGAACGGGGTTATGTTATAACTAACTCTAGAATCCCAAAGTGAAATTACTTGAAAACCTAGAAACTAGA
The DNA here is from genome assembly GCA_030686995.1 of Artemisia argyi. Classification (NCBI taxonomy): domain Eukaryota; kingdom Viridiplantae; phylum Streptophyta; class Magnoliopsida; order Asterales; family Asteraceae; genus Artemisia; species Artemisia argyi. The sequence continues at coordinate 71,165,519 of CM060694.1, read as the reverse complement.
GAATTGACATACACACACATACACTACCCCTATGATACGTGAGTGAGCCGTCTAAACCCCTATATCACTTGCCTTAGACCTAGGTGAGTTTTCATAGCCTCACTTTTAAATGCTTTACAAACCCTGTGAGGGGGATACATGCTTTAAACCGAATACAAGTCTTTTTCTTTGGTTGTTGCACGAGTGTTACTTTCTGCCACCATTACATAACTAAATTCATGAGCCATAATCACTTGCGAGTGAACGCGAGTATAGTTGATAGATCTATTGGAGTTTGACAACTCCCGTTGGTTTGCCCCAGCCGGGCCACCAATAAGTACTATACTTGAAACCTCTAAGGATTAACTTTGGCAAGTTATCCTTCTATGCCCCTCATGGTTTGGTCTGCAGACCCCATGACCCGGTCTGTTAACGTGCGGTTTCATGAGCTTAGTGCAACATACCCTTCTCTTTCATAACTTTTTCTACGGGGTTTATGCTGAACCCTGTGGAGCTTGTATTCACTCTATCTCTACTTAAACCTATGACTCTCACTCAACACCTAGTGTTGACCTTTAAGCATGTTATCCTAGGTATATAAGCCCTTAAGGAACCCATGGCACTGAGTGGCACTGAGCATGAGTATGTCCGTAATATTTATCATTCACCCACTAATAACATAAACAAAACGTATCTTAGGGACCTCTCTTTTGGTAAAAGTAAAATTTTTACTATAAAACTCTTATAAAATAAATGAATGATTACATCTTTTTCAAAACCGTCTCTTTTCGAGTTGTTTTCTATATCATGTCTTTGTTCCAAAATGTGATACCCCAGATCTATATTCCGCTGTGATCTATCAAAAATGGGGTTGTTACAGATTGGCATCAGAGCCTTGGTTATAGAGAACAAAAGGATTTTCCTAAAAACTATAACCAGTCATTTCTAAAAAGGTCGTCCTCAGTGCCACAAGAATCCCCGAGCTGCCTTTAGAATAGATTCCCTAATAGGATAGTTTCCCTAATGCCTTTAGGATAATTTCCCTAATGCCTTTAGGATAGATTCCCTAATGCCTTTAGGATAGATTCCCTATTACCTTTAAGATAGATTCCCTATTGCATTCCCTAACTTGCCTTTAGGATACAACATAAGATAGGAGAATGCTAAGATACTTTTCCCGGGTATTACAGTTAGGAATGTCTTCCCCTAATCATCCTATCATCGTGTTGGAAATCGATGATGAGGATAATTCCTTAGGTAGTTATGAGTATGCTCCGGCTACTCCTATCATTCATTCTTTGATTCTAACTCACCGGAAGAATTAGCTCAGAATGTCTTAGTTGCCTTAGCTATAGAAGCCTCCCCGAATGATCCGTATATGCAAATATATAATAACTATATGCAAGCATATGGTGGTGTTATTCCTATGGTGCCTACTTTAACCCCTACACCATCTTTACCTCATTTTAAAACCCAAGATTGCTATGTTCCCGAACTAGTTTCTCCTTCTCGTAAGAAATTACGTATTATACCAACTACACCTCCCCTTAGGTATGAAATAGGAAATAGTTCTTATAAAACACCTATAGAAAGACGTGAGGAACAAATTGAGGATATACTTAATCACCTAGATAAGTTGTCCTTAGGACGTATCGAAGAAGTAGAAAATAAGATTAGTGATCTAGGAAAAGGTAGGGTTATAATACAAAAAGAATGTGATAGGTTAGAAACTGAACTTAGGAAAACCTGTAATCAAATTTCTAAGTTACAAATAAGGTTTGAAGGTTAGTATGATGAAGTAGTCATAGCTCATGTTAAGCTTTCCACACTAGAAATGATCATCAAAGATATTAAAAATAACCATAGGTCAGATATAAGAGGCCTTTTAAAAGCAATCCAGGAACTTAAGAATAGTAAAGGTTCAAACTAGTAAGGTTATATGTTTAGTTTTAAAAATATAACTTAGTTAGGTAAGTAGTTGTTAGGTTTTCACCATGTAAGATATAGGAATAAAAGTCATAGTTTGTTTATACTAAGTCTTGTTAGATTAAGTATCTCATATTAGGAACTATTATAGGCTTACCCTAAAGAACTCGAGGTTATAGAGAACTTAAAATTTTACCTAGGAACACGAAAACTTAAAACAATTAAGAACTTTTAGGATTAGCATCACTATACCTTTAGGTGGGAGAAATGAACTTCCAGGGAATTTAGCAAATCTTATTAGGAACTCTGCCCATTTAGTTTTAGGATTCCCAACCCTTGGTATCAGAAATAAAATAGATATCTTCCGTCTATAGAATGGCACGTACGAGATCAACTACACCCACTACTCCCGCCATGACTCAGGAAGCCATTCGGCAACTAGTTGCTGATAGTGTAACTGCGGCACTAGAAGCTAGGGATGCAAACATGGCTAGAAACCCCGAAGTTCCTGTAGTGAAGAAGAGTAACTACAAGGAATTTATGAGCTATCAGCCTTTTAATTTCAATGGGATAGAAGGGGCCATAGGATTGATTAACTGGTTTGAGAGGTGTGAATTAGTGTTCTCTCGTAGTAACTGTATGGAGGATTGTAGAGTTAAGTTTGCTATCGATACTCTTACCGAAGAAGCTTTGTCCTGGTGGAACTCGTATGCTCAGCTAATAGGAATTGAGGAGGACTACAAGATCACCTGGATTGAATTTAAAAAGCTTATGATTAAGAAGTATTGCCCTCGAACGTAAGTAAAAAAAAATGGAAGATGAGTTTTATAACTTGACTGTAAAGGGGAACGATGTCAAAACTTATATTAGGAGATTTCAGGAATTGGCAACTTTGTGTCCTACAATGGTGCCAACTACTGAAAAGACGATAGAAGTTTTCATCAGAGGTATACCCCAGAGTATCGAAAGGAATGTGATGAATCTAAACACACCTTGATTTGTGTTAGAATGATACTTTGAGTTATACTACCAAGTATGCGGAATCTACTTAGTAATACTTAGAAGTTTGATTGTAAGAAAAAGCAATTGTATATGAATGAGAATAATGTGTAAACCAAACTGTTAGCTCCAATATTATTAAGAATAATAATACGAGTGATCTTTGTATCACTAGGGTTACAACCTTGAAGCTATAAGAAAATCATATATCTAACCTTAACCTAGGACCTCCTTTTATAGCACAAGGAGTCATCTTCTACAAGATAAGTATAAGTCTAATAGAATAGGATATACACAAAATCTATTCTATATTTATCTATACACGTTTCCTAACAATTATCCTGACAGCAGTGGTAATAATATGTACTAGCAGTGGTAATGAGTTTCCACTGCTAGTGCATTCTTTAGCAGTTGTAATCTCCATGCTTAACAGTGATAACTGTTAGTATAATTCCCAACAATCCTCCCCTAAACTTATGATTTCTTTACAAATCCATAAGTTTCTTTATTCAATCAGCATCATTGAGGATATAGGAAATTCTTCCAAACACTTCATTTTCTTCTTAAAGCCTGCATAACTCTTGAACACTGATCTTTTATCTTCTGAATCAAAGCTCTAAATTTTTCAGTGTCTTCATGAACTCTTAATCTTGATGTCAACATTGCAGTAAGTGTTACTGCTCTAAGTGGATATTCCTTCTCAGCAAACATGAATACATCCACTCCAGCTGTTGTAGAAACATGATGAACCTTACATGAATCATAGTATGACCATGTGGTATGCAAATCTGTAGCTTCAAACTTCCAGTAACTGTCATTAAGATCTGGTTCATAAAGTCTCCTCAAATCAACCCATAGCTGCATTTCCTTCATATCTTTGAGAGTATCAGCCTTGAATCTTTCATCAACTAACTTCCAAAGCATATCAAGATCACTTCTGTCACAAGCTTTAATAAGATCTTCAAATTGAATGAAAGATGAAGTTTCACCTCCCAATCTTGTTATCTTCCATGTTGGAGCAAAATTCTTTGCTGTGTAAACTTCCCAATCAATAATTGGATGTCTTACTTGTATAGGATCTGGATAGAAATCTTCTTCTTCTATCACTATCATAGCACTCAGCTGATCTTCTGTAAGTTTCTCAGATATAGATTCTTCTTCTTGAGAAAACCTTGTCTTTTTAGTGACTTTATGTTCATAAGCTGTAGCTTTCCTTTTAGACTTAGGAAATCTTCTTTCTTCTTCTTCAAAATCAAAAGGAATAAAATCACTATCTTGTCTTTTGAGCCTGTAAAAGATCCCTTCAATCCTATCATGAGACATGCCTTTGAATTGAGACATTTTCCAATTCCCAACATGACAGCAATAAGTCTTCATCTCTGCAATCACTTGTGCCTTCGTTGGTTGTCTTTGCTTATTTTGACCTTTTCTAACTTCTCCAATAATCTCATCAAGTGCTTGTTGATTCTTCATATGGATAAAATCAGCTAATTGAGCTGATCTCTGTTTTTCTGTCAAAGTCTTGTTAGCAACAAGCTCAATTGCCTTCTTCTTGATTACTAGATCATTGGCAATCATATATTCAATCTCTTCTTCAGTTGGCACATAGGTGAACATTGGAGCCTTTTTGTTTGAGAATAGTAGGTGGAACAGTGGAAAATGGATTAGGTGCAATAGTTGCAGTGGTTTCCAGCTTATCCAACCTCTTTGCCTCCATGAAACTTGTTGGATCGATATACTCTGACCAAACTACTTTGTAGCTTGTAAGGGTTTAACAATATTGAGTAAACTCAATACTATTAATATTGAAACACTGTTTTACCTTGTAAAGTATGCGGAATCTACTAACACAAAGCTTAAGAAGAACTTTTATATTAACCAAACTTTGAACCTGCTTTGTTACACAGATTCACTAACAATCCCTAACTATTTATCAACTTTGATCGACTCTAAAACTTATGAGAACTTCTCTAAAACTTGTATCGACTAATACCTCTTAAGGCTCTTTATATAGATAACCTTAAGTCGGTTTACAACATATAATCCTTGAGCGACAAGTCATTATCCCTAACTAATTCTAGAATATTCGTTCAATATTACACATTAATCACTATCTAATATTGCACGCCAGTCCTTGTTTCCTTCGAAGTACTTTAAACATTCTTCAATAACAGCAGTACTTTGACTTTTTCCTTCAGCAGTACTTTGACTTTATTCTTCATGCAGCAGTACTTTGACATCCAGAAGTACTTTGATATTTTATATCCCAACAAAACTTGCAATCTCTTCTTCATCTTGCCTTTTCTTCTTTACAGCTTCATCTTCTACTAATTTCCTTGCAACTTCAGCATCATAATCTATCTGAGCTTGTTCCCTTCTAGAAATCTTCATTGGTTGTTCTTGATCTTTACTAGTCATAACTGCTTTACCTTTCTCTGCTCTAATTCTTTCAGCTTCTTCTTCTGCAGTGGTAAAATTTTGACTAGCAGTGGGAACCATAAACTCATCAGTGGAAAGATTTTTAGGAACTCCAACTGTTTCATCAATCTTCAAATCTTCAGTGCCATAATTAAAGTTAGCATCAAAGTCATAATCATCTCCAAAGTCAATCTTCCTCCCCTTAGTTTCAGCATCTGTCTTCCTCCCCTGTTTGGAAGAATTTTCCAAATCTTCACTAAAATCTTCTGAAGCAACATCTTGAGGTGAGGATGAAGATGAAAGCACAATGTTGGCAGATCTTTGCTTCTTTAACCCTTGAACTTCTTCCTACAAGTTCTTAAGCTCTGCTTTCAATTGAGCAAGCTCTGTGGCATGTTGTTGCTTTGTCTGTGCCAGTTCTTTCTCCAGAGCTTTAACTTGTTTGACTAAGTTGGTACAAAGTTTAATCAATTCATTAGTTTGCACACTGCCCTCAACACTTCCAACTGTGTGACCTGTTGGGAGAGGTGAATCATAGGGCATTGATTCAGGCTCTTCTCTAGTTGGACTAGATTGAAGCCTAGAACCACCACTGCTTATTCCTAAACCAAAAGGCTCAGAATCAGGCAATGTTGTGATGGGAGGAGGTGGCTGTTTTTGCCTCCTCTCATAAGTGTGAGTAACTGCAGGGTGTGTTGAATAGGTGGAACAACAATAGTGGGTGTGTGTTGGGATATGATGAGTGTGTAAATACTCATCATTTTTACAGTATTTTAACTGCCAAAACACGTGAAAACACTCAAAAACGCATCAAAATACAGAAAATACCCCAAAGATCGTGTTTTATATGTTTTAAATGCAAAATGATTGAAAACAAACGAAAAACAAACAAAGTTTGCATAATTGGCAGTTTCAGTCCCTCAACTTTCAAAAGTTGTCAAAACTAGTCCCTAAGCGTTTATTTCAAATGAAAAGTCAACCCAAGTTTCTTAAAAGTCAAAAGAAGTCAAAAATGATCTTTGGGTAAAAACCTTTCAAAAATGAACAAGTTTACTCCCTGAAGTGAAAAGTTTGGAAATTGTACAACTTTGGTCCTTGCAGTTTGGAATATGACAAAAGTGCCCCGGGAATTATAATTTGAGGAAAAATCACTCCAAAGTTCTTGGGAATTCACAACTTGACAAAATTGGCCCTTGGTAGAAGTTTGGAAGATATGGCAGGAATGGTCCCTCAAAATCTGAAATATTACAAATATGGTCCTTGTGATGTCATTAGTTATAAACCAAATGGACCGATTATGGTTGTTTACTCTAACCATTAAAACCTATCCCTAACACCACAGGCCCAATCCTACACCTTATACCTCCCTCAAGCCCATCACCAAATAATAAACCAAGCCCAATCCACTTGTACGTTTCTAATAAAACGTATTCCTTCCCCAGACCTGGTCAAACAAACGCCCCCATCTTCCCCCTCATCGCTTTACCCAGGGAGCAAACAACCACCACCACCCCTGCTACACGCAACACCTTCCCCCAGGCCTCAAAAGCTCCACTCCACCATCACCTTCTCCAAGACCTCACAAAACCATACCTAACACCTTTGCCACATCACCAATCCACAACTAAAATGGGCGCCAAAGTTGATTAAAGGGCTGTGATGATTTGAAATTCAATCCAAGGGTTGAGATTTGTCCAAGACTCTCTCAATGCCTCCACGGGAGGTAATTTCTTGAATCGAACCACAAGAGATGCTTTAGTGATCATCGAGAATAAGTCTAAGGTCCGCATTCCACGAAGCAACCCGATTGTTTCCCAAGTAAATGTTGGTCCTTCTACTTCATCACCCGTGGCTCAATCTAGCACCGATGCTAGGCTTGACAAGCTCACGGAAGCTATCCATGCTTTGGTTCTCACCAAAAATAAGAAAGTTCCTTCTCAACCTGCCGAAGTAAAAAAGGTTGAAGTTTGTGTTACTTGTGGTGGTCCACACGCATATTACAATTGTACTGCCACCGATGGCAATCCATTTGAAGTTAATGCAATAGTCGGTAATTCAAATCAAGGAGGTAACCAATACCGTCCTCAAGTTGACCCGAAATATCGTGTTAGCAACCAAGGTGGTCCACCCGGTTTTTCTCAACCCAATAATCCAAATTGATTCAATCAAAATCAACAAAGAAATCAAAATGTTCAAAATCAATTTCATACCCCCAATAATCAATTTTCAAATCAAGGGGGTAATTTCAATCAAGGTTTTCAAGCTCATGATGAGGCGAAAAATGATCTGTTTTTAGGGGGTCATTTAAGCCCGAATTCGAATTTATTTGATCAAATATTTCCCTAAATCGTTCCTTTTGTGATTTTAGGTACTTTGGGAGTGAAATCTGGAAAAGGAAGCAATTCGGACGTTTTTGGAGTATAAAAGTGAAGAAAACGCCAAAGTCTTAATTTTCCATGCTGGGAACAGTAGGTGACGGCGTCAAGAGTAACATCCAGACGGCGTCAAGAGCAAAATTCCATGACGACCCAGTACAGATTTGACGGCGTCACGAAGGTAGGGCGTCAAGAGTAAAAGTCATGACGGCCTGGAAATGATTAAGTCTTGACGGCGTCAAATGTAGATCAAGGCAGTCCGAGAATAGTTTTGGCGGCGAGGTGACGGCGTCACAAGGTTGGTCTTGACGCCGTCAGACCCTTTTTCCTATATATAGTTTTCTAATTTTCACATTAAAAGAGAGAAGTTTTGGAGAAACCCTAAGTACGATTTTGGTGCAAATTTTACAGGTTTTTCAAGGGTTCCAAGCCCTTGATACCTTTCATATGTAATTAAGATAAGTGTTCTTTTAATTCAATCAATATGTCTATGTGTTGGTTGTCTATATCTTGTTCTTGTCTTAATTCCATCATGCTAGGCTAGATCTATCTTGTGTTTGCTTGGATCTAATGAAACCTAGATGTTAATTATGTGTTGATTATTTATTTATACTTGTCTTGGATGAATGATTTATATGTTAGGCTTGAGAAAACTGGCAGATCTCCAATTGGTAACATGCTTGAACGTCTTAAGAAACATGAACCGACGCGCACTAGGTCTTTATTGGTTGTATTTAATGCATGAGCCACTATTTACAATCCCTATAGTTGTACTGGGCATGGTGTAGGAGGAGATAAGAGCTCATAGAATTGAGGAGTTAAGTGTGCCACCCCATGAATGGTATTAAGGAATACGATCCGTCATCCATGCAATTATAACAAGTAATTAACGTGTAAAAGATGTCTAGGGAGTAGTGAAATCTAAGTAAACACATTTTCTCCACTTATTGCTCACAACTTTAGTATAATTTAGTTTATTTTTATTTCTAGTATTTTATTTTGATTGCATCTTTAGTATTGGGTTAGTTGATTAGCAACTAATTCCGCCCAAATCATTTAAACCCGAGATTTTTAATTGCTTTTCATAAAATATAAAAACACAAAAATAATCATCTCTCACCTTTAGAACTAGTATTTAGGTTTTCTAATCCTAGCGACACTATTCCTAGCTGAACGATCAATCCCCCGGTACTTGTCACTATACTATACTACAACGATCAGGTACACTGCCTGGTGGGGGTTATAGGCTTCTCAAGATCCCTTGAGAGGTAAAGCCTGGTGCGATTTCCACGTATCAAGTTTTTGGCGCCGTTGCCGGGGAATAGTTATTGTCTAGGTTAGAATTTCTTTTTATTAGGTCTACTTGCTAGATTCCTTTCTAGTAAGATTTTATTTTTATTTTTAGGTTTCTTTAGTCTATCTTATTTCTTTGTGTTTTTGTTCGTAACTCTTCACCACCCGACATCATGGACAACGGGAACATCTTTGAACCCATCATCCCACCACAACAAAACCCACCACTAGAACCTCTTAGGCCCCGAACCTTAGGAGAATATTCCCGACCTAGCCACCAAAGCTACCGAAACACCATTGAGCTCACCGGAGCCAATGTGACCCCCTTGCGATCCGACACCATCCGGTTGGTGCAAAGCGGATGTGCATTCCATGGACTTCGTTCCGAAGATCCAAACCAACATCTTAAGGACTTCCTCTCAAAATCGTAGATTCCATAGACCTAGATGTTGCAACTAGAGAGACAACCTGATTACGCCTATTCCAATTCTCTCTACGGGATCAAGCTAGTCAATGGCTTGAGCGTTTACCCGCGGGATCCATCACCACATGGGATGATCTCACCACTCGTTTCCTTGCTCAATTTTTCCCATCGGGGAGAACTACTAAGCTTAGAAATGACATCTTGATGTTCCAACAACGTCAAAATGAATCTCTTTATGAAGCATGGACTTGTTTCAAGGACTTACTCCAAAAAGTCCCTCATCATGGCATAGATCTTTGGCTCCAAGTCCAAATCTTTTATGACCATATCGACATCTCCACGAGGCGAGCCATTGACCAATCGGCCGGTGGTAAGCTACGTGATCTAAGTGCGGAACAATCATGGGAACTCATAGAAGATCTTGCTCTCTATGACAACGAAAGTTGGAATGATCCCCGTGACTTGAACAAAACGGTCAAGGCAATATCTTTGCCTTCGAACAATTCTAGCACTCCCGACCGTAGGATCTTGGAACTTGAAGGTCGAGTCAAGTCTCTCATGAAATCTTACGAAGCTCCAAAATCCTTAAGCCAAGTAAGCAGAATCGCTTCTACATGTAAATTATGTAGTGGCCCTCACGAGACTCATAACTGCATGGAGCTTCCAAAACGTGCTTATAACGAATTCACGTCATCACACGTGGGTCAAGGCCCTCGAACTTCTGGCGAGGCCTATGAGGCATGGAAGGATAAACCTAATTTCAAAGGGTACCAAACGCGGAGCGTATCTTTCAATGACTCCTCACCACTCACTTGGTCCAAGCATTTTCCGTCACAAGGTATTCCCAGGCAAAGCTGTGAAGATGCCCTAAAAAAATTCATTATATCTGAAGAATTACAGCTCTCTACGCTCGAGGCTAAATTTAGACAACAGCAGGCTGATGAACAACAAGATTTGTAATCTGTTAATGGCTATCAAAGAACATGTTGTTAATAAGCCCATTCACGTTGATGAGGTTAAGTCTGTTACCGTCATGAGTCCACCAACCTCCCCTGTGAAAATAAAAAGCCGTAGCAAGTTATTCAAACATCTATCCCCTAAAGGAAAAGAACCTGTTAACCCCCTAGGACCAACCCATTTCGTAAACACCATCACCACGATATCTGCTTTTACACCCAACTCAACCCAGCAACAAACTAACAAATTTGGTCATATAGCTAAAGATGAGACCTTAAGGGTAGACCACGATTCGGCCAGAAAACCTACCGACTTGTCCGAGCAGTACACCGCGCGAGAATCTGGCAAATCGGATGAAGAGAAAGAGAGATCGGAAGAGCATGAGAGAAATCCAACCATTTTGGGTAAATCTATTATAGAAGAACCCGAGAGAAAAATGGAGAATGTTACTAGTGGGAGTAGCGATAGGACTAAGGAAGATAACCATAAAGTTTTCAAGATCTCCTGCACCATTAAGGAAAATCTCCGAACCGATAGTCATATAGATCCTAGCTCCCCAGTCAACCTAATCCCCCTTTCCTTATACCATGAGACCTTCCCAAAACGCATTGCGTGCGAAAGGGTAATGAATAATTTATCAATCAGGGTCGGAGAGCTTGTTTACAATACTGACCTCGCCGTGGTCGATGACGTAGACCCTCTCACCAATCAAACGTTAACCAACCTTGTTCTTGGGAAGCCATTTATCAATGAATCGGGAGTGATCCTAGATGAGAAACATGGTAGTGCATTATTCACCAATGGTGTTAAGAAGGTAATTTTTTGTAGGGGTAATGAGGAGGTGTACGAGTATCGTCCTTCCCTTGAGGGGAATATCTATGGGTCGAAGGATGGGGAGTCGGAGAAGATAAGACGGCGTAATCCGAATAATCTCAAAATCCCCTGCATGATTGGTCATAAGTACTTCGATAACGTCTACATTAACGTATTCCTGCCGAAGAATTTTATGTCCTTATTCCATTATAACAATATCTGCAGATGGGGAATGATTTACAAGGGAGAGAAAGTGGTTGGTAAGGATCATGAAATCCAGGTGTTTGTAGGAAATATGGCATTTACTATGGAATTTACGATCGTGGACAACATCGAAGACTATGTCGACCCTAGATTATCACAAATTGTTTTTGGAGCGCCATTTTGCGAGATCACTAATCTGATAATTGATGATCGGAACGGTATTATGACCTTCGCTGATGGGATTAGGAGGGTTTCATACCAAACGCCATACAAGAGAAGAGACCTTAAGGAAATCGATTGTGACGGGCTTGATAAGATAAGTTCCCAACTTATTCTGTGCGATGAAGATGTTCGGAGAGGGTGTAAGGGCACTTCTGATTTATCATGTGGATTCTTTAAGGATGTTAGTAAGCTTGGTTCTAAGTATCGAAAAGATATCTTCGAGTTCGAAGACCCGAAGTACTTACACTATGAAAGCGATACTAGTTTAGAAGACGACCTAGAGAGTGGAACCAATGATGGTGTCACGTAGTAACCCATGACCTTGAGTCAAGCTACAAGACTCATAAATAAAGAAAAGCGCTTCTTGGGAGGCAACCCATGTTTTGTGTGATTTTATTTTGTTTGTTTGTTATTTGCTTCCGTATGCATGCTTAATTTTTATTGTTGGTAGATCATGTTTCTAAACTAAATAGTGGAAATACTTTACTTTGTTGTTTTGGCCTAGTCTTAACTCCACCTAAAGGTATTTTTGCAAAAGATAAGTGTAAGGGGAAACCCCAAATATGTTTTTAAGAACCAAACCGATCATGATTCTCCATAATATTAAATGAACATGTATATTCGTATTTGTTAGAGTCAAATGCTTGTATTGAGTCATAAGGAAGTTTTGCAGGATTTTCCAGGAAATAGGACCAAGTTTTTCCAGAAATTTTCCGGAAACTTAACATAAGAATTTCTGCAGGTCACTTCTGACAGCGTCAAGAGTTTACTCTTGACGGCGTCAAGTGTAAAAATGTGGAAATTTTACCAGTTTTGTTTTTCTAACGGAGTCTTACAGTTTTTGTGAATTATTAAGTTTTATAATCTCCAGGAGATCTGCAAACTTCATTCCACAAGCATTATATCTTATCTTGTTTTCTAGGATTTAGTAACTTATATAGGATGCCGCTGATTTTACGCGAGGTTGTCTTGTCTATTTTATCAGGTTTTACAGGTTATGTATGACAAGAAGATGATTTACATTCTGGAAGGGAAGCTTTGATTGTTCATTTTCTTGGAGGAAGATTTAACCTGGCCACCTTATTATCCATACCGAGCGAATCAGGGGAGTATTTGATTTCATTCTCTTTACTTTTTCACTTTTACATTCTTTACTTGAACATTGGGGACAATGTTCATCTTAAGTGTAAGGGGAGGGTAAAAAGATGATACCTTACATATGCACTTTCGCTTGAGTTTGTTTTGTTTAATGGTAGATGTGTAATAAAACTATGAGAAATACTTGTTAGTGTAATTTTAGCGCCAAATTTAAATTTTTTTATAACATTTAGGAGTGAAACTTTAGCCATAGCAAGCGTCTCATGGATAGGAGATTGTATGACTAGCACATAACCGTATATTCAGAAAAATTTTCCACTCAAATATGTGAGATTCGCCTTTAGATTTGATAGGAAAAGCATTTACTATTAGTGCTTATGAGTGTACCGGTAGCATTTAGATTCTAGAACTTGCGTTAGTGATGCATCCCGAGACCGCTAGTGAGACTACATTCGTGTGGTAGGATTTACTACATGATAAGAGGCATTAGGATCACCCTTGTGTTAAACCCGTATCATAATTACTTGACCATTTAAGTCATATTACTTGGCTAGTTAAGTCAACTAATTTTTCCCACACCTTAGCGTTGTACTCATTTTTAGTACACGAAACCCCTAGTACACCCCTCCGAGCCTATCTTTTCGTTTCTAACTTTAAGCATTTTACTTAAAGGAAGAATTTGTTACACCCCACTTAAATGTACAACCAAATCGCCTTAGCCTTCCGTGTATGCGCTCATTTTTAGTGCATTATTGTTATTTGTTAAACCCTAAGTTAACTATCTAATTGATTACATGGTTGCTAAGTCGAGTCATATCCTTGTACATATTATTTTGAGACAATTGGGACTCATGGGAAAGTACTTATTTTATGGAGTAATGGGGAAGAACATCATATATTACCCCCATATGTACGTTAATCTTAAAAGTGCTCCAAGTGTTTTGATTTTCTTAATTCGAGTCATTAAATTAGTTGATTGTAAAGTATGTAAAGATTCAAGTGTAAGGGGAATGTTCATCCCCTATGATGTATTATTTTGGATGGTAGGGTAAGAGTGTATGCAAAAAAAAAAAAAAAAAAAAAAAATCGAAAAAATCAAGAAAAAAAAAAGAAAAAAAAATAGAAAAAGAAAAAGAGAAAAAACATACGGACTACCATCCCTTTTTATTCTATGCTTATTTTATGTTTTTGTTATTTTTCATTTATTAGCGTAAGTCGAGTCTAGTCTTGGCTTAGCAACGCCATATTGTACATGTAATTAACCAAGATTGTTAACTCGTCACCAGTAAAACTTCCTTTATCCAACAAAACCGTGTATTTCATATCCCTACACCTAACGTTACAACCCTTTAAAAGACCTCTTTGATAGTTTATCCTAGGTGCTTACGCCATGTGGTGGAGGTTTGATCCTTTCCCAAGCCTATGGTAATCTATTTTGCTATGACAGGTAGTGAGAGATATCTTCCGTTTCCATATTGTAATTTACACTTTATTACACCCGAGAGATGTGAGTATCTAAACACTCTTTGTGAGGTGCTAATGTATGACCTCCGTGCTTGTCTATTGGTCTTTAGTGGAACGATTATTTGTTGTAATTACTTTTATATTAGTGTTAAATGACCCCTAACTTGTATTTTGACTAGAATAAAAGCGCATTTGCTTGAGGACAAGCAAATCTCAAGTATAAGGGTATATGATGAGGCAAAAAATGATTCGTTTTTAGGGGGTCATTTAAGCCCGAATTCGAATTTATTTGATCAAATATTGCCCTAAATCATTCCTTTTGTGATTTTAGGTACTTTGGGAGTGAAATCTGGAAAAGGAAGCAATTCGGACGTTTTTGAGCATAAAAGTGAAGAAAACGCCAAAGTCTTAATTTTCCATGCTGGGAACAGTAGGTGACGGCGTCAAGAGCAAAATTCCATGATGACCCAGTACAGATTTGATGGCGTCACGAAGGTAGGGCGTCAAGAGTAAAAGTCATGACGGCCTGGAAATGATTAAGTCTTGACGGCGTCAAATGTAGATCAAGGCAGTCCGAGAATAGTTTTGGCGGCGAGGTGACGGCATCACAAGGTTGGTCTTGACGCCGTCAGACCCCTTTTCCTATATATAGTTTTCTAATTTTCACATTAAAAGAGAGAAGTTTTGGAGAAACCCTAAGTACGATTTTGGTGCGAATTTTACAGGTTTTGCAAGGGTTCCAAGCCCTTGATACCTTTCATATGTAATTAAGATAAGTGTTCTTTTAATTCAATCAATATGTCTATGTGTTGGTTGTCTATATCTTGTTCTTGTCTTAATTCCATCATGCTAGGCTAGATCTATCTTGTGTTTGCTTGGATCTAATGAAACCTAGATGTTAATTATGTGTTGATTACTTGTTTATACTTGTCTTGGATGAATGATTTATATGTTAGGCTTGAGAAAACTGGCAGATCTCCAATTGGTAACATGCTTGAACGTCTTAAGAAACATGAACCGACGCGCACTAAGTCTTTATTGGTTATATTTAATGCATGAGCCACTGTTTACAATCCCTATAGTTGTGCTGGGCATGGTGTAGGAGGAGATAAGAGCTCATAGAATTGGGGAGTTAAGTGTGCCACCCCATGAATGGTATTAAGGAATACGATCCGTCATCCATGCAATTATAACAAGTAATTAACGTGTAAAAGATGTCTAGGGAGTAGTGAAATCTATGTAAACACATTTTCTCCACTTATTGCTCACAACTTTAGTATAATTTAGTTTATTTTTATTTCTAGTATTTTATTTTGATTGCATCTTTAGTATTGGGTTAGTTGATTAGCAACTAATTCCGCCCAAATCCTTCAAACCCGAGATTTTTAATTGCTTTTAATAAAATATAAAAACACAAAAATAATCATCTCTCACCTTTAGAACTAGTATTTAGGTTTTCTAATCCTAGCGACACTATTCCTAGCTGAACGATCAATCCCCCGGTACTTGTCACTATACTATACTACAACGATCAGGTACACTGCCTGGTGGGGGTTGTAAGCTTCTCAAGATCCCTTGAGAGGTAAAGCCTGGTGCGATTCCCACGTATCAGCTCATAATCACCAAGCTCCTAATGTTGCTTCAAATGAACTTGCTAATTACATTAAGGCAAATGAAGCTAACATGAGGAATATGCAAAACCAAATCAACACTTTGAAGAATGATTTTCAATCTTCAATGTCGAGACAAGGTCATGAGCTTAAAAATGAACTTCGTAACACTAACCACAAGATTGAACAATCTCAAAGTAAGATTGAGAACATGTTTTCTAGTCTTATGAGTCAAATGAATCAAGCTTCTACTTCGGGTACTCTTCCGGGAAACACCATTCCCAACCCGAAGGGTGAATTGAAAGCTATTACCACTCGTAGTGGTAAAGCTATTGATGGACAAGGTGCAACCCTCAAGCTCACGAAGTACCGCACACGTCCAACCTTCGGAGGTCCAACCATCAATTCCCGAATTTGCTTTTCCTAAAAGCATTTCTAAGCCTTCGATCCCATATCCTTCAAGGCTTAATGATCAAAAACTCCGTGAGCAAACTAATGATCAAATGAAGAAGTTTCTTGAGATATTTCAAAAGTTACACTTCGACATTAGTTTCACGGATGCTCTTCTCTATATGCCCAAGTTTGCTTCCACTTTTAGGAGTCTTTTAAGTAATAAAGAGAGATTGTTTGAACTCACTAAAACTCGTTTGAATGAAAATTGCTCGGCGGTTCTTCTAAAGAAACTTCCTGAAAAATTAGGAGACCCCAGGAAATTTCTCATTCCTTGTGATTTCCAAAAGCTTGAAGAATGCTTCGCCTTGGCCGATCTTGGCGCTAGCATAAATCTCATGCCTTTCTCTACTTGGCAAAAGCTTTCACTTCCCGAGCTTACACCAACACGAATGGCTCTTGAATTAGCAACCCGAACGGTTACGGTTCCGAAGGGTATTGCTGAAGATGTCTTTGTGAAGGTTGGCAAGTTCCATTTCCCTGCCGACTTCATAGTCGTTGATTTCGATGCCGATCCTCGTGTTCCCCTAATTTTGGGAAGACCATTCTTGAAAATGGCTCGTGCATTAATCGACGTCTTCGAAGGTGAAATGACTCTAAGAGTTGGCGATGAAAAATTGGTCGTTAACATTGAAAACACTTCAAAAGATCTTCTTGACCTTGAACGAGAAGAAATTAACCGACTTGATGTCATCGATGTTACATGCGATGAATATTTTGAAGAAGTGTTAAATGTGCAAGGATAAATTAATTCTACCATCGATGTCTCTTCCCCTTCTCTCACTCCATTTGAGGGAAGTGACTTTCTTTTGGAAGGGGTCGATGCTTTTCTTTCCTAAGATAGCTCAATGTCACACGAGTTTGATAGTAACTCTCTTGATTCCGAGGGGGATATACTTATGCTTGAAAAATTGTAGAATGAAGATCCTTCACCCCCTCACCTTCCAAGAGAACTTCATATCGAGGAAGTAAAAAATGTTGAAAAAACTGATGACTTCCCCGAGGTTGAACTCAAGGAACTTCCACCTCATCTCGAGTATGCATTTTTGGAGGGAGACGATAAGTTTCCCGTCATAATTGCCAAAGACTTGAATGAGGAAAATAAAACCGCTCTCCTCAAGGTTTTGAAGTCACACAAGCGAGCCATTGCTTGGAGACTCTCCGACATCAAGGGTATTAACCCGGAATTTCGTATGCACAAGATTTTGATGGAGGATGACTTTAAACCGGCGGTTCAACAACAAAGAAGGGTAAATCCAAAAATTTACGAGGTTATCAAGCAAGAGGTCATAAAACTTCTTGATGCCGGTTTGATTTACCCTATCTCGGATAGTCCTTGGGTGAGTCCCGTTCATTGTGTGCCCAAGAAGGGTGGCATAACGGTAGTTAAAAATGATGATAACGAGTTGATTCCTACTCGATTGGTAACGGGTTGGTGTGTTTGTATTGACTATCGAAAGTTAAATGACGCCACCCGCAAAGACCACTTTCCTCTACCTTTCATGGATCAAATGCTCGAAAGATTGGCAGGAAACGAATACTATTGTTTCCTTGACGGTTTTTCGGGTTATTTCCAAATTCCCATCGACCCTCAAGATCAAGAGAAAACAACTTTCACGTGCCCATATGGAACATTTGCTTATCGACGCATGCCTTTTGGCTTGTGCAATGCTCCGGGCACGTTTCAAAGATGCATGATGGCCATTTTTCACGACATGACCGAGAAAACAATGGAGGTCTTCATGGATGATTTTTCGGTCGTTGGGAATTCATTTGAATCATGTCTCACCAATTTAGACAAAATGCTTCAAAGGTGTGAAGACACCAATCTTAGTCTAAATTGGGAGAAAAGTCATTTCATGGTCAAGGAAGGAATTTTCCTTGGCCATAAGATCTGTAAGAGCGGGATTGAGGTTGACAAGGCTAAAATCGATGTCATTGCTAAACTTCCTCCTCCCACAACCGTTAAAGGTGTTCGGAGTTTTCTGGGTCATGTCGGCTTCTATCATAGATTCATTCAAGATTTCTCAAAGATAGCTAGGCCTATGACCCAACTTCTTGAAAAAGAGACTCCGTTTGTCTTTTCCGATGTGTGCATCGAAGCTTTTCAAACTCTCACGAAAAAGCTTACCGAGGCACAAATTCTAGTTGCCCCCGATTGGGACCTACCTTTCGAACTTATGTGTGATGCAAGTGACTTTGCCATAGGTGCGGTCTTGGGGCAACGAAAAACCAAGCATTTTCAGCCGATTCATTATGCAAGCAAAACCTTGACCGAAGCTCAACGGAAAAAGAATTACTAGCCGTGGTGTATGCGTTTGAGAAGTTTCGGCCATACTTAATCTTGACTAAAAGCATAGTGTACACGGATCACTCGGCTTTCAAATATCTCTTTGCCAAGCAAGATGCAAAGCCGAGATTGCTCCGTTGGGTTCTCCTCCTACAAGAGTTTGATATCATTATTCGTGATAAGAAAGGAGCCGAGAACCTCGCTGCTGACCATCTTTCCTGATTGGAAAACCCTCATCAAAGTGTCCTCGAGAAAAAGGAAATAAATGAAACGTTTCCTCTCGAGACACTTAATGTGATTTCTCGTCGTGGTAATTCTAGTACCCCATGGTTTGCCGACTTTACAAGCTACCATGCGGGGAATTTTGTTGTCAAAGGGATGTCGTCCCACCAAAAGAACAAATTTTTCAAAGATGTGAATCATTACTTTTGGGACGATCCCTATTTATTCAAAATTTGTGCTGATCAGGTCATTCGTAGGTGTGTTCATGGCCAAGAAGCCATGGAAATTCTTAGGGCTTGTCATAATGGATCCACCGGGGGACATCATGGCCCGAACTACACCGCTCGAAAAGTATATGATTTGGGTTTTTATTGGCCCTCCATTTACAAATACGCCCATGACTTAGTCAAATCTTGTGACTCGTGTCAACATCAAGGAAAGATAACACAACGGGATGAGATGCCACAAAATGTCATCCAAGTTTGTGAGATCTTCGACGTTTGGGGCATAGACTTTATGGGGCTGTTCCCGTCTTCACGAGGGAACACGTACATACTCGTGGCCGTTGACTATTTGTCAAAATGTGTCGAAGCCAAAGCTCTCCCAACCAACGATGCCCGAGTAGTTGTAAAATTTTTAAAGTCTCTGTTCGCTAGGTTTGGAACTCCCCGCGCTATAATTAGTGATCGCGGTACGCACTTTTGCAATGACCAATTTGCAAAAGTCATGCTCAAGTATGGTGTTACTCACCGACTTGCTACCGCGTATCACCCACAAACAAGTGGGCAAGTGGAGGTTTCAAACCGTGGTCTAAAAAGAATTCTTGAAAGGACCGTAGGCGAAAACTGTGCCTCTTGGTCGGACAAGTTAGATGACGCTCTATGGGCTTTTTGCACGGCTTATAAAACACCCATCGGGTGTACACCTTATAAGCTTGTGTATGGAAAAGCATGTCATCTACCGATTGAGCTCGAGCACAAAGCTTATTGGGCTCTTAAGAATGCCAACTTCGATCTCAAGTCTGCAGGTGATCATAGGAAAGTTCAACTCAATGAACTAAATGAACTTCGTGATCAAGCTTACGAAAACTCTTTAATCTACAAAGAGAAAAAAAAGAAGATCCACGACTCCAAAATCAAGAACCGCGTTCCCCGAGTCCTTCTTTTCAACTCTAGATTAAAGATATTTTTGGGTAAGCTTAAAACCCGCTGGACTGGGCCTTACACCGTTGCCAAAGTTTTTCCATATGGTACCGTCGAGTTATCTCAAAACGACGGTCCAAATTTCAAAGTAAATGGGCATCGGTTGAAGCATTACTTTGGAGGGGACATACCACCCGTGGTTGTTCCGGATCTCCAAACTTTCCCCATGGACCAATGAATTCGGAGATCGAGTCAAGCTAGCGACTCGATAAACAAAAACAGTAGCACAACATGGGTTTTCACCCGTGTCTCTAATTTCTTTCTACTTTCTAACACCTAAGTGTGGGGGAATGGCCACCCCCGCAGCTGTTTGCAATGTATATATCTTCAAAAAAAAAAATGTGTGTTGTATAAATAAAGTGAAAAATGAAAAAATGACGTTCCCACAATTAGCTTTTAATATTATCTTCTTACGTTCAAAGATTCGGCATAATAGCCGGGACTTTGAATATTGAGGACAATATTCAATTCTAAGTGTGGGGGAGGGGAAAATTCTAGCGAATTTTATCAAATTATACCGTCTAGTACCCCCGTTTTTGGCCCAAAATTTTAAAATTTTTTTTCACTTTATTTCAAAATTTTTGTGGTTATCAGTCCGCCAAGTCTAACCGACAAAAGGATTGGCTAATCCAGGAGCAAACGGCTCTTGGTAAAGATAACTCAAACCCGTTGACGGCTTGCAATTTGCCCAAAATTGTATGGTATCTCAACTCGCCATATCCCAAAAAGTGAAAGAGTTGGCTAGCCCGCAAGATTATGGCTTGTGGTAAAGGCAGTGGAAAAACCATAATTGGTAATCAACTCACCAAGATGTTGACTGTGTCCATCAAGAGTTGGCTTGTCCAGAAGCAAACGGCTTTTGGTAAAGAGAAATCAAAACCGTTGGAAGCTTATGGTTTGCTCAAAATCATATGGTTATCAAATGGACCATAATTCTTACTTGAACCGAAACATTTGGCTACTCCAGAAGTAATGGCTTTTTGGTAAAGAGAATTCAAATCCATTAATTTTCACAAAAGATTGCTAGGGACTAGCAATACTCAAGTGTGGGGGA
Organism: Artemisia argyi; assembly: GCA_030686995.1. Classification (NCBI taxonomy): domain Eukaryota; kingdom Viridiplantae; phylum Streptophyta; class Magnoliopsida; order Asterales; family Asteraceae; genus Artemisia; species Artemisia argyi. Next base: position 71,144,519 of record CM060694.1, on the reverse strand, counting down.
TTGATGAGTGTGTAAATACTCATCATTTTTACTGTATTTTAACTGCCAAAACACGTGAAAACACTCAAAAACGCATCAAAATACAGAAAATACCCCAAAGATCGTGTTTTATATGTTTTAAATGCAAAATGATTGAAAACAAGCGAAAAACAAACAAAGTTTGCATAATTGGCAGTTTCAGTCCTCCAACTTTCAAAAGTTGTCAAAACTAGTCCCTAAGCGTTTATTTCAAATGAAAAGTCAACCCAAGTTTCTTAAAAGTCAAAAGAAGTAAAAAATGATCTTTGGGTAAAAAGCTTTAAAAAATGAACAAGTTTAGTCCCTGAAGTGAAAAGTTTAGAAATTGTACAACTTTGGTCCTTGCAGTTTGGAATATGACAAAAGTGCCTCGGGAATTATAATTTGAGGAAAAATCACTCCAAAGTTCTTGGGAATTCACAACTTGACAAAATTGGCCCTTTGTAGAAGTTTGGAAGATATGGCAGGAATGGTCCCTCAAAATCTGAAATATTACAAATATGGTCCTTGTGTCATTAGTTATAAACCAAATGGACCGATTATGGTTGTTTACTCTAACCATTAAAACCTATCCCTAACACCACAGGCCCAATCCTACACCTTATACCTCCCTCAAGCCCATCACCAAATAATAAACCAAGCCCAATCCACTTGTACGTTTCTAATAAAACATATTCCTTCCCCAGACCTGGTCAAACAAACACCCCCATCTTCCCCCTCATCGCTTTACCCAGGGAGCAAACAACCACCACCACCCCTGCTACACGCAACACCTTCCCCCAGGCCTCAAAAGCTCCACTCCACCATCACCTTCTCCAAGACCTCACAAAACCATACCTAACACCTTTGCCACATCACCAATCCACAACTAAAATGGGCGCCAAAGTTGATTAAAGGGCTGTGATGATTTGAAATTCAATCCAAGGGTTGAGAGTTGTCCAAGAAAGCACAAAGGTATCCAAGGCTTCCCACTCAATGAGAAAAAGCACAAGGAATCAAGGAACCCTAGTTAGCTCTTTTAGTATAAATAGATGTATTGTAAGCCTTGTGAGGCATGTAGATTTTTAACTTAGTTTCCTGTTTTTAAATTGTAATATTTTTTCTAAGTCTTTGATATTCAGTAACATTAGAAGTATTGTTGTAATCAATTTTTATCAATTTAATTCAAGCTTTCATTTTCAATTGCAAGTTTAGTTCTAAATTTTAGTTTTTATATAAAATTTAAAGTTGTGTTGATGCTTAATTATTGTTTCAAAGGTTTCAAAAAGTGAGTGTAAACTCCCAATTCAAGCAGGGAACTCAGAAAAAAAAATATATATATAAAAAAGAGAGACAAAGAAATTCAAAAGAAAATGAAAAATGGTGGAGAAGGAAGCAGGAATGATGGTGAGGTTTAGAGCTCATGGGAGCATAGGTCAATTTGGTTCTGGTTCTTTTTCAGTGCTTGGCTTGGACTTCTTGTAAGATTTGAAATTCCATTCCTTTTTCTGTTTGCATAACTTGTTATTCTCAGCTATTGAATTTGTGAGTTGTTTGTTCTTGTTTGTTTACGCTCATTTAAGATTTGTTTAAGTTAACTTAGTGGCTACATAGTCTGATGTCTCACATAGCTTAATTAAGCCTTCAAATCTGTGTTTAAGGGGTGTTTGGATTGAAGTATTTAACTGAGCTCTTAAGCTTATCAGTGGTCAAAATCAGTCTAGGCTTTCTTTTTAGGTTCATATTAGAGTATTAGAAGCATTACTTTGGTAATTTTTTTTGTTAAAAGTCAAAACTAAGGATTTGTGATTCAAGCTGCTCATCTGTTGAAAATTTGAGATAGCATAATCTTTATTTGGGCTCCAAGCTTGTTAGATTTACTTGAAGAAGTTTCACTTTAGCCTAATAGATTAATTTCAGAAATCTAGGATCATAGTAAATTCAATAAAGTCAAAAAGTTCAAAAGTTCAAAAGTCAAGAATCTCATGTCTGTTAAATGGGGCAGATTTCTAGGGAATTTGTAGGGTGTAACTTGTTTAGAAATTAGTAATAAATTGTTGTTTTGCAACATTTGGTAGCTTGTCTTTCATCGGAAAAAAGAATTTTACGGTTTGGAGGTCATTTGCGTGGATTGATTTAAGTCCAAAGTTGGACAGTTAGTATGCAGTTACCCTACGCCCAGGTTTACCCATATCGACCCGTTTTTCCAAGGCCTTAGCACACTCATTTCTTAAGTTTGTTTCATGATTTCTTGTGTTTCGAGAACCTAGATATAATGTCTTGAGAGGGTTATACCTGGTTTGCCTTTTAGTGTTCATTTCCCTAGCTTGATTCGCCCCCTAAGTCCTCCATTCCCATGAGGGTCTGCTATCATTGTTTTTATATCTGTCGTTGTTGTTTGTTCTTGTAATTGTAGTTATTTAGATTGTTTATTCTTGTTGTTGTTATATGTATGGTTGTTTAGTTCTTGTGAGCTTCGTAGCATATTTGAAGCTCACTTAGTTCAATTGTGTTGTGTGGCGTTACAAAAGAAAAGAGGACAAAACTTGGAATAAAAGTGATAATCTTGATTCTTGAATCTGTCATAATGTTTCGAAATGGAAATGGGATTTGTGGGAATTAGTTGTCTTCAAACGCTGCTTTGAGTTTGTGTTTTGCGTTTGAAAAGGTTGAAAAAAAGAAGGAAAGGAAAAGAAAAAAAAAGGGTTCTTGCAAAAAGGTGCCAAGGGGATTCGAACCCTGGTCACCCTTCTCACAACACTAACACACCACACAACACCATCTGCCCTTGGGACGTTTTTCATACATACTTTGCATTATTTATTCTTTAAACCCTTTTTCTGTTTTAGCTTAATTCAACTCACCAGTTCTTATTAGCTTATTCACAGCTTATTTTTGTACTGAACCTCTACCTTTTATATTTTTCTTAGGATTTTATTAGCTTGTAGAATTTATCAAAAAAATTTCAGATTTTTATAAATAGTTTTAGTATTTATTAGAATTTAATTTAGTTTAAATAGTATTTAATCCGTAATAAATAGAATTTTTATTGAAAAATTAATTTTCTTTTTTCTAAAATTTTCTTTTGTCATTTAGTGCGTAAGAAAATTACTTGGAAACCCGTAGGACCTTTGTAGCTTAAATTTTACGTTTTATTTTGTACGTTGACGTTTATTTTTAAATAAACGTCGCGTTTTTTTTAGGTTACGTTTTAGGATTCCCCGTTCTTCCTAACATGTTTCCCGTAGCTTTTTAGGTCATTTTAAATAGTTCGTAGCATTCCTTAGTATAATTTCCCATTTAGGTTACGTTTATCTCGTTTTTGTTCGTTAATTCGTAACTTTCGTTAATTTAACGTATCACAAAACCAAACAATCTTTCACAACCAAACATACAAGGTTTTAATCTCGATCTTTTCACGAAACTTTCCATTCACACCTCGTTGGGGTACGACCCGGGAAATCACTTCCCAGTCTCACAATTTGAATATCACTTTCACAAGTTTTGCGAGGTAATCTTTTTCCTAAAAGGTTTACTCATATTTCTCCACGTCTTGTTGTCTCACGAAAACATAGACTACATGTTTGTTGATATTTTTGATAAATTGTTTTTGCACACACCAAAACACAACGAATCAGGATACAATTGGGATTGTTGTATCTTCACCCTGTACCTGTGAAATCTTTGAAAGCATTTCAGGAAAAAGTGGTTTAAACTCCCCATTCCAAATTTCTGAAGCCTTATTCATATTTTTAAAAACTTTTGGCTTGAGACAGGGAGTTTTATAAACTCTTTTGTGGGTTTGCAGTGGAAATTCATTTAGCACTTCTTGTACAAACCTTGGATACATCAAAAATTTATATGAACTCTTTACATTGCCTTTCATACTATTAAAAATAAAATTTGAAAAATTGAAAGTCCTATATGTGGTTAAGACAACTAAAGGGTAAGCCATTGTTGAACTAAATTGTTCATAAGAAGTTTTCTTAGGACTTAGGCAATGTAAAAGAGTATGAATTAAAAACCTCCAATGGGGACAAAAACATCCTTTTCTGAAAGTAACCTTTTTATTAGATGTATCATACCCCATTGTTCAAAGATGTTTATGAATGTCTGAATTTGGTAATGTGATGATACCATTGAGATCATCCAATTGGAGAATTCTCCTCAAGGATGACTCAGTAACATCAATGGTTACCCCATCCACTGTGGCTCTAAGAGTTTCCACAGATTCATGTGTATCTCCCTATGCAATTCTTATGGACTCCACAGTGTTCCAGAACTGTTTGATGTGAGAGACATAGATTGTGGGATTTAAAGTTAAAGCATATCTAATATGGGTAGTGTTGAGAAAATCCACAATCTGATGAAAAACAGGGCCACTCTTTTCATTTGACTTCTGCAAGTAGGCCACTTGGTTGTGCTCATCTGCAAAGTGTAGAATTGCCATAGTTTTGTGATGAAAAGATGAAAGTGTTAGTAATCGTGAATGATGATCATGCCGTATGAGAGATAAATATATACTAATAGGGTTTTGAGAATAATGCGTAATGAGAATTATCTTTAGAATGTATTTATCTTTGGGAAAAGAATAAATTAAAATAGGTAAGTGGATAATTCACAAAAATTTACCCTATTAATAAGGAAAACACGGTTACTCTCAACGGCTAGTAAAAATTAAGATTACTGACACAACAGTTGTAACAGCTAGTTCACCAGTGGTAAAAATTTCACTTGCAGTGGTAACTGTGAACTAGCCGTGGTACTTTTTTCACAAAATTTTCAAGAGCGGTGGTAAGCAAATCAAGTAAGAGTTCAGCTGCTCTTAGCATAGTTTTTAGCAAACTATCAGCTATCAACGGATTTGATATGTCTTTACCATGAGCCGTTTGCTATTGACTAGCCAACTCTTCATCACTTGGAATATGGTGAGTTGATGACCATATAGTTTTTGGTAAACTATCAACCATAAACGGATTTTTTAAGTCTTTACTAGTAGCCGTTTGCTCTGGACTAGTTGATTCTTATGTGGATTAGACATGGTGAATCAATAACCATTTGTTGTGTGTCTTAGTTACACACCTTATAACTCCAATCACTCAGCAATCATTGGTTGTTTTTCTGCATATTTAGTAAACACCATTCCTAACCAATGTATTGTATCTTAAAGTAACTTTTTGACCAAGTTACTATTCACCAAAATATCTACTCAAAGTCAACCCGATTAAGTAAATAATATCTAAATTTACTTCTCCAAGCTACCAAAACAAATAAGAGAGTTAATATCCCTCATAATTAACCCTTGGGTTTGACTTTGCATATAAAAGGAGCTCAATACAACACAAATCTTCATCAAACCTTTTCTTCAACATCACAAACCCTAAAATCATCATGAGCTGGTTTCCACTTATCTACATCTCTTCAGATGATTCATATGATGGAGAAATAAGTTACTACTCTGACTCAGAATAGCAATCATCAAGATGGAGTGGTTATTTTCCTCCATGTGCTTCAAATTCAACCAACATGAAGCCAAACAAGAAGGTCTCTACATCTGCTCCAACTCCATCTCTTGAGTTCTACTCAAGTTCTTTTTCAGAGGATGATGATGATGAATCATACACCCTGTCCAAGGAGCTACCAAAACCACTTACAACAGCCCTTGAATCAGCCTTGGTGAATATGAAGTGGCCTGCACCAGAAAAGCCTACAAGACTCCAAAAGCCACCAAAACAAGTGCTGGGTCTTGCTTGCCCAAGGAAGCAACTCTCCTTTGATAACAAGAGGAAGAGTGCTTCAAAGGCAAAGCATGACTATCAGGGGAAAGGCAAGAAGCCCATGGAGTAGCTGTTGTTGAGTGTAGGGTGTTAGGATGTTAAGCTTTTGTGTTTTGTGATTTGGATGATGTGTTTTACTATCTGTTGATGTACTCTAGAACTTTTGAATAGTTGAATAAAAGTACTTTATCTTTTTCTTTTACCACTGAGATTGCAAAACTTTCCACTGTTTGTACTATGGTTTCCACTGTGTTCTTATTCTTCTGCATAAAAGTTAGTAGAAAACCATACAAACATATACAAACAATATTAGTACCTAAAAACTATCCTGCAACACTAAAGACCATTAGACATCAAAATTTTATGGGTTGAGCATTCCAATACCTGTTACTAAGTACTAAAACCTACCCACATCAAGCCCTTTTGTTAATAAATCAGCATAGTTGTCATCAATATGAATTTTGACAACTTGAATGAGCTTCTTCTCAAAACAATCTCTGATAAAGTGATGTCTAATCTCTATATGTTTAGTTTTAGTGTGTTGTACAGGATTTTTAATAATGCATATGGTACTACCATTGTCTATATATATAATGGTGTTCATGACATTGTACCCATAATCCAACAATTGATTCTGAAGCCATAAAATCTGAGCACAACAGCTTGCAGCAACTACATACTCTACTTCAGTTGTTGAAGTAGCCACCATTGTCTGTTTCTTGCATTTCCATGACACCAATCTACATCCAAGAAATTGAAATCCTCCTGTAGTTGACCTTCTATCCAAACTTGCACAAGCATAATCACTATCTGAGTATGTGATCAACTCTATAGGAGATTCTCTTGGATACCATAATCCTAGATTAGGATATGTCTTCAAATACCTAAAAATCTTCTATACTGCTGTCAAGTGTGATGTCTTTGGAGTGACTTTAAATCTTGCACAAGCACATACAACAAACATAATGTCTGGTCTTGATGAAGTAAGATACATCAAGGAACCAATCATAGATCTATAAGTATGCACATCTACATCTGCTCCACTAGCATTATTTAACAATAGATGAGTAGTCTTGTCAGCAGGGGTATTTGAAGGTTTTGCATCTGTAAAGTGAAACTTTCTTAAAATCCCAGTCACATATTTGTCTTGACTGACAAAGATGCCATATTTTTCTTTGTTGTACTTGCAGTCCCAAAAAGAAAGTAAGTTCTCCCATAGAACTCATTTGAAACTCATCTTTCATCAACTTTTCAAACTATTTGCACGTCTCTTGTCTAGTAGATCTAAAGATAATATCATCAACATACACTTGTACTAGTAGAATATCGCATTTGTCTTTCTTGATGAACAAAGTTTGATCAATTTTCCCTCTATGAAACCCATTGTTCAAAAGATATGTAGCTAAGGTTTCATACCACTTCCTTGGAGCTTGATGTAAGCCATAAAGAGCCTTAACCACTTTATAAACCTTATTGGGATGTTGAGGATCTTCAAAGCCCGGAGGTTGAGAAACATAGACCTCCTTGTAATAATTCGTATTTTCGGGTTACTATTCATTTTCACTATTCACGTTTACTATTCACTCCCGATACCCGCACCACCTTTTGACTAATACATTTAAAAATTTTCCTGCCTAATCATATACCTAGTCATCAATTAGATTTTATTTAGATAATATCTTTCAAAATATCCCACTAAGAGAAGTCAAGTTGAAATTCTCTTCCTAAATATCTTAACTAGATATTTAACAATTCCGGTTTTAGGTTTATGACATTTAGGCATCCCGATATATCCACAAAACATTACGAACAAAGGAAATATAAGTTTTTCACCGTCCATGACATTCTCAAGAATTTTAGAATTTTACATTTTCCTAATCTGCGTTTTAAGCGATTTACGTGTTTTAAACCTACGTTTCCAGCGTTAACAACATTTTCACGACCCATTAAATTTATCACCCATTATTATAAAATAATTATGAGTAGATTGATAAGTTTAATCATTTCTACAAGTTTCATATTTTTACGATACCCAGTTTTACATTTTGTGATTTAACGGCTTATAATTAGCGATTACCGGGACTAAACTACCTCCGTAAAACCAAGATAATACCAAACTAACCTAGTCACCCCATTTTATTCATGTAGGTCGACCTATATATGGTGATTCACCAAGACATAAAGTCTTGGTGATGACTCATGATAACACATATGCTTACTTATACATTAAGATTACCTAAATATCTCCTATAACTAGTCATGTTATCCTAAGAAAGACTTCATCTCATCTCTTTGTTTCTCTCTCAAAACCAACGACCAAAACTCATAACATACACCATTTTAATCATTGATATTACAAGTTTCATCCATCACAAGTATTAATCATTGATCCTTGTTGATTCCTTAGTTTATTTCATTCATAAAAACACCAAAATCCCCACAAAACCTCATCTTGGTTCCATGGTTGGATTAAGAGTTACACAAGGTCTAGGGGCTGAATTCATAAGGTTTCTACAAGGCTTATATCAAGCTTATCAAGGGTTAGGATGAGTGGTGTTGAAGGATTGGAAGCTAGGGTTTTTAGTTGAAGAATTAAGCTAGTGTTCTTGTTCTTAGTGACTTATATTGAGAACCACGAACAAAATAGTGTAATCATGATATGATACACTTACCTAACGTTATATAGTACTTAAAAAGGAAAACATAGCAATTTGAATCATCGAAAATGAGTACACGAGTCAAAAGTTGTGACCAAAAGAAGTTAGCAAATTAAAAACCCAAATCTACCAAATAACATTCTGCAACAGAATCTAAAACACGTAAAATGAGGCACTTCCGTTCCGTTTCATCAAAATATTAAAACACGAAAGTCGTCCGGAACAACGTTTTCTTCAAAAGAGCTTTAGACCACGAGTCCTAAAAATGCATAACGAATGAGATAAATTTTCAAAATCTTAACAGCCCCTTGTTAAGCTTAACAACTATATTTTTCGTCACAATCAAGTAAAACCAAGAGGCCTAATGGCCTTAAGACGAGACCACAGCCCACGGCTAAGGCCAAGGCTGAGTCTCAAGACATGGTAGGCAAGACCAAAGCCACGGAAAAGCCACGGCTTTCTAAACCGAAATCATTATAACTATTATGCATGTCTTACATATTGAATACTACAACACTAGGGAACTTCAAGTGAGGGGTTCATTAGAGTAAACTGTCGAGATGAGGTGTGGATCGACGATTGTAAATGTCCTGGCTCCTCGAACGTTTACTGCATGACCTCTGGATTGTGATGGCCGGAATGGTAGTACGAGATATACAAACTAAAACCATTTTATAAACAAACTACCAAGTACTACATCATGATCAATATAAAGACATATATAGGCTCATTTATGTTTCCTTAGACATTGTTCCAACTTAAGTTGCAATATTCTGTTTTAGGTTGCACGTAGAGGTTTCCCGACTTATCAATCCCACTTCGTAGAGTGCTAAAACATCATCCAACTCATGGTGAGTCATAGCCCCGTTTTTATACTTGTTTTATAAACTCTTTGGGGGAGATACATGCTCAACTACTGTACTGTATGTCTTACCTGAACTAAATGTTTATTATGCTAAGTAACATTATTGCCATACTTAGAGTTTCTATATCATGAACCATTAAGCACTATGCATAGTGAACACGAATACTATGGTTAGATCTATTGGTATTAGTGTAACCATTAAGTTGACTCAGTTAGAGCAAACAAGCGCACTATATTTGAGAACACTAGGTAATACGACAAATCATGAATCATTTTTTGAGCTAATGGACTTGGTACAATAAAAATCTAATGGACTTAGTATGATCTCGATCTAATGGACTTGGTATGATCTCGTGCTAACGGACTAGGTACAATTATGAACTAAGCAAAAACTAGAATCCATAAACTAGAAAACTTAAGGTTTCGATGCCAAAGACTAAAAGAATCAGAAGTACTACCTACATGTGATATTGTATTTAGTACAATAGTCATACACTTGGAATTCTAGGAATCTACGTTTAGTATTGCATATACTTGTTTCCAGGTTTTATTTACAAGATTTCCACAACTATTTCCACAAACTCTATGAACTCACCAACCTTTGTGTTGACACTTTAGCATGTATTTTAGGTCTATAATGAACAAGGCTGGCACGGAGGAGCATGGATATTCAAGAGGGCTATAAATTTTATTATCATTCAAAACTCATTTAATATAATTTGTAAACATGGAACCATCTGGGACCTCACTTTGTAAACTTTGGTATTTATACAGATTTGAATGATAAATCTTTTAAAATGACTAAATTGGTGATCGTTTTCTACTATTCAACTATTGTGACAAGAAGTAACACCCAATTTGAATTCCGCTGCGTGTCATGAAAATTGGGGGTGTTACAGATTGGTATCAGAGCTATAGTTATAGAGAAACGGGTCTAATTGAGACCTAAACTATTACTGATTTTCCACAAAAACATTTTATAGCCATTCGCTCTCCGTGCCTTCCAACCTCTAGACGATTATGTGACTTTTATGCATGTTATACTACACGAACATACTAGTATATTGATATATACACACTCGACATACTTTCGATCACTCTATATAAACGATGGACTAAACATATCTTCGTATGCCTATTCTAAAGCATTGCGGCACCACCATATTTATCTACTCATGCATTTTAGGATTACGAAATTTTCTCCAAGACATTTGTAACTGATTACAATGGTCTCTATTACATTCTTAGACATTGTAAGTCCTACAGTGGTCTCAATTACATCCCCAGGCACTGTAAATGAAACAGTGGACTCATTTATTTCTCAAAACATTATGAAGTTACACAATGATCTCTCTATCATTTCTCAGACATTGTGAGTTACACAATGGTCTAATTCACTTCCCAGACATTATAAGTTATACAATGGTTTCTAAGACTATTTCATCGCCTTAAATATCATTTCGCATGATATCGAAACCTGTCATAGATTTGTTATATGGAATTATATATGAATCTAATTATTACAAGTCTTGTATGGGCAGGTGATGAGGCGAAAAATGATCCGTTTTTAGGGGGTCATTTAAGCCCGAATTCGAATTTATTTGATCAACTATTGCCCTAAATCATTCCTTTTGTGCTTTTAGGTACTTTGGGAGAGAAATCTGGAAAAGGAAGCAATTCAGACGTTTTTGGAGCATAAAAGTGAAGAAAACGCCAAAGTCTTAATTTTCCATGCTGGGAACAGTAGGTGACGGCGTCAAGAGTAACTCCCTGACGGCGTCAAGAGCAAAATTCCATGACGATCCAGTACAGATTTGATGGCGTCACGAAGGTAGGGCGTCAAGAGTAAAAGTCATGACGGCCTGGAAATGATTAAGTCTTGACGGCGTCAAATGTAGATCGAGGCAGTCCGAGAAGAGTTTTGGCGGCGAGGTGACGGCGTCACAAGCTTGGTCTTGACGCCGTCAGACCCCTTTTTCTATATATAGTTTTCTAATTTTCACATTAAAAAGAGAGAAGTTTTGGAGAAACCCTAAGTACGATTTTAGTGCGAATTTTACAGGTTTTTCAAGGGTTCCAAGCCCTTGATACCTTTCATGTGTAATTGAGATAAGTGTTCTTTCAATTCAATCAATATGTCTATGTGTTGGTTGTCTATATCTTGTTCTTGTCTTAATTCCATCATGCTAGGCTAGATCTATCTTGTGTTTGCTTGGATCTAATGAAACCTAGATGTTAATTATGTTTTGATTACTTGTTTATACTTGTCTTGGATGAATGATTTATATGTTAGGCTTAAGAAAACTGGCAGATCTCCAATTGGTAACATGCTTGAACGTCTTAAGAAACATGAACCAACACGCACTAGGTCTTTATTGATTGTATTTAATGCATGAGCCACTGTTTACAATCCCTATAGTTGTGCTGGGCATGGTGTAGGAGGAGATAAGAGCTCATAGAATTGGGGAGTTAAGTGTGCCACCCTATGAATGGTATTAAGGAATACGATCCGTCATCCATGCAATTATAACAAGTAATTAACGTGTAAAAGATGTCTAGGGAGTAGTGAAATCTAAGTAAACACATTTTCTCCACTTATTGCTCACAACTTTAGTATAATTTAGTTTATTTTCATTTCTAGTATTTTATTTTGATTGCATCTTTAGTATTGGGATAGTTGATTAGCAACTAATTCCGCCCAAATCCTTGAAACCCAAGATTTTTACTTGCTTTCTAAAAAATATAAAATACAAAAATAATCATCCCTCACCTTTAGAACTAGTATTTAGGTTTTCTAATCCTAGCAACACTATTCCTAAGCTGAACGATCAATCCCCCGGTACTTGTCACTATACTATACTACAACGATCAGGTACACTGCCTGGTGGGGGTTGTAAGCTTCTCAAGATCCCTTGAGAGGTAAAGCCTGGTGTAATTCCCACGCATCAAGTTTTTGGCGCCGCAGCCCGGGGAATAGTTATTGTCTAGGTTAGAATTTCTTTTTATTAGGTCTACTTGCTAGATTCCTTTCTAGTAAGATTTTATTTTTATTTTTAGGTTCTCTTTAGTCTATCTTATTTCTTTGTGCCTTTGTTCGTAACCACCCGACATCATGGACAATGGGAACATCTTTGAACCCGTCATCCCACCACAACAAAACCCACCACTAGAACCTCTTAGGCCCCGAACCTTAGGAGAGTATTCCCGACCTAGCCACCAAGGCTACCGAAACACCATTGAGCTCACCGGAGCCAATGTGACCCCCTTGCGATCCGACACCATCTGGTTGGTGCAAAGCGGATGTGCATTCCATGGACTTCGTTCCGAAGATCCAAACCAACATCTTAAGGACTTCCTCAAAATCGTAGATTCCATAGACCTAGATGTTGCAACTAGAGAGACAACCCGATTACGCCTATTCCAATTCTCTCTACGGGATCAAGCTAGTCAATGGCTTGAGCGTTTACCCGCGGGATCCATCACCACATGGGATGATCTCACCACTCGTTTCCTTGCTCAATTTTTCCCACCGGGGAGAACTACTAACCTTAGAAATGACATCTTGATGTTCCAACAACGTCAAAATGAATCTCTTTATGAAGCATGGACTCGTTTCAAGGACTTACTCCAAAAAGTCCCTCATCATGGCATAGATCTTTGGCTCCAAGTCCAAATCTTTTATGACCATATCAACATCTCCATGAGGCGAGCCATTGACCAATCGGCCGGTGGTAAGCTACGTGATCTAAGTGCGGAACAATCATGGGAACTCATAGAAGATCTTACTCTCTATGACAACGAAAGTTGGAATGATCCCCGTGACTTGAACAAAACGGTCAAGGCGATATCTTTACCTTCGAACAATTCTAGCACTCCTGACCGTAGGATCATGGAACTTGAAGACCAAGTCAAGTTTCTCATGAAATCTTACGAAGCTCCTAAGCCTTCAAGCCAAGTGAACAAAATCACTTCTTCATGCGAATTATGTAGTGGTCCCCACGACACTCGTGATTGTGTGGAACTCCCCGGAACAGCTTTTGCGGACTACGCATCCACACGTACCGACGAAGCGGGAGATAAGTGGTACACTTTCAAGCCCGAGCCAAACACTTACGGTGATTGATACAACCCCTCGTGGAAAAATCACCCAAACCTTAGGTGGAAACAAAATCAACCCAATTCTTCCAATCCGCCTAATTGTTACCAACCAACCGGTCCACCTTCCAACCGTACTTTCAATAACAATCCTTCTAACAACTATGGTAGTACCAACAATCTTGAAGGATTGATGTCTAAGTTCATGGCATCTCAAGAAGCTCGCATATCTAAGTTTGAAGCCGATTTCAAACAAAAGCAAAGCGAGATGACCACTAGAATTGACACATTGTTGAAGGTTCTCAATGACCGAGAAATGGGAGCACTTCCAAGCGACACGATCAAAAATTCGAAACTAAACGTTAATTCCATATCTTCAGTTTCGTCACCCACTTCGTGCCCACAATACTACTCGGTTAAATCCAGGAGCACGTGTTTCAAACAAGACCAAATTCTTCAAAAGGACCAATCAAATAAAACACCCAATATAGAGCCGGTCAAAAGTATAGTTGAAACACCTCCTACGCAAGACCTTGACGATGAATTCAAAGAACTTCACCTTGAACGCCCCGTCATTGATGTCTTAGCGCGTGCTACTTACTATAGTGCTCTCCTAGAAAAATATGAGAAGTGTAAGCTAGGTAAAAATGGGACCGCCTTCGTTCAAAACAAGTTGCCTAAAAAGCTTGATGATCCGGGTATATTTGTTTTGCCTTGTAAGATAGGAAGATCCGAAGCTTTCGACACACTAGCCGATTTAGGGTCAAGCCTCAACTTGATTCCCTTATCCTTATTCACCACTCTTAAGCTAGGAAAGTTAGAGGAAACGGAGGTATTGATAGGGCTAGCGGATGGGAGTATTGCCCACCCGGTTGGAATGATTAAGGATGTAGTTGTTCACGTAGGAAAGTTAACTATATTAGCAGATTTTCACGTCCTAGACATGGTTAGTGACACTACATGCCCATTATTGGTAGGAAGAGGATTTTTAGCAACCGCTAGCGCCATGATAGATTGTAAGGAGTCTAAGATAGCAGTAGGTGAAGGCGATACTTGGTCGGTGTACGATGTAAAGAAGCATAGTTATGATTGTGATGATGAACTGACACCGCATTGGGTAGAGATGAATAGGAGACCATCTAGATATGGACCTTGGATAGAAAGGAACTTTATAGGACCTCAATGCCCATTTTATCTAGAAAAAGATTTCGTTGAAAAGACACATTCGGTAGAACAACTCATAGCTAGAGATGAAGAGCTAGACCCTTTTGAGGACCCCTTGGCCTTTAGGAAGATGATTGAGTTCTTAAGCGTAATGCCCATTAACATAGAAAGGAATAAATGGAAAAGAGAGGGAGACAAGTGTAAATGGAGGTGGGACAAGCCACCTAAAGAAGGTGACGGATCATGGCATATGAGGACGACTTTGTATGATCCGGATGGAGAAAAGTTTGAAAGGTCATACCATACTAAGGAAACCGATAGGAAGTTGAAACCTAAGTTTGATCCCAAAGATGTCCTCAATGAGGAACTCACCCGTGTCACGTAGTAACCCATGACCTTGAGTCTAGCTACAAGACTCGTAAATAAAGAAAAGCGCTTCTTGGGAGGCAACCCATGTTTCGTGTGATTTTATTTTGTTTGTTTGATATTTGCTTCCGTATGCATGCTTAATTTTTATTGTTGGTAGATCATGTTTCTAAACTAAATAGTGGAAATACTTTACTTTATTGTTTTGTCCTAGTCTTAACTCAACCTAAAGGTATTTTTGCAAAAGATAAGTGTAAGGAGAAACCCCAAATATGTTTTCAAGAAACAAACCGATCATGATTCTCCACAATATTAAATGAACATGTATATTCGTATTTGTTAGAGTCAAATGCTTGTATTGAGTCATAATGAAGTTTTGCAGGATTTTCCAGGAAGTAGGACCAAGTTTTTCCAGAAAATTTCCGGAAACTTAACATAAGAATTTCTGCAGGTCACTTCTGACGGCGTCAAGAGTTTACTCTTGACGGCGTCAAGTGTAAAAATCTGGAAATTTTACCAGTTTTGTTTTTCTAACGGAGTCTTATGGTTTTTGTGAAATATTAAGTTTTATAATGTCCAGGAGATCTGCAAACTTCATTCCACAAGCATTATATCTTATCTTGTTCTCTAGGATTTAGTAACTTATATAGGATGCCGCCGATTTTACGCGAGGTTGTCTTGTCTATTTTATCAGGTTTTACAGGTTATGTATGACAAGAAGATGATTTACATTCTGGAAGGGAAGCTTTGATTGTTCATTTTCTTGGAGGAAGATTTAACCTGGCCACCTTATTATCCATACCGAGCGAATCAGGGGAGTATTTGATTTCATTCTTTTTAACTTTTTTCACTTTTACATTCTTTACTTGAACATTGGGGACAATGTTCATCTTAAGTGTAAGGGGAGGGTAAAAAGATGATACCTTACATATGTACTTTCGCTTGAGTTTGTTTTGTTTAATAGTAGATGTGTAATAAAACTATGAGAAATACTTGTTAGTGCAATTTTAGCGCCAAATTTAAAATTTTTTACAACATTTAGGAGTGAAGCTTTAGCCATAGCAAGCGTCTCATGGATAGGAGATTGTATGATTAGCACATAACCGTATATTCAGAAAAATTTTCCACCCAAAAATGTGAGGTTCGCCTTTAGATTTGATAGGAAAAGCATTTACTATTAGTGCTTATGAGTGTACCGGTAGCATTTAGATTCTAGAACTTGCGTTAGTGATGCATCCCGAGACCGCTAGTGAGACTACATTTGTGTGGTAGGATTTACTACATGATAAGAGGCATTAGGATCACCCTTGTGTTAAACCCGTATCATAATTACTTGACCATTTAAGTCATATTACTTGGCTAGTTAAGTCAACTAATTTTTCCCACACCCTTAGCGTTGTACTCATTTTTAGTACACGATACCCCTAGTACACCCCTCCGAGCCTATCTTTTCGTTTCTAACTTTAAGCATCTTACTTAAAGGAAGAATTTGTTACACCCCACTTAAATGTACAACCAAATCGCCTTAGCCTTCCGTGTATGCGCCCATTTTTAGTGCATTAGTGTTATTTGTTTTACCCTAAGTTAACTATCTAATTGATTACATGGTTGCTAAGTCGAGTCATATCCTTGTACATATTGTTTTGGGACGATTGGGACTCATGGGTAAGTACTTATTGTATGGAGTAATGGGGAAGAACATCATTTATTACCCCCATATGTACGTTAATCTTAACAGTGCTCCAAGTGTTTTGATTTTCTTAATTCGAGTCATTAGATTAGTTGATTGTAAAGTATGTAAAAATTCAAGTGTAAGGGGAATGTTCAACCCCTATGATGTATTATTTTGGATGGTAGGGTAAGAGTGTATGAAAAAAAAAATAGAAAAAGGAAAAAGAGAAAAAAAACATACGGACTACCATCCCTTTTCATTCTATGTTCATTTTATGTTTTTGTTATTTTTCATTTATTAGCTTATGTCGAGTCTAGTCTTGGCTTAGCAACGCCATATTGTACATGTAATTAACCAAGATTGTTAACTCGCCACCAGTAAAACTTCCTTTATCCAACAAAACCGTGTATTTCATATCCATACACCTAACGTTACAACCCTTTAAAAGACCTCTTTGATAGTTTATCCTAGGTGCTTACGCCATGTGGTGGAGGTTTGATCCTTTTCCAAGCCTATGGTAATCTATTTTGCTATGACAGGTAGTGAGAGATATCTTTCGTTTCCATATTGTAATTTACACTTTATTACACCCGAGAGATGTGAGTATCTAAACACTATTTGTGAGGTGCTAGTGTATGACCTCCGTGCTTGTCTATTGGTCTTTAGTGGAACGATTATTTGTTGTAATTACTTTTATATTAGTGTTAAATGACCCCTAACTTGTATTTTGAGTAGAATAAAAGCGCATTTGCTTGAGGACAAGCAAATCTCAAGTGTAAGGGTATATGATGAGGCGAAAAATGATCCATTTTTAGGGGGTCATTTAAGCCCGAATTTGAATTTATTTGATCAAGTATTGCCCTAAATCGTTCCTTTTGTGATTTTAGGTACTTTGGGAGAGACATCTGGAAAAGGAAGCAATTCGGACATTTTTGGAGCATAAAAGTGAAGAAAACGCCAAAGTCTTAATTTTCCATGCTGGGAACAGTAGGTGACGGCGTCAAGAGTAACTCCCTGACGGCGTCAAGAGCAAAATTCCATGACGATCCAGTACAGATTTGACGGCGTCACGAAGGTAGGGCATTAAGAGTAAAAGTCATGACGGCCTGGAAATGATTAAGTCTTGACGGCGTCAAATGTAGATCAAGGCAGTCCGAGAAGAGTTTTGGCGGCGAGGTGACGGCGTCACAAGCTTGGTCTTGACGCCATCAGACCCCTTTTTCTATATATAGTTTTCTAATTTTCACATTAAAAAGAGAGAAGTTTTGGAGAAACCCTAAGTACGATTTTGGTGCGAATTTTACAGGTTTTTCAAGGGTTCCAAGCCCTTGATACCTTTCATGTGTAATTGAGATAAGTGTTCTTTCAATTCAATCAATATGTCTATGTGTTGGTTGTCTATATCTTGTTCTTGTCTTAATTCCATCATGCTAGGCTAGATCTATCTTGTGTTTGCTTGGATCTAATGAAACCTAGATGTTAATTATGTGTTGATTACTTGTTTATACTTGTCTTGGATGAATGATTTATATGTTAGGCTTAAGAAAACTGGCAGATCTCCAATTGGTAACATGCTTGAACGTCTTAAGAAACATGAACCGACGCGCACTAGGTCTTTATTGGTTGTATTTAATGCATGAGCCACTGTTTACAATCCATATAGTTGTGCTGGGCATGGTGTAGGAGGAGATAAGAGCTCATAGAATTGGGGAGTTAAGTGTGCCACCCCATGAATGGTATTAAGGAATACGATCCGTCATCCATGCAATTATAACAAGTAATTAACGTGTAAAAGATGTCTAGGGAGTAGTGAAATCTAAGTAAACACATTTTCTCCACTTATTGCGCACAACTTTAGTATAATTTAGTTTATTTTCATTTCTAGTATTTTATTTTGATTGCATCTTTAGTATTGGGATAATTGATTAGCAACTAATTCCGCCCAAATCCTTCAAACCCGAGATTTTTACGTGTTTTCTAAAAAATATAAAATACAAAAATAATCATCCCTCACCTTTAGAACTAGTATTTAGGTTTTCTAATCCTAGCGACACTATTCCTAAGCTGAACGATCAATCCCCCGGTACTTGTCACTATACTATACTATAATGATAAGGTACACTGCCTGGTGGGGGTTGTAAGCTTCTCAAGATCCCTTGAGAGGTAAAGCCTGGTGCTATTCCCACGCATCAGCAGGACTTACAATAGGAGGATTGATATGATAATTGCCATGTTAACTAGCTTATAAAGATTCTCATCTTATGAATGTTAACCATGTACTCACCAACTATTTTGAACACTACGTCAATTTCCCCAGATTATCTTACTCTCCATCTCCGAAGATGAGTATGAATATTCATTTCGTACTTTTGGAACACCAATATCATCTCATAATACACTGCCTTGTAACTCACTGGCTAAGTATGAATGTTGCGTCGGGAATTCTTAAGTAGGATGATTTATAATGTCCTTATTTGAATGGATTGGGACGCCTTTTCATTTAAATAAAGAAATTATAAATCACCGAAACATAAGTTTATATTCCTTTATTTACATTGTTTGGGATGCCTCTCTATGTAAATAAAGAATTATAAACAAGTGGGCTTATCTGTATCCGAAATAGCATAAGTATGAAGTCAATAAACACTAGGTACAACAACCGATTACCTACTAGGCTATGATTGCAACAATTATGCCAATTTCTATTGGTACGAGGTTTAAGTTTAACCAGAAAGATTACGCCACTTGCTATTGGTATGAGGTTAAGGATTAACCAGAATGATTATGCCAATTGCTATTGGTACGAGGTTAAGGATTAACCAGAATGATTGGTGGCCCCCCTACCGGGTATATTTTCGATAAACTATGATATCGATATCTACAAGAATGGGTTGAGAACGAGTGTCTGAATGACACAACATGATTGGAGCTCCCTACCGGGTAGATTTTCTATAAACTACGATATCAATATCTACAAGAATGGGTTGAGAACGAGTGTCTGAATGACACAACACGATTGGTGCTCCCTACCGGGTAGGATTTCGATAATCTACAATATCGACATCTACAAGAATGAGATGAGACAACTATGGGTATATAACAAAGTAACCCACGATTCGAAGAACTAGATCCAATTATGATTCCTATTGAAATTCAACTACTATACCAATTTCTATTCGACTACCATATCAATTGTCTTTGATACTCAACTACTATCTCAATTTCTATTTTGAATTTCGACTACTATATGAATTTCTATTCGACTACCATATCAATTGCTATTGATATTCAACAACTATCCCAATTTCTGTTGTTGTTCGACTACTATATCAATTTCCATTGATATTCGACTACTTTATCAATTTCCATTATTCGATTCCTATGTCAATTGCTATTGTTGTTCAACTACTATATCAATTGCTATTGATACTTGACAACTATATCAATTTCTATTTGATATTCAACTACTATATCAATTTCTATTAATATTCGACTGCTATATCAATTTCTTTTGATATTCGACTATTATATGAATCTCTATTAATATTCAACTATGTTATCAATTTCTATTAATACACCGTATTCCGAGAAAAAAAAATCAAATTACAACACTTGTAATTCGAGACTCTAGTCCTCATAAGTAACCACACCTCTTCATCGACACCACTCCAACATATAACACACACAGAACTTCGGGACGAAGTTCCTTTTAAGGGGTAGGTACTGTAACAATTCGCATTTTTAGGTTACTAGTCATTTTCACTATTCACGTTTACTATTCACTCCGATACCCGCACCACCTTTTGACCAATACATTTAAAAATTTTTGTGCCTAATCATATACCTAGTTATCAACTAGATATTATTTAGATAATATCTTTCAAAATATCCCACTAAGAGAAGTCAAGCTGAAATTCTCTTCCTAAATATCTTAACTAGATATTTAACAATTCCGGTTTTAGGTTTTATGACATTTAGGCATCCCGATATGTTCACAAAACATTACGAACAAAGGAAATATAAGTTTTTCACCTTCCATGACATTCTCAAGAATTTTAGAATTTTACATTTTCCTAATCTGCGTTTTACGCGATTTACGCGTTTTAAACCTACGTTTCCAGCGTTAACAGCATTTTCACGACCCATTAAATTTATCACTCATTATTATAAGATAATTATGAGTAGATTGATAAGTTTAATCATTTCTAGAAGTTTCATATTTTTAAAATACCCAGTTTTACAATTTGTGATTTAACGACTTACAGTTAGCGATTACAGGGACTAAACTACCTCCGTAAAACCAAGATAATACCAAACTAACCTAGTCACCCCATTTTATTCATGTAGGTCGACCTATATATGGTGATTCACCAAGACATAATGTCTTGATGATGACTCATGGTAACACATATGCTTACTTATACATTAAGATTACCTAAATATCTCCTATAACTAGTCATGTTATCCTAAGAAAGACTCCATCTCATCTCTTTGTTTCTCTCTCAAAACCAATAACCAAAACTCATAACATACACCATTTTAATCATTGATATTACAAGTTTCATCCATCACAAGTATTAATCATAGATCCTTGTTGATTCCTTAGTTTATTTCATTCATAAAAACACCAAAATCCCCACAAAACCTCATCTTGGTTCCATGGTTGGATTAAGAGTTACACAAGGTCTAGGGGCTGAATTCTTAAGGTTTCTACAAGGCTTATATCAAGCTTATCAAGGGTTAGCATGAGTGGTGTTGAAGGATTGGAAGCTAGGGTTTTTAGTTGAAGAATTAAGCTAGTGTTCTTGTTCTTAGTCTCCCTTGTATAAGGCCAAAAGTTGTAAGAAACCCTAACACACTCTCTTTCTCAACATCATTTACATGCTTATCATACTTCATTTATGCTATATATGGTCCTTATATTGTGTTCATGATGTAGAAAAATCTTTAAAACAAGTTAAGAACACTACATGTTAACCTATGTTAAGTAATCAAGGAAACTAGTGACTTATATTGAGAACCACGAACAAAATAGTGTAATCATGATACGATACACTTACCTAACGTTATATAGGACTTAAAAAGGAAAACATAGCAATTTGAATCATTGAAAATGAGTACACGAGTCAAAAGTTGTGACCAAAAGAAGTTAGCAAATTAAAAACCCAAATCTACCAAATAGCATTCTGCAACAGAATCTAAAACACGCAAAATGAGGCACTTCCGTTCCGTTTCATCAAAATATTAAATCACGAAAGTTGTCTGGAACGACGTTTTCTTCAAAAGAACTTTAGACCACGAGTCCTAAAAATGCATAACGAATGAGATAAATTTTCAAAATCTTAACAGCCCCTTGTTAAGCTTAACAACTATATTTTTTTCGTCACAATCAAGTAAAACCAAGAGGCCTAATGGCCTTAAGACGAGACCACAGCCCAGGGCTAAGGCCAAGGCTGAGTCTCAAGACATGGTAGCCAAGACCAAAGCCACGGCAAGGCCACGGCTAAGACCTCAAGGCTTTCTAAACCGAAATCATTATAACTATTATACATGTTTTACATATTGAATACTACAACACTAGGGAACTTCATGTGAGGGGTTCATTAGCGTAAACCGTCGAGATGAGTTGTGGATCGACGATTTAAAGTGTCCTAGATCCTCGAACGTTTACAACATGACCTCTGGATTGTGATGGCCAGAACGGTAGTACGAGATATACAAACTAAAACCATTTTATAAACAAACTACCAAGTACTACATCATGATCAATATAAAGACATATATAGGCTCGTTTATGTTTCCTTAGACATTGTTCCTACCTAAGTTGCAATATTTTGTTTTAGGTTGCACGTAGAGGTTTCCCGACTTATCAATCCCACTTCGTAGAGTACTAAAACATCATCCAACTCACGGTGAATCATAGCCTCGTTTTTATACTTGTTTTATAAACTCTTTGGGGGAGATACGTGCTCAACTACTGTTAATTTCAAACATGATTATTTGCAAACTGTATGTCTTACCTGAACTAAATGTTTATTTATGCTAAGTAACATTATTTCCATACTTTGAGTTTCTATATAATGAACCATTAAGCACTATGCGTAGTGAACACGAATACTATGGTTTGATCTATTGGTATTAGTGTAACCATTAAATTGACTCAATTAGAGCAAACAAGGGCACTATATTTGAGAACACTAGGTAATACGAAAAATCATGAATCATTTGTTGAGCTAATGGACTTGGTACAGTAACAATATAATGGACTTAGTATGATCTCGATCTAATGGACTTGGTATAATCTCGAGCTAACGGACTAGGTACAATTACGAACTAAGCAAAAACTATAATCCATAAACTAGAAAACTTAAGGTTTCGATGTCAAAGACTAAGAGCATCAGAAGTACTACCTACATGTGATATTGTACTTAGTACAATAGTCATACACTTGGAATTCTAGGAATCTACATTTAGTATTGCATATACTTCTTACCAGGTTTTATTTACAAGATTTCCACAACTATTTCCACAAACTCTATGAACTCACCAACCTTTGTGTTGACACTTTAGCATGTATTTCAGGTCTATAATGAACGAGGCTGGCATGGAGGAGCACGAATATTCAAGAGGGCTATAAATTTTACTATCATTCAAAACTCATTTAATATAATTTGTTAACATGGAACCATCTGGGACCTTATTTTGTAAACTATGGTATTTATACTGATTCGAATGATAAATCTTTTAAAATGACTAAATTGGTGATCGTTTTTTACTACTCAACTATTGTGCCAAGAAGTAACAGTCAATTTGAATTCTGCTGCGTGTCACGAAAATTGGGGGTGTTACACTCCTCTTCAATCTTCCCATACAGAAAAGCACTCTTGACATCTATTTGATAGACAGTAAAGCCCATAAAGGATGCATAGGCTAAAAAAAATCTAATAGCCTCAATCCTTGCAACAGGAGCAAAAACTTATTCATAGTCAATACTCTCCTCCTGAGTGTATCATTGAGCAACTAATCTAGCTTTGCTCCTGATAACAATACCTCTTTCATCTTTCTTATTTCTGAAAACCCACTTTGTACCAATCACCTTCATTCCATCAGGCAAATCACAAAGAACCCAAACCTTTTGAAGTTTGAACTGCAACAACTCCTCTTGCATTGCTTCAACCCGGCTTGATTCTTCTAAAGCCTTATATACATTTTTAGGCTCCACTTGTGATAGAAAATAGAAAAACAAACATTCATTCTTGTCTGTGTGCTTCTTGGACTCATAAACCTCACTAATGAACCCATGAACATCATTCATCTTTGTCTGCCTTCTTGTCTTCACACCTGATTGTAACTCACCAATTACATTTTCCAGTGGATGCACTTTGTGAATTGTAGTTTGTGATATGTTAGGAATATCATATGTTATAGGCATGTTAGTGATTTCAACATCATCACAAGGTGTTTCTTGAGTTGAATTTTCCACATTTGGTCCATCAGTGGAAACTTCTGGTGGATCAGTGGAAATAGGGTTACCACTACTTTCAGGAATGTCTTTATTATGAACATCAAAATTCACAACATTAGCATCACCTGTCTTTTCAGAATTATTATCAACAAAGTCCCAAAGTGGCATAACAATTTGATCTTTATCATCTTCATCATCTTTGCAAGGTTCATCTTCATCAATGAATTCTTCTGAGCCTTCAAAATCATTGTCTCCTGTACCTGAGGTAATAGGTACATAATTCATTGTATTAGATAAAGTCTCAAGATCAAACAACCATTCTGGTCCTGAACCTGCTATGTTAGTTCTAATTTCAAGGAACTCAACATGCAAATTTTCTTCAATCTTCTTTGTTCTCAAATTGTAGACTCTAAAAGCATTACTAACCATAGAATATCCAACAAAGAAGCCTTCATCTGAATTTTCTTCAAACTTTCCCAGATGATCAATGGTATTGAGAATTGTGACTTGACATCCAAATGGCTTCATGAAATCCAATATTGGGGGCTCTTCCTCTGAATAGCTCATAAGGTGTCTTGTTCTTAGTCTTCACCACCAAAACCCTGTTCTGAATATAACAAGCAGTGTTAACTGCTTCAGCCCAAAATGTCACTGGTAGCTTGGAATCAGCTAACATGGTTCTAGCAGCCTCAATTAGTGTCCTGTTTCTTCTTTCAGCAAGACCATTCTGCTGAGGTGTTCTTGCAACACTAAATTCTCTTTTAATACCCTTGTCTCTGCAGAAATCATCCATAACTCTATTCTTTAACTCTGTCCCATTGTCACACCTGATGATCTTGATCTTCTTATCAACTTAATTTTCAACTTCTGTGATGAAAGTCTTAAGGATACCAGTGGTTTCATCCTTGGTTCCTAGAAACAAAACCCATGTAAATCTACTAAAATCATCAGTTACAACAAGACAATACTTCTTAAAGACCTCTTTGATAGTTTATCCTAGGTGCTTACACCAAGTGGTGGAGGTTTGATCCTTTCCCAAGCCTATGGTAATCTATGTGCTATGATAGGTAGTGAGAGATATTTTCCATTTTTATATTGTGATATATACTTTTATTACACCCAAGAGATGTGAGTATCTAAACACTATTTGTGAGGTGCTAGTGTATAATTTCCGTGCTTGTTTCGGTTGAAGTGGAATGATTATTTGTTGTAATTACTTTTATATTAGTGTTAAATGACCCTTAACTTGTATTTTGATTAGAATAAAAGCGCATTTGCTTGAGGACAAGCAAATCTCAAGTGTAAGGGTATTTAATGAGATGAAAAGTGTACCGCTTTTAGGGGGTCATTTAAGCCCTAAGTCTTGATTATTTGATCAAATATTTCCCTAAATCGTTCCTTCTGTCATTTTAGGTACTTTGGAGAAGAAATCTGGAAAAGGAAGCATTTTGGACGTTTTTTGAGCGAAAAGTGAAGAAAACGACAAAGTCTCCAAATCAAGCTGGAAATAGTACCTGACAGCGTCACGTTTTGCATGTGACGGTGTCACGTTATGGCAAAGAGGTGGATAAAAAGTATAACGAGACGCGTGTTGAACCTTAGACCTCGATAGATCTTTGAGCACGCATGGATCGTTAGTAATGTTTATGTAATCACAAACACACTAATAGAAAGTCTCTATTACTTGTATTCTAAAGCGGAAATTAAACACAAGTATGAACACAGATTACTAAGAATACTTTGATCCTCTATGGATCTTTGAATAATACTAAAACTTGTTTTTTAAAACGTGTACCTAATACATAATAATGTGTTCCTTTTATAGATAAGGAACACTAAACCTTTTCGCAAGAAACGTATATTCTATAAACTCAAAGAGATATGCATTATCACTTTCTAATAAAACTCATGCATATCCTAACTAGATAACAAAATACACGGAATTTCGATATCAGAAGAAACAAACTATGAGAAATCTTTACTTCCACAGAATTACTACTTCGGCACAATCCAGCTCTTCAGCAGAAACCTTCATCAGAATTCTTATTCAGTAGAATTCCTAACAATCCTCCCCTAATCTTGAATTTGACATGGTTAAATTCAAGATTCTTGATAGATCATTAAAATTGCAGACCAAGAGGATTGAATTCGAACATCAACAGCAAAGAATCAAAAACAGCCACATCTCTATGAATGGCAAACATGAAACCTTCAGGTCTTTGCAGCAACAAATGACAAAGTGTACATCAAAACATATTAGTTTCATACTATTCTCATCACATCCAGGTGTGTTAACTCCTGTGAGAGGTGAATCATTGAAAATAATGGATTTGATGTCTCTTTACCAATAGCCATCACTACTGGAGTAGCCAAATGTTTAAGTTCGAAAACTATGGTACACTGATAACCATATGATTTTAAGCAAATCATCAGCTATAAACGGATTTGAGTTGTCTTTACCTGTAGCCGTTTGCTCAGGACTAGTTAATTATTCTGATGAGTAAATCACCTTGGAAATTGAATACCAAATATGGCTTTCCACTGCCTTTACCACAAGCCATACACTTGTGGGCTAGCCAATTATTGGGAATCCATAAGGAAAAATCCATGGTCAATTGACAACCATTCAACTCTAAGCTGTTAAGCATGGGTGAGTTGAGTACCCAATAGTTTTTAGCAAACTATTACAGCTATCAACAGATTTGACTTGTCTTTACCAAAGCTGTACCCTTTGGACTAGCCAACTTTTTGATGGAATAGTCAACATCTTGGTAAGTTGATAACCAGATAAGGTGTGGAAATAACCAACACCAAAACATGCATACAACAAACAAAACACTATACAAATCTGTTAGGGTTTTTTTTTTTTTTTTTTTTTCTTTTTTTTTTTTTTTTAATATTAACAAAAGAAAATAAACAAATATACAACAAGATACCATCAATCAGCTCTGGCCACCCTGATGTCTTGAACAAACGAATCAAAGATTCAGCAAACAGTTTAGCATTCCCAACTGGATCAGGAGGAATCTCCAAATGATGTATAAGCATTTTCTCCATAAGAGGCACAGTCAAAGGATCATCCTTATCAATAAACATAATCACCCTTATACTAGATGTAGTCTCCAACACATGAACATAAGGAGGAGGATAAAATTTCAAACTTAATACTTTCCACCTATTATTATTCTTCTAGACTGCATAACCAGAACCAGTGGGAGAAGCAGAATCCATGAGCACTTGAAGATCCCAAAAAAGATATAATCCAGCACCTTCAGGAGTATTATTAGCATAATACTTGGTAACCAAGTCATAGAGAGTGAGTAAATCCTGATGATCCACAAGATGTAAAATTTCTTGTAGAAAAGTGAATGACAGAGATGTTCCATCAAGTCTATAAATAGTATTAGACTACCCATTACTAGAAAGTTCCCATCTAACCAAAACATCTCTAAAACCCTCTGGCCAATCTTCAGGAGACCCTTCTTTAAGAAAAGAAGAATCAGCAGCATCAACATCCACCACCCTATGCACATGAGGAGATTGTGAGACCTTCATTCTAGTCATTCTTTTGGCCCTTCTACCAGAAATGTATATAGAAGAATGAGGAGAAGAAGGTTCTTCAATTGATACACCCTCTGACTCATGTGTTTCCACTGATGGAGGAGCTGGTGGAATATCAGTAGAAACCTCATCAGAAGGTTTGTCAAGAGAGACAGATTATGCTTTTGCATCCATCTCCATCCTAGCTTGTTTAGCCCTAGCAGCTTCAAGCTCCACTTCTCTAACTTGGATCTCATGAAGTCTTGCCAATTCAGTCGGTTGAGCATCATCCAATCTCTTAGCAGCCTCTTCACCCAATCTATCCTCCTCCATTTGTCTTCTGGTCCTCTTTCTAGAAGGAATATCTTCTGCTACAACTTTTGCTTTACCTTTGTCAATAATAGATGGAGCTACAACAATAGTTGGAGCAGCAGAAATAGAAACACTAGGTAGAGGTGCATGATCCACAGCAGGAACACCCATAACAGTAGTTGAAACAACATTAGCATAATGAGATAAAGAGGTAGCAGACACATTAGCATAATCAACTTCATCCATCTTTAGTTTCTTAGAAGGTGGTTCTGTATCACTAGAAAGTAGAGTAGAAACAAGCTTAGGAGAAAGAAGTCCATCCTTTTGTAATCTAGCCTTGATTCTATTATAATGGTGAACTAATTGTTCATATGAGAAAGACCAAACTTGTTTCTTAGTCCAAGAATGATTATATAGTGCACTGCTTTGATTCTTCACAAATTCCCTCATAAAATTCCTTTGCTGTGCCTGAGTAAGAGGTTTATCCCTCTTTGCTTTGGCTATCCTTTCAGCTTCAGCTTTCCTTCTGAATTTCATGATCTCAACCATTCTAGGAGCATAATCAACTTCATTGACATTATCTCCAAGAATCTCTTTAGCTAGACCAGGATTAGAAACCACTTGCCTCCCAATATGCATCCAATCAGCTTCATCAAAATTTAGAACTGCAGCATCCAATTCTCTTTGTCTTGCAAGAGGCAAAGTAGAAACATACTTGTTTGTAGCAGATTGGAATTCTGAGTCATATTTAGCTTGTAATGCCTTAGCCAAATCTGTACTTTTCTTCTTATCTGCACATTCCTTCAAAAGTCTTTCTTGCTCAAGCTTTTCTTATTCTGAGACAAGATCATCATCTCAAACTCTAGTAATGTCAGCAGAAGCATCATGAGGAATGACTAACTTCTCCAGAGGATCAGCAGGTAAATCTTGAACACCTGAATCAATAGTAGTATCAGCAGATCCTCTGGTGTAGGGAGTTGCAGATGTGTCTTCATGAGATGTATGTTCTGTAACAGATGGAGCAATGCTAGGTGAATCCACATACTCTTTACCAGCAACAAAGAAAGTATCCACTGAGGTGTGAACCCCAACTGTGACCTTCTCAGCAGCAACATCAATTAGTGGTTCATCAGCCTGAAGATTATCACTAGCAACTATATTTTGAACATCATCCACACTTGGTACATTAGAAGATTTAGTGGAATCCTTTTCCAAATACTGTCTTCTCTTTCTTCTTCTAAACTGAATAGGCTCCTTTTGTTTTGAAGATTCAGCAACATTGGGAGAAGAAGCATGAGTCTGTTGAGCAACTTCAGTCAAGAACTCAAGAGGATCGAAATGCCTATCAGAATCAAACACAAACTTTCTTTTCCTTTGCTGCCCAAGTTGAGCTTCCAACTCCTGAACCCTCTTAGTCAACAACACAATCTCACCACCAAGTGAAGATTTGGTGTCTGCAAGCTCCGTTTTGAAGATCATCAACCTTTTGAACATACCTGTTGAGCAATTCATATACAGAGGTGAGAGTAATAGGGTCCTCAGCTCCATCAGCAGATTGCTCAGTGGTAATGGGAGCTTCATTGGGCCTTTCAGGAGAAATAGGCACATGTTCAAGAATGGAGAGCTTTCATCAATTGGCTCTCGAACAGGACTAGGTGTGGCTAGTCTAGTAATCTTAGGTTCAAGAGGTGTAGGTACTTGGGTACCAAGAGACTGAATTGTCTCCTCAACCTCTGGAACAAGCTCATCAGGAGAAACATGAGTAGGTGATGGAAAAGAACTAGGTGACAGAGGTAAAGGGTAAGGTGGAGGCTGGTCAGAAGAAACATTTAATGCTTCAGTAGTTGTAGAGGGTCCTCCATTATTGACAACTGATGGATTACCATCAGCAGCAACACCAGAAGATGATGGATTACCATCATCAGCAGTATTTGGAGAAGGTGTAACACCAGTAGCATCACCCTCACCTGTATCATCATTACCATGTGGCAACATAGCAGCTAACAGAGGGTGATGTGCCCCAACATAATGTGTTTTCATATAAGCAAACAATTTAGCACTAAGACCCCCTATGGGGATATGGACTCTGTCTTGGGTTGTTATGCCTAAAATCATTTGAAGAAACCTAGGGTACATTGGAAACTTATGCTTTTTCTTCTCAATGTTTTCAGACATGTTATCAAAAATAAACTTAGAAAAATTATAAGTTAGACCCTTTGAAAGACATACAATACCACAACCCAATTGGGTATAGAATTGATCCCAGCCACCAGACTTGTTGCTGATACATTGGAGCAGCGTGTGCACCAAGAACCTCCACATGGGGCAAAACTGATTCTTAAGCACTTACTGGTGTCCGTGCCTTGATAACCGGCTTCCTGTAACCTAGCAAGTATCACTTCAGTGTTGGAGTGATAGACACCATTCTCATCATCCAAACGAAGCTGTGTCCTAATCAAAGATTCAGTCACCACATACTCAGTTCCATCAATAGTGGCTACAATCTTTGTGTTAGACCTTTTTGTAGCAGATGCCCAAAATTGTTTCACCAGTGATTCACATATCACATTTGGAGAATGTGTTGGAACATAATGAATCTTGGAACGTGTCAAAAACTCCACCATTGGATCATACAGTTCATGTTCTTTTGTCTTACTAAGAAAGGCAACCTTGTTATGATCTTTCGTAAATTGAAGTGGTGCCATTCGAAGAATTTGTGAGAAACGGTTATGAATCAAACAAATGAGAAATGGGTTTAAATTGGTTGATGAGGGAATTAGTTAATTTTGGGCGAAGATATGCGAAATAGGTTATAAATGAAAGTTATCTAATCATGGTCAAGAATATCAGAACAAATCGTTGACCAGATCTGACGTGTAAATTAACTCCAACAAATTTGAAAATTAACCCTTCAGCAGAAATGATGGTCAATCTGCTGATAGAAAGTCAATCAGCAGAATCAACTCAAGTGTAAAAATATCTTTAGTAAATATCTTGAGTTTTACTGTGCCACCCAACTCACATTAATTACCATCAAGCCTTGACCCCGCCTATAACATAATCCCAAATCACACTTCACACATATCAATTACCCTAATTATCATCAAAACCCTAATTTCTCAACAATACCTTAGTTAGCCACCAAAAACATGTCTTCCAAACCAGAAATCATCGATCTAACCTCCTCCACATCATCATCATCATCATCAAGTGATGGTTGGAGCACTTACTTTCCACCCAGTGCTCAACCATGGACACTCCGATTAACCAATGAAAAAGCAAGTAAGAAGAAAAATGATGTGGGAGAACCAAGCGAAGCCCCCATTCCCGCAGATAGAGTATATGTCTCTCCTTTTCTTTGTACCTCTGATGAGGAATCTTCGAAGGATGAAGATGAAGATCCAACATTTATCCCTCCTTCCACACCAGAGAGATCCCAACTCTGGTGCTTCATGCCATGGAAGCAAGGGAAAGGGCAAGGAGGCAGAGGTGAAGGGAAAGGAAAAAGGGAAGGTGGAGTAGAAGGTGGTGTGATGTTGCCAAGGACCAAAGATATAAAACTAGGTTCTTAAGCATCATCATCATTTTCATCAATCCATCCTTTCCGTTTTCATCTTCAGCTTCTTCATCGTACGGGTCATGCATATCCACCAGCTTTTGTAATAGATGATAGGAGCTAGAATATGTTTGGTAGATTTTGTATAGGGATGGTCTTGTATATCATTTGAAGTTGATTGTAAGCTATAAATTGTTTCTTGAATGAATGAACAACTTTTCTCAATTATCATCACTTGAACTTTACTTCAGTAGAAGCAATGAGTATCACTTGTATTACTCTTCAGTAGAAACAAGCTTTAAGCTTACATGACCACTTTCCCATTTAACCAATCTTGGTGAACTTCAACTTAAAATCATCCACTACTCATAAAAGCATTCTGCAAAACAGACACAAAATAGCAAACAAACCAAACCAAAACATACAAGAACATTAGTTGGTTAGTGTTAGCAAACAAAAACATAAACAATAATCAACAAATTTTACAACTATAATCCTCCCCTGAGGCATATGCCTCCCCCGAGGCTTATGCCTCCCCTCAAACTTGGCAGTTAAGGGTTAAGCATCACAATATGGACAACTAAGTGTTGAAACCTAGGTCCATCAAAAGCTTTAGTCAATAAATCTGCCACATTGTCATCTGCGTGAATCTTAACCACTTTCATTAAATGTTTTTCATATGCATCTCTTATAAAATGGTGCCTGATCTCAATATGCTTAGTTCTATTATGAAAAACTGGATTTTTAACTATGCATATGGTACTTTGATTATCAATAAAGATTGTGGTGTTCATGAAATTAAACCCATAATCTAGCAATTGATTTTGTATCCATGGAACCTAACCACAACAATTTACAGCAGCAACATACTCTGGTTTAGTAGTTGAGGTAGCCACAATAGTTTGTTTCTTGCATTGCCAAGAAATCGATCTTCTTCCAAGAAATTGGCAACCTCCAGTTGTGGATCTCCTATCCATATTTGCACCAGCATAATCACTATCACTATATGCTTCCAATCTAAAAGGAGACTCTTTTGGGTACCAAATACCTAAATTGGGTTGGCCTTTGAGGTACTTGAAGATATTTTTGACTGCATTCAAGTGGGAAGTAAGTGGAGTGACCTGGTGTCTAGAACAAGCACTCACAGCAAATGTAATGTCAGGCCTTGAAGCTGTCAAATACATCAGTGAACCAATCATGGAACTGTATAGATGAACATTCACAGCAGGATCTGGTTCAAGATTGTTCTTTGATTTTGGAGCTTCATAAGGTGTAGTGGCAGTTCTTACATTTTCCATATCAAACTTCTTCAATATGTCTCTCACATATTTATCCTGACTGATAAATATACCATCAGTTTTCTGCTTAACTTGAAAACCCAAAATGAAAGTAAGCTCCCCCATAGCACTCATCTGAAACTCTCCCTTCATTAATTCCTCAAACTCTCTGCACCATGCTTCTTTAGTGGAGCCAAAGATGATGTCATCCACATAAACTTGCACAAGAATGATATCTATGGAATTTTTCTTCAGGAAGAGTGTTTTGTCAATGGCACCTCTTCTGTAACCATGCTTCAGAAAAAATGCAGAAAGCCTAGCAGACCAAGCTCTTGGTGCCTGATGTAGTCCATAGAGAGCTTTTACAACCTTGTACACATGCTTTGGATTATCTGGGTCTTCAAAACCTTTGGGTTGAGTGACATATACCTCCTCTTTAATTTCACCATACAGAAAAGCACCTTTCACATCCATCTGATATACCATGAAACCCATATAAGATGCATAGGCCAAGAAGATTCTAAAGGCCTCAACTCTAGCTACTGGTGCAAAAACTTCATCATAATCAATTCCTTCCTCTTGCCTGAACCCCTGAGTCACTAATCTTGCTTTGTTTTTTTTACCACAATACCCCTTACATCTCTTTTGTTCTTCAAAATCCATTTTGTCCCAATTGCAATTTTCTCATCAGGTAGTGGTACCAGTATCCAAACCTGCTGATTCTTAAATTGTAGCATCTCATCTTGCATTGGTTCAAGCCAACTTGAATCTTCAAGAGCTTGAGAAACACTGGTTGGTTACACTTGAGAAAGAAAGCAAGTGATGAGTGCTCAAACACTCATTATTTTTGTCGTATTTGAACTGCCAAAACATCCAAAAACACTCAAGAATGCATCAAAAACACTAAAAATATCCCAGGGATTGTATTTTATACGTTTCAGTCCCCCAACTTTCAAAAATTGACAAAACTAGTCCCTAAGCGTTTTTATGAAAGAAAAGTCAACCCAAGGCTTTTAAAAGTCAAATATTATCAAAAACGATCCTTGGGTAAAAACTTTGGGAAAATTACATGTTTGTTCCCTGTAAGTTTCAAAATTGGCAAAATTAGTCCCTGGGTATTCTCAAAATGGAAAATATTAAAAATCACCCCTCTACTATTCACATGTTACAACTCAGCTCCTTTTGATAACTTGGGAAAGTTACATTTCAGTCCCTCAAAATTTGGCATAATTACAAAATCGGTCCTTGTTCTCTTAATTAAACCAAACGGACCAAGTATTACATCCCATAAATCCAAATCCTTAATCCCAAATCCAATAACAAAAACATACCCCTAGCCCAACCTTTCCTGGCCCAAATTACTACTCCAGCCCACCTCCCATCATTTTAATATAACCTCCCAGGGTCAAACTAACCTTTGACCATCCCCCAAATACCACCATTTCCCTCTCTACAAAACCACCACCAATACCACCCACACGTGACCTACTCCCCCCCCCCCCCTCATCATCACCCTACCCTCTACAGCCCCCAAATAGTCCCCTAAACCCCACTATTATCACACCTTAACAAGTTATCAGCAAGCATGCATGTTTGGTACAAGTCTTTTTGGGCGCCAAGATTAATGAAAGGCCAGGATTAAAACTCAATCATCCAAGGGTTGTGGTTGCTGCTGGGAAAAGTCTAAGGGAGCTCAGAAACCCTAATTGGAGCAATATAAAAAGGGAAGAGAAGCTTTGAAGGAAAAAAGTAGATTTTTAGCTCATTTTTATTTATGTAAACTTTAAGTTCAATCTTTTTTTTCTGAATCAGTTGTAATTTCAGTTTTGATAGTGTAAGTTTGAAGTACTCAATCAATGAAATTCAAGTTTCAAGTAAATGTTCAGTTTGTTAAATTTCCTATATTTTCAAAATTCTAAAAAAGAAACTAGTGTTGCTTATAGTTGTTTCTCTGGACCTATCTAGGCTCACATAAGCTCCCAGAAGCTTATCAAAGCTTATAGAAACTTTAAAAGTCAGTTAGTAATAAAAAAACCAAAATTACAAAAAATAGTGAATGAAGGTCAACTGCCATTGTTCCATTGATTCCTGAGGTGATTTGGATAAGCTGAGATAGCAAGGGATGATCTCTGCCTATCTTAAAGATAGGCAAGCATAGTGCAACCACCTCTGTTCTTGCTGAGGTGGAAAAGCTTTGTAAGTATTGATCAAAATTCTTGATTTCTAGCTTAATTTGTGGTAGATTGGTTTAATAGTGAGTTCTACTGTTTCATCAAATTAGGTTGTAGTTATAGTGATAGTTATAGCTGTATTAAGTTTGTTTGATCTTCTGGTTTATAGATTTGCTTGAATCTGTGTAACTTAGCCTATTATTTTTATTGTATCATCTTGTGGACTTTGGGTTGTTGCTGTTCATGCTTGAGTTTCTGTGTTTACTTAAGTATATTACATCAGCATACAAATAAATTTGATGTTTTTATGGTTAAATTAAGAAGTTGCTTCACATAATAACACCTAACAGTCACTAAAAGGGGTGTTTGGATCTGTGAGTTGCTTGAGCTCATCTGAGTTTCTATGGTTCACTATGGTTGTAACACATCACATTAGGTCTTAGTAGGTCTGTGGAGTCATAAAAAACAGTCTCCTTCATAAACAAGTCAAACTTCATTTTAATTTCTTGAAACTGCTTCACAGAAGAATTTTAGGAGTAGCATAAACTTGAATTTGGTTTAGATACAAGTAAGGTAACTTAATTTAGGATCTCATTAGGTTAAAACAACATTTTTAGTCATCTATGTAGGATCAAAGTTCAAGAAAGTCAAAAGAGTTTCAAAAACTGAAAAGTCAAAAGTTCATATTTACTCAGTTTTCCAAAAATTGGGTGAATTGTTCTGATTTTTGTGGATTGATTGGGAACCTGAAAATTGTTGTGTTTATAATCTACCACTTAATCTACAAAAACCTATGATCACTTCATTTTTGTGAATTTTTGTGTGCAAATTACATACACTCAAACACACCTGCAGGGCAAGGGTTTGCCCTGCTTCACAACTCTGTCCACATCCCTGACTTTCATAAGCTTGCACAGGTTTCATCATTGGGCTTTAGTGTGTGAATTTTGTTAATCTTAGAAGCCCTTCTGGCTATCTTGTTATATGTATGCTCATTTTTCTCTCATATGCTTATTTGGATTGCTTATCTTGTTTATAAAGTTGTTCAAAGCAACTCACTACACTGAGCAATCAGTGTAGTTGAGCCATTTTTCATAAGCTCTCATAAGCTCTCTAGTGTACTTCAGCTTAGGTGATTTGTTTTCTTGTAAAGCACAACTACCAAACTCATAGTCCCGGTGCTTATTTCACTTGTTTAAGCTTATTCACCTGAGCTGCTTGTTGCTTTTTGGTCTGACAATTTTGGCTATGTGTGCTGAGAATTCAGTTACATAAGCTTTTTCATAAGCTCACCCAGGGCTTATTAGTAGGCACCATTACCTGAGCCTAAGGTTTTTGGAAATCCCTCAAGCTCAGCTTGTTATACCAGCTTTTACATTGGACCCCCAAGTCTCCTAAGTGGACCCTACAGAGCCCTTCAGTTGGACCATTTTGGCCTTTTGGCCTGGCAAGTAAGCAGTTTGCTTATTTAGTGTTCCTGGCTTACTTTGTGAACTTATTTGATCTAATTGAGCTTATTTCCATTCATTAGCTTTGGTTGTTGGTTTATTTTGGTTTGTGCATCATTGTGTAGCTTATTCTAAACATCCATGTCCTAATAAGCTAAATAGTTAACTGTCCATCAATTAAACTCACATCTTGCTTATTTTTGAGCTCAAGGCAAACTTCCTTTGTTAAAGTTGTCTAAAAACAGTTGATATATAGTTGTGAAACTGAAAAATCCAAAAAAGCTCAATTTAAATAAAGTGATAGCTTCTATTTAAGCCACTTTGGCTTATTTTTCTGCTTATTTATAAGCATTTCTCATTTTAAATTTTTTCTCAGGTTTCTTGTAGGTTCAAAAAATTTTAGGAATTTTTTCAGATTTTCCTTTGGTCATTTAGTACTTTTTATAATTTAGTTTAATTTTAATTAATTAAATAATTAGTTTTAATTAGTAATAAATAATAAAAAAAATAGGTTTTCTGTTTTAAAATTAGTTTTATAATATTTTATATTTTTCTAAATTTAATTTTCATTTTTCTAGTTAATTTTCATAATTAATTAATAATTAGTATAATTTAGTTAATTAAAAAGTAATTAATAATTAGTAATTAATTAATAGTAATTAATTAAATAGTAGTAAAAATAATTTTAATTTTCTATAAATTTTCTTAAATAGTAGTATAAATTTAGTTAATTAAAAAGTAATTAATAATTAGTAATTAATTAGGTTTGTAAAAATATAATTTTCACATTCGTAGGACTTTATTTGCTCACGTTTCACTTTTTATTTTGCGCGTTCGCGTTTATTTTAAACTCAAACGCGCGTTTTTAGGTTTAACTTACGTTTCTAGGTTATCTGATCATGAGTAATTGTTAATATAGTCTTTCTAAGCTATTCTCAATCATAATCTCGTAGTTTAATCATAATAATCAAATTGCCAACCCTTCTGTTAAATCACCCGATCATTTAAAACGTTCACAAATACAATTGCACGCCTCGTCGGGACATAATGACCCGGGGATTCACTATACTCCTTGGTTAGTTGGTCTGAGACGTTTGACTTGGTTGACCATTCACATTGGTAAACTTAGTTGACCGTTTATGACCAATCAAAATTTGGCGCCGCTGCCGGGGAGGCTGCTGCGTATCTGCACACGTTTTTTTTAGAGATTAGTGATTTTTCATTCATCATTGTATAAACTCCACTACTTTTTGTAAATCTTAATCATAAAACAAAAACGTCATTAACACTTTTCCTAAAGTGTTAACAACATCAAAAAAAAAAAAAAAAAAAAAAAAACAAACAAAACAAATCGTTACGTTTTCTATATCGCGTTTCTTTTAAGGTGATTCTTAAAGAAATACGATCTTAGTTAACGAAACGATACAAGAAATATTGTCCAAAAGTTTTTTCACCCATACACAAAAACCCAAAAATATTCGTCTTTACTTGTGAATAATAATTACATAAAAATAAACCGTCGCAAACCAAGACAGAACACTTACCAACTAGGGGTGTGAACATAATAAGTTCCCAAACAAAAGATTAAAACTTGCCTTTGTATCCCTGTGGGTGGTGTACCTTTCTTAAAGAATCCACTTACTTGTGATTATTGGTTTAAGTTCACTGTGGTTTTTCCTCGACTTTGTTTTGATTGACTTTTGCTCCTAGTGCATGCGCACTTGCTCTTCTAGGTCTACTAGCCCATTACGTGAGCTTGTAAGAATTCCTAGAAGACTTCGTAGACGTTCAGCACCAACAGTCGGATCTGAGATCCGTACTGTTTCCACTCCAGCTGTCACCATGGCGGAAGACCGCCCCATGTGTGAGCTTCTCCAAGCACCCATCGAGGGTTACGGAGACGCTATTGTTGTTCCAGCCATCGTGGCTGATAGTTTTGAGCTCAAAACTGGGTTACTCAATCTTGTAACCTCAAGTCAATTCTACGGTTTTGAGAGGTGTGGAAAACTAGAAACCGGGGGGGGGGGGGGGTTGAATAGTTTTACGTCTTTTTAATTTTATTATGAAAAGTTAGTTTAGTTTTAAAACCTTGTT
This sequence comes from Artemisia argyi, assembly GCA_030686995.1. NCBI lineage: Eukaryota > Viridiplantae > Streptophyta > Magnoliopsida > Asterales > Asteraceae > Artemisia > Artemisia argyi. The sequence continues at coordinate 71,106,063 of CM060694.1, read as the reverse complement.
TGCTTTTAAAACTTTGATTCAATCTTATGTGAACTCAAATCTTGAACAATATGAACAACTATATCTAAGTATGAACAATAATAATATAAGCTAAGTATGTGAAATCAAAACATGCACAATATAAACAATTATAGCTATATACGAGAGATAAGTAAGTAATCGTTTATTATATAATCCTTAGTTATATTTTGTATGAAAACTTTACTTGATCGAAATGATCAATTTTATGTATGTTACCTTTTTAGTTTGATTGTAAAAACTTTGTTTTGTGAATGAAACTTTCGTTTGATCTTTAAGTAAAATCAATACTAGCACTATATGAGCAAATATATATATACGTCTACGGCTACAAAAGTAATAACGATATAAGCAAGATAATAAGTAAGATATGGAAAGATCTAACCGCGAGACAAAGGATTTATAGTTGTTCGGCTACAAGGACACCTTCCTTGCCCTACTCCACTCCTCGAGTCACCTACTCGAGAGTTTTCCTCACTATGTCAACAAGCTCCCTTATGGCGGAGAAAACCTTACACACCAATATACACACCACAACTTCGTCACAACTTATTCACACCTAGTCACTACTTAATCACAACACTACTTCTTCACAACTAGTCACTACTTAATCACAACACTACTTCTTCACACCTATCTATCTTCACAACTATCTACTTCACAACAATCTTCTTCACAACTATCTACTTCCCAACTTCTCTACTGCACAACTATATCTACTACACACTCACTCTATCTACACACCTTGCTAATCTATCTTCTATCAAATATTCACAACTAGTTACACAAAGAAATAGATATAATGGATGATGCTCTAACAACTTGGATGTGGAGGTCACAACAAGTTGTAATACTTCTTCTCTTGAAGGATTGAAGTATTCTTCTCTTGCACTTGAAAGGTAGAGGTTTGGTTCACTTTGAAACAAAGATTTATGTATGTATGATCAAAGGATTTTAGAGAATAGAAATGAGATCTAGAACAGGAAGTTTTGGGGTGCAAAAGGTGAGAAAAATCTGTGGAATGAACCAGTATTTATAAGGGGAAAAATAATGTTTGGGAGCGTGGCCGGTCCCCTTAATTGGGTGCCGGTCCCCTTAATAATTAAGGGGACCGCCTAGTATAATTAAGGGGCAGCCTAATAAAAAAAATATTTTTTTTCTTCAGATTTTTTGTTTTTTTGTGGGGGAAGTTTTTCCTGAAGAATGTAGCCGTTTTTTGGTTTGAAATTTTGAATTCAAACTATTTATTTTAAATAAAACATTTCTTATAAATACAAAATTGTTTTGTATAAGTTTAAAAATGTTTGTCCCAATTTAATAAAATGTAAGGTTTGTAAAAATAAAAATTCCTTTGATCATAAAATGTATTAGACACTTTGTTTATTCATACCTTAAGTGATATGGATGCTAAAGCAAATATTTACGACTAAATACTTGTTTACTTCATAATTTGTAGTTCAATGAGTTTACGTTTTGTGATTATCAAAACATAGAGATATCGATATATGTTAATAATGTTTTTAGGCATTATTTATATCAACAATCTCCCCCTTTTTGATGATTACAAAACCTAAACTCATTAAGTCTAAAAATTAATTTTTTTTTTTTTTTTTTTTTTTTTTTTTTTTTTTTTTTTTAGACAAGTACTTAGTGAGTTTATATTCACTTCTCCCCCTTTTTGTAGAATCAAAAAGGTTATGCCGGCTAGCTTCATAAATGAAGTTAGACGGGATGAAAGTTCCCCATTGATGTGTGCTCCCCCTCGTTCGATGGCACCAAGGGATCGAGATATGGAATGCTTGCAAGAAAAATATTAGAAGCACAAGCATATATAGAAGAATATGCAATATACAAATAACAAGCATAGCAAACAAATATTAAGGATACATAACAATTAATTCAAAGAGATTATGTTAAAGATCCTAATTTGCCAAAGAGAGCCATCGGACTTGCTTGTAACAAAAGGTTGGTTGATTCGTATTTGAAAGTGAAAATCATAAGCATATAGTATGCTTAGATGGTTGATGATGGAGTGTTTGGAATGAAGATGGTTGAGTTAGGGTAAGATTGTTGGATTAATGGAGGGATATGTTTGGGTCATGAATGTTGGAGAGTTTGGTTGTGGAGAGTTTGTAGCGGAAGAGGTTGATTAAGGTTTTGAATGTTGTTCAAGTGAGGGTATTGGATGTGATCTAGTGAGAAGATATTAAATCCAAGTGAAGTGTTCATTGAATGCAATGGTTTTTAGGAGAAAGATACAACAAGGTCAATTGTTGACATGCTTCTCAAGTTGATTTATGTTGTGTGGTGATGAGGGTGATCTAGATGAAGGTGGATCCAAATTGCGTTGAGCAAGATGTAAGGCTAAAAGAGCACTAAGCTCATGGGATTCTTTTAGCGCCTCAACGAACATTAAGTGTTCGGAGGAAAGTGATGGTGGTGGAGCATGATAGTTGTCTTGGGTGAGGGTTTGAACATGCAACATAGGAATGGCATGTGAAGTTGTAGGATGTGGTGGTGATACTCTTGGTGGTGGAGAAATGTTCGAGCTTGGGTAATCATGAAAACATGATATGGGTGGAAGAGATGCTTCATGAGTGGATGGTGTTTTTGTTGAATGAGCAACATGTAAAGTGTTGGTAATGAGGTTGGGATTATTGTTTTAGGATTGTGCATGCTCATCATAAGAAGGAGCATTAGTGGAAGCACGAATGGATGATTTGTTGTTAAATGGATCATTTGTGTGAGAGTGAGGTTTAGGTGTTGGTTGATTATGAACAACATCGCTTGAGTTGTGAAAAGATTATGAGGTTTGAGTGTAATGTAGAAGGATATGGGTGAGTAAAGGTTTTTGATATGTAATGTTGGTGAAAAGGAGAGTGAGGTGTTAGGTATGTAATGTTGAAGAAATAGGAGGAATTTGGTGTTGGATGTTTGACAACGTCATTTGGTTTGACAGGCTTTTAATGGAAGTTAGGCTTTCTTCTCCAAACGGGTTATTTGGTGGTTTTGGTTTAATGGGAGAGGTCATGAAGAGATGAGTATAGATTGAGAGGAATGAGAGTGTTTATAATGTAGGATTGGTGGGATTAAGGATGTATAAATTTTGATAGAAGGTTTAGGATAAAATAGGTTTATGAATTTTGGGAAGTGTTGGATGAAATGGGCTAAAAAGTAGAAAAAGGAAACAACACCTTCGACCATCAGATGGCCGGTCCCCTTAATTGGAGGCCGGTCCCCTTAATAATTAAGGGGGCCGCCTTATGATTTAAGGGGCCCGCCCATCTGGTGATTCCCAGATTGCCGAAAAGGGTTTTTGGTAGTGAATTGCAAAAAGGTTGTGTTTTTGGTTTCAAACAAGTCCAACTCTTTGAGGCAATTAAGCATATACTACTTATGTAGGCAATTATGTAGCCAAAGCATGTTAATCAAAGAGATTAAGTAAACAAGCAATTTCATCTAGCATGCAAACATACTCATCAAGCAAGTAAAATATAAGTGCTAGGAAACAATAAGCAACATCAAGTATTTCATAACTACATAACTAGGAGGATTAATCCTAATGTGTATCAATGTGCAATAAGTGGGTAGTTATGATAGCATGGATTTCTAGACTTGTTACAAACAAAGTTTTAATGAACAAACCATGGTCCTCTTGATTTGATTTAGTTCACTTATAAGTGTCATTTATATAAATATAGATGACAAATATGAGATCACCATGCATGATTTTAAAAGTGACGTTTTTAGCATTATTCAACAATGTTTGAAAGTAAGTTTTCACTTAGATGTGGGAGTTATTTGAATACAATAGATTGGGTTTTTACTTCAAAATGTGTGAATGAATGGTAAAGAATATTTTCCCAATATTTAGTTTTGATCAAAACAAAATTGTGGATATTGATTGTGAAAACATGTTATTTAAAAGTGGGATAGTTATTTGAAAAACTATTTTCCAAAATGTGAGGTTTTTGGATATTTTTAGAGATATTAGATTTTTGACAACAAATATCATAAATCAAATATTTTAAAAAATGTTTATTAAAGATCTCATGCTCAAAAGGATTGGTTAAGCCTATTATTATCTCATGCTATCCTTTCTACATATCCTATGATCCTAAAGGAAATGAAGACGATAATTTATATGTTAGATGCGAGAGTGTTGAATGGGTTATAACCTAACATCTATAGTTCCTTTGTTTTCGCATGCTTATCTAACTTAATGCTATAGTCTACGAGAGCTTGTTTCATCCATAGTTTTCTTACGCGAGGGATTTAATCCTACTTCTATATTAACGATCAATCCACTTAACTCATTTCACTTCATCACCATGAGTTTGCTAATAGTGGATATAGAAGATTTCCATTTTCTATTTCGTTCGGCAATGAACAAATTTATCTTATTCCTAGGAGAGTCAACCAATGATGTTTATAGGTTATAAGAATATAAGCTATTATGTACACATATATGTATAACTAAGCATTAATCTAACTAATCATATATCTAAGCATGCAAATTATAGCGATGAACTTAAAAGAAACGCGTACCTTTTAGTCTTCAATGTAATATCTTCAAGCACTTCAAGTGACCATGTTGACTTATAGAAGTCATTTGTAGATGATATTCCAACTTCTTCCAAGATTGATAGCTTAGCCACTTGGTTCCCATTGTCTCATTGGTCCAAAGTTGTTTGGTCCAAACATATTCAACATTTGGCTAGGATGCATATATGGTGGTAGTATTCCCCAAGGATTGTAACTTGGTTGATAATTCCACATTTGATGACTAGTATTATTGTAGTTTTGTCTATTTTGGTTTCTTCTAGGTTGAGGTGTTTTAGATCGAGTATGAAGATTATTTGGTTTTCTCAGTGGTGGAGTTTTAGATCTTAATTTAAATTTAGAGGATCCTACTTCGGTCTTTAAGGATGGTTTATAAAAAGTTTTTACTTTTTCATCATTCACAATGGGTATTTTTCTATCTTTTGTAAGTATATACTTAGGTTTTGATTCTAATGATTTTTGTTTACTAGATTCACATTCAAACTTTATACTTTTATTTTCACTAGTTGAAACATTAGTTGAGGTTAATCCTAGACCGGTTTTATCTCCCGAAGTTTCTTGAACATTTATTATTTTCTTAAGTAGGTTACTACTATTTTTAAACTTGTCAAGTTTGAAAGTATCATCTTTAAGTTTTTCGTTTTCATTATTAACCTCTATGCATGTTTTACATTCTATAAAAACTTCTTTTCCTTTTTCCAAATGTTGTAGTCTAATTTTTAATTCGAGTACTTCATTTTCTAATAGATTATTAATATGTTTTAGTGACTTATTTTTAGCTATAACCTTTTGACCTAATTTGCATAACCTATTATATTCACTATCTAGGTCTTTTTCGTCTAATGATAAATTTTCGTCACTAAAGTATTCGGTTTCGGAACGTACCTCGCTTGATGTCTTAGCCATAAGACATTTCTCCTCATTTGTGATTTCTTTCTCATCGTCATCGCTATCACTCCAAGCTCCTCCAACAAACGCCTTTTGATTTTCATTTCTTGATATCATTGTACATTTTCCGATGAGATGATTTGGATCACCACATTTGAAGCACTTCCTATCACTTTTGCCATTTTTGTCATCTTTATTTCTTTGGTTTGCTTTCCTTTCATCATGCGGTTGTCTAACGAATCTTCCTCGCCTTTTGAAGAATTTCTTGAAGTCTCTTACGGCCATCGCATATTCTTCGTCGTCACTTTCGGAGGTTGAGCTATCCTCGTTACTAGATTCCTTCCTAGCTTTCAACGCAATTGACTTGCTTTGCTCTCTTTTTCCATTGACCATCTCGGAGTCTTTCTTTATTATTGCTTCGTAGACTTTCAGGTTTCCGATCAACTCATCAAGTTGAAGAGTTGACAAGTTCTTCGATTCTTCAATTGCCGTAACTTTAGCTCGCTATTTTGGATGAAGAGCCCTAAGAAATTTCCTAACAAAATTCTTACTAGAAAAATTCTCATCAAGTGCTTTTAAACTTGTGATGATAGTGTTAAACCTAGCAAAAGCATTATCTATTGATTCCTCCTCCGGAATCGTAAATTGTTCATATTGTTGAACAAGAAGATCTAATTTGTTGTCTTTAACTTGACTATTACCTTGGTGAGTGATTAGTAAAGAATCCTAAATTTCTTTTGCGGTTTTACACATAAAAATTCTTTCATATTCTTTGCGTGGTAACACATTATAAATAACCATTTTAGGCTCATTATTTTTTGCTAGTTTCTTTTTCAAATCATCATTTTGTTTTTCAAAAGATACAATTTCATCCATTTTAGTTTCAAAATTATATTGAATAGGGGGAAAATCACCAAAGGTAATGACATGCCAAAGATCAAGATCTTTTGATTTCATATAAGTTTCGAATCTATTTTTCCAATAAAGAAAACCATCACTTTCAAATAGTGGTGGTCTTTGCATAGATTGCCCTTCTAAATATTTTTCCGATTCCATAGATCGATACAAGTTTTAAAATATAGTATATTTTAAAAATCTTGTTTAACGTAGCTCTGATTCCAATTGTGGAAAACTAGAAGGGGGGGGGGTTGAATAGTTTTACGTCTTTTTAATTTTATTATGAAAACTTAGTTTAGTTTTAAAACCTTGTTTGATTTTAAAACTCTGATTCAATCTTATGTGAACTCAAATCTTGAACAATATGAACAACTATATCTAAGTATGAACAATAATAATATAAGCTAAGTATGTGAAATCAACACATGCACAATATAAAACAATTATAGCTATATACGAGAGATAAGTAAGTAATCGTTTATTTTATAATCCTTAGTTATATTTTGTATAAAAACTTTACTTGATCGAAATGATCAATTATATGTATGTTACCTTTTTAGTTTGATTGTAAAAACTTTGTTTTTTGAATGAAACTTTCGTTTGATCTTTAAGTAAAATCAATACTAGCACTATATGAGCAAATATATATATATACGTCTACGTCTACAAAAGTAATAACGATATAAGAAAGATAATAAGTAAGACATGGAAAGATCTAACCGCGAGACAAAGGATTTATAGTGGTTCGGCTACAAGGACACCTTCCTTGCCCTACTCCACTCCTCGAGTCACCTACTCGAGAGTTTTCTTCACTATGTCAACAAGCTCCCTTATGGCGGAGAAAACCTTACACACCAATATACACACCACAACTTCGTCACAACTTATTCACACCTAGTCACTACTTAATCACAACACTACTTCTTCACACCTAGTCACTACTTAATCACAACACTACTTATTCACACCTATCTTTCTTCACAACTATCTACTTCACAACAATCTTCTTCACAACTATCTACTTCCCAACTTCTCTACTTCACAACTATATCTACTACACACTCACTCTATCTACACACCTTGCTAATCAATCTTCTATCAAATATTCACAACTAGTTACACAAAGAAATAGATATAATGGATGATGCTCTAACAACTTGGATGTGAAGGTCACAACAAGTTGTAATACTTCTTCTCTTGAAGGATTGAAGTATTCTTCTCTTGCACTTGAAAGGTAGAGGTTTGGATCACTTTGAAACAAAGATTTATGTATGTATGATCAAAGGATTTTAGAGAATAGAAATGAGATCTAGAACAGAAAGTTTTGGGGTGCAAAAGGTGAGAAAAATCTGTGGAATGAACCAGTATTTATAAGGGGAAAAATACTGTTTGGGAGCGTGGCTGGTCCCCTTAATTGGGTGCCGGTCCCCTAAATAATTAAGGGGACCGCCTAGTATAATTAAGGGGGCCGCTTAATAAAATAATATTTTTTTTTTCAGATTTTTTGTCTTTTTGTGGGGGAGGTTTTTCCTGAAGAATGTAGCCGTTTTTTGGGTTGAAATTTGAATTCAAACTATTTATTTTGAATAAAACATTTCTTATAAATACAAAAGTGTTTTGTATAAGTTTAAAAATGTTTGTCCCACTTTAATAAAATGTAAGGTTTGTAAAAATAAAAATTCCTTTGATCATAAAATGCATTAGACACTTTGTTTATTCATACCTTAAGTGATATCGATGCTAAAGCAAATATTTACGACTAAATACTTGTTTACGTCATAATTTGTAGTTCAATGAGTTTACGTTTTGTGATTATCAAAACATAGAGATATCGATATATGTTAATAATGTTTTTAGGCATTATTTATATCAACAAGAGGGATGATCCTCATGGTCACATTCGATGGTTCAATAAAATCACGTCAACAATCAAATACAAAATTGTCCCTTGTGAAGCAATCAAGCTTCTTCTCTTCCCGTTCTCCCTCGAAGGTGAAGCCCGGATTTGGCTTGAGAAACAACCCCCTCGATCTATAGAGACATGGGAAGACTTGGTAAAAAAGTTTGTGAATGAATTCTTCCCACCTTCTAAGACCACGAGTCTTAAAAACGAAATCACCAAGTTCACTAAAAATATGATGAATCATTTGGTGAAGCGTGGGATCGTTTCAAAGAATTACTTCGCAAGTGTCCACATCATGGTTTCTCAGAGTTGATGCAACTTGATACTTTCTACAATGGCGTGAGCCAAGTTGATCAGGATTCTCTCAATGCCTCCGCGGGAGGTAACTTTTTGAGTAGAACCACCAAAGAAGCTTTGCAAATCATAGAAAACAAGTCCAAGGTCCGCTCTACACGAAGCAAACCGATTGTTTCTCAAATCAATGCGGGTCCTTCCACTTCATCTTCTGTGGGTCAATCTAGCACCGATGCTAAGATTGACAAGCTTACTAAGGCTATTCAAGCTTTGGTTCTCGCTGAGCAAAAGAAAGTCTCTTTTCCACAACATCCTCCACCTGCTGAGGTTAAAAAAGTGGAAGTCTGTGTAACTTGTGGTGGGCCGCATGCCTACTATAATTGCACAACTACTGATGGTTCTCCGTTTGAAGCTCATGCTGTAGCCGGGTCATCTAATCAAGGAGGCAATCAATACCGCCCTCATATGGACCCGAACTATCGTCCTAATCATTACCCTGGACCTCCTGGTTTTAATCAAAACCAAAATGTCCAAAACCGTAACCAAAATCAAAATAGAGTGAACCAAGGTTTCCAAAACCAAGGTAACTTCAATCAAGGTCACGGTTTTCAAAATCAAAACCAAGGTTTCCAAAATCAAGGAAACTTTAATCGAAACCAAGGTCAGGGTAATTTCAACCCCGGGTATTTTCATGGAAAGAACAACCCTAATCAGGGTAATTTTCAAAATCAAGGCCCCAATCAGAACAATCGTGCTCAAAATTTTAATAACCAAAATCAAGCCATTGTTCCAACTGGGCCTTCATCTGACGAGTTGTTAAAAGAATTCATGAAATCCCAAGAAGAGATGAACAAGTTGTTGGTTAGCCAGATTTCTGAAATCAAGAAGTCTTTAAATGATCGATCCTCGGGCTCAGGAACACTTCCGAGCAACACGATCGCTAACCCGAGGGGCGATGCTAAGGCGATCACAACTAGAAGTGGTGCTTCTTGTGATGAACCCGCGATTCCTACTACCTCTTCTTCCTCTCCTCCAAAGGTAGTGGAACGTGAACCTGAGGTGACAACGGAGTACAACACACGTCCAACCTCACGTTATTCCAGAAACCAGATGTAAGCCTGGAGTTGTTTTTGAACCACCAGAAACTCCAGTGGACAACCTTAAATCCAAAACTTCTATTCCTTATCCATCAAGTCTCAATGAACAAAAGCTCCGCAAAAAAGCTAGTCACCAAATGGATAAATTTTTCCAAATCTTTCAAGATTTGCACTTTGACATTAGCTTCGCGGATGCTATTCTCTTGATGCCCAAGTTTGCATCAACAATCAAGAATCTGTTAAGTAATAAGGAAAAACTCTTTGAGATGGCTAGAACTCCTTTGAATGAGCACTGCTCAGCAGTTCTTTTGAAAAAGCTTCCCGAGAAGCTTGGATACCCTAGAAAATTTCTCATTCCTTGTGTTTTTCTGGGTATGGTTGAATGCTTCGCCTTGGCCGATCTTGGTGCTAGCATTAACCTGATGCCATATTCTATGTGGAAGAAACTATCTCTTCCCGAACTTACTCCCACGTGCATGACTTTAGAGCTTGCCGATCGATCGATTTCTCGTCCACTTGGCATAGCCGAGGACGTATTTGTTAAAGTGGGAAAGTTCCATTTTCCAGCAAATTTGTGATTGTTGACTTTGATGCCGATTCAAGGGTCCCTCTCATTCTTGGAAGGGGATTCCTTAGAACTGGGCGTGCTCTCATCGATGTATTTGAGCAAGAGACCACATTGCGTGTTGGAACCGAAGCAATCACCTTCAACCTCGATCAAACTTCGAGGTATTCCTCCAATTATGACTCTGAATCGGTAAACCGAATAGATGTCATTGATGTAGCTGCTGAGGAGTACGCTCAAGAGGTTTTAGGTTTCAATGATAATTCTTCAAGTGAAAATTTCACTCATTCTTCTCATCTCATCATTGCCAATTCTTCTCCTTCCCTCACTCCGTTTGAGGGAAGTGACTTCATCTTAGAAGAAATTGAGTCCTTTCTCAAAAGTGATTCGATTCCCAATGGAATCGATAACCAAGAGATTGACCCCGAGAGGGATATTCTTCTCCTTGAGAAATTGCTAAACCAAGATCCCTCTCCTCTTCCTGTTCTACCACAACAACTTCATAATCAGGAAATCAAATACGTTGAGAAAACTGATGATTTTCCAGAGGTCGAGCTTAAGGACTTGCCGCCTCATCTTGAATATGCATTTCTGGAGGGTGATAATAAATTACCCATCATAATTGCCAAAGATTTAAGTGTTGAGGAAAAGGCTGCTCTAATAAAGGTGTTGAAGTCACATAAACAAGCAATTGCTTGGCGACTCTCCGACATCAAGGGCATTGACACCGAATTTTGTACCCACAAAATTTTAATGGAGGATGACTTCAAACCAGTAGTCCAACAACAAAGAAGGGTGAATCAAAAAATTCATGAGGTAGTCAAACAAGAAGTTTTAAAACTCCTTGATGTCGGATTGATTTACCCTATTTCGGACAGTCCTTGGGTTAGTCCCATACATTGTGTTCCAAAAAAGGGTGGCATTATCGTTGTCACAAACGAGTTGATTCCAACTCGATCGGTTACGGGGTGGAGTGTCTGCATTGACTATCGCAAGTTAAATGACGCCACCCGCAAAGACCATTTTCCTATGCCCTTTATGGATCAGATGCTCGAGAGATTAGTGGGGAATGAGTACTATTGCTTCCTCGATGGTTTCTCGGGTTACTTTCAAATTCCCATTGATCCGCAAGATCAAGAAAAGACCACTTTCACGTGCTCCTATGGAACTTTTGCTTTTAAACGTATGCCATTTGGTTTATGTAATGCTCCGGGCACGTTTCAAAGATGTATGATGGCCATATTTTCCGACATGATCAGGAAAACTATGGAGGTCTTTATGGATGATTTTTTGGTCATTGGGGATTCGTTCCAATCATGTCTCTCCCATTTAGACAACATGCTCAAACGTTGTGAAGACACAAAGTTATGTCTAAATTGGGAGAAGGGTCACTTTATGGTCAAAGAGGGCATTGTCCTCGGCCATAAAATTTCAAAGAATGGGATTGAGGTTGACAAAGCCAAAGTGGATGTCATCGCTAAATTACTTCATCCCACTACCGTAAAAGGTGTTAGGAGCTTTTTGGGTCATGCCGGTTTTTACCGTAGGTTCATTCAAGATTTTTCCAAAATCGCCTGGCCTATGACCCATCTCCTCGAAAAGGATGCTCCTTTTATCTTCTAACCCGAGTGCATCGAAGCTTTTGAAACATTAAAGAAAAAGCTTACCGAGGCACCGATTCTTGTTGCCCCCGATTGGGACTTGCCTTTATTGACCAAGTGTATAGTGTATACAGATCACTCGGTTTTGAAGTACCTCTTTGCAAAACAAGATGCAAAGCCGAGACTACTCCGTTGGGTTCTCCTCCTGCAAGAATTTGATATCATAATTCGTGATAAAAAAGGAGCTGAGAACCTAGCTGCTGATCATCTCTCCCGTTTGGAAAACCCCCACCAAGATGTCTTCGAAAAGCAGGAAATTAATGAAACCTTCCCTCTTGAGACACTCAATGCGGTTACCTTTCGTGGAGATTCTATTACCCCATGGTTTGCCGATTTCGCAAACTACCATGCGGGTAATTTTGTTGTGAAAGGGATGTCGTCCCAACAAAAGAACAAGTTCTTTAAAGATGTGAAACATTACTTCTGGGACGACTCCTACCTTTTCAAAATCTGTGCGGATCAAGTTATCCGGCGGTGTATTTATGGACAGGAAGCCAATGACATTCTCAAGGCTTGCCATGCTGGACCCACGGGGGGACACCATAATCCAAACTACACTGCCAAAAAGGTGTTTTATTCCGGATTCTATTGGCCCACAATCTATAAGGATGCCCAAGAACTAGTCAAATCCTGTGACGCTTGTCAACGTCACGGGAATATTTCACAAAAGAATGAAATGCCTCAAAATGCAATTCAAGTGTGTGAAAGCTTTGACGTGTGGGGCATTGACTTTATGGGGCCATTTCCATCATCTCATGGAAATAATTACATACTCGTGGCGGTTGACTATTTGTCAAAATGGGTTGAAGCGAAAGCTTTTCCCACTAATGATGCCCGAGTAGTTGTGAAATTCTTGAAAGCTCTTTTTGCTCGATTTGGAACTCCACGTGCTATAATTAGTGATCGTGGTACGCATTTCTGCAATGACAAATTTGATAAAGTCATGCAAAAGTATGGTGTAACTCACCATCTTTCTACTGCGTACCACCCCCAAACAAGTGGACAAGTAGAAGTTTCCAATCGAGGAATTAAGAGAATTTTGGAAAGAACTGTAGGTGAAAATCGTGCATCTTGGTCGGATAAATTGGATGATGCATTTTAGGCTTTCCGTACAGCTTACAAAACACCCATCGGGTGTACGCCTTACAAGCTTGTGTATGGGAAAGCGTGCCATCTACCGATCGAGCTTGAGCATAAAGCCTATTGGGCCCTCAAGCATGCAAATTTTGACCTGAAAACTGCGGGTGATCATCGGAAAGTTCAACTGAATGAATTAAATGAACTTCGTGATCAAGCTTACGAGAACTCTTTGATCTACAAAGAAAAGACAAAGAAGATTCATGATTCAAAAATCAAGAACCGCGTTTTTAACGTTGGTGATCGAGTCCTTCTTTTCAACTCTAGACTCAAGATCTTCTCGGGAAAGCTAAAAACCCGTTGGACTGGTCCGTTCACTATTGCAAAGGTTTATCCTTATGGCACCATCGAATTATCTCAAAATGACGGTCCAAATTTCAAAGTGAATGGACATCGTTTAAAGCATTACTTTGGAGAGGACATACCATCCATGGTTGTCCCGGATCTCCAAAATTTCCCCAAGGACAATTGAATTTGGGGATCGAGTCAAGATAGCGACTCGATAAACAAAAACAGTAGCATAAACATGGGTTTTCACCCATGTCTCTGACTTCTTTCTAGTTTCTAACACCCAAGTGCGGGGGAGTGGCCACCCCCTGCAGCTGTTTGCATTGTATATATCTTCCTTCAAAAGAAAAAAAATGTATGTGTCGTATATATAAATAAAGTGAAAAATGAAAAATGACGTTCCCACAGTTAGCTTCTAATATTATTTTCTTACGTTCAAAGATTCGGCATAATAGCCGAGACTTTGAATATTGAGGACAATATTCAATTCTAAGTGTGGGGGATGGGAAAATTCTAGCAAATTTTATCAAATTATACCGTCTAGTATCCCCGTTTTTGGCCAAAATTTGGAATTTTTTTTTTACTTTATGTCAGAAATTTTTGTGGTTATCAGTCCGCCGTGTCTAAATGACATAAGGATTGGCTAATCCAGGAGCAAACGGCTCTTGGTAAAGATAACTCAAGTCCGTTGACGGCTTGCAATTTGCCCAAAATTGTATGGTATCTCAACTCGCCATATCCTAAAAAGTGAAAGAGTTGGCTAGCCCGCAAGATTATGGCTTGTGGTAAAGGCAGTGGAAAAACCATAATTGGTAATCAACTCACCAAGATGCTAACTGTGTCCATCAAGAGTTGGCTAGTCCAGAAGCAAACGGCTTCTGGTAAAGACAAATCAAAACCGTTGAAAGCTGGTGGTTTGCTCAAAATCACATGGTTATCAGGTGGACCATAGTTCTTACTTGAACTAAAACATTTGGCTACTCCAGAAGTAATGGCTTTTGGTAAAGAGATTCAAATCCATTTAAGTTTTCTCAAAAAGATTGCTAGGGACTAGTAATAGTTTAGTGTGGGGGATTGATGAGTGCTCAAACACTCATCATTTTTGTCGTATTTGAACTGCCAAAACATCCAAAAACACTCAAGAATGCATCAAAAACACTAAAAATATCCCAGGAATTGTATTTTATACATTTCAGATGCAAAATGAGTAAAAATAATAAAAAATGAACAAAGTTTGCACAATTGACAGTTTCAGTCCCTCAACTTTCAAAAATTGACAAAACTAGTCCCTGAGCGTTTTTATGAAAGAAAAGTCAACCCAAGGCTTTTAAAAGTCAAATATTATCAAAAATGATCCTTGGGTAAAAATTTTGGGAAAATTAAATGTTTGGTCCCTGTAAGTTTCAAAATTGGCAAAATTAGTCCCTAGGTATTCTCAAAATGGAAAATATCAAAAATCACCCCTATACTATTCACATGTTACAACTCAGCCCCTTTTGATAACTTGGGAAAGTTACATTTCAGTCCCTCAAAATTTGGCATAATTACAAAATTGGTCCTTGTTCTCTTTATTAAACTAAACGGACCAAGTATTACATCCCATAAATCCAAATCCTTAATCCCAAATCCAATAACAAAAACATACCCCTAGCCCAACCTTTCCTGGCCCAAATTACTACTCCATCCCACCTCCCATCATTTTAATATAACCTCCCAGGATCAAACTAACCTTTGACCATCCCCCAAATACCACCATTTCCCTCTCTGCAAAACCACCACCAATACCACCCACACGTGACCTGCCGCCCGCCCCCCTCTCATCATCACCCTACCCTCTACAGCCCCCGAATAGTCCCCTAAACCCCACTATTATCTCACCTTAACAAGTTATCAGCAGGCATGCGTGTTTGGTATAAGTCTTTTTGGGCGCCAAGATTAATGAAAGGCCAGGATTAAAACTCAATCATCCAAGGGTTGTGGTTGCTGCTGGGAAAAGTCCAAGGGAGCTCAGAAACCCTAATTGGAGCAATATAAAAAGGGAAGAGAAGCTTTGAAGGAAAAAAGTAGATTTTTAGCTCATTTTTATTTATGTAAACTTTATGTTCAATCTTGTTTATTTGAATCAGTTGTAATTTCAGTTTTTATAGTG
Organism: Artemisia argyi; assembly: GCA_030686995.1. NCBI lineage: Eukaryota > Viridiplantae > Streptophyta > Magnoliopsida > Asterales > Asteraceae > Artemisia > Artemisia argyi. The sequence goes on along the minus strand of CM060694.1, from coordinate 71,090,603 downwards.
TATGTTTGAAGTACTCAATAAATGAAATTCAAGTTTCAAGTAAATGTTCAGTTTGTTAAATTTCCTATATTTTCAAAATTCTAAAAAAGAAACTAGTGTTGCTTATAGTTGTTTCTCTGGACCTATCTAGGCTCACATAAGCTCCCAGAAGCTTATCAAAGCTTATAGAAACTTTAAAGCTCAGTTAGTAATAAAAAAAACCAAAAATACAAAAAATAGTCAATGAAGGTCAACTGCCATTGTTCCATTGATTCCTGATGTGATTTGGATAAGCTGAGATAGCAAGGGATGATCTCTGCCTATCTTAAAGATAGGCAAGCATAGTGCAACCACCTCTGTTCTTGCTGAGGTGGAAAAGCTTTGTAAGTATTGATTAAAATTCTTGATTTCTAGCTTAATTTGTGGTAGATTGGTTTAATAGTGAGTTCTACTGTTTCATCAATTTAGGTTGTGGTTATAGTGATAGTTATAGCCGTATTAAGTTTGTTTGATCTTCTGGTTTATAGATTTGGTTGAATCTGTGTAACTTAGCCTATTAGGTTTACTGTATCAACTTGTGGACTTTGGGTTGTTGTTGTTCATGCTTGAGTTTCTGTGTGTAATTAAGTATATTACATCAGCATACAAATAAATTTGATGTTTTTATGGCTTAAATTAAGAAGTTGCTTCACATAATAACACCTAACAGTCACTAAAAGGGGTGTTTGGATCTGTGAGTTGCTTGAGCTCATCTGAGTTTCTATGGTTCACTAAGGTTGTAACACATCACATTAGGTCCTAGTAGGTCTGTGGAGTCATAAAAAACAGTCTCCTTCATAAACAAGTCAAACTTCATTTTAATTTCTTGAAACTGCTTCACAGAAGAATTTTAGGAGTAGCATAAACTTGAATTTGGTTTAGATACAAGTAAGGTAACTTAATTTAGGATCTCATTAGGTTAAAACAACATTTTTAGTCATCTATGTAGGATCAAAGTTCAAGAAAGTCAAAAGAGTTTCAAAAACTGAAAAGTCAAAAGTTCATATTTACTCAGTTTCCAAAAATTAGGTGAATTGTTCTGATTTTTGTGGATTGATTGGGAACCTGAAAATTGTTGTGTTTATAATCTACCACTTAATCTACAAAAACCTGTGATCACTTCATTTTTGTGAATTTTTGTGTGCAAATTACATACACTCAAACACACCTACAGGGCAAGGGTTTGCCCTGCTTCACAACTCTGTCCACATCCCTGACTTTCATAAGCTTGCACAGGTTTCATCATTGGGCTTTAGTGTGTGAATTTTGTTAATCTTAGAAGCCCTTCTGGGTATCTTGTTATATGTATGCTCATTTTTCTTTCATATGCTTATTTGGATTGCTTATCTTGTTTATAAAGTTGTTCAAAGCAACTCACTACACTGAGCAATCAGTGTAGTTGAGCCATTTTTCATAAGCTCTCAAAAGCTCTCTAGTGTACTTCAGCTTAGGTGATTTGTTTTCTTGTACAACACAACTACCAAACTCATAGTCCCAGTGCTTATTTCACTTGTTTAAGCTTATTCACCTGGGCTGCTTGTTGCTTTTTTGTCTGACCATTTTGGCGCTGTGTGTTGAGAATTCAGTTACATAAGCTTTTTCATAAGCTCACCCAGGGCTTATTAGTAGGCACCATTACCTGAGCCTAGGGTTTTCGAAAAGCCCTTAAGCTCAGCTTGTTATACAAGCTTTTACATTGGACCCCCAAGTCTCCTAAGTGGACCCTACAGAGCCCTTCAGTTGGACCATTTTGGCCTTTTGGCCTGGCAAGTAAGCAGTTTGCTTATTTAGTGTTCCTGGCTTACTTTGTGAACTTATTTGATCTAATTGAGCTTATTTCCATTCATTAGCTTTGGTTGTTGGTTTATTTTGGTTTGTGCATCATTGTGTAGCTTATTCTAAAAATCCAAGTCTTAATAAGCTAAATAGTTAACTGTCCATCAATTAAACTCACATCTTGCTTATTTTTGAGCTCAAGGCAAACTTCCTTTGTTAAAGTTGTCTAAAAACAGTTGATATACAGTTGTGAAAAGGAAAAATCCAAAAAAGCTCAATTTAAATAAAGTTATAGCTTCTATTTAAGCCCCTTTGGCTTATTTTTCTGCTTATTTATAAGCATTACTCATTTTTAAATTTTCCTCAGGTTCCTTGTAGGTTAAAATAATTTTAGAAATTTTTTCAGATTTTTCCTTGGTCATTTTGTACTTTTTATAATTTAGTGTAATTTTAATTAATTAAATAATTAGTTTTAATTAGTAATAAATAATTAAAAAAATAGGTTTTCTATTTTAAAATTAGTTTTATAATATTTTAGATTTTTCTAAATTTAATTTTTATTTTTCTAGTTAATTTTCATAATTAATTAATAATTAGTATAATTTAGTTACTGGAAAAGTAATTAATAATTAGTAATTAATTAATAGTAATTAATTAAAATGTAGTAAAAATAATTTTAATTTTCTAAAAATTTTCTTATGTCATTAGGTTTGTAAAAATATAATTTTAACATTCGCAGGACTTTATTTGCTCACGTTTCACTTTTTATTTTGCGCGTTTGCGTTTATTTTAAACTCAAACGCGCGTTTTTAGGTTTAACTTACGTTTCTAGGTTATCTGATCATCAGTAATTGTTAATATAGTCTTTCTAAGCTATTCTCAATCATAATCTCATAGTTTAATCATAATAATCAAATTCCCAACCCTTCTGTTAAATCACCCGATCATTTAAAACGTTCACAAATACAATTGCACGCCTCGTCGGGACATAACGACCCGGGGATTCACTATACTCCTTGGTTAGTTGGTCTGAGACGTTTGACTTGGTTGACCATTCACATTGGTAAACTTAGTTGACCATTTAGGACCAATCAGCAAGCAAACAAACAATGCTTAAAGTCTGTATGATTGTCCTTTTGTTGATTTGAGACATAGGAAATAAAAGCAATTTCACCATACTTAGAACTTTTCATAGTACTTCTAGTTCTAATAGGTGCTCGTAGATCACCAATAATCTTTGATAGAGGATGAGCAATGTTGATCCTTTTTGTTGCACTGGGGTTGACATTAATTGTGGTGTCAAGATGGTTCACTGTGAGTCCAAAATCACTGTCATAGGAAGAAGAGGTGAAGATACCAGCTTTGGGTTGGTGATGACCAAGATCAGAAGGACTTGGAAATCGTGTATATGGTTCTCCAAAGTCGGTGGACACACTAGTGGGTATGAGAGTTTGTGCAGCAGGACTGTCAGCAGAGTTGATTATGTCAGGAGAAACCGGAGAACTGTCAGCAGAATCCTGGTTTCCACTGACTGCTTGTGCTGATTGTCTGAGTAGTGCCTCAGTATCTCTTGCAAACTCCACACCAAGCCTCTCAGATTCTTGAGTGGCTGCATGCTCTTGCTTCTTGAGTCTAGCAAGGTCCTCTGCATAGTGTGACTCATCTTCATTCTCATCAGAAGTTTCTTTAGAATTATCACATGCAAATGGGTTAGGAGGAAAAGAAGGTACAACAATGGTCTGTTCATCTTGCTCAGACTCACTATCTGAGTCATCATCCAGGGTACCTGCATTGTTAGTGGGAGACTCTTGTGAACCTGCAGATTGGTTAGTAACATATCTAGTATAGCCCAAGTAATCTAGGTCAAAATACCAAACATGACCTTGTCCCTGAACATTAGGCTTATATTCTAGGTATCTCAGGTTAAGAGTCTCCTCAATCTTTTTAGCATTTAAATTGTAAACCCTATAAGCCTTACTATGAGATGAATAACCCACAATATACCCCTCATCAACTTTCTCATTAAATTTTCCCAGTGAATCACTAGTGTTCAAAATGGTCACTTGACAACCAAAAGGTTTGAGGTAATGAATATCAGGAACTTTCCCAGTGAGAAGTTCATAAGGTGTTTTGAAATGAGGTCTAGTAATGGATACCCTGTCAAAACATAACAAGCAGTGCTTACTGCTTCAGTCCAGAACATAGTGGGTAATTTAGAGTTTGCAAGAATGGATCTTGCTGCCTCTATTAAGGTCCTATTCTTTCTTTCAGCAACCCCATTTTGTTGTGGGGTTCTTGGATTGCTATAGTCCCTTTTTATCCCTTTAGACTGACAAAGTTCTATTAATACAACATTTTTGAACTCTGTCCCATTATCACACCTAATACCTTTAACCTTTTTGTTTAGTTGGTTTTCAATAAGGGTAATGAATTCTTTTAAAATTGGAGATGTTTCATCTTTAGTTTTCAAAAAGAATACCTAACAAAACCTACTATAGTCATCAGTGATTACCAGGCAGAAGTACTTATGATCAATACTTCTGACTTGTGTTGGACCAAAAAGATACATATGCAGCAAGTAAAGAGGTTCTGAGATAGTGTTCACAGCTGTAATTGCTTTGTATGAGGCTCTGTGTTGCTTTCCTTTGTTACAGGCAACACAATTATGTTCATTGGTGAAGACTTTTGAAGGAAGTCCATGAACAAGGCCAAGTTTAGAAAGCTTGTTAATGGTCTTGAAATTCACATGAGCTATCCTTCTATGCCATCTTGTAGACTCTTCCAGGGATGCTTTAGCCACCAAACATGTTAGATCACCTTCAGGTTGGACATCATTCAAATTGAATGTTTATAAATTATAGTTTCTGGGAATTCTCAACAGAATGGTTGTATCATCTGGAAGTTTGAAGTCTTTAGAGAGCACAAGACATTCATCCTCAGAGAAGAAGACTTTGTTCTTGGTGTCACAAATTTGTGATATTAAGAACAAGTTGAAATGTTGCAGTTCCTTCACATAGTATACATTCTCAAAATCCAACAGAGGTGTTCTGATGGTGCCTTTCCCAGTGATTCTACCATCTCCTCCACCAAAAGTCACATTTCCTCCTCCTTCTATGGGTACAAAATTATGCATCTTATCCTTGTTTCCTGACATGCTCCTGGAACAACCACTATCTACTATTCTTACTTCTTTACTTTTACAACAACAACAAAAAAATATACAAAATGTTAGTTCACTTTGGAGACTCAGGTCATTGCTGACTTGAGCCTGTTTTGTGGATCATAAGAGTTAGGCCATGTAGATGTATAAGATCCACCATTGTTCTTGGGCCTTCTTTGAAAATTAGGTCCCTTTTGAGTCCAAGAACAACCTGCTGAGGGCTTCACAGCAGTATCCCAATATCCTCTTCCAACATACATTGAGTCAAAATATCTAGGCCAATAACAATTTTGAAAATAAGAACTAGTTGGTCTCATATATGGTCTAGCAACAGATCTTCTCCACGTAGATGGAGAAGGTTCATCAGCAGAATTGTGTATGCTGGTTTTATGAGTTGCTTGTGGAATAAAAGATGGTATATCATTAACATTTTTCCACATTGGTCTAGGTTTCTTTTGACTAGCACATACACCCATTCTTTGCTCATGCAAATTACAATCCTTAATTAAATGAAATTTACTTCCACAAACAAAACATTTCTTCTTTTTAGAAGATTTATTCAAAGTGAAAGATGTTCCATTACATGCAAAAGCACTTAAACCACAAACATTAATAGAATTGTTTTTGACAGAATTAAAAACATTGTTTTGCAAAGAATTAAATGACAAGTCTTCAGAGGAAACTGTCTTTGAATCAGCAGTAACTCTAACAGGCTTGTAGGGAGTCTTGCGTGTTGTCTTGGGTGAGGTCTTAGGAAGGTCTGACTTTTCACTTGAATCACAACTGGTATATGTAGTAGACCCTTGGTCAGAGGAATTGTCACTGTCAGAACAAGAGACAAAGTCAGTAGATTTAGAATCAGGGTCTGGCAAGTCACTTGAATTTTTGCCATATAGATGGTGTGATCCATCTAAGTCTATTGAGATGGAAAGGTCAGTGGGCATATGTTCTCCTCTAATAGGTCCAGATACAACATGTAAGCTTCCTTCTTTTACATAATTAGCTAATCCTACTGGTGTAGATTTACCCAGATCATTTCTAGCTTCTAAACCAACATACTTCTTTAAACCTAAACCTATCCCAGAGTTTACAGATTGACTACCATAGAGTAAGCTAGCTAAATTGTCACCTGACATTAACCATGTTTTATGTCTAGCTATTTCCTCATCTAGTTTCTCTTTCAGCACTTGGTTTTCTGAAACTACATTAGCTTTTTCTTTCTCAGTACGCTTTAAATCAATTCTAGTATGTTGGGTCTGAAACTGCTGCTGAGTGAAACTGCTGCTAGTGGTAATGATTCTGCTGCTGATGTCAAAGTGCTGCTGAGGTTAAATGCTGCTGACAGAATCTACTGCTGATGGGATAAGGATGTATACGGTTTAGATAAATACAGAATAGATTGTGTAAATATTATATTTATCTAGAATATACTTATCGTGTAGAGAAAGGTATTGTAAACCTAGTAGGATTCCTTAGTCTATAAAAGGAGGATCCTAGGGTTAGTTTATGTACGTATTATTATTCACTTCAAGGTTGTAAAACCCTAGCATTGTTGAGTGCTCGTATTAATAATATTGAAGTGTTGAAAGAGAATCATTATTCTTCTTAAGTTAAGCTTTTACATTCCGCATATTAGCTTAAGTGTTTAATCAAGTTAACTTCTATATAAGATCGATTAAGCTTAACTGGGATCAACAAGTGGTATCATAGCTTGTGATCTAGAAGTTATTATCAAGAAGATTTTGTTTCTTAAGAGTTTGCTGTTCCAAATCTACTGCTAAGATGGGTGATGAAACTCATATGGTGACTGCTTCAAGGGTACCCATGTTGAATCCTTCTGAGTATGAGCTTTGGAAGAGAAGGATCAGACAGTACATTCGCATGATTGATTTCAACATGTGGAATGTGATTGTTAATGGTGATTCTGTACCTGAGAAAAGTGATGATGGGAAGGAGATACCAATTAAGTCTGCTGAAGCCAACACAATAAAGAAGATGGAAATCAAAGCACATAGTATTCTCTTAATGGGAATACCTAATGAATTTCAAATGGATTTTGATGACTGTGAATCTGGAAAAGAATTGATGGATGCTGTTGAATTCAGGTTTGGAGGGAATGATGCTACTAAGAAATCAAGGAAAAACATGCTGAAGCATCACTTTGAGAATTTTACTTATGAAAGTGGAGAGAAGATAATTGGCACATACAATAGGCTAAACCAACTTGTTAGTCATCTAAAGCTCGTTGGCTATGTGGTTCCACAAGAAGATGTAAATCTAAAGTTTCTTAGAAGTCTTGCACCTGAATGGAGTATGCACACAGTTGTGTGGAGGAATAAGCCTGATTTTGAAACTATGAAGTTGGAGAGTCTCTACAACAATTTAAGAGTGTATGAATCTGAACTATCTACCTCTTCTACTTCATCTTCTGGTACTCAAAATCTTGCCTTTGTATCCTCTAAAGGAAAAGGATCTCAAGAATCTCACTCTGCTGCTCATTTTACTGCTTATGGAGTATCTGTTACTGATGGATCTGCTGCTGGTTCAAATGATAAGATTTCTACCAGTGATATTGCTTTGTGTGCATTCTTGGCTAAGCTTACAACTACTATAAGGTCACATGTCATTAATCAAGACTTGGATTATATTGATCCTGATGATCTTGAAGAAATTGATCTTAAATGGCAAATGGCTATGTTAACCTTGAGGGCAAGAAAGTTCTTGAAGAAGACTGGAAAAGAAGTCAAGTATAAAGCTAAGGACAGTCCAGGCTTTGACAAATCAAAGATAGAGTACTACAATTGCAACAGGAAGTGACATTTTGCCAGAGAGTATAGAGCTCCAAAGAAGAATGCTGATGAATCAAAGACTGCACTGGTATCTTGTGATGGACTGGGAGATTATGATTGGAGTGATATGGCTGAAGAAGAACCAAATTTCTCTTTGATAGCTGTTGCTCAACCCAAGGTGCAGAACTTTGCACTTATGGCCTATGGTTCATCATCAGGCTCTGACTCTGAGGTATCAAATGATTCAGACTTATCTATGTGTTCTTTTAAATCTTGTGCTGACACTATATAAGAACTTAAGTCTAGGAATGAAAGTTTAAATAGAGAAGTTGAACACCTAAAACTTGATAACTTAGGTTACAAAGTAGGTATTCAAAATGTTGAAAGAAGGTTAGAATATCTCAAAGAGTGTGAGAAGGAATATGTAGATCAACTTAATCTCAGAGATATAGAAATTTTTAAGAAAAACAGTGAAGTAGAAGTTCTTAAAAATAAGTTAGAAGAAGCAGAAAAAGAAAAAGAGGAAGCTCTTGCTGAAAAAGATAAACATGTAGTAAGAGTACAAAAACAACAATATGCTTCTGATTTAGTTCATAAATCTATTGAGAATAACTTGATGAGAAAAGGTAGTGGAATTGGGTATAGTGAAGTGGCTCCTCCAGCCAAAAGTGCTTTTGCTCCACCAGGAAAAGAACTATCCTTCATTAGTGAGCTAAATATTGAAAAACCTGTAGGTGAATGTAGCACAAGTGTAAATGAAACACCTAAGGTTGAGGCTAGAAAATTTCCTGAAGCTCCTATTATAGAAGATTGGTATTCTGATAGTGATAGTGATGAGGAACAGGTTAAACAGGAACAAAGTGTGAAAAAGGAAGAAATTCCTACAATGTTTAAACCTAAAATTGAACAGGTTAAGTTTTTCAAACCTGTGTTAGGAAATAACTTCTCTAGGAAAATGGTAGAGTACAATGAGGTACCTATAGAACAGATGGAAAGGTTCAATAATAAGCCTAGGGGTAACCAAAGAAACTTCAACAACCTAGTTTCACACAGATTAGGTAATCAGTTTCAATTACAAAAGAAGGCTTGTTATAAGTGTGGTAGCTTTGACCACTTGATTGTTAGATGTCATGAACACCAAAAGCCAGTTTGGAATCAATACACTAGGGTGAATCACAAATATGTAACTAAACAACCTCACCCACATCCTAATAGAAATATGGTTCCAAGAGCTGTTTTATTGAGATCTGGTGCAACTAGATCTATTTATGCTGCTAAATCAAATGGTGTTTTCAAAACCACAACTGGTTCTTCTACTGGCTCTACTGCTAGTAAGCATTCTGCTGCTAGTATGCACTCTGCTGCTAATAAGCAACCTGCTGCTAGTACAAAACTTTCTACTTCAAGGCCAAAAGTTTTAACAAATACAGTTGTTGGTAATCACTTTTATGCTGTTAAGGCCTCAGCTTGCTGGACTTGGAAACCAAAAACTATTGGTTCAAATTCTGTTTTCAAGGATAGTAGTGCATCAAGTGATTTAAAGAAATTTGATTATGTTGATGCACAGGGCAGATCCAAGTCAGTAATGGCTTGGGTCGTTAAGAGGAGCTAATGTCTCTATTTTTCATGTGCAGGTCAATCTACTGGATGAGCTTAAGGATATGGTTATTGTTGACAGTGGATGTTCTGGGCACATGACAGGAGATGAGTCTCAACTTGAAGACTTTGAGGCTTTTGATGGTGGTTATGTTGCTTTTGGGAATGATCCAAAAGGTGGAAAGATTGTTGGAAGAGGAACTCTTAAAACTGGAAATTTGGACTTTGAGAAGGTGTTTCTTGTGAAAGGACTTAAGTTTAACCTTTTTAGTGTCTCACAAATGTGTGACAAAAAGAACTTTGTTCTTTTTACAGACACGGAGTGTATGATCCTTTCTCCTGACTATCAGTTGCCAGATGACAAATCTGTGCTTTTGAAGGTCCCTAGAAATGAGAATATATACAGTGACCATATTAAGAACATTGTTCCTAAGAGGGCTTTGACTTGTCTAATTGCAAAGGCTACTATTGATGAGTCCAAATTATGGCATAGGAGATTGGGACATCTGAACTACAAGACCATGAACAAATTGGTAAAAGGAAATCTGGTCAGAGGAATGCCTACAAAGACTTTTGAGAATTGTGAAACTTGTGTTGCCTGTCAAAAGGGTAAACAACACAGAGTTTCATTCAAGTCCAAAACTGTGAACACAAATACTGAGCCATTACATCTACTGCACATGGATTTTTTTGAGCCTGTATTTGTCAAAAGCTTGAACAAGAAGTCATATTGTCTTGTTGTCACTGATGACTTTAGCAGGTTTACTTGGGTATTCTTTCTAGCCACTAACGATGAAACTCCAGAAATACTCAAGGCATTTATTACAAGAGTTGAAAACTTGTACAATCACAAGGTGAAGATAATCAGATGTGACAATGGTACTGAGTTCAAGAACAGTGTGATGAATCAATTCTGTGTGGGGAAAGGAATTCTTAGACAGTATAGTGTTGCAAGAACTCCACAACAAAATGGTGTTGTAGAAAGAAGAAACAGGACACTTATTGAGGCTGCAAGAACAATGTTATCTGATTTAAAACTACATATTCCTTTTTGGGCTGAAGCTGTGAACACTGCATGCTTTGTGCAGAACAGAAGTAAGGTAGTCAAGCCTCACAATAAGACTCCATATGAGTTATTTCATGGAAAGAAGCCACTGATTGATTTTCTCAAACCATTTGGATGTCCTGTTACAATTTTGAACACTAAGGATCAGCTAGGCAAATTTGATGACAAAGCTGATGAAGGAAATTTGGTTGGTTACTCTGTGATTAGTAAAGCTTTCAAGGTATACAATAAGAGAACCAAACATGTAGAGGAGAATTTGCATATCAAATTCTCTGAGAACACATCTAATTCTGAGGGAAAACGACCAGAATGGCTGTTTAATGTTGATATGCTTACAAAAACTATGAACTATGTACCAGTTATTACCAGTGTTGACAAACCACAAGAAGAATTTGTTTTGGTTGAGAAATTAAAGGTTGGTCCTACTTTACTACCCTTTCAGACTGATCTAAGCCCTACAAAAGATGATATTCCTCAAGAGAAACACAAGGAGGTTGAAGAAGGTATTGAAATACCTATTGAAGAAGAAAAAGAACCTAATGAAGTTCCCAAGGTAGTTGTTGATGTCTCTCCTACACAGCCAGAAGACTCTACTGCTGACTCAGAAGACTCTACTTCTAGGCCAAAAGATACAACTACTGCTCCACCACATTCTGCTTCCAAGTCTACTAACTCTACTGCTACTTCAATGTTTCCTAATTTGGACTCTAAGGGTAGACCTATTGCTGATTCTATCTATCCTGATGATCCAAATATGCCTCCTCTTGAGAATATTTACTATGACACAGATGATGATGCACTTGATGGTCAGTTATTTGGAGCTGCTGCAGAGTTTACTAATTTGGAACTCAATATTCCTGTTAGTCCTACAACTACCACAAGAGTACACAAGGATCATCCCAAAGATCAAATCTTAAGTGATCCACAATCATCTATTCAAACTAGGCAGATGACTAAAGCACTGAAAGATCTTCAACATCAAAGTTTCTTTGCCAGATCTCTGCATCAAAGAAATAGTCATAAAGATCTTCAAAATTGCCTGTTTGCATGTTTTCTTTCTCAAATTGAACCCAAAAACACTTACAAAGCCTTACAAGAAGCAAGTTGGGTGGAAGCAATGCAAGATGAGCTTCTACAATTTAAGCTGCAAGAGGTTTGGACTTTGGTTGAACTGCCAACTGGAAAAAGAGTGATTGGCACAAAATGGGTTTTCAGATGCAAAAGAGATGAGAGAGGAATTGTCATAAGGAATAAGGCAAGGTTAGTAGCACAGGGATACATACAACAAGAAGGCCTTGATTATGATGAGGTATTTGCTCCAGTGGCAAGAATAGAAGCAATTAGAATATTCTTGGCTTATGCTTCATACAAAGATTTTGTAGTGTATCAAATGGATGTGAAAAGTGCTTTTCTGTATGGGACCATTACAGAAGAGGTTTATGTGTCTCAACCACCAGGCTTTGAAGACCCTGATTATCCTGACAAAGTTTACAAGGTAAATAGAGCAATGTATGGCCTACATCAAGCCCCTAGAGCTTGGTATGACACTTTGTCAACATACTTGCTAGAATCTCGGTTTAGCAGAGGAAAGATTGATAAAACTCTGTTTCTCAAAAGACAAAAGGATGATATTTTGCTGGTTCAAATTTATGTTGATGACATCATCTTTGGGTCTACAAACAAAGCTATGTGTGTTAGTTTTGAGAAGCTTATGAAGGACAAGTTTTCTATGAGTTCAATGGGAGAACTCACCTTCTTCTTGGGTCTACAAGTTACACAGAAAGAAAATGGTATATTTATCAGTCAGGATAAGGATGTCAATGATATTTTGAAGAAATTTGGTTTTGAAGATGCTAAACCTGCCAAGACTACCATGGAAACCAATAAACCATTGCTGAAGGATGAATATAGAAAGGAAGTGGATATATACTTGTACAGGTCAATGATTGGCTCATTGATGTATCTTACAGCATCAAGGCCTGATATCATGTTTGCTGTGTGTGCCTGTGCAAGATTTCAAGTGTGTCCCAAGGAATCACATCTCAATACAGTGAAGAGAATTTTTAGATATTTGAGGCATCAACCAAAATTGGGCCGCTGGTATCCTAAGGATTCACCATTTGATTTGGTCTCCTATTCAGATAGTGACTATGCTGGAGCTTCTTTGGATAGAAAGTCTACAACAGGGGGTTGTCAATTTCTAGGAAGCAGATTGGTGTCATGGCAATGCAAGAAGCAAACAGTGGTGGCAAATTCTACAACTGAAGCTGAGTATGTGGCTGCTTCAAGTTGCTGTGGACAAGTTCTATGGATGCAGAATCAATTATTGGATTATGGGTACAATTTTATGAATACCAAAATTCATATTGATAACAACAGCACACTTTGCATAATCAAAAACCCTGTTTTTCATTCTAAAACAAAACATATTGAGATAAGACATCATTTTATTAGGGATTGCTATGAAAAGAAGTTGATCCAAATTGTTAAAGTTCATATTGATAACAATGTTGCTGATCTTCTCACTAAACACTTTGATGTGGGGAGGTTTCAATTTTTAATTGCAAACATTGGTATGATAAATCTTTGAAAAACTTATCTCTTTGTTTTTGTACAAGTGTGTAAAGGCATTGTGCTGCTTGTTACTCTGCTGCTTATCTTAAAGCATATGTTTGAGATGGAATGTACTATGTTGCTATTTCTAACTATACTGCTAGTACATATGTTTGTTTGCTTTGTGGTGTTTGGTCTAATATTGTGCAGGAATAAGTCTAAATGATGATTTGCAATAACTATATACTGACAACAAAAGAAGAACATCTGTCATTCATCATTCATCAAGTTCAGAAGTTCCTACATCAAAAGAGAAATTACAAAGACTACTTCTGAAACCACAAAAGAGTGCAACAATCTAAGATAAAATTAAAGACTACAAGCACTACTTCCTAGGGCATGGAAGGCCAAGAACAATTTTTCTCTCCTTAGGAAGAGGAGAGTTTGTCTTCCTTGTCTTCTTTGCCTTGGTAGACTTCTTTGGTCGTGGCCTTGATGACTGCGGCCTCTCAGGAGTGGAAGGTGGTTCATTTGGAGGCTCATCCTCATCTGATGATGTGTAGATGAAAGGGGACACAAGCTCCCTTGGGAATGGTTGCCTGACAGGGATCCACGCTGGGTCTTCTGATGATTCTGAAGACGATGGAGATTTTGGGGTCATCACAACTTTACCCCTGGATGTGCTTAGGGTTTGATTTAAATGCAGAAGATCTTTGAACACAGGGAGATCATGCTTTCTCTTCTTTGCTTGCTCTTTGGTTCTACAACCATCATGAGGAGGACGGAAGGGTGGCACATATGTTTCAAAGGGGGTTTCATCTTCAGATGATGAATCGGAAGAGATATTGATGATTTCGGGTGTTGATTTCATGATTATTTGATTTGATTTGGGTTAATTGAAGTTTTGATTCGGTTGATTGGCGTTTTGATTACGCTTAGGGTTTGATTGTGGTAAATTAGGGAAAAGATTTAGTCCGTTTTTATAGGGATTACGGCATATCATCACATTAATTGCTGAGGATTCTTGACTTTTTTACCAAGCTTATTTAGTCAACTCTGCTGCTGGATTATTTCACTTTGCTGCTAGTTATATAACTCTGCTACTAGTGTTATTGTGCTGCTACGGTTGAAAGTGTGAGGGTGGGATGTGTAACTTCTTCAATCAGTTTAAAACCTAATTGATCTTCCAAATTGGTTTTCTCATATTTCAAATTAAAGTTATCACAAACCCTAACACTCCATCTCTCTCAAAGTCAAAAATTCCCAATTTCCCTAAACCCTAACTCATGGATTGCGTTCGTACCTGGGCAAAGCAACACAACAGTGTGGTCGTTTTGGATGCTGAATCAGTTAATGAAGATTTCACATACATGGTAAAATTTTTGAATGCTACTTCTCTTAGGTATACACTCACTGTGAATCCTACTATATTTGCTTCCCACATCAAACAGTTTTGGCTTACCACTAAAATCAAAACTATGAATGGGGAAAAACATGTTAGTGCCTTAGTAGATGGGCAAAAGGTTCGTGTATCTGAATCATTAATAAGAGAAACCCTTTTCTTAGATGATGAAACAGAGACCACTTGCCTGTCCAATTCTGCTATTTTTGCTGGGTTAAAAGATTTGGGATATGAGGGGAATCATACAAATTTAAAATTTCAAAAATCTCTCCTCTGTCCTCAATACAAGTTTTTGATACATCTTCTTCTTCATTGTTTGAGTCCTAAAACTTCTGGATGGCATGAGTTTAGTACTACTATTGCTTCTGCAATGGTATGCCTAAGCAAAGGTAAACCATTCAATTTTTCAAGAATGATTTTGGAAGGGATGTTTCAGAGTATCAAAGAGTCTGGTTCATATTTGCTTTATCCAAGGTTTATACAACTCTTTGTTCAAAATCAACTTACAAAGTTTAGAGGCCATGTTGCTACCTATGATGCTCCAAAATTAGTTTCTAAAACTTTTACTTTCTTGGTTAAACATGGAAAAGGTTTTTCAGGCACACATACAAATCTTACACCTTCTATGGTGCAAATTGTGCAAAACAATCAGGGTGAAGGATCAGGAAATCCCACTGACTCCCATCACACACCCAATTTTAGTGCATCTGCTACACAACCTAAAATACTCTATACCCGTAGGAACACCAAAAAGAACACTGATCTTCCTCAGGATAGTGTTAGTATGGCTGTACCAGATGAGGCTGTCCTAGGTGATGATGAGGACATGTTGGCAAGGGCTGTCATTACTGCTTCTAGCTTAGCAGCAGAGCAGGATAGTGATAACATCATTAAGACCTAAACCAAGGCAACATCTAGAGATGATGATTCTTCTGAATCAAATTCTCAGGATGGTAACCCTAGCCAAATGGCAAATACAGGGGGCTTAGATGATCAAACTAGGTTTGATGCTGAGTTTATGTCCCACGATTCACCTCTCGGACCAGGTAATACAGGTCGAAGTGATGAGGATAGACTAGTGACCAATGAATTGACGGAAACTCTTGTACATGATGACAATGTCCATGATTCACCTCTCGGACCAGGTAATACAGGTCGAAGTGATGAGACTATTATGAAACTTATTCAGGAATTGACGGTTACTTGTACCAACTTGGGGTTGAAATGTACTACATTGGAGGACAAGGTTCTTACTCTTTCATCTGTTATTGCTGATCAGGACAAGACTATCATCAAATTGCAAAAACAGATTAAGAACTTTCAGAAATCAAGATCTTCAACCTCTTTGAAAAGATTGAAGAAAGTGGGCCCTTCTCAGGTTGTTAGTTCTCCTGATGTCTCTACTCACTTGGAAGAGGATGCTTCCAAACAGGGGAGGAATGAAGAGGCAATGGGTTCATGGGAGGCAAATTTGGAAAAGGTTGATAGTGCTCTGGGTTTGAATGATAGAATGGTTTCAGGGGAGGCTCCAGTGATTGGTGATATGGATGTTGAAAGTCCTCAGGATGCTGGAGATTTTGTGGTTGCTGATAAATCAGGGAATGAGGTTGTTATGGAAGAGGTGATTGCTACACAAGAGAAGGTGGTAGAACAACTTACAACTTTGGAGCCTGAGCAATTAGTAAAGGCAACAGGGTTGATGGGTGAAACATTGATGAAATTGGGAGAATTGGTGAAAAACAAAAGTCTTGACTCTGCTACTCAAGATTCTGCTGCTCAAGAATCTACTGCTAAGGAAATTACTAACTCTGCTGCTAGTGGATCTGCTGATGCACACGACTCTGCTGCTGGGTCTGGTGACAATGTTGCTGCTGAAGCCATGGTATTGTTGAGCAAGAAGACTACACCAGTATCAACTCCTTCACTACCACATCAAACTACAACAACAATCAAATCATCAGCACCTAGAAAACCTGAAAAAGGGATTGTTATTAAAGAACCTGCTGCTCAACAAAAGAAGGTTATTTCTTCATCTTCTACTGATGAAGGCAAGGGCAAGCAAGTTGAAAAACCAAGGATTATGTATAAGGGGATTGATTTCACTGATGTACCTTTTGATTCTTTGCCTAAGGCATTACAAGTTGAACATGATATAGCTGTTGCACTTAGAGCACAAGAGTTGATTAATATGGAAGATCAACAGTTAGCTGAGAAAGAGGCGGAAGGATTAAAGAAGTATGATGAATGGATAAATGAAAAGATCAGAATAGCTGCTGATATTGAACTCAATAAGCTGATCAAGATTGAAGAAAATGAAGTTCCAACTTTTAATGTGCAATCTTGGTACAGTGAGTTTACTACAAAGAAGAGAAATGAAAATGCTACTGCTAGAAGAAAGATAAAGATATTTAAAGGTCCAACTGTTAAACAACAAAGAAAAGAATATGAAAGGTATCTAAAGAATATGGCTGGATGGACATTGGTACAGTTAAAACCTTATTCTGACAAAGAAGTTTTTGACTTATATCAACAAGTTAAGAGGAGAACAGATACTTTTTATGCTATGGGATGTGCTGAGGATTTGGAACAAATTGCTCAGATGAACAAGAAGTTGGTACCTAAAAAAGTAGCTGAAGCAGAGCATATTCAAGAAGCTGATGTTGTTAAACAGCTTGATATTGATGCAGCAAATACTATTTCTTCTGTGCAAGGTGGTAAAATAAAAGGTGTTATTCATAAGTCATTTGCAAAGAAGAAGAGAAAGATTGGGGAAGGAAGCAGTTCTAAGCAAGAAGGAGATGAGTTCAAGAATGATTGTGAACACATTCCTCCTGAGCATCTGAAAGAACAATTGAAGGTTTACACTATGGTTGGCAAGATGGAAGATCTTTAAGTAGTTGATGCCAAACCAATAGGTGTCAAATATCCTATTATCAAAGTAACCACAGGTTATGATGCTAACATTGGAGCATTTCATGATGTCCAGAGATCTGATGGTAAGACTCACAGGTTTCTTAGATTTCAACAGATGCTACACTACTTTGATAGAGAGGATGTTGAAGACTTATGGAAGTTATACAAGGCAAAGTTTGGAGTTGAGAAGTTTGATGGTAAAAAGTATGAGATAGAGAAAATTGATCACATCATAACTTCTTCTGATAATGTTATGTGGAGAGCTCTTAAACTTATGTTTGAACCTTCAATGGATGATTCTGAATGGACAGAGATAGTAGATTACAAAGTAAGAAGATGGAGACTTTTTCAAAATTCTGGAGTTCATGTGTTAGATATTGGACCAATTACTTTGTATATGCTAGCTGAAATGGATTACCCAGTGGTAAGATACTGGAATATTGTCAATCAGATGGTTAATGGTGATAAATCACTTAAGTTGCAGAAAGACTATGATTATGATGATCAAGCATTCAATTTGCTGTCAAAGTATAAGAAGATATTTGATCAACTGAATTCTAAAGAGTTGAAGTGTTTGGAAGCATCCTCCTAGTGATTAACTGTGCTTAGAAGAAACTTAATTATTTAGAAATAAATAATAAGTTTAGGGGAGGATTGTTGGGTCTGAAACTGTTGCTGAGTGAAACTGCTGCTATAAGTGAAACTGCTGCTAGTGGTAATGATTCTGCTGCTGATGTCAAAGTGCTGCTGAGGTTAAATGCTGCTGACAGAATCTACTGCTGATGGGATAAGGATGTATACGGTTTAGATAAATACATAATAGATTGTGTAAATATTATATTTATCTAGAATATACTTATCGTGTAGAGAAAGGTATTGTAAACCTAGTAGGATTCCTTAGTCTATAAAAGGAGGATCCTAGGGTTAGTTTATGTACGTATTATTATTCACTTCAAGGTTGTAAAACCCTAGCATTATTGAGTGCTCGTATTAATAATATTGAAGTGTTGAAAGAGAATCATTATTCTTCTTAAGTTAAGCTTTTACATTCCGCATATTAGCTTAAGTGTTTAATCAAGTTAACTTCTATATAAGATCGATTAAGCTCAACTGGGATCAACATAGTACATTCTAAATCACTTTCTAACACCCTTATCTTTTCATCATAAGCAAGCTGATTCTTTTGAAACCAAATTTTTTGTCTTTGATGAGTGATTAATCACACATCCTTTTTTAGGCCTTATTTCAGACCAAAAATACCAAATACTAACCAACAATGCCAAGAGAACGTATGTTTTTGTATTTGTGTATGTGCAGGTACGGATATGAGAAAAATGAACAAAAACGATGCCAAAACCGACAAAAACGAGTACGAGATTGGAAAAAGGTCAAAAGCCGAAGCCGGGGAAGCAAAATGATCAAAGAAAGTTCATTATGTCATTAGGAGTCCTCAGAGATTCAGAAAATATCAATATTAGTCCCTAATCAAAGTTTAGAGAGATTGGCAAATTAAGTCCCTGCAGTTTCAGATTTTGGCAAATATGGTCCTTTAATGAAATTTTGAAGAAAAGTCAAAGTCAACCCTCCATGATTCAGAGATTGACAACTTTAGCCCTTGGAAGAAACTTTCAAAGATTTACAGATTTGGTCCCTATGGAATGCATAATTACATGTATGGTCCTTGTTATACACAAAACCTTAACTATTAAATACCAACCAGATCCACTATATTAATCCCAAGCCCAAAGAGCACACAAGCCCACCACCCAATTCCCTAAACCCGGCCTGCAAAAAAATACCCAAGTCAACCCACACCCATTACCCGGTCAACACCCTTTTAATAAAAACCCCCGAATCATTTTACCCCGCCCTTTTACCCAGAAACAATTTCCCCCCAAGAACCCTAATCACTATTCACTTGAGTAAAATTTAATTTCACCACAATTAAGGGTTCCGAGGTCATTGTACACACATTTCTAGAAGTTTTTTGACATGGAAGGCTGCGATGTCAGTAATCCGTGTGACATTCCGCGTCAAATGATTGGGAATATGATGATCCAAATGCTGAGATTGGTAGATTGGAGACCAAGGTACATCTGAGGGCTTACATTCACTCAAACAAACACAAGAGTTGCGTGGATTGATGAGCTGGAATGCTAGAAGGATCCAATGACCTCACAGCTTCGTGTATAAATACCCCCCTCTTGTATCAGTCATGTGTGTAGGTTTTTAATTAAGTTTTATGTAATTTCTGTTATATCTTTTCAGCAGTTGTACTCAGCTTATTGTTTTTAATAAAATTTACTTTTAGTTTATTGCTTTTATTTAAATACAATTGTTACATTTAGTATCTGTTTTATATAATATTAAAAAAAATAAAAAATAAATAAAAAAAATAATAATAAAAAAATAGTTTCAATTTCAATTTTAAAGTTTTATATAGTTTATTACTGTTTCATAAAAATTTATATCAGCTTCTTCATAACTGTTTAAGTACTCATTCATTAAAATCTCTTAAATAAAGAAAAGTCAACAAAGGTCAACTGTATTGCTTATTTGAATAAGCTCAGTTTATTTGAAACAAAGGCAGCCAAAAAGGAGACCATTTGGCCTGTCAAAAGACAGGCTAGCTAAGTGAATCCCCCTCTATTTGAGCTGAGGGGGAATTTGAGTTGTAAGTCTCATCCATTTCCATTTCTGTCTCAGTTTGATAGTTTAATAATTAGTTTTGATTTGATATTGACTAGTTTACTTACTTCTTATATAGTCTAATTTTGCTTGTTAACTGTTGCTTAGTCATAGTTGTTATATTTGAGTTTGATTACTTCTAGTTGTTACTGTTTCATACTTATTGCATCTGTTTCATTTGTGGATCTGTTTTTCTAAGGTGTGTTTGTGGTTTCTGTGTATGTTTGTATCAGAGATATGATTTTCTGAGTGTGTTGACAGTTATTGAATCATATTAGTTACCTAGGATTGTAATTTGGGAGTATTTCATTGGATCTGTGGTGGTTTGAGTGAAATAGGTTCTCATTAGGGGTGTTTGGATCTCACTGGTTTGATGGTATAAGATTGACTCAGAGGCTGTTTACTGGTTTAGACAAGTTACTGAGGTAGGATTATAGCTTAGTTTAACATAATAATAAGTAGTTATTAATTCAAAAGTCAAAATCATTTTAGTTTCTTCATTTCTACATATCAGTTAAGATAAGTAGTTTGCATAATCAGTTTAAATAGTTGCACAGGTATAAGATTTAGCTTATTTCAATCATACAATAGTTTAATATACAATTTTCAGTCAGAATTTTAGCAAACAAATTCCATTTTGGTCAAATATATTGTCAAATCAAAAGTCAAATAGTTTGTGAACTCAGTTTTTGGAAGATTTTTGTGAACCTTTCTAGGGTTCACTTTTAGTTGAAAATACTTTTGGATTGCTGATTTCTAAACTTTGTCAGTTGGTGAAATAAAATCAAAAAGAAAATTGAGAATTGATACTTATTTGCTTATTGAAATAATGTCTTTAAGTTGACTGTTTGGGCTTATTACTCCCCTGCACCACAGGTTTTGGTTCAAGTTGTAGGTAACAAGTAGGGCAGTTAATCAGCTTGTGAGATTGATATCCTGGAGTTTTTAGAAGCTCAGTAGGTTGGGTAACATTTTGCCACCATAAGTCCACCCTGCATAAGCTTATTAGACCTACTTACTTGGCTTATCAGTTGAGTGGGTTGAGCCTTAGGACTGAATTTCTAGTAGGGCTGCAAGTGTTTTAAATTGATCAATCTCTGAGTTTGTTGGTTCATTTGATCTCAATATTGCTTAAAAGTTGCTTTTTCAGTTGAGTTTTAGTGTCTGCTTATTCTGCTTGTGCTTATTACTTTTCATTTGTGCTTATTGGACTATTTTTGGTGTTTCTTTGTATTTCTAAGTATCTTTTGGTCTTAATTCTGTTCCCACAAGCTTAATAGAGTCTTTAAATCATTGGGTCAAAGTTTTAGGTCAATTGGTCAAACAGTGCTTAAAAATAAGCACTTTGAATAAGCTGTTTTTTCCCATTAAGCACTTCCAGTGCTTATTTTCAACTTTTTATTTTTTTCCTAGTTTCAAATTTTAATTTTAGATTTTCCCTGAAATTTTCATATATTTCTGAGTTGATTTGCTATTTTTCTTAATTAATTTTCATTTTTAATCATTTTTAATTACTTTTTAATTACTGAAAAATACAAAAAAAAATCAGAAAAACCCCAGAAAAATCCAAAAAATATTAGAAAATTATTTTTATTTATTTTAGAATTTTAGAAATTTATTTTGCATTTTTCTCACTTTATTTGCATTTTCTTTTAATTTTTAATTAGTTAAATTAGTTTTTAATTCATAAAAAATAAACAAAAAGTCAAAAAAATATTTTTCTTTTTCTCAAAATTTTCTTTTATCATTTTTAACTTTTGAAAATTATTTTCAAGACCGTAGGAGTCGTTTACCATAAAAGTCGCGTTTTATTTTGTAGGTTAACGTTTATTTTCCGTTTTAGCTTACGTTTTCGTTTCTACGTTACGTTTCTAGTTGCCTTACTTGAATTATGTGTTTAGTTGATTATTTGTGCTTCACTTACTATTTCATTAGTATAATCTCATCAAATCACTTTTTACGACTTTCACGACACGTTTCACGAACCGGGAATTCGAAATTCCATTCATCCTTCACACGGACTACGACCTCGGGTTATCCGTATTTCTTTGCGGATCTCTTGAGTAATACTATACTATATATAACTTGATTTCACGAATCAATTTTTGGCGCCGCTGCTGGGGAAGGTTGAAGTGAATTTTTCGTTTTTGTTTTTCGAAATTGTGTTTTGAAAACCTTCCTTGTATATATTTTCTATAAAAACTATAAAAATTGAAAAATCAAAAACACTTTTCCTAAAGTGTTTTCAAAAATACCAAAAAAATAATAATGTTACAGCCTTGACTCGACCGAAAGGAAGGGCATTGTAAACCAAATAAGCTTCTCAATATAACAACGCGTGAAATTAGTTGCTAGACGGATTACTTTAATTCTACGACCGAATAAGCGGAAAATACGGAAGCTTTGACATTAAATTGCAAGCTGAAGAGAGATCCATTCTTCTCTCCCGTTCCGTCGCGAGTAGATTAAGGGAAACGGTTTACAATTAACGTAATGTTAGAAAAAGAAAAAAAAAACAAAAGTATAAGTTTTTAAATTTTGCTTTATAAAAACAAAAATACAAAAAGATTTTCCTTTTCAAATTTGTTTTTCCTTTTATTTTTCAAAAATTTGATTTTTGTGGTGCATGAACACACGTTCTACGTCTAAACGACTTGTTTCACCACTTTGAAATCTGGAAAGTTTGTTTCGTCACACACACCGAGTTCTATTTCCTAATACGGAGGAAATGAACCCGAACGAACAACACTTGGGACCCCCGCCGATGGGTGGTATCCAAAACAATGTGATCCCTCCGATGGGACCACAACCGGTTTACGATCAACGTACTATGCAAGAATTGCTCCAGTGTCCCACCGAGGAATACGGGGATGCAATTGTTTTACCACCAATCCTTTCCGATAATTTTGAACTTAAAACTGGGTTGATTCAACTTGTTACGTCAAAACAATTTCACGGTTTTGAGAGGGACGATCCTCACGCACACATCCGATGGTTTAATAAGTTAACTTCGACTTTGAAATTTAAGGATGTCCCTCATGATGCTATCAAATTAATGTTGTTCCCATTTTCACTCGAGGGTTCAGCCCGGATTTGGCTCGAAAAAGAACCCCCTCGTTCGATTCACACATGGGAAGAACTCGTCTCGAAATTTGTTAATCATTTCTTTCCACCGTCCAAAACGACTAATCTTAAGAATGATATAACTAATTTTCAACAACGTTTTGATGAGAACTTTGGTGAGGCATGGGAACGTTTTAAGGATCTTCTTCGAAAATGTCCTCACCACGGTTTTCCGAGTTACACTAAATCGACACGTTTTATAATGCTTTGACGCAAAACAATCAAGATTCTTTAAACGCAGCCGCCGGTGGCAATATCTTGAATCTTACACCTAGGGATATTTTAACGATCATTGAGAACAAATATAAGGTTCCGACTTCTCGTAACAAACCGAATGTTTCGAAAGTGACTTCTTTTACTCCTCCTTCACCTTCGTCGGTCCAATCATCGGAATTGGCCGAACTTACCGACGCTATCCGTTGTATGATGAAAGAGTTTAAGTTGCAGAACCAAAAACCCGAGCCCGTTAAAGCCGTTAATGAAAAATGTGTGATTTGTGGTGGACCACATCCGTATTATGATTGTCAAGCCACCGATGGCCAAGTTTATAATGCTAACATAGCAGCCGTGAACTACAATCAAAACCAAGGTTTTCGAACTAACCAAACAAGTCCACCTGGGTTTCCACCCGTGCAAACTAAACAAAACCGTTATCCTCAAACTAACCAAGGTTATCAAAACCAAGGTTACAATCAAAACCGTGGAACTAATTACATGAAAACGAACGATGTTAACATTCGAGCAATGCAAAATCAAATCAACAACATGAGGGTTGAACTTAAGAAGGAGATCGACACAACCATGACTCGACAAACAAATGAGCTTAAGCAAATGATGAGCAGTTTTATGCAAATGAATCAAGCGTCGACGTCTGGTTCTCTTCCGAGCCACACAATTGCTAACCCGAGGGGTGATGCAAAAGCAATTACGACGAGGAGTGGTGTTGTAATCGATGGACCAACGGCTCCGACTACCCCTTCTTCTTCTTCGTCTCCCAAGGTAGTCGTCTGTGAAACCGAGGTGACAACGGATACAGAAATTCCTAGTAATAATGGAAGGACCGAGAACATCCAACCTCCAGTGGTCCCGACGTCTAAAGGAAAAGATAAAGTTGTTTACAAATCTGAGAAAGAAACACCCATCAAAACAAATTTGCCTTATCCGTTACGCTTAAACGAACAAAAGCACCATGAGAAAGATAAAATTCAGATGGAAAAGTTTTACCAAGTTTTTCAAGAACTACATTTTGACATAACTCTTGCGGATGCTATACTTTTGATGCCTAAATTTGCTTCAATGCTTAAAGGACTTTTGAATAACAAAGAAAAATTGTATGAAAAATCTCGAACCCAGATGAATGAGAATTGCTCGGCGGTTATCCTCAAAAAGCTTCCCGAAAAGCTTGAAGACCCCGGTCGATTTCTCATTCCGTGTAATTTTCCTGGGATGGTTCAATGCTTCGCCTTGGCCGATCTCGGTGCTAGCATTAACCTAATGCCGTTATCTATTTGGAAAAAAGTTGTCTTTACCCAATTTGACTCCGACTTGTATGACCCCCGAGCTTGCCGACCGAACTACTTCCCGCCCGATGGGAATAGCCGAGGATGTCTTCGTTAATGTGGGAAAATTCCATTTCCCTGCCGATTTTGTCGTTGTTGATTTTGATGCTGATCCGCGGGTACCTCTTATTCTCGGGAGAGGTTTCCTAAGGACCGGTCGTGCTTTAATTGATGTTTTCGATGAAGAAATTACCCTACGCGTTGGTACCGAAGCCGTAACTTTTAATTTGGATCAAACCGCGAGGTACTCCTCCGAGTTTGACAAATATTCCGTTAACCGAATCGACGTTATCGACGAAGTTACGGAGGAGTACGCTCAAGAGTTACTTGGTTTTACCGAACATGCTTCGAGTGGCAATCCCACTCATTCTTCTGAACCGATAATTTCCGATCCTTCCTCTTCCTTTACTCCGTTTGAGGGAAGTGATTTCATTTTGGAAGAGATCGAGGCCTTTCTTGCTAATGATTCGATTTCACCGGAAATTGATCATTCCGATTGTGACCCGGAGGGGGATGTTCGTTTGATTGAAACAATGCTAAACGAAGATCCCAACCCGTCCCTCCCTCCGCTTGACCTTAAAATGGCCGACGTTAAAGAAGTTAAGCCGTCTACTGAGAATCCTCCGGAGCTCGAGCTCAAGGATTTGCCTCCTCATCTCGAATACGCATTTTTGGAAGGAACCGACAAACTTCCCGTCATTATTTCTAAAGATCTTAAAGATGAGGAGAAGAAACGTCTCTTAGATGTGCTCAGGCATAAGAGTGCCATCGCTTGGCAAATTTTTGATATCAAGGGTATCGACCCTCGTTTTTGCATGCATAAGATCTTACTTGAAGACAATTACAAGTCGTCCGTTCAGCAACAACGACGGGTTAACCCGAAAATTCATGAGGTTATTAAAAAGGAAGTTATCAAACTCCTCGATGCCGAAATGATTTATCCAATCTCGGATAGCTCCTGGGTTAGCCCGGTCCACTGCGTACCGAAGAAAGGTGGAATGACCGTCGTAACAAATGAAGATAATGAATTGATTCCGACACGTCTTGTTACCGGATGGAGAGTTTGTATTGATTATCGTAAATTGAATGATGCGACTCGTAAGGACCATTTCCCACTTCCATTTATGGATCAAATGCTAGAACGCCTAGTGGGAAATGAGTTCTATTGTTTTCTTGATGGATTTTCCGGCTATTTTCAAATACCAATTGACCCTCCGGACCAAGAAAAGACTACCTTTACTTGCCCTTATGGAACATTTGCCTATCGTCGTATGCCTTTTGGCTTATGCAATGCTCCAGGCACGTTCCAAAGGTGTATAATGTCTATATTCTCGGACATGATCGAGAAAACCATGGAAGTTTTCATGGATGACTTCTCGGTTTATGGAGATTCTTTCACTTCGTGCCTCTCCCATTTAGAAAATATGCTGAAACGGTGTGAAGACACTAACTTGGTTCTAAATTGGGAGAAGTGCCATTTCATGGTCAAAGAGGGCATTGTCCTCGGCCATAAGATATCTAAATCCGGGATTGAGGTCGATAGAGCTAAAGTCGATGTGATTGCAAAATTACCTTATCCCACCACCGTTAAAGGAATTAGAAGTTTTCTCGGTCATGCCGGCTTTTATCGACGTTTCATTCAAGACTTTTCTAAGATAGCCCGGCCCCTGACACACTTGCTTGAAAAAGATGCTCCATTTATCTTCTCAAATGAATGCATCGAAGCATTTAATGTTCTTAAAAAGAGGTTAACGGAGGCTCCCGTCTTAATTGCCCCCGATTGGGACATGCCCTTCGAGCTAATGTGCGATGCTAGCGATTATGCCATTGGTGCAGTCCTGGGGCAACGCAAGTCAAAACATTTTCAGCCGATACACTATGCTATTAAAACAATGACCGACGCTCAATACCATTATACGACTACTGAGAAAGAGATGTTAGCCGTCATTTATGCTTTTGAAAACTTTCGATCTTATTTGCTTTTGAAGAAATGCATAGTGTATACGGATCATTCGGCTCTTAAGTACCTTATGGCAAAGCAGGATGCTAAGCCACGCTTGATGTGGTGGGTTCTCCTCCTTCAAGAATTCAAAGTTGAAATTCGAGATAAAAAGGGAGCTGAGAACCTTGCTGCTGATCACCTATCACGTTTAGAAAATCTCCACCAAAGTATTTTCGAGAAAAAGGAGATTAACGAAGCATTTCCTCTCGAGACACTAGGGAGTTTATCACACTGTGATTCTAGTACCCCATGGTTCGCCGACTTTTCGAATTACCGTGCGGGGAATTTTATCCGGAAAGGGATGTCGTTCCAGCAGAAAAAAAAATTCTTCAAAGATGTTAAGCATTATTTCTGGGACGACCCCTACTTGTTTAAGATATGTGCGGATCAAGTGATCCGGCGGTGCGTTCACGGCAAAGAAGCCGCTGACATTCTTATGGCATGCCACAATGGACCCACGGGGGGACATCATGGTGCCAACTTCACCGCTAAGAAAGTTTTTGATTCTGGCTTCTACTGGCCGACGATTTACCGGGATGCTCATGAGTTGGTTAAATCATGTGATTCTTGCCAGCGTCAAGGAAAAATTTCTCAGAAGAACGAGATGCCTGAAAATGCCATCCAAGTCTGTGAAATTTTTGACGTCTGGGGTATCGATTTCATGGGTCCATTCCCGTCTTCTCGTGGTAACAAATATATACTTGTGGCCGTCGACTACTTGTCTAAATGGGTTGAAGCGAAGGCGCTACCCACCAATGACGCCCGAGTTGTAGTGAAATTTCTTAAAAGTCTCTTCGCCCGATTTGGTGCACCTCCTGCTATTATAAGTGATCGTGGGACCCATTTCTGTAACGACCAATTCGCTAAAGTTATGCTCAAATATGGTGTCACACATCGTCTTTCTACGGCATATCATCCACAGACTAGTGGTCAAGTTGAGGTCTCCAATCGTGGCTTGAAACGAATTTTAGAAAGGACCGTAGGTGAACATCGTGCTTCATGGGCCGATAAGTTAGATGATGCACTTTGGGCCTTCCGTACAGCTTACAAAACACCCATTGGGTGCACTCCATACAAGCTGGTTTACGGGAAGGCCTGCCATTTGCCCTTTGAACTTGAACACAATAAAGTTCAATTGAATGAATTAGTCGAGCTTCGTGATCAGGCCTATGAGAATTCTTTGATCTACAAAGAAAAGACAAAGAGGATTCATGATGCTAAAATTAAAGATCGCGTCTTCAATATTGGTGACCGAGTCCTTCTTTTCAATTCTCGATTGAAGATTTTCTCGGGCAAGTTGAAAACCCGTTGGTCTGGACCATTCACCATTACCCAAGTATTTCCTTATGGAACTGTTGAGCTTGCTCAACCTAATGGTCCCAATTTTAAGGTGAATGGTCATCGTATTAAGCATTATTTCGGAGGGGACATACCACCCATGGTTGTCCCGGATCTCCAAACTTTCCCCAAGGACGATTAAATTCGGGGATCGAGTCAAGCTCATGTTACTCGATAATAAAAAACAAGCGCTTCATGGGAGGCACCCCATGCTTATCCATTTCATTTTCTATATTTTCTATTTTCTTTAATAACGTGACGTGAAGGGGGCGACCCTTTCCAAACTCGTGTTTTCGTGGTTGTTTATGAATGTTCAGGAATTTCCCCGAAGTTTGAGGACTCTCGTGCTCGTGGTTTTTTGTTCTCTCCACTCGAGTCTCATCCTTCGCTGCTCTTTCGAAAATTCACCATATCCTAAATCTTATCGACTAACGTTTATCTCTTGGCATACTTAATAAACGGCCTGAGATTTACGTAGACTACCTTTACCCTTTAAACATTGAGGACAATGTTTCACTTTAGTCTGGGGGGTGAATCTTCGATTCAATTTGACCTGTACCATCGTCTGAGCTGTTAACTTACGCAACTCCGTTTTCCACCAAAAATTTTAATTTTTGTCACCGCTTTATTAAAAAAAAAAAAAAAAAAAAAAAAAAAAAAAAAAAAAAAAAAAGTGAAAAAAGTGAAAAAATATATGATATGAATAATAAGTTTTGACACCTTGTTTTGACTTTCCTACCGGTGAGAGTAGAAATAAATGTTTCGACTTGACCGAGCGTGTTGAGCCCTAGCTCGTCTCCCTTAACGAAAATAATCAAAAGATTATGGCTAAGCATCCGCGGATCTCATTACTTGGGATTTTAAATTTGCGGAGATCGAGGAATGATAGAGTTTATTTAGAAGTTTCGTGCTAAACGTGGAGTAGTTGGATCTCTTTAGAGCCCACGAAAGGTACTTGTGGCCTCCTTGTTCCCACAAGCTTGCACACCAATATAAATAGATCTCTAGGATTAATTAAGGGTATACGGTTTGGGCAATACTTAGTTTTTTCTCGTTCCCAACAAAATCTCTGCATATGGGGGTTTGGTACACATAGAGGTACTGCCAGTGTTACGGTAAAATAGACTATTGCATCTTGCCGGTTCGCAACCGATGTTGTGATCTTAGTAAAAACCGTAGGACTCGGGGTTTGGTATATAATTATGAATATCAATAATAATAGTCCAAAGCCAAATAAAAAGGCAGAGGAATCCAAAGCTATAAAAAAGCAGCGGATAGAAATCAAAAGTCATAATAAAGCTCTTACATCTTGGCGGCTCATAAACCGTTGATTGTAAAAGAAATAAAGGACTAAGGACCAAAGTATTATTAAAGTGCTTATGATTATGCAAAAATGCCAAGCTTCGACTCCGGGGGTTTCCCTAATAAAAAGCTTCCGTTTCGGGTATCAAACATGGTATGTCTCGGTCGTAAATAAAAAGGGGGACCTCCACAAATCATGTTAAATCAGAGACCTTCATGTGGACCCGATTTCTGTATGCAGGGGTTTTCGAGGGAAAGTTTGGAAACTACTTAGCGTTCAAATTTTGTGCTCTTATCGAACTAATAACTATCAAAACGAGAAAATATGAAGCAATTCATTTCTCACAAATTAAAATCTTGAGATACAAAACTTAGGACCTAATAACAAGAGGTAATACATAATTAACTTTTGTGGGTAGTGTTAGCACCTAACTTGTGGATAAACAATGATCTCGATTTTACGCTTTGGGAGCTTGTGAAAAATCAAGGATGACGATTTTTATCCGTACGGTCTCTTCTCTTTGAGAAGTGTTTCTACTCGTTGACCCTGAAAGTTATCAACAGATAAGAATTGATAATGAAAGTCAAAGCAAACCGTCACATATATAAATGAAAAAATAAATAAAAAAATAGTAGTTGTAGTTGTTATTCATAAAAATCGGAAAACGGGGCGTTTTTGAGAATAAATGATTTTACTATCTCTTTTGAACATCATTGATACTTTACAACGTCAGTAAAGAGAGGTTTTGAAATTATTTATCTCTTAAGCGTGAGGTGATGACATTGCGTGAGGGCACGACAATACCTTAGTCTGGGGGATTTTGATGAGTGATTAATCACACATCCATTTTTAGGCCTTATTTCAGACCAAAAATACCAAATACTAACCAAAAATGCCAAGAGAACGTATGTTTTTGTATTTGTGTATGTGCAGGTACGGATATAAGAAAAATGAACAAAAACGATGCCAAAGCCGACAAAAACGAGCACGCGATTGGAAAAAGGTCAAAAGCCGAAGCCGGGGAAGCAAAATGATCAAAGAAAGTTCATTATGTCATTAGGAGTCCTCAGAGATTCAGAAAATATCAATACTAGTCCCTAATCAAAGTTTGGAGAGATTGGCAAATTAAGTCCCTGCAGTTTCAGATTTTGGCAAATATGGTCCTTTAATGAAATTTTGAAGAAAAGTCAAAGTCAACCCTCCATGATTAAGAGATTGACAACTTTAGCCCTTGGAAGAAACTTTCAAAGATTTACAGATTTGGTCCCTATGGAATGCATAATTACATGTATGGTCCTTGTTATACGCAAAACCTTAACTATTAAATACCAACCAGATCCACTATATTAATCCCAAGCCCAAAGAACACACAAGCCCACCACCCAATTCCCTATACCCAGCCTGCAAAAAAAATACCCAAGTCAACCCACACCCATTACCCGGTCAACACCCTTTTAACAAAAACCCCCAAATCATTTTACCCCACCCTTTTACCCAGAAACAATTTCCCCCCAAGAATCCTAATCACTATTCACATGAGTAAAATTCAATTTCACCACAATTAAAGGTACGAAAGTCACTGTACACACATTTCTAGAAGTTTTTTGACATGGCAGGCGGCCATGTCAGTAATCCGTGTGACATTCCGCGTCAAATGATTGGGAATATGATGATCCAAGGGCTGAGATTGGTAGATTGGAGACCAAGGTACATCTGAGGGCTTACATTCACTCAAACAAACACAAGAGTTGCGTGGATTGATGAGCTGGAATGCTAGAAGGATCCAAAGACCTCACAACTTCGTGTATAAATACCCCCCTCTTGTATCAGTCATGTGTGTAGGTTTTTAATTAAGTTTTATGTAATTTCTGTTATATCTTTTCAGCAGTTGTACTCAGCTTATTGTTTTTAATAAAATTTACTTTTAGTTCCAATTACTTGTCTCTTGTTTAAATTTTAGTTTATTGCTTTTATTTAAATACAATTGTTACATTTAGTATCTGTTTTATATAATATTAAAAAAAATAAAAATAATAATAAAAAAAAATAGTTTCAATTTCAATTTTAAAGTTTTATATAGTTTATTACTGTTTCATAAATATTTATATCAGCTTCTTCATAACTGTTTAAGTACTCATTCATTAAAATCTCTTAAATAAAGAAAAGTCAACAAAGGTCAACTGTATTGCTTATTTGAATAAGCTCAGTTTATTTGAAACAAAGGCAGCCAAAAAGGAGACCATTTGGCCTGTCAAAAGACAGGCTAGCTAAGTGAATCCCCCTCTATTTGAGCTGAGGGGGAATTTGAGTTGTAAGTCTCATCCATTTCCATTTCTGTCTCAGTTTGATAGTTTAATAATTAGTTTTGATTTGATATTGATTAGTTTACTTACTTCTTATATAGTCTAATTTTGCTTGTTAATTGTTGCTTAGTCATAGTTGTTATATTTGAGTTTGATTACTTCTAGTTGTTACTGTTTCATACTTATTGCATCTGTTTCATTTGTGGATCTGTTTTTCTAAGGTGTGTTTGTGGTTTCTGTGTATGTTTGTATCAGAGATCTGATTTTCTGAGTGTGTTGACAGTTATTGAATTATATTAGTTACCTAGGATTGTAATTTGGGAGTATTTCATTGGATCTGTGGTGGTTTGAGTGAAATAGGTTCTCATTAGGGGTGTTTGGATCTCACTGGTTTGATGGTATAAGATTGATTCAGAGGCTGTTTACTGGTTTAGACAAGTTATTGAGGTAGGATTATAGCTTAGTTTAACATAATAGTAAGTAGTTATTAATTCAAAAGTCAAAATCATTTTAGTTTCTTCATTTCTGCATATCAGTTAAGATAAGTAGTTTGCATAATCAGCTTAAATAGTTGCATAGGTATAAGATTTAGCTTATTTCAATCATACAATAGTTTAATATACAATTTTCAGTCAGAATTTTAGCAAACAAATTCCATTTTGGTCAAATATATTGTCAAATCAAAAGTCAAACGGTTTGTGAACTCAATTTTTGGAAGATTTTTGTGAACCTTTCTAGGGTTCACTTTTAGTTGAAAATACTTTTGGATTGCTGATTTCTAAACTTTGGCAGTTGGTGAAATAAAATCAAAAAGAAAATTGAGAATTGATACTTATTTGCTTATTGAAATAATGTCTTTAAGTTGACTGTTTGGGCTTATTACTCCCCTGCACCACAGGTTTTGGTTCAAGTTGTAGGTAACAAGTAGGGCAGTTAATCAGCTTGTGAGATTGATATCTTGGAGTTTTTAGAAGCTCAGTAGGTTGGATAACATTTTGCCACCGTAAGTCCACCCTGCATAAGCTTATTAGACCTACTTACTTGGCTTACCAGTTGAGTGGGTTGAGCCTTAGGACTGAATTTCTAGTAGGGCTGCAAGTTTTTTAAATTGGTCATTCTCTGAGTTTGTTGGTTCATTTGATCTCAATGTTGCTTATAGTTGCTTTTTCAGTTGAGTTTTAGTATCTGCTTATTCTGCTTGTGCTTATTACTTTTCATTTGTGCTTATTGGACTATTTTTGGTGTTTCATTGTATTTCTAAGTATCTTTTGGTCTTAATTCTGTTCCCACAAGCTTAATAGAGTCTTTAAATCATTGGGTCAAAGTTTCAGGTCAATTGGTCAAACAGTGCTTAAAAATAAGCGCTTTGAATAAGCTGTTTTTGCCTATTAAGCACTTCCATTGCTTATTTTCAACTTTTTATATTTTTCCTAGTTTCAAAATTTAATTTTAGATTTTCCCTGAAATTTTCATATTTTTCTGAGTTGATTTGCTATTTTTCTTAATTAATTTTCATTTTTAATTACTTTTTAATTACTGAAAAATAAAAATAAAATCAGAAAAACCCCAGAAAAATCCAAAAAATATTAGAATATTATTTTTAGTTATTTTAGAATTTTAGAAATTTATTTTGCATTTTTCTCACTTTATTTGCATTTTCTTTTAATTTTTAATTAGTTAAATTAGTTTTTAATTCATAAAAAATAAACAAAAAGTCAAAAAAATATTTTTCTTTTTCTCAAAATTTTCTTTTATCATTTTTAACTTTTGAAAATTATTTTCAAGTCCGTAGGAGTCGTTTAGCTTAAAAGTCGTGTTTTATTTTGTACGTTAACGTTTATTTTCCGTTTTAGCTTACGTTTTCGTTTCTACGTTACGTTTCTAGTTGCCTTACTTGACTTACGTGTTTAGTTGATTATTTGTGCTTCACTTACTATTTCATTAGTATAATCTCATCAAATCACTTTTTACGACTTTCACGACACGTTTCACGAACCGGGAATTCGAAATTCCATTCATCCTTCACACGGACTACGACCTCGGGTTATCCGTATTTCTTTGCGGATCTATTGAGTAATACTATACTATATATAACTTGATTTTCACGAATCAATTTTTGGCGCCGCTGCTGGGGAAGGTTGAAGTGAATTTTTCGTTTTTGTTTTTCGAAATTGTGTTTTGAAAACATTCCTTGTATATATTTTCTATAAAAACTATAAAAATTGAAAAATCAAAAACACTTTTCCTAAAGTGTTTTTAAAAATACCAAAAAAATAATAAAGTTACAGCCTCGACTCGACCGAAAGGAAGGGCATTGTAAACCAAATAAGCTACTCAATATAACAACGCGTGAAATTAGTTGCTAGACGGATTACTTTAATTCTACGACCGAATAAGCGGAAAATACGGAAGCTTTGACATTAAATTGCAAGCTGAAGAGAGATCCATTCTTCTCTCCCGTTCCGTCGCGAGTAGATTAAGGGAAACGGTTTACAATTAACGTAACGTTAGAAAAAGAAAAAAAAAAGTATAAGTTTTTAAATTTTGCTTTATAAAAACAAAAATACAAAAAGATTTTCCTTTTCAAATTTGTTTTTCCTTTTATTTTTCAAAAATTTGATTTTTGTGGTGCATGAACACACGTTCTACGTCTAAACGACTTGTTTCACTACTTTCAAATCCGGAAAGTTTGTTTCGTCACACACACCGAGTTCTATTTCCTAATACGGAGGAAATGAACCCGAACGAACAACACTTGGGACCCCCGCCGATGGGTGGTATCCAAAACAATGTGATCCCTCCGATGGGACCACAACCGGTTTACGATCAACGTACTATGCAAGAATTGCTCCAGTGTCCCACCGAGGAATACGGGGATGCAATTGTTTTACCACCAATCCTTTCCGATAATTTTGAACTTAAAATTGGATTGATTCAACTTGTTACGTCAAAACAATTTCACGGTTTTGAGACGGACGATCCTCACGCACACATCCGATGGTTTAATAAGTTAACTTCGACTTTGAAATTTAAGGATGTCCCTCACGATGCTATCAAATTAATGTTGTTCCCATTTTCACTCGAGGGTTCAGCCCGGATTTGGCTCGAAAAAGAACCCCCTCGTTCGATTCACACATGGGAAGAACTCGTCTCGAAATTTGTTAATCATTTCTTTCCACCGTCCAAAACGACTAATCTTAAGAATGATATAACTAATTTTCAACAACGTTTTGATGAGAACTTTGGTGAGGCATGGGAACGTTTTAAGGATCTTCTTCGAAAATGTCCTCACCACGGTTTTCCGAGTTACACCAAATCGACACGTTTTATAACGCTTTGACGCAAAACAATCAAGATTCTTTAAACGCAGCCGCCGGTGGCAATATCTTGAATCGTACACCTAGGGATATTTTAACGATCATTGAGAACAAATCTAAGGTTCCGACTTCTCGTAACAAACCGAATGTTTCGAAAGTGACTTCTTTTACTCCTCCTTCACCTTCGTCGGTCCAATCATCGAAATTGGCCGAACTTACCGACGCTATCCATTGTATGATGAAAGAGTTTAAGTTGCAGAACCAAAAACCCGAGCCCATTAAAGCCGTTAATGAAAAATGTGTGATTTGTGGTGGACCGCATCCGTATTATGATTGTCAAGCCACCAATGGCCAAGTTTATAATGCTAACATAGCAGCCGTGAACTACAATCAAAACCAAGGTTTTCGTACTAACCAAACAAGTCCACCTGGGTTTCCACCCGTGCAAACTAATCAAAACCGTTATCCTCAAACTAACCAAGGTTATCAAAACCAAGGTTACAATCAAAACCATGGAACTAATTATCAAGTCCCTCCACCACAACAAGTTTATCAACCACCGCAACCTTCTCCTGAGATTGATAATTACATTAAAACGAACGATGTTAACATTCGAGCAATGCAAAATCAAATCAACAACATGAGGGTTGAACTTAAGAAGGAGATCGACACAACCATGACTCGACAAACAAATGAGCTTAAGCAAATGATGAGCAGTTTTATGCAAATGAATCAAGCATCGACGTCTGGTTCTCTTCCGAGCAACACAATTGCTAACCCGAGGGGTGATGCAAAAGCAATTACGACGAGGAGTGGTGTTGTAATCGATGGACCAACGGCTCCGACTACCCCTTCTTCTTCTTCGTCTCCTAAGGTAGTCGTCCGTGAAACCGAGGCGACAACGGATACGGAAATTCCTAGTAATAATGGAAGGACCGAGAACATCCAACCTCCGGTGGTCCCGACGTCTAAAGGAAAAGATAAAGTTGTTTACGAATCTGAGAAAGAAACACTCGTCAAAACAAATTTGCCTTATCCGTTACGCTTAAACGAACAAAAGCACCGTGAGAAAGATAAAATTCAGATGGAAAAGTTTTACCAAGTTTTTCAAGAACTACATTTTGACATAACTCTCGCGGATGCTATACTTTTGATGCCTAAATTTGCTTCAATGCTTAAAGGACTTTTGAATAACAAAGAAAAATTGTTTGAAAAATCTCGAACCCAGATGAATGAGAATTGCTCGGCGGTTATCCTCAAAAAGCTTCCCGAAAAGCTTGAAGACCCCGGTCGATTTCTCATTCCGTGTAATTTTCCTGGGATGGTTCAATGCTTCGCCTTGGCCGATCTCGGTGCAAGCATTAACCTAATGCCGTTATCCATTTGGAAAAAGTTGTCTTTACCCAATTTGACTCCGACTTGTATGACCCTCGAGCTTGCCGACCGAACTACTTCCCGCCCGATGGGAATAGCCGAGGATGTCTTCGTTAATGTGGGAAAATTCCATTTCCCTGCCGATTTTGTCGTTGTTGATTTTGATGCTGATCCGCGGGTACCTCTTATTCTCGGGAGAGGTTTCCTAAGGACCGGTCGTGCTTTAATTAATGTTTTCGATGAAGAAATTACCCTACGCGTTGGTACCGAAGTCGTAACTTTTAATTTGGATCAACCCGCGAGGTACTCCTCCGAGTTTGACAAATATTCCGTTAACCGAATCGACGTTATCGACGAAGTTACGGAGGAGTACGCTCAAGAGTTACTTGGTTTTACCGAACATGCTTCGAGTGGCAATCCCACTCATTCTTCTGAACCGATAATTTCCGATCCTTCCCCTTCATTTACTCCGTTTGAGGGAAGTGATTTCATTTTGGAAGAGATCGAGGCCTTTCTTGCTAATGATTCGATTTCACCAGAAATTGATCATTCCGATTGTGACCCGGAGGAGGATGTTCTTTTGATTGAAACAATGCTAAACGAAGATCCCAACCCGTCCCTCCCTCCGCTTGACCTTAAAATGGCCGACGTTAAAGAAGTTAAGCCGTCTACTGAGAATCCTCTGGAGCTCGAGCTCAAGGATTTGCCTCCTCATCTCGAATACGCATTTTTGGAAGGAACCGACAAACTTCCCGTCATTATTTCTAAAGATCTTAAAAATGAGGGGAAGAAACGTCTCTTAGATGTGCTCAGGAAGCATAAGAGTGTCATCGCTTGGCAAATTTTTGATATCAAGGGTATCGATCCTCGTATTTGCACGCATAAGTTCTTACTTGAAGACAATTACAAGCCGTCCGTTCAGCAACAACGACAGGTTAACCCGAAAATTCATGAGGTTATTAAAAAGGAAGTTATCAAACTCCTCGATGCCGAAATGATTTATCCAATCTCGGATAGCTCCTGGGTTAGCCCGGTCCACTGCGTACCGAAGAAAGGTGGAATGACCGTCGTAACAAATGAAGATAATGAATTGATTCCGACACGTCTTGTAACCGGATGGAGAGTTTGTATTGATTATCGTAAATTGAATGATGCGACTCGTAAGGACCATTTCTCACTTCCATTTATGGATCAAATGCTAGAACGCCTAGCGGGAAATGAGTTCTATTGTTTTCTTGATGGATTTTCCGGCTATTTTCAAATACCAATTGACCCTCCGGACCAGGAAAAGACTACCTTTACTTGCCTTTATGGAACGTTTTCCTATCGTCGTATGCCTTTTGGCTTATGCAATGCTCCAGGCACGTTCCAAAGGTGTATGATGTCTATATTCTCGGACATGATCGAGAAAACCATGGAAGTTTTCATGGATGATTTCTCGGTTTATGGAGATTCTTTCACTTCGTGCCTCTCCCATTTAGAAAATATGCTGAAACGGTGTGAAGACACTAACTTGGTTCTAAATTGGGAGAAGTGCCATTTCATGGTCAAAGAGGGAATTGTCCTCGGCCATAAGATATCTAAATCCGGGATTGAGGTCGATAGAGCTAAAGTCGATGTGATTGCAAAATTACCTTATCCAACCACCGTTAAAGGAATTAGAAGTTTTCTCAGTCATGCTGGCTTTTACCGACGTTTCATTCAAGACTTTTCTAAGATTGCCCTGCCCCTGACACACTTGCTTGAAAAAGATGCTCCGTTTATCTTCTCAAATGAATGCATCGAAGCGTTTAATGTTCTTAAAAAGAAGTTAACGGAGGCTCCCGTCTTAATTGCCCCCGATTGGGACTTGCCCTTCGAGCTAATGTGCGATGATAGCGATTATGCCATTGGTGCAGTCCTGGGGCAGCGCAAGTCAAAACATTTTCAGCCGATACACTAGGCTAGTAAAACAATGACCGATGCTCAATACCATTATACGACTACTGAGAAAGAGATGTTAGCCGTCATTTACGCTTTTGAAAAGTTTCGATCTTATTTGGTTTTGAAGAAATGCATAGTGTATACGGATCATTCGGCTCTTAAGTACCTTATGGCAAAGTAGGATGCTAAGCCACGCTTGATGCGGTGGGTTCTCCTCCTTCAAGAATTCAAAGTTGAAATTCAAGATAAAAAGGGAGCTGAGAACCTTGTTGCTGATCACCTATCACGTTTAGAAAATCCCCACCAAAGTATTTTCGAGAAAAAGGAGATTAACGAAGCATTTACTCTCAAGACACTGGGGAGTTTATCACACTGTGATTCTAGTACCCCATGGAACGGCCACAACAAGAACACCCTAAGAAGGGGTTTTGGATTTTTACTACATATAATGGGTTTTTGATTATCTTATGATTATTCCCATGAAACCCACCAAGGTTAGTGATGTTTAGGACTCCATGAGACCCTAAGAAGGTGTATGGTAGGTTCAGAGTTGTCATGAAGTTGATTGGAGTGGATTTGGACAAGAATTAAACTAGAAAATCTATATTTCTCACTATTAGAAAAGTTGCTGTCCATTTTTGTAAAATACAGAAAATTCAGGGGTTTCCGGGTAACATTGGGCTATAGATTTAGAAAATACTTTCAAAAACGAAGCTATGGGCGAAAGAACGGATTAAAACGAGTTTATAACGAAGGAGATATGATTTTTTCAAGTTTAACGACGAAAACTATTTTCTGAAAATGTACTTGCAGTTGGACGAATTTCGACGGACAAAAAAAGGCGTTAGACTTAATCTATAGGAGCCGACCTACTGAAAATATATTAGTATATATTAATACGATCCCGGGGATTTAAAGAACGTAGAAAACGAGCTTATAACGACCAAAGATACAAGCGTTTGAATTTTAGACGATTTTAATATTTTTCTTCAGCCAACACTTAAAAAATTTTCTAAGTATTAACCATTTCGCCAAGTGACCAGGTTGAGAGCCATTTTTCTAATTGATAAAATCATTTCTGGAAAATTTACATCATTGACAAAAAGTTAGTTCACCCAGCCTAGTTTTCAAAACATCCAACCGTTTGTCAAAAAAGATTAAATACGAATAACATATAGTCTTCTAAACTTTCCCGAAAACTGCCCAGAATCTGCCAAAACAGCCCAAACACCTCACTTGATGGCTATTTTTCTTTATGATTGAGACCCGTATGGACAAACTTCAGTTTTATGACTTTTTAGCTAATGTGAAAAGCGTCCTAAAACTACTGAACTTCTTTCCTAACCCTAAATATTCACTATTTCGCGACTAGTTTTACAAGACCATTTTGGGTCATATTTTCAATTAATGAAAGTGTCATTTTACGACGAAAATACTATATTTACCAATAAAACACCAAACGAGGATCGTGGAGTACCGTTTCAACGTATTTACATGGAAAGTGTTTATTAACTTAACGAGACGTCAAAAATGTATTTTTCGACGATAAACATTATTTTCAAGTTTCACGAGTGGTATCGATAACATACTTATTTGCATGTGTAGCATCATTTCATTGCTTACATTAGATCATATCATTCATATTAGGTGCGGTTAGAGATCGTGCCTCATTTCGAGTATCCACTTTTGTCATAGTAGCTATCGCACCAGGTGAGTCATAGCCCCTATTTTTTCAATTGTTTTGGTAAACTCTTTGGGGGAGAATACATGCTTGTTTTTACATGAATGCAATACTTGTTTTACTTGAACATGCTACTTGCTTACTTAAACACCAATTACCTTACTCAATGTTTGTGGTTTACTCAAATGCTTTATATGTTTACATGTTACGTACTTCATTATCTTTCTATTGACGCTAGTGTTCAAAAACGTAATATGGTGGTTTCCCCACTTGGCTGTGATGTCAAACGTAGTATCATTATTTATATGACCTCATTGTCAGAAATGTTTATATGGCCACCTTGTCAAAATTGTTCATATATGTCAAATGTAATATTGTGGTTTCCCCACTTGGCTGTGATATCAAACGTAATATTGTGGTTTCCCCACTTAGCTGTGATGTCAAACGTATTGTGGTTTCCCCACTTGGCTGTGATGTCAAACGTAATATTGTGGTTTCCCCACTTGGCTGTGATGTCAAACATAATATTGCGGCTTCTCCGATTTACTGATTTATCTATATAGCGACATTGTCCGATTTCTTTATATGGCCTCATTGTCAAGAATTGTTTTATAGCGGTATTGCTTTATTTATCTTTCAATCTAGATACAAGTATTACTTTTGTCCACATAAATAAATCATATTTGGCAGTGGGTCGTAAACACACAGGTTACAAGTCTTTTATGGCGGGACTTGGAACTGAGTGGATTTACGATGCCTTTGCTGGGAAATCTTCATTCATATGCATTACATTCTTTTTCACAAGACTTTATGAACTCACCAACCTCGTGTTGACACTTTAGCATGTATTTTCAGGTTTTAGGCAATGGCACGCTACTAGAGGTTTTGGCAGGGCATGGTATGGTCATAAAAGACTCTGTTTATTCATATGGAGACCGTTTTTAACTATTTGAAGGGCCTACTTCCGCACTACTTTTAACAATGTAAATTCAACACTTTTGGTTAAATGATTTTATTCTAAATGATAGAAGTGAAAACCATTTTTGAACTTGTGTTGTAATACCAATTGAGTTACACCCCAGCTACATGTAAGCTTCCGCTGGACCCGATTTTGGGGGTGTGACAATCAGGCTCATGAGCCTTCCAGTTGACATGGTCATCCAGAGTGACCAAAGATTTAGAAGATCCAACTTTGGAAGTTCCAGCTTCCACTTGACTCTGCTGATATGTAGAATATCTAACCTCATCACCAGCCTTCCTATCCTTCCATTCTCTTAAGAAGTGACCCATCTGACCACAAGTATAGCACTTGATCTTTCTTCTGTCAAATCTAGCTGGATCTCTTCCCTAGAAACCAAACTTTCTCCCAGACTTATTCTCAAACCTCTTGATGTTCACTGAAAGCAATGCCACCTGCCACTTCAAGTTCATCTCTTCCATATCCAGCGGATCCAACTATTCAAAATCCTCATAAGCTAGTTGCTGCTGATTTTCATAATCAGCAACAAAAGAGTGAAGTACATCTTCCAATATACTACTGGATTGTGGTTGAGAATTTGATTTAGTGGTGATGTAGGAAGATGATACTGAGGAAAGTGGGCTTGAGACATGAGTCCTCTGATTGGAAGAGGTGCTAACAAAAGCTGAGTAAGTGGGAGTGGATGTACAAATGGGACTTCTGACATCAGGCTCAAGAGTTTTCAGTCTGTTGTAGAGATCATCAAAAGAGAGCATATCTAATCCACTTTTAGCTTTGAGTGCAATGCTTACTTGCAACCAATATGGTGGTAAAGATCGCAAGAACTTTGCATTGCAATCCTCATTGTCTGGCCTGGCCTTTAGCTGATTCAATTGACTCAAAATCCTATGGAACCTGTCATATCCTTTGTGGATACCTTCTTCCTCAGAGATTTAGAATTCTTGAAACTGCTGTTTCAGCATGGATTTCTTCATCCTTTTTGACTCATCGTTACCACCAAACCTAGCCTTGATTGCCATCAAGATGTCCTTAGCATCCTCCATGTAGTGAAAGTCACCCATGTGATCATCTGGTATAGCCTGAAGGAGAATAGTTCTAACTTTATTTTCTCTCTGAACAGCTAGTATCTCTTCAGCAGTTTTGGGACCAACGATGGTAACAACCCCATCAGTATCTTTGATGTGTTTCTTCAAACTATTACCCTTACAGACAATTTCCCAAAGATTCCAGCCTATATTGGTGATCCAATTCTGCATCTTCGTAGCCCACAATTCATACTCCTCCTTCTTAAGGTATGGGAATTTTGCATTCTGTTTGTGAGAGTTAGTTGTTAGAAAGATGTGGTGTTTTGATTTTGAGTAACTTCTGACCCATCGTCTGATCCAGGCATTGTTTTGGTTGTTTTGGTTGTGAGGGTGTAAGAAAAATGTTCTTAGTATCACAGAGACTCTCCCGAGGCTCTGATACCACATGTTGAACCTTAGACCTTGATAGATCTTTGAGCACTTGTGGATCGTTAGTAATGTTTATGTAATCACAAACACACTAATAGAAAGTCTCTATTACTTGTATTCTAATGCGAAAATTAAACACAATTATGAACACAAATTACTAAGAATACTTTGATCCTCTATGGATCTTTAAATAATACTAAAACTTGTTTTTCAAAACCTGTACCTAATATATAATAATGTGTTCCTTTTATAGATAAGGAACCCTAAACCTTTTCACTAGAAACGTATATTCTATAAACTCAAAGAGATATGCATTATCACTTCCTAATAAAACTCATGCATATCCTAACTAGATAACAAAATACACAGAATTTTGATATCAGCAGAAACAAACTATGCGAAATCTTTACTTCCACAGAATTACTACTTCGGAAGAATCCAGCTCTTCAGCAGAAACCATCAGCAAAAACCTTCAGCAGAATTCCTAACAACGCACCAGAATGTTTTTGAGATTTAAAGCGTGACGGCGTCACCAAGGCCGTCACATGTAATTTGCAAGAGATAGCTAAGAGTTGATTAATACATGACGGCGTCAGATCTGGATCTAGGCAATCCGAGGATTTATTTGGCGGCGAGTTGACGGCGTCAGACTCATAACGTGACACCGTCAGACCACAAAATCTATATATAGTTTTCTAATTTTTGTGTATTAAGGAGGAGAATTTTAGAGAGACTTTTGGGAGAACTTGTGGAGAAACCCTAGGTCAAATTTTACAGGGTTTTTCACCCTTTTATCATCCATGTTTTAACAAAGATAAGTCTTCCAATAATCATTCAATATGTCTATGTGTTGTTTGATTCTATCTTATGCTTGTCTTTACTTTAACATGCTAAGCTAGGTTTTCTTTGTGTTTGCTTAGATGTAATGAAACCTAGTTATTGATTATTGGTTGGTTGTTTGTTTGTTATTAATTGTAATGGATTAATGATATTGATGTTAGCCTAAGAAAACTAGCAGACTTCCAATTGGTAACATACTTGAATGTCTTAAGAAACATGAATCGGATGTATACTACGATTAATTGGTTGCATTTAATGCATGAGTAACTACTAAGGAGGCCATGTTAGGAGCTAGTAGTCGGCTCGCCATAGGAAGAGGTAGAAGCTTATAGAGTTAGGGAAGATCGGACACAGCCCCACGAATAGTATTAAGGAATTTAATCCGTCATCCACACAATTGTAACAAACTAATCAACTAGTAAAAGATAGCTATGGAGTAGTGAAATCTAAGTAAACATGTTTCTCTTATTATTGTTTTTCGCCAAATTTACTTTCTTGTTATTTTATTTTCTTTTCATTCCATTAGTAGATATTTGGGTTAGTTGACTAGCAACTAATTCCGCCCACTCTTCCAAAACCCGAGATTTTTACTTGCTTTCTAAAAAACTATAAAAAAACAAAAAGAATCATCCCTCACCTCTAGACCTAGTTTAATTAAGTTTTGATCCTAACGACACTATTCCCCGAGAGAACGATCAATCCCCCGGTACTTGCGACTACACTATACTACATCGGTCAAGTACACTGCCTGGTGGGGATTGCAAGCTTCTAAAAATCCCTTGATAGGTAAAACCTTTTGCAAGGTTTCAAAACCATGCATCATATATT
This sequence comes from Artemisia argyi, assembly GCA_030686995.1. Taxonomy (NCBI): domain Eukaryota; kingdom Viridiplantae; phylum Streptophyta; class Magnoliopsida; order Asterales; family Asteraceae; genus Artemisia; species Artemisia argyi. The sequence continues at coordinate 71,046,618 of CM060694.1, read as the reverse complement.
TTGGAGAAAGTGTAGCAGATATACACTTATAAAGGCTTGTAATTATCTCACATTTATGGTGAATGAAATTGTGTCTAGCTATAGTGTCAATCCAAGTGGATTTGCCTTAATAACTTGTGAAAACATATAATTTTTTAAATTTTTAGTAGGGAGCAATGATTTAGTCATATAATCGGTTTTGTGAAATAAATATTTTTACTATTTGACTCCCCCCATACCCAAGTTGAACATTGCCCTCAATGTTTAAAACTGGATACAAAAATAGGAAAAATATTAGTAGAAAAAAGAGAGTAACTTCCCAGGCCGTATGAGAAAGCATGAAGTGTTGTGCTTCCCAAATACGGTCTTCATAATAATCTACAAAAAATAAAAATAAACAAACAAAAATGGAAAATATTTTTGAGTTTTATATATTTTTGCTTTTTACCTCCACACTTAAGATTTACAGTGTGGTTTAATCAAAGTGTTAATTAAATAAGTGAAAAATAAAATAAAACAAAATGAAATGGGTTGCCTCCCGTCAAGCACTAATATCAAAGTATATAGCTCGACTCATGTGATTAGGATGATTTAGTCTTTTAGGAAGAAGGGTGTTGATTCTTCCCTTTTATCATTGAAACTTTCTTCCTCATGGTATAATTTAAGCCTGTGACCGTTGACTATAAAGCTTTTATCGTCAAGTCCGTATAGTTCAACATATCCAGATGGATATTGGTGTTTAACAATATAAGGTCCAGTCCAACGGCTTGTAAGTTTTGGTTGTTTGATTTTGAACTTTGACTAGAAAAGGAGGACTTTATTTCCTTTTTTAAATTCTTTTCTCATTTTTAATTTTCTATCATGCCAAACTTTAGTTTTTTCTTTATAAAGATGAGAGTTTTCATAAGCATAAAAGCGTAGTTCGTCTAATTCATGAAGTTGAAACATTCGTTTTCACCTGCTGCAATTAAATCTAGGTTACAATTTTTAAGTGCCCAGTATGCACAGTGTTCTAATTCAAATGGGAGATGGCATGCTTTACCATAAATTAGTTTGGATGGTGTTGTTCCAGTTGGAGTTTTATAAGTAGTCCTAAAAGCCCATAGAGCATCATCTCATTTACTTGACCAAACAGCGGGATTTTCTTTAACTGTTTTTTCAAGTACTCTTTTAAGGGCTCTATTAGTATTTTCAACTTGACCACTAGTTTGAGAGTGATATGATGTAGAAAATCGATGGTTAACTCCATATCTTTTCATAGCTTTTTCCATTAATTTGTTGCAAAAATGAGTGCCTCTGTCGCTAATTAGAGCTTTTGGTATCAAAAAACGACAAAATAGTTTCTTAAGAAATGTTATAACAACTTTGGCATCATTTGTTTGAAGAGCTTGGGCTTCTGCCCATTTTGAGACATAGTCGACAGCGACTAGGATATATTCTAATTTTGATGATTTAGGAAAGGGTCCCATAAAGTCTATACCCCAGATGTCAAACATTTCGTAAACTTGAATGTAATTCATGGGCATTTCATCCTTTTTAGAAATGTTTCTAGTTTTTTGACATGCTTCGCAAATGCGAACTAGAGTATGTGCTTCTTTCAGAATTGTTGGCCAATAGAATCTGGATTCAAATACTTTTTTAGCAGTAATGGTAGCACCATAATGTCCACCGGTAGGTCCATAGTGACATTTATCAAGAATAGCACGAGTTTCAGGTCCAAAGACACATCTACGGATTATTCCATCAGGACATATTTTTAATAAGTATGGTTTATCCCAAAAATATTTCTTTACGTCTAAGAAGAATTTTCGTTTCTCTTGGTGAGTCATTTTCTTTCGTAATATATCCCCCGCCAGATAGTTTGCAAGGTCTGTGAACCAAGGCGCGTCTGGAGAACTAATTGCATTAAGAGTTTCATCGGGAAAATTATCATCTATTCCAATTTCTATTTCTTTGTCTTCATTTTCTAAACGAGACAAATGATCGGCGGCTACGTTTTCAACACTTTTTTTGTCTTTGATTTCTATATCAAATTCTTGTAAAAGCAAAACCCAACGAATGAGACGTGGTTTAGCATCTTGCCTTTTAAATAGATATTTAAGAGCGGAATGATCAGTATAGACCACAGTTTTAGATAGAACTAGATATGTGCGGAATTTATCGAATGCAAATACAATAGCCATGGGTTCTTTTTCAGTAACCGTATAGTTCTGTTGAGCAGCGTTAAGTGTTTTTCTAGCAAAGTAAATAGGATGGAAATGTCTACCATCTTTTTGTCCTAAAATAGCTCCGACTGCAAAATCGCTTGCATCCACATTAATTTAAATGGTAAATTCCAATTTGGACTTATCATAATTGGTATACACGTGAGTTTTTCTTTAAGAGCTTCGAAAGCTTTTTGACCTTCGTCATCAAATTCAAAGGTAACGTCTTTTTCTAGAAGTTTAGTTAAAGGTCGAGCAATTTTTGAGAAATCTTTAATAAATCGTCGATAGAATCTTGCATGTCCTAAAAAGCTTCTAATGCCTTTCACATTAGTAGGAGGTGGAAGTTTTGAGATTACATAAAATTTTGCATGTCCGAGCACAATACCTTCTTTGACCATGAAGTGGTATTTTTCCCAATTAAGCACAAGATTTGCGTCTTCGTAACGTTGAAGCATTTTATCTAAATTACTTAGGCATTTATCAAAAGAATTTCCAATTACTGAAAAATCATCCATGAAAACTTCCACGGATTCTTCAATCATATCATGAAAATACACTTTGAAAAGTAGCAGGTGCATTACATAAGCCAAAGGGCATTCATCGATAGGCAAAGGTTCTGAAAGGACATGTAAATGTTCTTTTTTCTTGATCCATTTGATCGATTGGTATTTGGATATAACCGGAGAATCCGTCTAGAAAATAGAAATATTCATTTCCTGCTAGTCTTTCTAACATTTGGTCCAGGAATGGGAGAGGAAAGTGATCTTTTGCGGTAGCTTTATTTATTTTTTTATAGTCAATACATATGTGCCAACCAGTGACAGTTCTAGTTGTGACAATTTCGTCATTTTCATTTGTTACTACTGTTATACCACCCTTCTTAGGTACACAGTGAGTAGGACTTACCCATGGGTTGTCTGCTATAGGGTAGATGATTCCTGATTAAGTCTTCTTTGCTTTTGAACCATTGGTTTCTTATCATCCATTAACTGAATTTCGTGTTTACAGAAGGATGAACAAATTCCAGGTATGTCACTAGTTTTCCAAGCAAAGGCTCTTTTGTGGTTTTTGAGAACTGAAATCAATTTTACTTTTTTCCTATCAGAGAGTTTAGATGAAATTATGACTGGTAGTAATGATTCTCCTTCTAAGAAAGCATATTCCAGATGGTCTGGTAATGGTTTGAGAATGGGATCAGTTGGTGGTTCTTCAATAGAATTTTTAACCTCGTCATCGGAACTTTCATTTTTATCTTCGACGGTCATAGCCATGAATTGATCATATTCGGCCATAACTTCGTCTTCAAGAATTGTTCCATCGACTGAGTATAGTAATTGATTAAATTCATTTAGCAGTTCATCGAAATCTTCCTCAAGAATTTCATCAATAACATCAATTCTAAAGCATGTGTCATCATTAGAGTAAGAGTGTTTCATAGCCTTATCTATGGAGAAAATCATTCTTTTTTTGCCAACTCCAAAATTGAGTTGTCTTTGTTTAACTCAAATCATTGCTTCGGCTGTATGGAGAAAAGGTCTTCCTAAGATTAGGGGTACTTTGCCATCTTCCTCCATTTCTAGGATAACGAAATCAACTGGAAAGGTGAATTTTCCAACTTCAACTAACATATTTTCAGCGATTCCAACAGGATATTGGAAAGATTGGTCAGCTAACCTAACACTCATCTTAGTTGGTTTAAGTGTTTCGATGGATAATTTAGCATAGAGAGAATATGGCATCAAATTAATGCTAGCGCCAAGATCGGCTAAAGCATTGCATGAGAATGTTTTGCTGAAAGTACAAGGAATCAGGAAACTTCCTGGGTCTCCGAGTTTTGGTGGAATTTTGTTCTGAACGATAGCTGAACATTCTTCATTAAGGAAATTTGCTGAAATTTGTTCGAGCTTGCTTTTGTTACTAACAAGTTTTTTAAGAAATTTCCCATAGTTGGGCATTCCGGCTAAAACATCAACAAGAGGGACATTAATTCGAACAGCTCGAATTACGTCAAGAAATTTTCCGTACTGAGCTTCCATTTTTTCTTTTCTTAAGCGTTGAGGGTATGGAATTCTAGGTTTGTAGGGTTTAGGTACGGGTATTTCAGGAGTTATAGTTTCCTTTCGAGGAACAAGTTCATCCTCTTCTTCATCATCAGTGAAAACTAGGATCATGTGGTGGATCATAAGAAGTACCATTTCTTATGGTAATACCATTAACATGCTAATTGTCTAGCTTGTGGTGGATTATAAGGTTTATTTTTTAGGATTGGGTTGAGTGTTACTAGGAAGAGATCCAGAAGCTCGATTGGATTGCTTTTCAGCAAATCTGTCGAATTTGGCTTCCAAATTTTGAATTGAGGCTTGGTGATTTCGAGTAGAGGACTCAAATTTATCTTTTAGTTCCATTAATGTGTCTTTCACAAATAGGTTTGTTGATTTTTGTGATTTAATAAAATCATCCAATTGTTTTTGAACGTTTGGTTTTTCATCAGTGTTTGTTCGTTTGTAAGGTTCTCGATTATATTCGTTTTTCGCACTAGGTCTCCATCGTTCATAATCAGGATCACGATCATGATCACGATAGTTCTCGTAGTAACGGGTGCGTCTAAATGTATTCATAAATTTAGCTTCTTCTTTATGTGACATAGGTGTGTCATCATCACTGCAATTTGCGGTAGCATGGTTTCCGCCACAATGATTACAACTTTAACTTTGGTTTTTTATCTCTTTGTATTGAGCATCCATTTTAATTGCCATGGCATCCATTCTTGCCATAATTTTGTTAGTATCAGAATTACTACTGCCTTCATCAGCGAAAGCAACAGTTTTACGAAGAGAAGTTTTTGGTTTTTGTTCTTTTGCCCAATCTAGTTTAAGTAAGACTTTGTCTTCAAGGAGTTGATACGCTTGATTTGGTGTTTTATAGAGGAATATACCACCGGCTGTAGTGTTTAAAGCTTCTTGAGTTATTTCATCAAGACCGTGGTAAAAGATTTTGATTATAATGCCTTTTGTCAAACCGTGTCCATGACAATTTCTTAGCAATTCTTTCATTCGAAGCCAGGCTTCGGTGAGATTTTCTCGTTCATGTTGTGAAAATCCTCGGATTTATCCGAGAAGTTTATCGAATAGAACTGGTGGAAAATATCTACCAACGAAAGTAGTTCAAAGTTCGTCCCATGATTCAATGGTTCCTTCATCGAGTTCGTCAAGCCAAGTTTTAGCTTCTCCCATTAAAGATAGCGGAAACATCATTAGTCTTACCGCTTCGGTTTCGGTATCTCCGTATTTGAACATATCGCATACGATTTGTGTAACACCTCCATTTTCAAGGTTCGCAGCGGATTTAGGGTTGGGGTATTACTTCATGGAATCACAGTTACAATAATAGAAAACGACTCGAAAAGAGACGTTTTTAGAAATTTAGTTATCATTCATTTAATTGTCAGAGTTTTTAAAGTAAAAGATATACTTTTACTATTGATGAGGTCCCAAAGTCTAGGTGTTAAGTTATGTTTGAATGATAACCGGTTTGAAAGTCCTCCGAGTTCAGTGCCTCCTCCTACCATATCTCCGTAGAAGTGATATACCTAGAATACATGCTTAAAAGTCAACACTGGGTGTTGAGTGAGAGTCATAGGTTTAAGTGTTGGTGAATACAAGTTCTCTGGGTTCCGTTGTTACACCCATCTGGGAAAATGTTGTGTGTGTGTGTGATAATTGTGATGCATGCACAATTATCAAGAGTGGGGTGTGTTGCACTAAGCTCATGAACCACACGTTAACAGTCCAGGTCATGGGGTCTGCAGACCATCCATGAGGGTACGGGAAGGATAACTTGCCAAAGTTAATCCTTCAGTGGATTCAAATATAGTACTTATTGATACCATCCTGAAAGATGTAGTATCAATGGGAGTTATCAAGCTCCAATAGATCTATCAACTATATTCGCGTTCGCGTGGGTAAAATATCCTAAACGATTAGATTCGTGAATGTTAGTCATGTAGTGGTGGCAAATAGTTTACTCGTGCAACAACCAAAAAAAAAGACTTGTATTCGGTTTTAAGTAAAGCAAGTAGCATGTATCCCCCTCAAAGGGTTTGTAAAGCATTTAGAGTGAAATTTTAAAAAGTTGTGAGGCTACGAAAACTCACAGAAAAAGAGTGTGAGGCTATGAACTCACCTGGGCTTAGGGAAATCTAATTGATGCAAAAAGTGACTCGGGAACTAGACTGCCATACTCACGTATCCTGGTGTGTTGTAGGTTTGGATGTATGTCAAGCTTTAGTTATCTTGTTTAAATTTCTTAAGTAATCATTCTTAGGTTCGTTAATGTTTTAGATATAACATAACACCGTTCGGGCCATCACAATCCAGAAGTATATGACTCTTCACATGAAGCTCCCTACTATTGTATTATGTTATCAACATAATACCATTCGGGCCATCATAATTTAGAAGTTAATACTCCTCACGTGAAGCTCCCTACTATTGAGCTATGTTGTTATTAATTTTAGTTATAATATAACACCGTTCAGGCCATCATAATTCAAAAGTACATGCAATAATCGTTTGAGGAGCTAGGGCACTTTAATTTGTAAACCCAGCAAACTTGTCAAAACAAAATATCCATATGGTACTCCTCACATGAAGCTCCCTAGTATTGTGTTATGCTTCTAAATTTAATTAACTTTTATATTTATATAATATTTTCACTTTATACCCTTATAGTTTATATATTTACACTTTCTACCCTATACTTTATTATACTTATATTACTTATACTTATAACTATCTATACTTGACACAATTAGTCCCTAAACTTATATATTTTGAGAATATGATAAAAATAACCCTTGGACTTATAAGTTTTCTATATTTACCATTTATACCTTTAACTTTATAACTTTTGCAAAACTAATCCTTTTAAGTTTATAACTATTTAACTTTTTATCCAAAGGTTTTATAACTTTGTAAAAAGGGTCCTTATACTTATAACTTCTAAGAAACGTCAAAAATAGTCCCTAGACTTAATATTTTCAGAAAGTTACCATATATACCCCTATGCTTGGAAAACTTTGCAAAACTAGTCCTATTCCCATGCAAACTATATTTTTATAAAACAAAAAGTATTCCTAGTTTATGTTTAACTATTATTAGCTTATCTAAGTTATCTAAATCAGATTTTAGCTTATGTAAAGGGCTTATGGCATATAAACATGTATTCGACACTATTTAGGGTTTTAAAAAGAAAACTAGCAAATGATTATGACTAAGGCTTAGGCAAGGGTTCCTAGGGGATCTAAGGCATCCTAATACTATCCTTATACTAAAATAAAGCTAATAGAACTAGTAAAGAAAGCTTACGTGACCAGTTGGGGTTTAACGAGGGTAACCTAGGGCTTAGGGTTTTCTCGATGACAAAACGACTCAACAAGGCCTCAAGACTTGGTTTGCTCGACTCCTAAGTCTACCACAGCTTGTATACTACTACTACTACTACTACTACTACTACTACTACTACTACTACTACTACTACTACAGAAGGTTTGAGGTGAGAAGAAGAGATGGGGTGATTCTAAAATGAAGAGGGGTCGCGGGTATTTATAGGTTTGCAAATCTTGGTGGCCAAGTTTTGGTTGTCGTGGTGTCACGAGGGGGGGGGGGAGGTGACTAACTATAGCTAGGTGGTTACTATTGGGAGCTATAAGGGTGACAAGGCTAGGCTATAATAGTGGTTAGGGTTTATGTGGAGGAGATGAAGCCGCAGGGTGAAGGTGGTGACAAGTAGGTGATGCACCTACTTGTGTGGGTGCTTGTAAGGTGATAGGGTATGTGCTTGGTTAGGGGAAGGTGCTAGGGTGCTAGGTTGAGGTGTTTGAGGTGCTTATATTTAGGTTTTAACTAATTTAGGTTTAGTTTTATCCTAATTTGGCTTAGTGGGAGTTTAGGATTTAGTGCCTAGATTAGTGTCCTATGAGTGTTAACTGACTAATCCTAAGTCCTAAGAGGTTTATACTAAGTGGTGGTGACTTATGGTGAAGTTTTAGGATAGTTTAGACCTAATTCTGGGAAGTTATGACCTAGTTAGGGTTTTGTGCTTAAGGGACTTATACCTAAGCTCTAATGGGTTGTACTATAGTCTAAGGGTGCTAATAAATCCTATTGATCCTAAGGGAACTCATACTTAAGCCTTGGACACTTTCAAACTAGTTTAGTTAAGCATATAGGGTTTAGAAAGCACATAGACCTAATTAGGGCTTAATTAGGGTTCATTAGGGTTTTGTGATATGTTTAGTGTGTTAGATTGGTAGATTACTTATTGTGGTGTTGTTGTAATCTTATGCTTGACATACCAGGGGTTTATAGGATATGAGTGTTGAGTTATTTGGCTTGTGTGGATACGTGAGTAGGTCTAGAAAGTCATGCAAGTAATGAATGCACATAAAAAGCAAAAATTTATCTGTGAAATACCTACTATAGTTATTTTTAATGGGAATGATAGTGATGAGATTTTGTGGGTTGTTACACTTTGAAATTCATGAATGTGTTTGTGAGGATCAGTTTTAATTCGGACATCAAATTGGTTTCCCTTGACAAGAGTTAAGTGATTTCCTTTGATTGCAAATTCATTTGCGGTTTTAGGAATGGTAATAGCTGGTCCAGGGGTAGGTGCAACGATACGATCGTTGGCCCACATTGGTTCATTGTCAGCGTCATCCATTAGATCGTAGATTTGAATTAATTTGATGAAAAATCTAAAGTGTGAGATATCGTCAACAGATGTATGGTGAACACGAGGTTGTTCGGGTCTTTCTTCTTTTTGAGAAAAAGGAACTCTTTTGTTATAACATTTTATTTTGTTTAAAGTTCTTTCAAATTCTGATAGAGGTGAAATGGGCTCAGTTTCAGTTGAACGAGTATGCATTCAAAGATAGAGAGCGAAATTTAAATCAGTGTGACAAATTTCGTTTTCTGAGTAAATGAGTGCGGCGTACACAAAATAGTGTGCGGCGTACTTGTGTGAAATTGCTATGTGCGACGTATGCATTCAAAGTATGCATTCAAAGTAGATGGTGAAAAAGATGATTCTTTTTGGTTTTTTAGGAAAAGGTTTGTGAATTTTAAGAAAAACGTTACGGATTGAAGTAAGTGCGTCGTACTTGGTGACAAGTATGGCGGTATGTGTGTGTTTTGTGTATAAGTGCGGCGCACAAGTGTATTTGTGCGGCGTGCTTTCTACAACAGAAGAACAGAATGATCTGGTTTTTGAAGAAATTTTTGGTTTTGTTTGCTAATTTTACTTCGAAAATACTTAAGGAACAGATTTAAGTCCCCGGCAGCGGCGCCAAAAATTTGATGTGTAAGTAAAGCTTTAAATTTATAATACTAGTTTCACCGATTTTAATAAACCAAACACACGGGTAAAGTATAACCCTCGTTGGTAGTATTAGATTAAGGCAAGACCAGGTCGTATCCACAAGGACCTAGTTCGTTCGGATTATGTATAAATAATTAGTAAAACAAGACAAGTAATGATTATGGTAATATGAGAAATTCAAATATTAAAACAAATGATTGTTTGGATAGCTTAGATAATCAAGTAACAATGCTTATTGTAACGCTCGGTACTTTTCTTAAACCTATTTTACGAGCCAAAACATTTAATTTTGATTTTCTTTAACTTTTGAACTTCTTTGAACTTATTTGAGTTTGAAAAACTATGGATATCTTATTTAACGTGAGCATTATTCCTTTATCGAGCCGGCACAACCTAGAAAACTTGAATCGTATTGCATTTTCCAATTTATTTGAATTATATGAAGTTTGAGTAAAACTTTGAAGTTAATACTTGATTTTATCAGAAAAATGATTTCGTGAACAAAGGCGCAAGTTTCGTAATTTTTCGAGTCCATTTGCTATGTCGTTTGAGCCCCGAAGCGTTTTCGTCAGAAGTTTAACTACGTTGACAGTTTTGGTCCCCGTGATATTTACCTTTGCACCACCCACACTTTAACTAATTCAAAATCTACCCTAGTAAACACACACTCACACCCTACTCTCTCTCTCTAAACCCTCCCACCGCCGGCCACAAATCCGGCGACACCAGCAGAATTCGGCCACCGAAATTTTTTTCCGGCACCCTAGTTCCTCACCTCACACGTAGATCCGACAACCCCCTTCACCCCCGTGTTAACCACGCACCCCCACGACCTCCGTAGCATCAACCACGTGCCATCACACCTTCAGCCATCATCACCGAGACACTACCGCCACCTTCTTGCCACCCTTACCGACGGTAAAACACCTTCCCGCACCACCCTTCTAACCTATTTTCATTTTAATACGAAACCCTAGTTTTATAAAATTTTATTAATACCGATTTATTGTTAAAATCTTTTATAAAAATCTTTTGATAAATGTTTTAAGCACAAAACCGTGTGGATCTATTTTTTTTCTGTTGCGACTCGGTCGAACTCACCGAGTCAACTCGTGTGACTCGATGAGTTTCGATGTATTTGTTGTTGTTTTTGATTACTGTGATGAAGATGAGTATGTTATTGTTGGTTTCGAGTTATTCAAGGGTCCGTTTGGTTATTTTGAGCTCGGCAGTAGGCTAGGAGGGGGTGGATATCATTTTGTTGTTGTTTTGGATATGGATTTGAATGAGGTTTTGGTTATTTTTGTGTTGGATGGGATTCAGACGTGGATTTGTTTGGTTATTTTTGTATTCGACTAGGAGTAAGGATTGGATTGTCTTGCTAGTGTTTGTGTTTGGCTTGCTTGGTTTCAATCCGAGAGCCTTGGGTTGTGTTGTGTTGATGTCTTGTTTAAGTAATTTTGTGGTGTTTGGTTATTTAGTTATACTTTGATACGGTTTCGGAAGCTAATTTTGACACAGGATAACCTGACACATATAATATAAACTCGACTAATATATATGAAACAATAAAACAAGTTGATATAGTTAAGTGGATTGTGACATCGGACTTGGATCCGAATATTGATATTGTGACGATATATGTTGTGGATAAGAATTGGACGTCTTGGATTTGCGGTATGGTTATTTGGACTATATGGACTCTTTGGTACGAATAATACGAAATGGTCGATAAATCTAAACAACTAACATTAACGTGAATGCTATGTCCAATTGTATATAATAACTTGTGAGATTTAGCGATAATTAGCATATATTTTAGAGTCAATGACTCGGGAAAACGTTGTATAAACGGGCAGGTCATGCCGAAATTTCGTAAAGACTTTTATAAACTTAAAATGTTTATGCATCGAAAAGCTTTTCATAACTTATATGTTTTAACATCTATTTTGGGAAAAATGGGTAAACGCCGAAACTATCTATCATTGTTTTCTTTCATTTGTTTTATCTTATTCCTTCTATTCTTTTATTCTTTTCTCTTCCCGTTTATTATTTCATTGTAGTTTCTATTTGTTTTAGCGTGAGTTATTCTTTGGTCATACATTTCACGACTTCTTCACGAGAGCGTTTTACTCTCCTTTGTCATTTCTTTCTATGTGTTTGATTTCGTTTCGCCGCCTTTCTTCCTCTTATTCTTGAAACAGTATTTTCCTAAGATCCACACGAGATTTCAAAGATTTACTTCTTTTATCGCCATTGAAAACTAAACCTTTTCATAATAACATGGGTATTCGTTGAAAGTTACTTTATATATTACTTGAGTATTATTTCTAATATGTGTTACCCGTTAGGTTGTGCCGATCCAATACCGTTGTACTTATACTTTCTTGACGACGTGTGCTTAATAACTTGTGCTTGTGCTTTTTGATGCCGTTGTGCCTACACTATTGATGCCATTGTGTTTGCTAGTTGATACTAGCTGTGATATCTTGCATTGCTACATACTCAGGTGAGTTCATAGCCCCACTTTTACTTATCTTAAATGATTTGAAAACTACTTGGGGTGAGATACATGCTTTAAATGTTTTCTGAGCACAAGTATTTTTGGTATGCTTTTCCTGAATGATATACTTTCCTGACGATGTGCTAAGTAGCTGATCTTGCCTGACAAGACCCTTAGATCATGTGCCATTAATCACTTGCGAGTGAGGGCGAATATAGGGATATAGGCCTATAGGAATTGACCCTCCCACTCCTTTTGCCAGATAAGCAAATTGTGGTGTACTATATTCTATTTTGCTGGGTAATTGGCAAGTACCCGACCTTGGGGGCACTATTATATTATGAAATTCCTCGGTTATTGTTTATGCCAGTACAGAGTTACTGATGATTGGTTTGGTTAACGTTTTGCGTGTCATGAGCTTAGCATCATCAACCGTATGTATGCACGTGTTGCCTCTACATATTGGGTGTTACCTTGATTTACTCGGTATTTGCATTTGTTGCTTATATCATATGATTAAAACCTTGTGCTCAACTTTATTATTTAAACCTATGGATTCACTCAATCTTTGTGTTGACTTTTAGCATGTGTATCTCAGGTGTTAGATTTTTCCGCTGCATATTTTACTTGGAGGAGCTTGGCGAAGGGCATGGCTTGGTCATAGAAGACTCTGAAAACCGTTTGGGACTGTTTTAAATCTATTTTTGAACTATAGCTTCCGCAGTATTTTAATTGAGGTAAAATTGAATATTTTCAATTATGATATTTCCTCTAAAGTGGTTTATATAAAACCGTCCTTTGTACCCTTTGTTATGATAACAATCGAGTAGCACCCCCAGACTTGTAGGCTTTCGCTGATCTGGTTTTCGGGGTGTCATAGAATGGTATCAGAGCCAAGGTTATAGAGAACTGGTATTTTCAAAACCCAGACTATAACCGTTTTTCCTATGACCAGAATGTGCCTTCCTGCCAAGCCGATGCCTCGCGTGTGATTATAATTGATGATTTAGATGTCATGCTTGATAGCATGTTTTAACGATTTGAACTCACCCCACTTTCACTATTCACTATAAGTATTTTCATATACTTACGTTGGTAAATTCATTATTGATTTGGAGTTTGGATACTCGTCATGGTTTTCTAAATGGTTTTGAAAGCAAGGGACATGGTACTAGTATAACTAAGCTGAGTATACCGAAATTCATTGATCCTCGGTTAGTTGTAGATTGATCACCTATGACCAACCAGGGATAGTGGGGACGTGACTTGATCACTTACGTCTCACAAATGAATTTTGCGATACCAAGAGTAGTTATAACAGGATTATGTTCCGGGAAGATTTTCGATTTTGAATTTTTGGAAAATGGTGAATTTTTGCATATGAGCACAACACACTGGCATCACGAATTGAACGACACTTCAAATCGTTATGTGTTTTCCGCCTCTATGGGACTTTTGTTCGTCACCATCTGATTTTGCTCGCACCGGGTCAGGTGAGTCCCGATCGGCCGTCGTTTTGAATTCAAGCTGATTATTTTCTTTAACTCGATCGATGTCGTAATAAACACATTTGAGTTTGTTAGAGCGTTTGTATTTGGTTTTGGCTTTGTTGATTTTGGATTTCTTGATCCCGTAAATTTTGAGCCTCGTTTGAAAAATTGTTTCTTTAATCTTTTTAGGGGTATGTTACAACCCTCACTGCCTAAACCTTACACTCTGTTGATTAACCAGGTTACATCACTAGTCATTTAAGTGGGATCATTTCATAGCACTTGTAAGGTGAACCTCTTGATGGAAGTGAACAACGAAGGGATCTATAAATTCTTGGCAAGGTCTAGAGAACATACGATAGGTTGATTTGTAACCCATCAGGAGTTTTAGGAATTTGTGTAGAAATCCAAGCCACTATTTTAGGAAAGGATACCTAACCCTTCACTTATCTCTTGGGAATACCAGACACCCACCTATTACTTCCTTTACAAAACAATAAACTGCGATACATTATTTAACAAAGTACATATGTAAATGATATGATGTTTTGAAAACATTATTTCGGGAAAACTATTTTGGGAATGCTATTTTGACACACTATTCCAAATACTGTTTTGAACGATAAACATTGGTTTCGCTACTTGAAAACATGTTATATTGATATACTACTTGAAAACTCTTTTAAGGGTATGTTACTTTGGGTACGCTGATTTGACAAACTATTTGGGTTACTATTTTGGACAGTCAATGTTTGTTTCACTATTTTGAAGACGAATCGTATCGGTATACTAATTTGAAAACTGTTTTGGACACACTACCGATACACTATACTTAGAACTATTTGGGAACACTCTTTTGGGCAATCTATTTTGAAAATACATTACCTTGGCATACTATTTTAAATGTTGTATTGGGCAGTCAACTTGGTTTCGCTATTTTAAAAGTCTTTTTGGAAAACCCTATCTTTGGAATGTCATTTGAATTGAATGTATTGTTTTGAAAACTCTATTTTAGGAATGCTATTTGAAAGCTAGTTTGAAAACATAAATTCTCTGGTATTGCCCTAGATCATTAGGTCATGCACTGTTGTCCCAGAACCCACGATTTGTGAGAAATTAGGATACCCCACATTATAAGCTGATGAGTTGGATGACACTGTTGGTTGCCTTAGAAAACACTTTGACAATTGAAATACATGCAATAATGGGTTAGTAGTATGAGTTGGAGCTTGGAAACTATAAAATGAGATAATAGTGCTTATGAGGAAGCGGTAACCTTAAGTTTGTAAGTAAGAGTTGCTTGTAACGACCATGATAGAGGTTTTCCCTAGAATTTGTGTTTCGAAGTTGATATTGGTTTAGAAATCTGATTGGTCAAGACCTTGAACAGACTATGGGTCATTGATGAGGCAAAAAATGATCCGTTTTTAGGGGGTCATTTAAGCCCGAAATTGAATTTATTTGATCAAATATTACCCTAAATCGTTCCTTTTGTGATTTTAGGTACTTTGGGAGTGAAATCTGGAAAAGGAAGCAATTCGGACGTTTTTGGAGCATAAAAGTGAAGAAAACGCCAAAGACTTAATTTTCCATGCTGGGAACAGTGTGTGACGGCGTCAAGAGGAAGAATTTGACGCCGTCAAGAGTAAATATCATGACGACCCAGTACAAACATGAAGGCGTCACAAGTAGAGCGTCAAGAATTAAAAGTGTGACGGCCTGCAAAAGTGGATTACATGACGGCGTCAGATGTAGATCAAGGCAGTCCGAGGATTATTTTGGCGGCGAGATGACGGCGTCACAAGTTTATTCTTGACGCCGTCAGCCTCTAATATCTATATATAGTTTTTTAATTTTTATTCATTAAAGAAACAAGTTTGGAGAAACCCTAAGGCCGAACCATATACGAATTTTACAGCTTTTCAATGGTTTTCAACCCTTGAATCCTTACTTGTGTTATTGAGATAAGTCTTTTCTTAATTCAATCAATATGTCTATGTGTTGGTTGTCTATATCTTGTGCTTGTCTTGATTCGACCATGCTAGGCTAGATTTATCTTGTGTTTGCTTAGATCTAATGAAACCTAGATGTTGATTATGTGTTGATTACTTGTTTATGTTTGTATTGGATGAATGATTTCAATGTTAGGCTTAAGAAAACTGGCAGATCTCCATTGTGTAACATGCTTGAACGTCTTAGGAAACATGAACCGATGTGTACTAGGTTTTATTGGTTGTATTTAATGGATGAGTAAATTCTAATGATCCCATGTTAGGAGCTTCTTGTAGGCTCGACATAGGAGTGAAGTAGGCACTCATAGGATTGGGGAAGTAAGTACGCCACCCCATGAATGGTATTAAGGAATACAATCCGTCATCCATACAACTATAACAAGTAATTAACGTGTAAAAGATATCTAGGGAGTAGTGAAATCTAAGTAAACACATTTCTCCCACTCATTGCTCACAACCTTAGTTTAAATTAGTTTATTTTCATTTTTAGTATTTTATTTTGATTGCATCTTTAGTATTGGGTTAGTTGACTAGCAACTAATTCCGCCCAAATCCTTCAAACCCGAGATTTTAATTTGCTTTCTAAAAAATATAAAAATACAAATAGAATCATCCCTCATCTCTAAAACTAGTATTTAGGTTTTCTAATCCTAGCGACACTATTCCTAGCTGAACGATCAATCCCTCGGTACTTGTCACTATACTATACTACAACGATCAGGTACACTGCCTGGTGGGGGTTGTAAGCTTCTCAAGATCCCTTGAGAGGTAAAGCCTGGTGCGATCCCCACGCATCAAATTTTTGGCGCCGCAGCCCGGGGAATAGTTATTGTCTAGGTTAGAATCTCTTTTTATTAGGTCTACTTGCTAGATTCCTTTCTAGTAGGATTTTATTTTTATTTTTAGGTTTTCTTTAGTCTATCTTTTCTTTGTGTCTTTGTTTGTAAAAAAAAACCTTTCCATTGACTATTCCGTTAGCCATTATGGAGAACGCGAATCCACCATACTACCAACCACGAAATTCACCCACTCCAAATGACATTTTGATGTTTAAACAACATGAGGATGAACCTATCTATGATGCATGGGCTCGTTTTAAATATTTACTCCGAAAAGTCCCTCATCATAATTTCGATCTGTGGTCCCAAATTGAAATATTTTACCATCGTCTCAACCACTATACCAAAATGGACATTGACCATGCCGCAGATGGGGACCTTTGGGGATTAAGTGTTGATGAAGCATGGGAAACCATAGAGAATTGTGCCATACTTGCCAAAAAAATGGACAACCCAACAAACGTTGTTACGGATCAATTGATAGCAAGTTTAAGGGAACAAGCAAGAAGATTGTTTGGGGATAAACCTATAGATGAGATAACTGGGCACACGGGGTGGTTTGATTTCACCATAATACAAGCTGAGCACATTGGTAATCCTGATAAGATGGAGGATAGAGTTGAAAATTTAAGTACCCCACAAGTCCTACCATCATTTGAGGCATATACACCGCCCGTGACTTATTCGGATGAAGTAGAAGAGACTTTAGGAACCCCAATAGAGGTAGAACCTTTGAACCAAACACAACTAGAGGATATAGGTTTGAATACTTATAATGATAACCTTACTCTTAGTTTTAGGGAAGTTCCTAGTTTTGATGAATCGGAGCCTCAACCAAAACCGTTACCTAATCTTCCATCCTTGGATGAAAATTTAGGAATTGATATAGGTTCCGATACACCCATCAAACCATATAATTCGGGTAGTCTTAGGACAAAGGTAGTGGACTTTAAGCCATGTAGAGAGGAAGCCAATATAGGAGTGGAACATGACCTTACATACTTACATCACCCATTCATGATTGATCATAAGAAACATTATGGGGTTAAACCAGGTTTATTAGGTCAGGATGGATTCCCAACTAGGAGTCTCTCAAAGTTGATAGAAGATGATCCCTTTTTAGGAAAAAACTCCAACTCACCCATTGACCAAATTGAATTAGGTAAGGTTATTATGATAGGAGCACACCCCTTTGAGCATATAATTCATCCACCACTCTTTCCTCACGAGGCATATTTCCACCCTAACGGTGTGTATCGCTACTTCCACCCGCACTTAATCCTAAGTGTAGGGAAAACCTCCCCTATTTCCGTTAAATAAGGGTAGAGTCAGGCTCGTGACTCAAACAAAAACAAGCGCTTCTTGGGAGGCAACCCATGCTTTGTGTGATTTTTATTTGTTTGATTGTTATTTACTTCTGTATGCATGCTTTATTTTTATTGTTGGTAGTTCATGTTTTTAAACTAAAAAGTGGAAATACTTTGATTTGTTGTTTGGCCTAGTCTTAACTTCACCAAAAGGTATTTTTGCAAAAGATAAGTGTAAGGGGAAACCCCAAATATGTTTTTAAGAAACAAACCGATCATGATTCTCCACAATATTAAGTGAACATGTATATTCATATATGTTAGAGTCAAATGCTTGTATTGAGTCATAATGAAGTTTTGCAGGATTTTCCAGGAAGTAGGACCAAGTTTTTCCAGGAATTTTCCGGAAACTTAACATAAGAATTTTTGCAGGTCACTTCTGACGGCGTCATGAGCTTGCTCTTGACGGCGTCACGTGAAAAAATCTAGAAATTTTACCAGTTTTGTTTTTCTAACGGAGTTTTAAAGTTTTTGTTGAATTATTAAGTTTTATAATCTCCAGGAAATCTGCAAACTTCATTCCACAAGCATTATATCTTATTTTGTTTTCTAGGATTTAGTAACTTATGTAGATTGCCGCCGATTTTATGCGAGGTTGCTTTGTCTGTTTTCTCAGGATTTACAGGTTATGTATGACAAGATGATGATTTATTTTTCTGAAAGGGAAGCTTTGATTTTTCATTTTCTTGGAGGAAGATCTAACCTGGCCACCTTATTATCCATACCGAGCGAATCAGGGGAGTATTTGATTTCATTCTTTTTACTTTTTCACTTTTACATTCTTTACTTGAACATTGGGGACAATGTTCATCTTAAGTGTAAGGGGAGGGTAAAATGATGATACCTTACAAATACACTTTCGCTTGAGTTTGTTTGTTTAATGGTAGATGTGTAATAAAACTATGAGAAATACTTGTTAGTGCAATTTTAGCGACAAATTTAAATTTTTTTACAACATTTAGGAGTGAAACTTTAGCCATAGCAAGCGTCTCATAGATAGGAGATTGTATGGCTAGCACGAAACCATTTAAGTCATATTACTTGGCTAGTTAAGTCAACTAATTTTTCCCACACCATTAGCGTTGTACTCATTTTAAGTACACGAAACCCCTAGTACACCCCTCCGAGCATATATTTTCATTTCTAACTTTAAGCATCTTACTTAAAGGAAGAATTTGTTACACCCCACTTAAATGTACACCCAAATCGCCTTAGCCTTCTGTGTATGCGCTCATTTTTAGTGCATTATTGTTATTTGTTAAACCCTAAGTTAACTATCTAATTGATTACATGGTTGCTAAGTCGAGTCATATCCTTGTACATATTGTTTTGGGACGATTGGGACTCATGGGTAAAGTACTTATTTATGGAGTAATGGGGAAGAACATCATTTATTACCCCCGTATGTGCGTTAATCTTAAAAGTACTCCAAGTGTTTTGATTATCTTGATTCGAGTCATTAGATTAGTTTATTGTAAAGTATGTAAAAATTCAAGTGTAAGGGAAATTTTCATCCTCTATGATGTATTATTTTGGATGGTAGGGTAAGAGTGTATGCAAAAAAAAAAAAAAAAAAAAAAAAAAAAAAAAAGGAAAAAAAATAGAAAAAGAAAAAGAGAAAAAACATACGGACTACCATCCCGTTTCATTCTATGTTCATTTTATGTTTTTGTTATTTTTCATTTATTAGCTTAAGTCGAGTCTAGTCTTGGCTTAGCAATGCCACATTTTACATGTAATTAACCAAGATTGTTAACTCGCCACCAGTTAAGACTGCCTATATCCAACAAAACCGTGTATTCCATATCCCTACACCTAACGTTAGAACCCTTTAAAAGACCTCTTTGATAGTTTATCCTTGGTGCTTACGCCATGTGGTGGAGGTTTGATCCTTTCCCAAGCCTATGGTAATCTATTTTGCTATGACAGGTAGTGAGAGATATCTTCCGTTTCCATATTGTAATTTATACTTTATTACACCCGAAAGATGTGAGTATCTAAACACTATTTGTGAGGTGCTAGTATATGACCTCCGTGCTTGTCTTTGGTCTTTAGTGGAACGATTATTTGAATTGGCAAGTACCCAACCTTGGGGACACCATTATATTATGAAATTCCGCGGTTATTGTTTATACCAGTACAGAGTTACTGATGATTGGTTTGGTTAACGTTTTGCGTGTCATGATCTTAGCATCATCAACCGTATGTATGCACGTGTTGCCTCTACATATTGGCTGTTACCTTGATTTACTCGGTATTTGCATTTGTTGCTTATATCATATGATTAAAACCTTGTGCTCAACTTTATTATTTAAACCTATGGATTCACTCAACCTTTGTGTTGACATTTAGCATGTGTATCTCAGGTGTTAGATTTTGCCACTGCATATTTTACTTGGAGGAGCTTGGCGAAGGGCATGGCTTGGTCATAGAAGACTCCAAAAACCGTTTGGGACTGTTTTAAATCTATTTTTGAAGTATAGCTTATGCATGATGTGTGGGAATTGCACCAGGCTTTACCTCTCGAGGGATCTCGAGAAGCTTACAACCCCCACCAGGCAGTGTACCTGATCGTTGTAGTATAGTATAGTGACAAGTACCGGGGGATTGATCGTTCAACTCAGGAATAGTGTCGCTAGGATTAGAAAGCCTAAAAACTAGGTCTAGAGGTGAGAGATGATTCTTTTTGTATTTTTATATTTTTATGAAAGCAAGTAAAATCTCGGGTTTTGAAAGAGTGGGCGGAATTAGTTGCTAGTCAACTAACCCAATAACTGAGATGCAATCAAAATAAAATAACAGAAATGTAAATAAAGCTAATTAAACTAGTGGTGTGAACAGTGGATGGGAGAATTGTGTTTACTTAGATTTCATTACTCCCTAGATATCTTTTACAGGTTAATTGTTTGTTACAGTTGCGTGGATGACGGGTTATATTCCTTAATACTAATTGTGGGGTGGCGTACATACTTCCCCAACTCTATAAGCTCCTACTTCACTCCTATATCGAGCCTGCAAGAAGCTCCTAACATGGGATCACTAGAATTCGCTCATGCATTAAATACAACCATAAAAACCTAGTACGCATTGGTTCATGTTTCTTAAGACGTTCAAGCAAGTTACACAATGGAGATCTGCCAGTTTTCTTAAGCCTAACATCGAAATCATTCATCCAATACAACTGTAAACAAGCAATCAACCTATAATCAACATCTAGGTTTCATTACATCTAAGCAAACACACAAAAGATCTAGCCTAGCATGTTAAAATCAAGACAAGCGTAAGATATATTCAAACAACACATAGACATATTGAATGAATTGAAAGGATACTTATCTCAATTGAACATGAAAGGTTTCAAGGGGTGAAAACCCTTGAAAATACTGTAAAAGTCGTGCTAGGGTTTATTAAGTTCGACCCTAAAATTCTCCTTTCAAGTTCCACACTTAATGAATGAAAATTAGAAAAGTATATATAGATTTCATGAGGTGACGGCGTCAAGAAGAAACTTCTGACGCCGTCATCTCGCCGCCAATAAAATTCTCGGACTGCCTAGATCCAGATCTGACGCCGTCATGTGTATTGCTGCTCTGGGCCGTCACCACTTTTACTCTTGACGGCCTTGTTCTGACGCCGTCACATTTTCTCTGGGCCGTCATCATTTTTGCTCCTGACACCGTCACAAAATTGCTCTTGACGCCGTCGGGTACTGTTTCCAGCAAGGAAAATTAAGACTTTGCCATTTTCTTCACTTTTATGCTCCAAAATGCTTCCTTTCCCATAATTCACTCCAAAAGTACCTAAAATCACAAAAGGAACGATTTAGGGCAATAATTAATCAAATAAATTCCGATTCCGGCTTAAATGACCCCCTAAAAACGGATCATTTTTCGCCTCATCATATACCCTTACACTTGAGATTTGCTTATCCTCAAGCAAATGCGCTTTTATTCTAATCAAAATACAAGTTAGGGGTCATTTAACACTAATATAAAAGTAATTACAACAAATAATCGTTCCACTAAAGACCAAAGACAAGCACGGAGGTCATACACTAGCACCTCACAAATAGTGTTTAGATACTCACATCTCTTGGGTGTAATAAAGTATATATCACAATATGAAAATGGAAAACATCTCTCACTACCTGTCATAGCAAAATAGATTACCATAGGCTTGGGAAAGGATCAAACCTCCACCACATGGTGTAAGCACCTAGGATAAACTATCAAAGAGGTCTTTTAAAGGGTTATAACGTTAGGTGTAGGGATATGGAAAACACGGTTTTGTTGGATATAGGCAGTCTTTACTAGTGGTGAGTTAATAATCTTGGTTAATTACATGTACAATATGGCATTGCTAAGCCAAGACTAGACTCGACTTATGCTAATAAATCAAAAATAACAAAAACATAAAATAAACATAGAATGAAACGGGATGGTAGTCCGTATGTTGGTAATAATATGATATTCTTCCCCATTACTCCATAACATAAGTACTTTACCCATGAGTCCCAATCGTCCCAAAACAATATGTACAAGGATATGACTTGACTTAGCAACCATGTAATCAATTAGATAATTAACTAAGGGTTTAAACATATAACAATAATGCACTAGGGCATACACGGAAGGCTAAGGCGATTTGGGTGTACATTTAAGTGGGGTGTAACAAATTCTTCCTTTAAGTAAGATGCTTAAAGTTAGAAACGAAAAGATAGGCTCGGAGGGGTGTACTAGGGGTATCGTGTACTAAAAATGAGTACAACGCTAAGGTGTGGGAAAAATTAGTTGACTTTACTAGCCAAGCAATATGACTTAAATGGTCAAGTAATTATGATACGGGTTTAACACAAGGGTGATCCTAATGCCTCTTATCATGTAGTAAATCCTACTACACGAATGTAGTCTCACTAGTGGTCTCGGGATGCATCACTAACGCAAGTTCTAGAATATAAATGCTACCGGTACACTCATAAGCACTAATAGTAAATGCTTTTCCTATCAAATCTAAAGGCGAACCTCACATATTTGGGTGAAAATTTTTTCTGAATGATACGGTTTTGTGCTAGTCATACAACTCCTATCCATGAGACGCTTGCTATGGCTAATGTTTCAGTCTTAAATGTTGTAAAAAAAATTTAAATTTGGCGCTAAAATTACACTAACAAGTATTTCTCATAGTTTTATTACACACCTACCATCAAACAAACAAACTCAAGTGCAAGTTTATCTATAAGGTATCATCAATTTACCTTCCCCTTACACTTAGGATGAACATTGTCCCCAATGTTCAATTAAAGAATGTAAAAGTAAAATAGGTAAAAGAATGAAATCAGTTACTCCCCTTATTTGCTCGGTATGGATAGTGTGGTAACAAGGTTAGATCTTCCTCCAAGAAAGTGAACAATCAAAGCTTCCCTTCCAGAATATAAATCATCTTCTTGTCAAACATAACCTGTTAAACCTGAGAAAACAAACAAGGCAACCTCGCGTAAAATCGGCGGCAATCTATATATGCGAACAAATCCTAGAAAACAAAGTAAGATATAATGCTTGTGGAATGAATGTTTGCAGATTTCCTGGAGATTATAAAACTAAAGATTCAACAAAAATTTTAAGACTCCGTTAGAAAAACAAAACTGGCAAAATTTCCAGATTTTTACACGTGACGCCGTCAGGAACTTCTTCCTGACGCCGTTAGAAGTGACCTGCAGAAATCTTAATGTTAAGTTTCCGGAAAATTTCTGGAAAAACTTTGTCCTACTTCCTGGAAAATCCTGCAAAACATCATTATGACTCGATATAAGCATTTGACTCTAACAAATACGAATATACATGTTCATTTAATATTGTGGAGAATCATGATCGATTTTGTTTCTTAAAAACATATTTGGGGTTTCCCCTTACACTTATCTTTTGCGAAATACCTTTGGATGAAGTTAAGACTAAGCCAAACAACAAAATAAAGTATTTTCACAATTTTAGTTTGAAACATGATCTACCAACAATAGAAATAAAGCATGCGTACGGAAACAAATAACAATCAAACAATTAAAAATCACACAAAGCATGGGTTGCCTCCCAAGAAGCGCTTTTCTTTTTTTACGAGTCTTGTAGCTAGACTCAAGGTTGTTAGGAATACGTTTTTTCATCTGAAGACTCGGTCACCCCGAGTATAGCTTAGCTTGTTGTAGCTCGTAGTATTTATTATATTAGTTAGAACGTAGTCTAGTATTAGTTAGTATTTGTGGTGTCGGGTCGGGTCTTCACCCACTGTCAGCCCGCTCCACAGTCCGTTTCAGGGGGCGTTTAGTTGCTTGTATAAATACCCCTCTCCACTAGTGGAGAGGGTTGGACCTTTCACTTAATCTAATATTCTTCTTGTTTCTCTCTCAAGAAAAGGCTCCCAACTATCTTTCTACATCTCTCTAATCTCTTTATCTAATTCAATCTATAAATCACAAGAACCATACATGTTATGTTTATGAGTATATTAAAATTGGTATCAAGAGCCAATGTTTCATCTTAGGGCCTTGGATTCTCGGATTTAGTTTGGTTTTTGTGGTGTTTGGTTAGTTAGAATAGTTTTCTTGAAAAACACCTTGGTTTGATCTTGTTAGTATAATATGATGTGTTATGGATGTACTTTCATGATTAGTAGATGGTTATATGCTTAGTTTGGTCCTTCGATTAATCATTTCATCATATTCGTGGTCTTTTAGATTGAATTCGTGGGTTTATTTTGGATGCTCTTGGTTGAGATTAGCTTGTTTCTTGGTTGAGATTAGCTTGTTTCTTGGTTGAGATTAACTCAAAAGCGACAAACTGACAAGATAGTGACTTTCTTGTATTTTTGTGTTTTGTGGTTAGCTCAGGTTTGTGGTTAGCTCAAGTTTGTGGTTAGTTCGGAAAAAGACAAACTGGCAAGATAGTGACTTTCTTGTATTTTTGTGTTTTGTGGTTAGCTCAAGTTTGTGGTAAGCTCAAGTTTGTGGTTAGCTCAAGTTTGTGGTTTGTTCAAGTTTGTGGTTATCTCAAGTTTGCGGTTAGCTCAAGTTTGTGGTTAGCTCAAGTTTGTGTTTAGCTCAAGGTTGTGGTTAGCTTAAGTTTGTGGTTAGTTCACGTTTGCGGTTAGCTCAAGTTTGTGGTTTGCTCCAGTTTGATTTTACCTTCAGATTGAGATTACCTCCAGTTTGAGTTTACCTTCAGATTAAGATTACCTCCAGGTTGAGTTTACCTTCAGATTGAGATTACCTCCAGTTTGAGTTTACCTTCAGATTGAGATTACCTACAGTTTCAGTTTACCTTCAGATTGAGATTACCTCCAGTTTGAGTTTATCTTCAGATTCAGTCATACTTGAGATACTTAAATTGTACGACATGATCGATGTACATAATACTTCCAACCCTTCACAACAAATTAACGTTTTTGAGTCTGATAATGCTAAAATGGAATTTCCGTGCTCGAAGTCTCAACAGAATGAACTCCATCAGCCAATTAAATTGCCCGATAATGCAAAGGATAGTTGCATTGAATGTTTTCGATCACTCCATTCACATATCAAGGTTCTCTTTGCAAAACCTGGATACTTGGGAGGTTTCAATCGTGCATTCGCAACACTCTTTGGTCAAAATGTTGAGACCTTCACAGTCAAAATGACTCTACACGTAGATCAACTTGAACAACAACTTGAAAAAGGTGAATTTTCTGAAGGTAGATCTATGGCTGCATTCTGTGTGATCAACAACCAACTTCAAGCGTTCATTGATTCACGATTCACTAAGGAGTATGATCCTGAGTGTCAAATGACGAAAAAGAGCTTTGCTACTCATACGGGAATTGAAGTTGACGTTTTCAGAGTCACACTACTCCAACTCATGGGTAATGTGAAGGAGTACATTATGGAAAGATCACAACACAAACTCAAGCATGAAGACAAGGTGAAGGCATGTCAGGAATAATCAAGTGATAGTATTGTGGATTCAGGTAAAGCATCGGATGCTGGGTCAGTTGTCACCGAAGGCAGAGGATCAGAGACTGATAAGCTTGACATAATGAACAGTTCAATGACTCGTACACGTGATGTGGATGCATATATCAGACCGGTAAAAGAACATGTGTCATGTGCTAAGGTTCTCGAATTGTGTAACATGGTTGATGAACAAAAGATTCCTAACAAAGTACAACCGACAAACGATGTCGATTCAGATCTTGTTGACATGGGAAATAGCAATGTTGACCCATGTGAACAACATATGAAACACAATGAAGTGTCTATTGTATAATGTAGTGCATCTTCAGTTTTAAATGATGATTATGTGTTTCATGAGAACACTGCCTATAACCCTGATGACTCCTTGACCACTAAATTTAATATCCTTAAGGATCAGGTGGCAATGTACGAACAACGTGCTGGATTTGAACTCACTGGACATGAGCAGAACATGGAATGGCAAATGCGTGCATACATATCTGAAAATAATCTTAAGCGAGAAACATTGAAAAAAGAGTTACAATCTTTGCAAAAACAACTGGATCAAACTGTTAAACAAAAACAAGAGATTCAGAAAGGCTTAAACACACTCAAACATCATTTCAAAGAGAAGGAAACAAAACTCCTAAATGATTTCTCTAGCCTTAAAATGCTAAAAAAATAAACTTGAGGATAAGTTATACACGCAAGGCCAAACCATTCAAACTGCTCAAATGATGCATAAACATAGGAAGTTGAGTGATGATCATAGTGAGAAGGATTCTACTAAGCGAAAAAACAATTTCCTTAGAAGCGGTATAGGTGCACAACCTGCATTATATGATGCAAACATTATGCTTGAGCCTAATCATCCCCCTCCTGATGCTACATCCGATGGTGAGGGCAATGAGATAGAAGATAGAACCAGAGAAAAACTAGCTGAGAAATTAAAGGATCCCCTGTGCATAGCTAAAAAAATCTTGTACAATTACTCTGAAGATAATCAATTAGCTGTCTTTGTCCCATAAAAGAAATTTACTCCAGAGCAAGTCTTCTGGAACATAGACATAGAAAAGATGAAAGCAGAAAGAATAGTGGGAAAAACACGTACAGTTTTTAGGATAGCTGACCCAACGATATATCCCATTAACACACCACGACATTTTGTTCCTTTCACCCTCCCCACGCAAAATAATACACTAATTGCCTTATATGTCCTTGGTCAATTATTCACTGATTTTGATCAAACATGTAAAAAGAGAATAACACCAACGGGTATTACTGAAGGGGAAAGGGGTTTTGAACAAACAAAACAGGGCTACTTAACTCAGGTCATGCCATTTTTCAACCTTCTCAAAGAACATTTTGAGGGTCTTCAAAAAACAATTAATAATGATGTGACTGAAATGAAAAAGGTGTTCAAAGATGTGGAAAATGAGGGAAAACAATTGGCAATTGATCTTAAGTACAGTGAAATTGAGAGGAAAAATATTCTCATCATGAATGAGAATTTGATTACTAAATGTGTTGCTCACGACGTATTTTATACTGCTACTGATTCTACGTTATCTACCTGCCAATTTCATGAGATGTCTATTGCATTGACCGCTTTCCAGAATCGTGTTGTTGAGCTTGAGGGGGAGAATTTAAAATTGCGTGAGAAAATTCAAAACGATGACCATGATAACATGGTCAGGCATTTGTCGAAACTCGAGGTTGATAATCTTAATTTGCAATTAAAGTGTCAACATTTAGAAGAAAGAACTAAAATCTCAAATGCCAAGACATCTTCGGATGCTCCTGAATTTGATGCATATTTTGAATTAGCCAAACGTGATGAAAAGATTCAAGCTCACACTAACACGATTCGGAACCTGAGGGTCCAAATTGCCCAATTGAAGTCAAACAAGAGTGATGTGGTTAGCACCCAAAAACCTCAATCTATAGATTCTCTGAATTTTAAATTTCATGATACCATTAATAAATTGCAACATGAAAATGATTGGTTTCGTGCTGAAAATTCAAAAGTTAAACAACATTACAAAGAGTTATATGATTCAATTAAGATCACACGTGATATAAACAATGAAAAGATAACTTCTTTGCTTAAAGAGATTGAGAATCTAAAGATTCAGGTGAAAGGGAAAATGCCAATCATCACTTGTGATAATGTTGTTCAAAAGGTTTCTGCTTGTAAGAAGTACGCAATTAATGCTGTGAATATTCCTCTTCCCCTTAGGAATAATAATTTAGTTCATAGAGACTATCTTAAACATCTTAAGGAGTGCCTTGACTTGCTTCGTGAAACCATTAAAGAGAATAGGATAGCAAAACCACTTGATGATGCTATTGTAGGTGCATGCTTTCTCACTAATAGATCTCAGGAACTCTTAGAATATGCTATTGGTACATGTCCTAAAATTGATAGCAAGCGAGATAGGTCTATTGCATCATCATCTATGACTAAGAACAAGCATGTTACCTTTGAGGTACCCTTGGAAACTTCAGATCCCAACACATCAAAACATGTTCAGCAACCGGAAGTGAAAAAGACTAAAATTCCCATTAGTCCGTCTACAGGAGTAAATAGTAACACTAAAGCTAGAGAGTCTAAACCAAGGAGAAATAGATGGAATTATAGGACTTCACCTGCTAAAAGTGTTCCTAAAAAGAAAGTAGACGACCACATGAGGAACATTAAGTCCAACTTGAGCGAAATAAGTCATAACTCAAAACCTAATTCACGTTGCAAAACATGTAATGAATGTTTAATTTTGAGTAATCATGATAAATTTGTTGAGAAATTTCTTAAGTCATTTAACAAACCCCAAGTTATGAAAGTTTGGAGAGCTAAACGAATTAAGCAAGTTTGGAAAGCAACAGGAACACTGTTTGCCAATGTTTGTTATCAATGGAAGCCCACTGGAAGGAAATTCACTTTAGGAGAACAATGCCCTTTAACTAGGATAACTAATTCTAAAGTAGTGCATATTAAGGAATGGAAGCCAACTGGTAGAACTTTCCCTTTGGAGACCGAATGTCCTTTAACTAGGCCCATTGCATATACTAGTGAAATTTCCACCATTGAAACGAATGCACCTAAGGTCTTAGTGGCTCTAGAACTTGTTTCCACTAACCAACTGGAACCCAACTCAAATTAGGGATCCGACACTCCAAATATTCTGCTCTCGTCTATTTTCAAATGCAGGTCGTATATTTCGTCCTTAGGTATTTGGACTCAGGCTGCTCAAAACATATGATTGGAGATCGCTCAGGGCTCGAGAATTTTGTGAATAAGTTTATCGGGAAACTTAGATTCTGAAACTACCATTTTGGGGTAATTATAGGTTATGGAGATTATATTTCTGGTGACAGCTAATTTCTTAGGTATACTACGTGGAAGGACTTGGGCATAATCTATTCTCTGTTGGTCAAGATCTTGATTCTGATCTTGAAGATTGCCTTCAGAAATTACACATGCTTCGTCTGAGAATTGGATGGTATTGATCGTCTTAAAGACATTCATGGCACAAATCTATACACCTTTTTCTATCAAAGTCATGATGCGGTCCTCTCCTATTTGCCTTCTCACAAAGGCCTCAAAGAATAAATCATGACTATGGCAACAAAGTTTTAATCACTTGAACTTTGGTTCCATCAATCATCGTGCTCACAATGATCTTGTATGAGGTCTACCTAGTTTAAAGTTCGAAAAAGAACATCTTCGTTCGGCTTGTCAACTAGGCAAAAGAAAGAAGCATACTCACAAATCCAAAACTGTCAATACCATCATGGAGGTTCTTCACATCCTTCACATGGATCTATGTGAACCAATGAAAATGCAAAGTATAACTGGGAAGAAGTATGTTCTAGTGATAGTCGTTGACTATTCTCGGGTTACATGGGTAAGATTTTTGAGAACCAAGGACGTGACTCCAGAGGTTATCATAAAACTCATCAAACAGCTGCTAGCAATACTCAACAAAACCGACAGAATCATCCGGTCAAACGATGGAACGAAGTTTATCATCAAACAACTCGTTCAATTTTACGAAAGTATTAGCATCACCCATCTGCAAAGTGTCTCATGCACTCCTCAGTAGAATGGAATTGTTGAAAGATGAAACTGTTCTCTTTTAGAAGCTGCACGAACCATGCTAATATTCTCCAAGGTACCGATGTTTCTATGGGCGGAAGCAATTGCTACAGCTTGTTACACCCAAAACCGATACTTGATACATACTCTTCACAACAAAACACCACATGATCTGATTCATGGCAAGAAACCAGATATCTCTTTTCTATTTGAGTTTGGTGCTTTATGCTACCCTATGAATGACAGTCAATATCTAGGAAAGTTAAAAGCTAAAGCTGATATTGGATTCTTTGTTGGTTATGCTCCAGATAGTAAAGGATAGAGAATCTACAACAATCGAACCCGATAAATCTTGGTAACCATTCACGTCACATTCGTTGAGCTGACTGAGCAAATGGCTCCTGTACACATCAGTGCAGGACCCGCGTCTAAACTTTTGTCTCCTGAACCAATCAGTTCAGGTCTTGTACAGCATCCCACTCCTGCAGCACCTTATGTACCAAATACAAATGAGATTTTGAAGATCTTGTTTAACCTAATGATTGATGAATACTTTGAGACACCCGCCGATGATACACTGACACCACTAGCTGCCGATGCTCCTATTCTATGCAACTCAAATGGTCCATCAGTGTCTACTTGAATTGATCAAGATGCTCAATCTGCAAGTTATTCACCATCATCGTCAAATCTTCAATCTCCTTCAGTACATCAAGGCAATGCAATTGACAATTCTTTTGAAGTAAATTCATTTGGTCCTCCTGATAAGGCTTCGTTCGATAACATACTTGCTCCTGAATCTTCATCTGAGGCATCTTCTCCAGGAGATCTTAACATGGCTACATCAATTCCCTACCCTCAACCACATGAGCATCTCTGATAATGGACCAATTATCATCCAATTGAGAAAGTTATTGGGAATCCTTCTCAACAAGTGTCTACACTAAGGCAACTTCCACATATGCCTTGTGGTGCTCGTATAATTCCATACTAACCAAAGTCGAACCCAAAGATTTCAAGATTCCCGTCTCTAAAGATTGTTGGTTTAATGCTATTCAAGAAGAAGTGCATAAGTTCGATCGACTTCAAGTATGGAATTGGTACTACCTCAAGACTGTTCAATGATTATTGCTCTTAAGTGGATCTTCAAACTGAAACTTTATGAGCATGATGTCGTTCTGATGAATAAGCAAGGATTGTTGCTAAGAGATATCGTCTTAAGGAAAGCATTGATTCCGAGGAATTTTTCGCTCTAGTTGTTCGTATTGAAACTATTTGAATATTTCTCACCGATGCTCCAAGTCAGAATATGACGGTCTATCAAATGGATGTGAAAATTGCATTTCTAAATGGCGAGCTGAATAAAGTTCTTTATTTCAGTCAACCAGAAAGAATTTGTATATCTTGATTGTCCTACCCATGTATATCGTTTGAAAAGGGCTCTCTATGGCCTAAAGCAGGCGCCTATGGCATGGTTTGATGCATTATCAAAGGTTCTCCTAGAAACTGGACTCTCCAAAGGTGTGGGGGGACAAATTGAGAAAGGGTTAGTGGAACTTTACTTCGTGAGGACAGAATTTCAGCTGACGGATTTCTTCACTAAGGCTCTCTCAAGAGAACGATTTCAATTTATTCTCTAGCGCCTTGGAATGAAGAGTATTATGCCAGAATCACTCATACATCATCAGGAAGTTAATGAGGAGTAATGGGTTTTGCTTCACATATCCTTTGTACATAGTTTTAAAACAAAAAGAAACTAGAAAAATATAAAACCTACAAAAACCATAAAAAAATCATAAAATCATAAAATCTAAAAATATTCTTCTCTCGACATGTCTCTTGTGTAATCAATATTATGTACGTTTCTAGAAATGTCATTCAATAATGACACGGAAACATACATATGCTTGAGCAAGAGTTTTTTTCTTTTAAATAATGTTTTTCTAAAACATGTCGTTTCTAAAAATATTCTTTCAATAGGTTTGCTATTACTTCAGATAGCAACCCGGTCTTAATATTGGGGAAAGTTCGTCGCCAAAAAGATGACTGTTCCTAACAAAGGAATGAATTACTTTGTATTTGTGCCTTTCCGATCTAATGTACGTTTCAGTGCACTATTTCTTGTTTAAGAAGAGAAGTCTTCTTTTTATCAAAACAAATAATTTTCTTTTATGATTCTTCGGAAAATTATTTGAGTGATACATGGTGGTAACGTGTTGCTTGTAAATCAATCAGTCTTAGATACTTCATCAAATTTGTCACTCAATTAATGACAATGGGTCACCAATTGAGGGGGAGAGTGATTTCCAATTTTATATCATCAAACGGATTTCTTGGTTGTCTCATAATTGTTAGAAAAGGTTTTGTAGTTAATGGGGTATTAGTTGAAGAGGAACTTACTAAGCTTTATCTTAAATAGCCAAATGTGTTAGTTGTTAGAAAGATTAGGGCATTATGTGCTATTTGCGTATAGTTTCCTAGCTTTATGTAACTAAAAGGTCCATTTGTCTCACGTTGGTATCCTCGCTTAATCCCCTAAATACGTTCAAATTCAAAATCTTAATGATGTTAGAAAACCATTGTGTTTGATGCTCTTGTTCTCTCTTCTGGCATTCATATAATCTGATTGATTGTGCTTCGTTTGCTGTTTGCTGATAATTGTTTGATTGTTACTGATTATGTGTTCGTGTTCTCAGGATTTGCTTAGGTATGTAGTTACCGGGTTAGAATCTTATTCCTAAGCTCCTGATTTGAATGTTGAAAATATGTGTGAATTGCCATGTTAGTGATTCTTGTTTATGTCTGATAGAAACTTGCAATGAATGTTCATGGTTGCCAGTTTCTCTTCATGCTAGATAGCATTTTGATGAGTTGCTTGAATGTTCTTTGATCATGATATGAATATGGTATTATGAGTAGGCTAGCTGCTACGTGGTAGCAGTTAATTAAGAGTGAATTTGTATGTATGCATATCTTTGTTGATACTCTTATGCAGATTCCATGGTTGATGTCAATGTGCCTGCTCCTGCTCTAACCATTTGATCAGATGTTCAAACTGCATTGACTGGCTTTGATTTCACCACAACAACAACATCGGTAGCAACAACGACAACAACTCTTTCACCACCACCACCAGTTATCTTGTGCGTCATAAGTAGTGTGGTATCAAATGTTATGTGTCAGTACATGATTTTTTATTTCATAAGTTTCTTGTTAAACTTTAAATCATTTATAAACTCATCATAACTAACACTAACATTCTCCCTCATTGATTGAGGGGGAGTAATGAATTGTCTCAATATCAGAATATCTTTAATCAGACCACATCTTGCTCCCAAACTTTTCTAACTTATTTAAATCACTTGGGATCACAAATCTCAAATGGTTTGAAATTTTTGATCGGGGGAGAAAATGTGATTTTAATATGAAATCTGATATAAAATGTGATTGTTTTGGACTTGTCTCGAAAACGCTCCCCTATATGTGCTAAACTCTTTTGTATATCAATGCACATATTAAGGAGGAGCAAATAGTTTGTGAAAAAGGATCTTTAGCATCTCATGTGCTAAACTCTTTTGTATATCAATGCACATATTGAGGGGGAGCAAATAGTTTGTGAAAAAGGATCTTTAGCATCTCATGTGAGCAAGACTCAGACTTCACCAATGAATTGACGAAAAAATAATTGTCATGAATCGAAAGAACTAGTCCTGGACGGGTAATAACTTCAAGCTGGTCTAACCAATGATGTAAGCGTGTCTCGAAAAGGACTTGTCTGAGTAGAATGTACCGTTTCGAGAAACCTTTGTGGACTTGACCAGGCTGGGTAATAATTTCAAGCTAGTCCAACTAGTGATGTAAGCGTGTCTCGAATGCCTGTTCATGGTTATCAAAGGTGGATCAATTCTAAAGTGAAACTCTTCCTGACATGTGCAAAACTTATTATCAAAACACTGGTGCAAAATGGGTTTCTTAATCATAAACATGTTGAGAGAATTTTGAATGACTTGGTTTATGGCACCATAGGATAGTCATGAAGTTATAAGGTGACTAAGGTTAGGAAAACCGTCCTATGATCCGCCAGAGCCGGAGGGATCTACCCATGGACAATACCAATTAGATAGTATTAGAAAGTCCGTAGGTATGATCATGAAAAAAGGAGAATTGTGAGAATGAAGAAAGAAGGGGTTGAAGAATCAAAAAGAAATGAAATGAAAAAGGGTGAAAAGAAATAGCCATCCAATTATTCAACCTTAGGGCAGAAACCGGGTTCAATTTCATAATCTACTGATGGTTGCTAAGGCAACATCGGTATTGAAGACAAGACGTCATGGACCCAGTGACGCAATGCACTAAACCTTCTAGCCACTCAAGTTCTCTTAAAAGAACTTGTTTCATTCTCACGGGGAACTAGTGTAATCTATCAACTTATCTCTTAGAGATGGTTGATATTGAAGCAGGAGACCTCTCCCTAATCTCCGCATAGGAAAACCAAATGCACGTATTGAGTCTAGAGCCTCGAGATGCATAAAAAGATCTCATAGGAACACGTGATATTTCTACCCTGGTTGTTCAACATTAAGGACACTAGTGGTAAACTTATGAGTCCTACGCAGATCTTAGCAATCTGCCAGAACATTTATGAGGGATGTTGCTTATGTAACTCCAAGTGATTGAATGGAAATTCCTGCCAGGGTCAACATTAAGCAGCCCTGAAAGCAGGTCACGTAGGTAATTCCTTGTGGATTACGCTTAGTGGTCGCAGTGGTTACAAACGGTCAACAGTCGTGGAGTGATCTCCAGCGACTCACCCAATCGTTGATCTACTTAGGTACTTCGTGTAAATCCTCTTAGGGTTTGCCGATTGGGAACAGTCTTGGTAAGGGTTAGAACGGTCTTAGGGTTTGCCGATTGGGAACGGTCTTGGTAAGGGTTTACCGATAGATTTGTTACTAACTGTTTACTTGCAGGAATTTCTGATGATTGCAGTTGATTGCTAAAAAGATGCAGATCCATCGAACACATGCTCACACTTCGACATCACAATCTAAGAAATCATGATCATTGATTGGGCTAAAATCTATGCTTCCACAACTTTGATACAGAAGATCATGATCCTGAAAAGTGTGAGCATGCCAACACAAAGATGTTCATATCACATGGAGACGTCACTACTCAAAGATGACTTTCAGACACTCATTTGGATGATGAACTCGAAGATATTTCCAAAGATCATCCATCATATTGAACAAGTCATCCAGAGTCTACCACATAAAGCACAAAGATCACAGCGATGAAGAATCAAAAGGTTACGAGCTACGAAGATGTCTTCAAAGACTTATATGCTATGATTCAATATTTATTTTCTGGGGTGACCTCCCTTAGGGGGAGATTGTTAGGAATACGTTTATTCATCTGAAGACTCGGTCACCCCGAGTATAGCTTAGCATGTTGTAGCTCATAGTATTTATTATATTAGTTAGAACGTAGTCTAGTATTAGTTAGTATTTGTGGTGTTGGGTCGGGTCTTCACCCACTGTCAGCCCGCTCCACAGCCCGTTTCAGGGGGCGTTTAGTTGCTTGTATAAATACCCCACTCCACTAGTAGAGAGGTTTGGACCTTTCACTTAATCTAATATTCTTCTTGTTTCTCTCTCAAGAAAAGGCTCCCAACTATCTTTCTACGTCTCTCTAATCTCTTCATCTAATTCGATCCATAAATAACAAGAACCATACATGTTATGTTTATGAGTATATTACAAAGGTCCTGGGTTATTAAGTGACCTCATCCTTGGTTTCACTCTCTAGGTCATCTCCTATATTAGTTTTGTATTCCGGACCTAGTTGCAAGCATTCTTTGTAGAAACCAAGTATCCTATTCATAACATATTCAACTCCTCTACGTCTATCCTCATCATTCCTGTAGTAAACCGCTTGTTTGTGTTCCTTTTCTATGTTCGATAGGAGGCGGTATTGTTCAATCTTATAGGGCATTTGGTAAGCAATCTCATCATTCTCTTTCTTGAACCTAACTATCCCTAGAGTCGGATCATAACTCATCTTAGAGGTCTCAACGAATGGTTTTCCGAACACTACTTGACTTAGGCAATCATCTATCACCAGACGAGTATCCTCCACTATCACAAAGTCGGTCTCATAAGTGAAGTTTCCAACAATCACATGCAATCCTTTCACTCTTCCCACAAAATTACTTATCAAATTCTTGTTGGGCAACATCCTATAACCAAGTTGTTTCTTTATTACCCAATTATAATAAGTCCTAGTCATGATGTTTATAGGAGACCTAGGATCGGTATAAGCTTTCCATACATGCATATGCCCAATGTTGCATGGTATGTTGATATTACAGGGATCACCTACTTTAATAAGGGGTGAACCAAGGATATATGGTGTCTCGGGATCATCAAATAAATCCTTGTGATATTCCCGTTCTTCATTGGTGGGCAACATATCAAAGTATTCTTCTATGTTTTCTACTTCCTCTAACTTCTCTCCCTTATCAACCTCAAGTTCCTTAATTTCATCCCTAGTCTCGGTTTCTACTCCAACTTCATCCTTGTTACTTTCTTCTATATCCTTATCCATTGGCTTAATGGTGACAACATTGACAAAGTGTACGTGTTTGGATGACGAGGGGTCCTTAGTTTGGATTTCGCTATTGGCGTCCCTAGTGTCCTTCCTAGGTGTAGTCAACGCTTGGTTGTTGAGGGCTTTCAACAAGTTGTCAATCTTATTAGTCATCTCCGTTTGTTGTTGATTGAGGTCGGTTTCAAACTTAGCTATGCGAGCTTCTTGAGATGCCATAAACTTGGACATCAATCCTTCAAGATTGTTGGTACTACCATAGTTGTTAGAAGGATTGTTGTTGAAAGTATGGTTGGAGGGTGGACTGTTTGGTTGGTAACGATTAGGTGGATTGGAAGAATTGTTTTGGTTTTGTTTCCACCTAAGGTTCGGGTGATTTTTCCAAAAAGGGTTATAGGAATCACCGTAAGGGTTTGGCTCGGGCTTGAAAGTGTACCACTTATCTCCCGCTTCGTCGGTACGCGAGGATGTGTAGTCCGCAAAAGCTGTTCCGGGGAGTTCCACGCAATCACGAGTGTCATGGGGGCCATGATAAAGTCTTTTCGTAGTATATAATTATTCCGAAGAAATACTCGTGAAAGGATTTCCCCGGGTCGTTTTCCCAGCGAAGGTAGAATGGAGTCGTGAATTATCGAATCGCGAAATCGAGTCGTGAAAAGTGGTAAAGTGAAAAATATGATTTTGGAATTCAAATTATTAAAAGTAATAGTGAAATAAGCAGAATGTACAAGCTAAATATGTACAAACGTTAAAAACATAAAAACGGAAATGCACACGCGTTATTTAAAACGTAACGTTTATTGAAAAATGATCCTACGAACTTGGAAATATTTTCTAAAAATCTTAAACTATTAACAAGAATTTTAAGAAAAAGAAAAATATTTTTTTAAGTTTTTATTCATTTTCTAGAATTTATTTTCTATTTTTGGAATTAAAAATGAATTAAAAATAAAGAAAAATAGAAAAATAAAGTGAAAATTTATAAAATCTATTCTGAAAAATATAAAATATAACAAAAGAATTATCTAAAATATTTTTGTATTTTTAAAAGCTTTTTCTGAATTTTTATTGATTTTTATTATTTAAAAAAATGATTTAAAATTGATTATTAACTAAAAGAAATTAAGAAAAATAGTAAATGAACTCAGAAAATTATGAAAATTTTACAGAAAATCTAAAATATTATAATAAGCTTGCAGAAAAATTTTGGAAAAGAAATGTTAAGCAGAAGTGCTTATTTTGAGCTAAACAGATTATGGCAAGTGCTTATTAATAAGCACTTGCCACAAAACTTAACCAAATTGAAACCACAGATGCAATGTATGTAATTAAGCTCAAACTGACTTAGATATTATGAGAGATCACTCAGAAAAACTAAATGCAAGCAATAAGCAGTTTGATACTAAGCTAATCAATAAGCAGATATCACTCAGAATAAGCCAGGAACTCAGGACTGAATGAAATAACAAAAACTTAACCAAGGCAACTAAGATATATCAATTAAGCTCAATATTCAAGCTCAAATAAGCTATAGCAGCTCTATGTACCAAAACAGAAAACAGTGGGCTAATCCCCTACCTTGCAGGTATAAATAAGCACAACAAATAAGCTCCTAAGTACAAACTGATGGGGGCAAGTACTACTCTATACTACTGAGTATCTAAAGAGTGCATAAGCCCTATGTGAAGATATCAATTGCTGACCTAAAAGAAACCCAAATCAGATGACAATTCAACCAATTACAAGCAGCTATTGACTTTTAATTACACACTCAAGTTGACTAAATTCGATTTCAGTTGATCAAATTTTACCCTAGATGTATACTAATGGTGTTTAAGAATTAGAAATACTGAGACAAACATAAAACACACCAGATTAATTAATAGCAGATTGAAATTAGTACACTAGCAGGTAGAAATTAAGTTTCCTATCAACTTTGACTTTTATACTAGACTGACCACATTTATGATTTAGTTAACTACCATATATCTAATGCAAGCTAACAATGCTAAAAAACTATCAGAATGATAACTAGATCATGCAGAACTTTCCTAAACCAAACACCCCTGCAGGAGACTAATTACACTAGGTCTAAGAGTAATAAGCTACAGATTACCACAACTATAAACCAAATAAGTCAGGAATGACTTAATCACAACAGAACAACAACAATCAACAACAATCTAGCATTAAATTCTAGTATCTCAGATCCACAATAAGTATCTCAGTCAACTAATGAAAAGATAAACTAGCACAAATCTAATCAAACAGATGAACTACTCATCAATCAAGCTCCACTGCAACAATAATAACAACTATACTATCAAACTACATTAAATCAACAGCAAATTCAATGATCTAAACAGATGCACTAGATATACTTTGAAAATCAGAAACGTACCAAATCAATCTCCCTCGGCATGAACAGAGGGAGTTCCCTATGCTAGCCTGTCTCTAGACAGGCTGAGATCATCCATGGCTATCTCAATCTATCATTCATCCACCAATTTCCAATCAAAATCTGTCACAGTTGACTTACTTTGACCAAAGTGTTGAAAAATTATGAAACTGAAAATGACTATATCAAAAGCTAGATGAAGCTTATTTGAGATTTAACAAACAACAATTTAGCTAAATTGACAGCTAATTCACAAATCAAAAGATTATTTTTTATATTTTCTGATTTTTTAATAAAACAATTTAATGAAATGAAAGCTGAATTTCAATGGAAAATGAATATGTAGACTGAATTAAGCTAATGAAACAATTTCTAAACTATTAAGCAGAAATCAAAACTTAAACTAGATTGATTAAAAGGAAACTGATTGCATTAAAAAGTAAAATTGTTACAATTGAAATGTAAAAATTACACTAAATACTAAGAATTAAAAATGGCAGAGCTTCGCTATTCGAAACTCCACACCTAAAACAAGCTATCTAACACTCTTTTTATAGCAAATGTGAGGTGAGGGTTCACGGATTGCCAACATGGCAATCCGTGTGACTTTGTGTTTGTTTATAGCAGTCCTGAGCCGTTTGATCAACTTCAATCATTTCCCAATTGAGAATAGCCCTTGGATCGCGAATTGTGACGCGTTTGTACCAGTAATAGCCTGCCACGTAGCACCCCGTGTGTTTCTTAGCCTATGACACACTCTGACATCATCCAATCTTCTAGAAGCGTACTTGATTTAACAGGTTTACCCTTAATTGTGGTAACAATTGAGAATAGGGTCTAGGGTTCTTGAGGGAATAGTAGTTTTCTGGGTATTAGAGGTAAAAGGGGGGCGGGTAAACTTGGTACGGGTGAATAATATATTATTATGTTTGACCTTGGGGTTTTGGGTGGGTTGACCGGGTATAAAAGTGGGCTTGGGTTTTTTATATTTTGAGATTGAATGGGCTTTGGGTAAAAGAATGTGGAGTGGGCTGTTGTGTATAGTTTTTGGACCAGGCTTTGGTATAAGTATTTTCAGATTTTGGTGATATAATTACAAGGACCAATAGTGTAATATACTGAAACTTAGAGAACCACTTCTGCCAATTATGAAATATTAATCCAAGGGCCACTTTTGACAAACTATGCTTCTTCAAGGTATATTTAGACACTTTAAGCTCAAATATTGATCAATAGCTTCCTCGGCTCGGCTTTAAAAACTCTTTCCAAATCCCGTGCTCGTTTTGTCATTTTAAGCTTGATTTTGTCCATTTCTTGAAATATCCATACCTGCACAACCACAAACACAAAAACACATATATTTGGCATTTATGGCTCGGTTTTTGGTCTTTTTGGTCAAATAATAGTGAGTGAATAAGCACTCACCAAAATCCCCCCGACTAAGGTATTGTCGTGTCCTCACGCAATGTGATCAATTCACGCTTTTAGGATAAATAATTTCAAAACTCTTTTTACTAACTTTGAAAAGTAGCAAAGAGGTTCGAAAGAAGTAATAAAATCATTTATTCCCGCAAACGCTCCGTTTTCCAAAATTTTTCTTTATTCCTTTATTCCACTTACATTTTCTATTTTTGGACTTTTCTCACTTATACTTGTGACGGTTTATTGAACTTTCATTATTTTGTAATAATTATTAGGGTTAACTAGTAGAAACACTTCTATTTAAGAAGCGACCAAACGGATAAAAATCGTCATCCTTGATTTTTCACAAGTCCCCAAACTAAGCGTACAAACGAGATCACAGCTCATCTACAAATTAGATGCTAACACTACTCATAAAAGTTACTTGTGGAAACTCCTTACTCCCATGTCCTAGGTTTGTATCTCAATATTTTATTTTGTTGAGAAAT
The DNA here is from genome assembly GCA_030686995.1 of Artemisia argyi. Classification (NCBI taxonomy): domain Eukaryota; kingdom Viridiplantae; phylum Streptophyta; class Magnoliopsida; order Asterales; family Asteraceae; genus Artemisia; species Artemisia argyi. Next base: position 71,005,856 of record CM060694.1, on the reverse strand, counting down.
GAATTGCTTCATATTTTCTTGTTTCAATAATTTTTATTCCGATAGTGACACCTAAGTTTAAACTATAAGTAGTTAAGAACCACTGCAATAGAAATTCGGTCCACATCAAGGAATTTTTGGTACATACAATATCAGAAACATATAAGTTGCAGAGTACTACACGTGCACCTCATGTGTCCAATTCAGAATTACACACATGCTCCTCACGCGCCAACAACTTATTTACATTCAAACTCTTATTCATCAATACTTTCGACTTTCACTTTTTTTTTTTTTTTTTTTTTTTCATTTTTCACTTTTTCACTTTTCTCATATTTTTCATACTTTTCACTTTTTTCTTTCTTTCTTGACTTTTCTCATAACATCAATGGAAGCTTATCGGGTAGCTCCAAAACCACATAGATAATCAACTTTTGACTTTTGATTTTTTCACTTTTTGCTCTTTTTTTTGATGTTCCTTGATATGTACCCAACTTCTAAAGCAAAAATTCTCTTAAGAAAACAAAGAACTAAATATTATTCAAACCGAAATACCACTAATTAACCTAGAACATCTATTATATATTGGTGACATTTTCTGATGGGAGTAAAAAGCCACAAGTACCTCTCATGAGCTCTAAAGAGAACCACTACTCCATGTTTAGCATCTAACTTCTAAATAAACTCTATCATTTCTCGCTCTTCGCAATTTAAGATTCCAAGTAATGAAACCCGCGAATACTTAGCCGATAATCAGCCACGCATATATAAAGTCAGTTACGGAAACTTGCAAATTCTAGAAGAAGAATTCGCGTTTTCTAGCTCCTGATGTAAAAGACTAGCGAAAGCTTTTAAGCTGCGCATGTATAAAGTCAAGTACGGGAACTTGCAGATTCTTAAGAAAGAATTCGCATTTTATAGCTCCTTGTGTACAAAACTAGCACAAGCTTATGTGATCATCATTGGTTAAGGGAACAAGCTAGGGCTCAACACACCCGGTCAAGTCAAAATATTTATTCCTACTCTCGCCAGCAAGAAAGTCAACAAGGTGTCAAAACACTTATTCAAACTTTATTATATTTTCGTACGACTTTTTTCAACTTTTTCACATCTTTTTGTACTTTTTTCATGACTTTTTCTCAAAAATTTTGAAATTTTTCAATTTTTTTATTTTTGGTGGAAAAACGGAGTTGCGAGAGTTCACGACAAAGTGCAAGGCAAAAATCAGATCGAACGATCACCCCCCCCCCCCCCCAGACTAAAACGAAACATTGTCCTCAATGTTTAAAAGGTAAAGGTTCTCCTACATAAACCTAAGGCCGTTTATTAATTATGCCAAAAGATAAATGTTAGTTGATAAGATTAGGATATATGGATAAGCAACGAACGCTGAAACTCGAGTGTAGACAAAACAACGAACACGAGAGTCTTCATTATTCGGGCAAATCCTGGACATTCACAAACAAGCACAAACACCAGAAAATGGAAGAGGTAGCCCTCCTCACGTCACATTATAAAGAAAATAGAAATTTAAGAAGATGAAAAGATAAGCATGGGGTGCCTCCCACGAAGCGCTTGTTTTTGTTCACCGAGTCACATGAGCTTGACTCGATCCCCGAATTAATTCGTCCTTGGGGAGAGCAAATAAAATGGACACATGGCACAAAAGATAAAGATGCCAGGGTCAAATACGGTGTCCTCACTCCCGGTGGAGTGGAAAGAAGAAATAATGGGATAAGTATAAAATGGTTGAAACACCCAGATGGTAAAAGCAAATTCGAGTTCAGAAACCTCGTCCACCATTCTAAAATTATCTTCATTCGTACCGGATTCATAATCTATATCGGGTGGTTTTGCAGGTGGACGAGAAGAAAGCAAATCAGAAGAAATGTCATTCTCATCATTCTCAATACCCGGTGGTATCGAGTCATCCGTAGCAGGAAATAGATCGGCATCCTCTAAAAAAAGGTCACGTGACGGATTATCGGAAATAGGTATAGAGTCGATCTCAAAGTTAAAACACTCATAATTCGGAAGAGAGATATCAACATGAATAGAGGGACTGCCACTACTCGTCTCTTCAAATCGAAAAATTTCAAGCTCGGGTAAGAAATCACTATCCATATCGGGGATAGGAGAAAAAGTCAGAGAATCATTTATGCTTCAATACGAGAGATAAGAAGATTGGCATTCAACAATGTTTTACGTAAAGCTTCATCTTTTATTTCCTTATCAACATATTCGTCATTCTCTTCTTCTAAACGTACGAGCTCAGAAGGTTCTTCATCAACATAATCGATTTCTCCACAAGATATAGAATCGTCATCGTCAGAATCGGAGAATATTTCAACACGATTTTCATCAAACGGTATATCATTCGTATCAACATGATTATCAAGACGATTATTTTCAACATCGTTAGAAATCTCCTCGGACTCACTTTGGATTGGGACGAGGTTCTCAACACTAGACTTATTGAATTCGTCCGATTCCGTTGCCGGAATAGTGTTAAGATGCTCGTCCCCCATTGTAAGAGAGTCCTCGGGTTCTACGGAAAAAGAGATAGACTCAATTTGAGGATTAAGAATGATTGTAATCGTGGAATCATCATCGTCGTACATAAAACACTCACAAAATTGGGCTTTTCTTTTTTCTGCAAGAAGTTCTTCCATCGATTTCTCATGAGGCTCGGGAGTAGATGTAATACGATTAACCACCATTTCTTTTAACGTCTCAATGATGGATTTAATTTCAAAAATTTGATTAGTAAATTCAGAAGTTTGTAGGGGTTGATTAAAACCATGAGAATCGTAATATAAATCCGGCTCATAAAAATTTCTAGACGATCCCCCACAATGTTCAAAATTTGATTGATTTTGAAATGAATCACCATTGTAATACGAATTTTGCTCATAAAAATCATTTTGAGGATAACAATCAAAGCTCGGATCGTAAGCGTAAGACGTGTGAGCACTCGGGGCATAGCACATACAATCGGTGTATCCACATACATCACAAAAACATTGCCCACACGACATTCCTTCTTCGGACGGGTTTCCACAATTATAGCAGTAAAACGAAGGTGGTGGTGGTGTATAGTAATCGGGAACGTTTGACGGATTGTTGAACGAATTTTGATCATACGTGTGAGAATTACAATTCAAACAAACGCCATCATGAATATTATCACCACATTGGTCGCACGTACACCACACACATAACCCTCCGAAGAACGGTTCTCCACAATTAGTACAAATTGGATCCATTAGAATTAAACGTGAGAGGGTTTGAGAAAAAAAACAAATGATAAGAGGATAAGAAGATTATTTTTGTTTTTGATTTTTCAAATTTTTATATTTTTTAGAGAAAATATATACAAGATAGTGGAAAACTTAACACAACACGATTTTTCAACACGAATATTCAAAACTCACGTCCACCTTCCCCGGCAGCGGCACCATTTTGATAAAGTCTTTTCGTAGTATATAATTATTCCGAAGAAATACTCGTGAAAGTATTTCCCCGGGTCGTTTTCCCAGCGAAGGTAGAATAGAGTCGTGAATTATCGAATCGCGAAATCGAGTCGTGAAAAGTGGTAAAGTGAAAAATATGATTTTGTAATTCAAATTATGAAAAGTAATAGTGAAATAAGCAGAATGTACAAGCTAAATATGTACAAACGTTAAAAACGTAAAAACGGAAATGCACACGCGTTATTTAAAACGTAACGTTTATTGAAAAATGATCCTACGAACTTGGAAATATTTTCTAAAAATCTTAAACTATTAAAAAGAATTTTAAGAAAAAGAAAAATATTTTTTTGAGTTTTTATTTATTTTCTAGAATTTATTTTCTATTTTTGGAATTAAAAATGAATTAAAAATAAAGAAAAATAGAAAAATAAAGTGGAAAATTATAAAATCTATTCTGAAAAATATAAAATATAACAAAAGAATTATCTAAAATATTTTTGTATTTTTAAAAGCTTTTTCTGAATTTTTATTGATTTTTATTATTTAAAAAATGATTTAAAATTGATTATTAACTAAAAGAAATTAAGAAAAATAGTAAATGAACTCAGAAAATTATGAAAATTTTACAGAAAATCTAAAATATTATAATAAGCTTGCAGAAAAATTTTGGAAAAGAAATGTTAAGCAAAAGTGCTTATTTTGAGCTAAACAGCTTATGGCAAGTGCTTATTAATAAGCACTTGCCACAAAACTTAACCAAATTGAAACCACAGATGCAATGTATGTAATTAAGCTCAAACTGACTCAGATATTATGAGAGATCACTCAGAAAAACTAAATGCAAGCAATAAGCAGTTTGATACTAAGCTAATCAATAAGCAGATATCACTCAGAATAAGCCAGGAACTCAGGACTGAATGAAATAACAAAAACTTAACCAAGTCAACTAAGATATATGAATTAAGCTCAATATTCAAGCTCAAATAAGCTATAGCAGCTCTATGTACCAAAACAGAAAACAGTGGGCTAATCCCCTACCTTGCAGGTATAAATAAGCACAACAAATAAGCTCCTAAGTACAAACTGATGGGGGAAAGTACTACTCTATACTACTGAGTATCTAAAGAGTGTATAAGCCCTATGTGAAGATATCAATTGCTGACCTAAAAGAAACCCAAATCAGATGAAAATTCAACCAATTACAGGCAGCTATTGACTTTTAATTACACACTCAAGTTGACTAAATTCGATTTCAGTTGATCAAATTTTACCCTAGATGTATACTAATGGTGTTTAAGAATTAGAAATACTGAGACAAACATAAAACACACCAGATTAATTAATAGCAGATTGAAATTAGTACACTAGCAGGTAGAAATTAAGTTTCCTATCAACTTTGACTTTTATACTAGACTGACCACATTTATGATTTAGTTAACTACCATATATCTAATGCAAGCTAACAATGCTAAAAAACTATCAGAATGATAACTAGATCATGTAGAACTTTCCTAAACCAAACACCCCTGCAGGAGACTAATTACACTAGGTCTAAGAGTAATAAGCTACAGATTACGACAACTATAAGCCAAATAAGTCAGGAATGACTTAATCACAACAGAAAAACAACAATCAACAACAATCTAGCATTAAATTCTAGTATCTCAGATCCACAATAAGTATCTCAGTCAACTAATGAAAAGATAAACTAGCACAAATCTAATCAAACAGATGAACTACTCATCAATCAAGCTCCACTGCAACAATAATAACAACTATACTATCAAACTACATTAAATCAACAACAAATTCAATGATCTAAAGAGATGCACTAGATATACTTTGAAAATCAGAAACGTACCAAATCAATCTCCCTCAGCATGAACAGAGGGAGTTCCCTATGCTAGCCTGTCTCTAGACAGGCTGAGATCATCCATGGCTATCTCAATCTATCATTCATCCACCAATTTCCAATCAAAATCTGTCACAGTTGACTTACTTTGACCAAAGTGTTGAAAAATTATGAAACTGAAAATGACTATATCAAAAGCTAGATGAAGCTTATTTGAGATTTAACAAACAACAATTTAGCTAAATTGACAGCTAATTCACAAATCAAAAGTTTATTTTTTATATTTTCTGATTTTTTAATAAAACAATTTAATGAAATGAAAGTTGAATTTCAATTGAAAATGAATATGTAGACTGAATTAAGCTAATGAAACAATTTCTAAACTATTAAGCAGAAATCAAAACTTAAACTAGATTGATTAAAAGGAAACTGATTGCATTAAAAAGTAAAATTGTTACAATTGAAATGTAAAAATTACACTAAATACTAAGAATTAAAAATGGCAGAGCTTCGCTATTCGAAACTCCACACCTAAAACAAGCTATCTAACACTCTTTTTATAGCAAATGTGAGGTGAGGGTTCACGGATTGCCATGTTGGCAATCCGTGTGACTTTGTGTTTGTTTATAGCAGTCCTGAGCCGTTTGATCAACTTCAATCATTTCCCAATTGATAATAGCCCTTGGATCGCGAATTGTGACGCGTTTGTACCAGTAATAGCCTGCCACGTAGCACCCCGTGTGTTTCTTAGCCTCTAACACACTCTGACATCATCCAATCTTCTAGAAGCGTACTTGATTTGACAGGTTTACCCTTAATTGTGGTAACAATTGAGAATGGGGTCTAGGGTTCTTGAGGGAATAGTAGTTTTCTGGGTATTAGAGGTAAAAGGGGGGCGGGTAAACTTGGTACGGGTGAATAATATATTATTATGTTTGACCTTGGGGTTTTGGGTGGGTTGACCGGGTATAAAAGTGGGCTTGGGTTGTTTATATTTTGAGATTGAATGGGCTTTGGGTAAAAGAATGTGGAGTGGGCTGTTGTGTATAGTTTTTGGACTAGGCTTTGGTATAAGTATTTTCAGATTTTGGTGATATTGTAATTACAAGGACCAATGGTGTAATATACTGAAAATTAGAGGACCACTTCTGCCAATTATGAAATATTAATCCAAGGGCCACTTTTGAAAAACTATGCTTCTTCAAGGTATATTTATACACTTTAAGCTCAAATATTGATCAATAGCTTCCTCGGCTCGGCTTTAAAAACTCTTTCCAAATCCCGTGCTCGTTTTGTCATTTTAAGCTTGATTTTGTCCATTTCTTGAAATATCCATACCTGCACAATCACAAACACAAAAACACATATATTTGGCATTTATGGCTCGGTTTTTGGTCTTTTTGGTCCGGTTTTGGTCAAATAATAGTGAGTGAATAAGCACTCACCAGGCCACTACATAATTCGCATGAAGAAGTGATTTTATTCACCGGGCTTGAAGGCTTAGGAGCTTCGTAAGATTTCATGAGAAACTTGACTTGGTCCTCATGTTCCATGATCCTACGGTCGGGAGTGCTAGAATTGTTCAAAGGCAAAGATATTGCCTTGACCATTTTGTTCAAATCACGGGGATCATTCCAACTTTCGTTGTCATAGAGAGCAAGATCTTCTATGAGTTCCCATGATTCTTCCGCACTAAGATCACGTAGCTTGCCACCGGCCGATTGGTCAATGGTTCGCCTTGTGGAGAGATCAATATGGTCATAGAAGATTTGGACTTGGAGCCAAAGATCTATGCCATGATGAGGGACTTTTTGGAGTAAGTCCTTGAAACGAGTCCATGTTTCATATAAAGTTTCACCTTGACGTTGTTGGAACATCAAGATATCATTTCTAAGCTTCGTAGTTCTCCCCGGTGGGAAAAATCGAGCAAGGAAACGAGTGGTGAGATCATCCCATGAGGTGATGGATCCTGCGGGTAAATGTTCAAGCCATTGACTAACTTGATCACGTAGAGAGAATTGGAATAGGCGTAATCAGGTCATCTCTCTAGTTGTAACATCAAGGTCTATAGAATCTACAATTTTAAGGAAGTCCTTGAGATGTTGATTAGGATCTTCGGAACGAAGTCCATGGAATGCACATCCGCTTTGCACCAACCGGATGGTGTCGGATCGCAAGGGAGACACATTGGCTCCTTGGGTGAGCTCAATGGTGTTTTGGTAGCCTTGGTGGCTAGGTCGGGAATACTCTCCTAGGGTTCGGGGCCTAAGAGGTTGGTTTACTAGTGGTGGGTTTTGTGGGTGGTCTCGTTGTGGTGGGTTGATGGGTTCAAAGATGTTACCACCTTCCATGATGTCCGATGGTAAAGATTACGAACAAAGGCATGAAGAAATAAGATAGACTAAAGAAAACCTAAAAATAAAAATAAAATCTTACTAGAAAGGAATCTAGCAAGTAGACCTAATAAAAACAAATCCTAACCTAGAAAATAACTATTTCCCCGGGCCGCGACGCCAAAAACTTGATGAGTGGGAATTGCACCAGGCTTTACCTCTCGACGGATCTCGAGAAGCTTACAACCCCCACCAGGCAGTGTACCTGATCATTGTAGTATAGTATAGTGACAAGTAACGGGGGATTGATCATTCAACTCAGGAATAGTGTCACTAGGATTAGAAAGCCTAAAAACTAGGTCTAGAGGTGAGGGATGATTCTTTTTGTATTTTTATATTTTTATGAAAGCAAGTAAAATCTCGGGTTTTGGAAGAGTGGTCGGAATTAGTTGCTAGTCAACTAACCCAATAACTAAGATGCAATCAAAATAAAATAACAGAAATGTAAATAAAGCTAATTAAACTAGTGGTGTGAACAGTGGATGGGAGAATTGTGTTTACTTAGATTTCATTACTCCCTAGATATCTTTTACAAGTTAATTGTTTGTTACAGTTGCGTGGATGACGGGTTATATTCCTTAAGAACAATTGTGGGGTGGCGTACGTACTTCCCCAACTCTATAAGCTCCTACTTCACTCTTATGTTTAGCCTACAAGAAGCTCCTAACATGGGATCACTAGAATTCGCTCATGCATTAAATACAACCATAAAAACCTAGTACGCATTGGTTCATGTTTCTTAAGATGTTCAAGCAAGTTACACAATGGAGATCTGCCAGTTTTCTTAAGCCTAACATCGAAATCATTCATCCAATACAACTATAAACATGCAATCAACCTATAATCAACATCTAGGTTTCATTACATCTAAGCAAACACACAAAAGATCTAGCCTAGCATGTTAAAATCAAGACAAGCGTAAGATATATTCAAACAACACATAGACATATTGAATGAATTGAAAGGATACTTATCTCAATTGAAAATGAAAGGTTTCAAGGGGTGAAAACCCTTGAAAATACTGTAAAAGTCGTGCTAGAGTTTATTAAGTTCGACCCTAAAATTCTCCTCTCAAGTTCCACACTTATTGAATGAAAATTAGAAAAGTGTATATAGATTTCATGAGGTGACGGCGTCAAGAAGAAACTTCTGACGCCGTCATCTCGCCGCCAATAAAATTCTCGGACTGCCTAGATCCAGATCTGACGCCGTCATGTGTATTGCTGCTCTGGGCCGTCACCACTTTTACTTTTGACGGCCTTGTTCTGACGCCGTCATGTTTTCTCTGGGCCGTCATCATTTGTGCTCCTGACGCCGTCACAAAATTGCTCTTGACGCCATCAGGTACTGTTTCCAGCAAGGAAAATCAAGACTTTGCCGTTTTCTTCACTTTTATGCTCCAAAAACGTCCGAAATGCTTCCTTTTCCAGAATTCACTCCAGAAGTACCTAAAATCACAAACGGAACGATTTAGGGCAATAATTGATCAAATAAATTCCAATTCCGGCTTAAATGACCCCCTAAGAACGGATCATTTTTCGCCTCATCACCGCACTATTTTAATTGATGTAAAATTGAATATTTCCAATTATGATATTTCCTCTAAAGTGGTTTATATAAAACCGTCCTTTGTACCCTTTGTTATGATAACAATCGAGTAGCACCCCCAGACTTGTAGGCTTCCGCTGATCTGGTTTTCGGGGTGTCACACTTATGTTTGATCTCAGTTTGATAAAGGAGCACAAATTATAAGAAAGCTATTTTCGTCAAAAGAGCAATTTCATAACTCGTAGGTTCAAATCAAGATTCATATCTACACATTAAGTGATTTCTCTCGAAATAGTATTTCATATCAAGTCTAGATTATTATTGATTCTTCTAAGTGGATTTCTCCTTTCAAAGACTAGAAACACAGACAAGTTCCAAGAATTGCGTTTAACAAGTTGGTTCTTTCGACCTATCCCAACATATTATATTCAACCAGTTTCAACAAATAAACATAATAAGACTAGAGATGAAATAGTTTACAATATTAACTTGAAATTGGTAGAGATCAAAACACAATCATAAGTCGCTTTATTATATTCACGTATCCAAGCAATCACAAGAGGTTTAGCCTCTCATGGCTAATGAGTTCATAACAACAGAAGTGAGTAAATAGTAAACAAGAGACATACAGATTAGATTTACCAAATGATTACACAAGTGTCACAAGTAACCAAGAATTCGACACCAACAAGTATATAACACCCCTTGTCCTGATTCGTTCACCCCTGCAAATGGCTCTGGATCACGTATTACTTCAGACCTTAACTTAATGAAATTGGTTATAGAGTGGAGAGTTTAAATACTTGCAAATAATCTCTATTTATAGGGATTTTGATAGGCGAAGTACGGCGCACTTGATTTGTGAGTGCGGCGCACTTTCTTATTTTCTTGGCACCAAAATTTCATAAATGCAGAGGAAGTACGGCACAATTTATTTTTATGATCGGCACACTTTTATTAAATATTATATATTGACTTCCTTTGACCGAGAGGTAAGTGCGGTGATACGTGGGAATCGCACCAGGCTTTACCTCTCAAGGGATCTTGAGAAGCTTACAACCCCCACCAGGCAGTGTACCTGATCGTTGTAGTATAGTATAGTGACAAGTACCGGGGGATTGATCGTTCAGCTTAGGAATAGTGTCGCTAGGATTAGAAAACCTAAATACTAGTTCTAAAGGTAAGGGATGATTCTTTTTGTATTTTATATTTTATAGAAAGCAAGTAAAAATCACGGGTTTGAAGGATTTGGGCGGAATTAGTTGCTAATCAACTAACCCAATACTAAAGATGCAATCAAAATAAAATACTACAAATGAAAATAAACTAAATTATACTAAAGTTGTGAGCAATAAGTGGAGAAAATGTGTTTACTTAGATTTCACTACTCCCTAGACATCTTTTACACGTTAATTACTTGTTATAATTGCATGGATGACGGATCGTATTCCTTAATACCATTCATGGGGTGGCACACTTAACTCCCAAATTCTATGAGCTCTTATCTCCTCCTACACCATGCCCAGCACAACTATAGGGATTGTAAACAGTGGCTCATGCATTAAATACAACCAATAAAGACCTAGTGCGCGTCGGTTCATGTTTCTTAAGATGTTCAAGCATGTTACCAATTGGAGATCTGCCAGTTTTCTTAAGCCTAACATATAAATCATTCATCCAAGACAAGTATAAACAAGTAATCAACACATAATTAACATCTAGGTTTCATTAGATCCAAGCAAACACAAGATAGATCTAGCCTAGCATGATGGAATTAAGACAAGAACAAGATATAGACAACCAACATATAGACATATTGATTGAATTAAAAGAACACTTATCTCAATTACACATGAAAGGTATCAAGGGTTTGGAACCCTTGAAAAACCTGTAAAATTCGCACCAAAATCGTACTTAAGGTTTCTCCAAAACTTCTCTCCTTTTAATGTGAAAATTAGAAAACTATATATAGGAAAAGGGGTCTGACGGCGTCAAGACCAACCTTGTGACGCCGTCACCTCGCCGCCAAAACTCTTCTCGGACTGCCTTGATCTACATTTGACGCCGTCAAGACTTAATCATTTCCAGGCCGTCATGACTTTTACTCTTGACGCCCTACCTTCGTGACGCCGTCAAATCTGTAGTGGGTCGTCATGGAATTTTGCTCTTGACACCATCAGAGTGTTACTCTTGACGCCGTCACCTACTGTTCCCAGCATGGATAATTAAGACTTTGGCGTTTTCTTCAGTTTTATGCTCCGAAAACGTCCGAATTGCTTCCTTTTCCAGATTTCTCTCCCAAAGTACCTAAAATCACAAAAGGAACGATTTAGGGCAATATTTGATCAAATAAATTCGAATTCGGGCTTAAATGCCCCCTAAAAACGGATCATTTTTCGCCTCATCATATACCCTTACACTTGAGATTTGCTTGTCCTCAAGCAAATGCGCTTTTGTTCTACTCAAAAGACAAGTTAGGGGTCATTTAACACTTATATAAAAGTAATTACAACAAATAATCGTTCCACTAAAGACCAATAGACAAGCACAAAGGTCATATACAAGCACCTCACAAATAGTGTTTAGATACTCACATCTCTCGGGTGTAATAAAGTGTAAATTACAATATGGAAACGGAAGATATCTCTCACTACCTGTCATAGCAAAATAGATTAACATAGGCTTGGGAAAGGATCAAACCTCCACCACATGGCGTAAGCACCTAGGATAAACTATCAAAGAGGTCTTTTAAAGGGTTGTAACGTTAGATGTAGGGATATGAAATACACGGTTTTGTTGGATAAAGGAAGTTTTACTGGTGGCGAGTTAACAATCTTGGTTAATTACATGTACAATATGGCGTTGCTAAGCCAAGACTAAACTTGACTTAAGCTAATAAATGAAAAATAACAAAAAACATAAAATGAACATAGAATAAAAAGGGATGGTAGTCCGTATGTTTTTTTTTTTTTTTTTTTTTCCTTTTTCTATTTTTTTTCTTTTTCTTGATTTTTCGATTTTTTTTTTTTTTTTTTTTTTTTTTTTTTTTTTTTTTTTTTTTTTGCATACACTCTTACCCTACCATCCAAAATAATACATCATAGGGAATGAATATTCCCCTTACACTTGAATCTTTACATATTTTACATTAAACTAATCTAATGACTCGAATTAAGAAAATCAAAACACTTTGAGCACTTTTAAGATTAACGTACATATGGGGGGTAATAAATGATGTTCTTCCCCATTACTCCATAAAATAAGTACTTTACCCATAAGTCCCAATCGTCCCAAAAAAATATGTACAAGGATATGACTCGACTTAGCAACCATGTAATCAATTAGAAAGTTAACTTAGGGTTTAATAAATAACAATAATGCACTAAAAATGAGTGCATACACGGAAGGCTGAGGCGATTTTGTTGTACATTTAAGTGGGGTGTAACAAATTCTTCCTTTAAGTAAAATGCTTAAAGTTAGAAACGAAAAGATAGGCTCGGAGGGGTGTACTAGGGGTTTCGTGTACTAAAAATGAGTACAACGCTAAGGGTGTGGGAAAAATTAGTTGACTTAACTAGCCAAGTAATATGACTTAAATGGTCAAGTAATTATGATACGGGTTTAACACAAGGGTGATCCTAATGCCTCTTATCATGTAGTAAATCCTACTACACGAATGTAGTCTCACTAGCGGTCTCGGGATGCATCACTAACGCAAGTTCTAGAATCTAAATGTTACCGGTACACTCATAAGCACTAATAGTAAATGCTTTTCCTATCAAATCTAAAGGCGAACCTCACAGATTTGGGTGGAAAATTTTTCTGAATATACGGTTATGTGTTAGTCATACAATCTCCTATCCATGAGACGCTTGCTATGGCTAAAGTTTCACTCCTAAATGTTGTAAAAAAATTTAAATTTGGCGCTAAAATTGCACTAACCAGTATTTCTCAAAGTTTTATTACACATCTACCATTAAACAAAACAAACTCAAGCGAAAGTGCATATGTAAGGTATCATCTTTTTACCCTCCCCATACACTTAAGATGAACATTGTCCACAATGTTCAAGTAAAGAATGTAAAAGTTAAAAAGTAAAGAGAATGAAATCAAATACTCCCCTGATTCGCTCGGTATGGATAATAGGGTGGCCAGGTTAAATCTTCCTCCAAGAAAATGAACAATCAAAGCTTCCCTTCCAGAATATAAATCATCTTCTTGTCATACATAACCTGTAAAACCTGATAAAATAGACAAGACATCCTCACGTAAAATCGGCGGCATCCTATATAAGTTACTAAATCCTAGAAAACAAGATAAGATATAATGCTTGTGGAATGAAGTTTGCAGATCTACTGGAGATTATAAAACTTAATAATTCACAAAAACCATAAGACTCCGTTTGTCACAACTCACCATTTCAGGTCATTTCCCGAACTTTGGAAAAACAGTATTCATCAAACACTATTCATCAAAACACTATTCATCAGTTTACTATTCATCATTTTTGGTGTCAGTTTGACATTCCGAGAAGCATTCAGAAATTTTACTATTCACTAAACACTATTCATTGCCGGAAAAGATTTCATCATTCACGTGCATTATTCATTTCATCGTAAATTTAGTTTACGAGTATTAAAATTCGCGTAACCGTATTGGTTCAGGTGCGAATTCATGCATTATCAGTAATGATATTTCATACGGACTGGAGATAGTCTGCATATCATCAGTAGGTCATTTACATGTTATACCACTCTTAGGATTTTCAAATTTATATTTTTATACATTTAACGTTTTCCTTATAATTATTTATAAATAAACGTTAACACCCGGTTTATACACGACGAATATATCTAAATATTCCCACAATGGTCCTGACATATTTTTATATCCATTTTATTATCATAAAAGTTATAACCTTCAGTTATCCAGTATTTTGGAAATTTATTTTATTTATAACGTAAGCTTATGAATATTACGACAGTTTTCGTGAAAACTAAACAATAATCACCCGAACACTCAGTAATTGTACCTAACATAATTTTAACATTTTTATGACTTTATTAAGTCCCGGTTAACTTTGTTAACATTTATTTCTATCAAACCCGGTACCCGATTATAACTAATATTTACACAAAACCACAACTAATACTACACTAAATTTTGCTAAGTTATCAAAACCGATTTTGCTTCTTTCTTTCTTATATAAAACCGGCCACAAGACACCCCTAAACCACTTGACCCTTATTTTTCTAACCATATGTATTTATGTATGCATATTATACTATATAACTTAACACCTATATTTACCAAAAACTCCTAAAACATAATCATATACAAATTTGAGAATCAAAAAGCACAAACCTCATCTCTTTCACCCCAAAACCAAAACCCACGACCCTACTATGATCCATAATCAAAATCCATTATTTTTCAAAGATCAAAGCATCAAAGTTGTTCATTTCATCATCCTAATCAAGAATTATAACACAAAAACACAAGTAATCCAAGGTTTCTCATCATCTCATCACCTATTATTTCAAAGTGAGTATTCAAAATTATTTTCATGTTTTCATCTAATTAACACATGTATCTTATAGTATTCATGCTTAATTTCAAGCACAAACTAGTTATACCACTTTATTTTTGAATACTTTTTGAACATACAAACCCTAGATTGTGATTTAGGTGTTCCCTTGTTAAATTAACTTGATTACTAGTCATTAGGAACCCATGGCACCCTAAGAAGGTGTATGGTAAGATTAGTATAGATTTGTGGTGTTTGCAAGAGATTTGGTTGAAGTAAAAACTAGTTTTGAACCTTGGAAATGGATTTCTAACAAGTTTATAAACATGCTGTCCTATTTTGGTAAAATCTGGAAAATCAGTAAACACAAATGAAACTTTGGCAAAATTTTTAGAAAATACCTTCAAAAACGAATCCGTAGGCGAAAGAACGGATTAAAAAGAGTTAATAACGAAGAAGTTATGATTTTTGCAAGATTGTTGACGAAAAGTATTTTTCTGGAAAATAGTTGCTGATGGACGTTTTTCGTCGGACAAAAAGAGGCTTTAGACATAACCCGGAGGAGCCAAGCTTTCCAAAATATATTACTACATATTAAGACGTAACCGTGGATATAAAGAACAAGTAAAACGGGCTTATAACGACAAAGATATTCACGTTTCAATATCGGCAAAAATCCTCTCTAATTGGCAGCTTTTAGAAATAATAATAACACTACGTACTAAATTCTAGATTTTCTAGAAATATTAACCAAGTACCCAATTTCATAACTAATGATGTATTAGTGATTACAAGTATCTTTTCATTACTACAAGGCGATATTTCAAGGATTTCAAACCGAGAATTTCAAAACAAACATTGGTACATACGATATATATATAAGTATATATATTGCAACTAGTTTTATTTTTCTAATAGCCATATTTTTCCTAAGTCTTGGAATATATATTTTTGATAACAACAAGTGTTTTTCAAAGAGTAGAGTGGTATAGGAAACATGTGCATGGACATTCATAACATCATTTCATGATCTAAAGTAGATCGTTCATCATTCACATTAGGTTGCGGCTAGTGTGCGCGCCTTGTTTTTCAGCTCATTACATGTTCATGGTACCATCATATTGGGTTGCGGCAGCAAATTGTTCATTGTTGTTCATTTCACTTCATCACAGTTTCATCAGTTGAGGTGAGTTTTCATAGCCCCATTTTCAATTCAACATTTTTGATTGTTTTCAAATCCCACGGGGGGGGGGGGGGGGGGGGGGGGAATACATTGCATCAACCATTTTTGTACGAGCCCAAGTATCAAAACCCATGTACATAGCTTAAGTTACCTTGCCATGTGATAAGTCCCCTGTATCATCATGAACCGTTAATTTACCGGTAAGCGAGAGTGAGTGGATAGATCTATCGAGGGTGACGCCTCCATCCGTGGTAGTGATTACCAACAGTAAGCGGATGCATGTCATGTCTTTTACATTTGAGTGTTTCGGCAGAACATTCAGGAGGGGCATAGTTTCATCAGTCATAGCTTCGGTGTCATGAGCTTAAGGTCTATTGTACAATTTTCATGAGATTTTTATCTTGCACTTTTACTTGTGGTGGCCGTACATCATTACATTTTACAAACCTATGGAATTCAGCAACATTCGTGTTGACGTTTTAGCAATGTATTTCAGGTTATTAAGGTAGCTCATGTGACATGCATTTGGACCTTCATGGAGTCGCGGAGTCGACGCGTCTCATCATTATTTCATGCACTTATGTAAACGTTTGATCTAGTATGACTTGGATTTCATAAACATGCAACACATTTTGGGGACCTCATTTTGTAAACTCTGGATTATTTCAATGATCAAATGCAGTATTTTCCAAACGACACTTTAGGTCGTTCAATGTAACTGTAACTGTGGTGCTATGACAGACACCCCCAGGTATTCCATTCCGCTGCAAGTCAGGTAAATTGGGGGTGTGACAGATTGGCATCAGAGCTAAGGTTATAGCGAACTAGGATGTATCTTGGACCCTAGACTATAACCACATCATCATAGCATCTCATCATTTCATCATAAGTGCATAATCATGATACATGTTGTTTCATACATACCCTGTGCGAGTTATTTATACTCATATCCATATATGTATATCATTTTATTGACCTGGTTCACAAGTGACACGCCTTCAGATACTCACCCTGACATCCTTTTATCGGATTCCGACATTGAAGATGCCTTGTCATCTTCCACTACCATTATACCACCAGTTGCACTTACACCACCATTAGCACTATTGATTTGCCATAGGAACAGGGTTTTCCTATCATTCAGCCCATACATAGAATGCCTTTTGGTAGAGTATTCAGACTTATCTTAATGGACTTATTAGGATGTTTATTGCAAGGAAGATAGTGTGTTTTCTTTCCATCACTAGTAGGGCACTTACTACTCAGGTACTATCACCACCATCAGTTACTTATTACACTATTGGCCTTCCCACAGTGTGTACTTTAGTTTTACCTTTTGGATGTCGCGAGGTAGCACAAAAGAGGATAGTATTTCATTTACTGGTACCATCATTGTCGTTTTCCTTTTTCATTCCCACTTGCCATGAACTAGATAACACCTAGTAGATAATACCAATAACACGGACTCAACAGAAACATCCGCAGATTCTTCAGGAATGGTTCAGAACCTACATTATCTAAGATTTGATAGATGCACAACTTCAGACACCACTTCAGGACTATCTCGACCTTATGATGCCACAAACCTGATTTCAAACAGAGGGACACTGATGAGGCGAAAAATGATCCATTTTTAGGGGGTCATTTAAGCCCGAATCCGAATTTATTTGATCAAATATTGCCCTAAATCGTTCCTTTTGTGATTTTAGGTGTTTGGAGAGTGAATTCTGGAAAAGAGGCTATTTTGGACGTTTTTGGAGCATAAAGTGAAGAAAACGACAAAGTACCAAAAATCCAAGCTGGAAATACAAGGTGACGGCGTCAAGGGTTTGCTCTTGACGGCGTCAGACATGAAGAATAATTTACCGTAGCTGGTGACGGCGTCAGATGGAGTTATGACGGCGTCAAAGTGACCAAGATTAATTTACCGTGGGTGGTGACGGCGTCACATAGGCCGTCACGATTGGATCTAGGGCGTCCGAGGAAGTATATGGCGGCGAGTTGACGGCGTCAGATTTAACTCTTGACGCCGTCAGGACGATTTTCCTATATATAGTTTTCTAGTTTTTTTCATTAAAAGAAGGAGAAGTTTTGGTGAAACCCTAAAGACGATTTTGGTGCCTCTTTTACAGGTTTTTCAAGGGTTCCAAACCCTTGAGACCTTGCATTGTAATTGAGATAAGTATACTCTTAATTCAATCAATATGTCTATGTGTTGGTTGTTTATCTTTTGTTCTTATCTTAATTCTACTATGCTAGGCTAGATCTCTCTTGTGTTTGCTTAGATCTAATGAAACCTAGATGTTGATTATGTGTTGATTACTTGTCTATTCTTGTTTTGAATGAATGATTTTATATGTTAGGCTTAAGAAAACTGGCAAATCTCCAAATGGTAACATGCTTGAACGTCTTAAGAAACATGAACCGAGGCGTACTAGGTCTTTATTGGTTGTATTTAATGCATGAGCCACTGTTTACAATCCCTATAGTTGTGCTGGGTCATGGTGTAGGAGGAGATAAGAGCTCATAGAGTTGGGGAGTTATGTATGCCACTCCACGAATGGTATTAAGGAATACAACCCGTCATTCATACAAGTGTAACAAGTAATTAACATGTAAAAGATATCTAGGGAGTAATGAAGTCTAAGTAAACACAATTTCTCCAATTACTGCTCACAACCTTAGTTTAATATTAGTTTAATTTTATTTTCATTAGTTTAATTAGTTACAAAGTAGTTTTTGGGTTAGTTGATTAGCAACTAATTCCGCCCACTCTTTCAAAACCCGAGATTTTAATTGCTTTCATAAAATATAAAAACACAAAAATAATCATCTTTCATCTCTAGAACTTTTAATTAGGTTTTCTAATCCTAGCGACACTATTCCTAAGCTGAACGATCAATCCCTCGGTACTTGTCACTATACTATACTACAACGATCAGGTACACTGCCTGGTGGGGGTTGTAAGCCTCGCGAGATCCCTCGAGAGGTAAAGCAAGGTGCGATTCCCACGCATCAAGTTTTTGGCGCCGCAGCCCGGGGAATAGTTATTGTCTAGGTTAGGATTTCTTTTTATTAGGTCTACTTGCTAGATTCCTTTCTAGTAAGATTTTTATTTTTATTTTTAGGTCTTCTTTAGTCTATCTTATTTCTTTGTGTTCTTTGTTCGTAAACAATTTCGATGGATAACAATAACATTGATCGCTTGATTCCTGTTATTCGTGTTTTTCGTCGTAGGATTTTCCAAATGCCCGCCCCACTTCCTTTAGCAGAAAATGAGAACCCACCTAACATGTCACCCAACCACCACTTTGACAATAATTCTGAGTTGGAAGAGTCTGATCATGATAATGACCATAGGGCTAGTCCTTTTTACTATTCAGACTCCGATGAGGATCTTGATGATGGTGATGTGATTAATGAGGATAGAATGGAAGAAGAAGTAAACCCTCTTAGGTATGTTGACCCTAGAACTAGGATTGAGTGTGATAGTTCATTTAACATGCAATTCCCTTGTAAGATTGGATTTAAGAGCTTTAACGCCTATCTCAACTCATCTCTTCCCATGAACATAATCTCACGTAATGAATACAATAAAATCATGGTAGATGAGTTAGAATATAAAGGAGAAAACATTGTGGCTATGGCAATACCATTACATGTGTTTGTAGGAAGTTTGGTTTATCTTGTTGAATTCATGGTTATGGAGAATCTAGGAGAATTTATTAAAGATAAATTGACCCAAGTTGTGTTTGGAAGATCTTTCAAACAATTAACTAACCTCGATGAAAAACTCATAGAAGGGTTAATTACATTCTCGGATGGGGATGAAGAATTTGTCTATCAAATGCCCCGCACACACCCTAGGTTCAAGGATTTCTCCATGGAAAAGTGTAGTAGGTATCCGCCTATGGAAATGCTAAGTGAGAATGATAAGAGGAAAGGACTTAAGTACACGTATGAAAAGAATAAAAGATATTATCGCGGGTGCTTAGAGTTAGGAGACGAATACAAGAAAGATGAGGCGACTATTAGATGGCTCACACTTGGTTACGTGAGCATAAGCGATACACGTTAACCCACGACTTTGAGTCTAGCTACAAGACTCGTAAATAAAGAAAAGCGCTTCTTGGGAGGCAACCCATGTTTTGTGTGATTTTAATTGTTTGATTGTTATTTGCTTCCGTATGCATGTTTTATTTTTATTGTTGGTTGATCATGTTTCTCAATTAAAATGTGAAATACTTTATTATGTTGTTTGGCCTAGTCTTAACTTCAACCTAAAGGTATTTTTGCAAAAGATAAGTGTAAGGGGAAACCCCAAATATGTTTTTAAGAAACAAACCGATCATGATTATCCACAATATTTAATGAACATGTATATTCGTATTTGTTAGAGTCAAATGCTTGTATTGAGTCATAATGAAGTTTTGCAGGATTTTCCAGGAAGTAGGACAAAGTTTTTCCAGAAATTTTCCGGAAACTTAACATAAAGATTTCTGCAGGTCCATTCTGACGGCGTCAGGCAATTGCTCTTGACGGCGTCAGGAGTTAAAAATCTGGAAATTTTACCAGTTTTGTTTTTCTAACGGAGTCTTATGGTTTTTGTGAATTATTAAGTTTTATAATCTCCAGGAAATCTGCAAACTTCATTCCACAAGCATTATATCTTATTTTGTTTTCTAGGATTTAGTAACTTATATAGGATGCCGCCGATTTTACGCGAGGTTGCCTTGTCTACTTTTGTCAGGATTTACAGGTTATTTGTGACAAGAAGATGATTTATATTCTGGAAGGGAAGCTTTGATTGTTCGTTTTCTTAGAAGAAGATTTAACCTGGCCAACTAAAATCCATACCGAGCGAATCAGGGGAGTATTTGATTTCATTCTCTTTACTTTTTAACTTTTACATTCTTTACTTGAACATTGGGGACAATGTTCATCTTAAGTGTAAGGGGAGGGTAAAAAGATGATACCTTACATATGCACTTTCGCTTGAGTTTGTTTTGTTTGATAGTAGATGAGTAATAAAACTATGAGAAATACTTGTTAGTGTAATTTTAGCGCCAAATTTAAAATTTTTTACAACATTTAGGAGTGAAACTTTAGCCATAGCAAGCGTCTCATGGATAGGAGGTTGTATGACTAGCACATAACCGTATATTCAGAAAAATTTTCCACCCAAAAATGTGAGGTTCGCCTTTAGATTTGATAGGAAAAGCATTTACTATTAGTGCTTATGAGTGTACCGGTAGCATTTAGATTCTAGAACTTGCGTTAGTGATGCATCCCGAGACCGCTAGTGAGACTACATTCGTGTGGTAGGATTTACTACATGATAAGAGGCATTAGGATCACCCTTGTGTTAAACCCGTATTATAATTACTTGACCATTTAAGTCATATTACTTGGCTAGTTAAGTCAACTAATTTTTCCCACACCCTTAGCGTTGTACTCATTTTTAGTACACGATACCCCTAGTACACCCCTCCGAGCCTATCTTTTCGTTTCTAACTTTAAGCATTTTACTTAAAGGAAGAATTTGTTACACCCCACTTAAATGTACAACCAAATCGCCTTAGCCTTCCGTGTATGCGCTCATTTTTAGTGCATTATTGTTATTTGTTAAACCCTAAGTTAACTTTCTAATTGATTACATGGTTGCTAAGTCGAGTCATATCCTTGTACATATTGTTTTGGGACGATTGGGACTCATGGGTAAGTACTTATTTTATGGAGTAATGGGGAAGAACATAATATTATTACCCCCATATGTACGTTAATCTTAAAAGTGCTCCAAGTGTTTTGATTTTCTTAATTCGAGTCATTAGAATAGTTAAATGTAAAGTATGTAAAGATTCAAGTGTAAGGGGAATTCTCATCCCCTATGATGTATTATTTTGGATGGTAGGGTAAGAGTGTATGCAAAAAAAAAAAAAAAAAATCGAAAAAATTAAGAAAAAAAAAAAAAAAAAAAAAAAAAAGAAAAGAAAAAGAGAAAAAACATACGGACTACCATCCCGCTTTCATTCTATGTTTATTTTATGTTTTTGTTATTTTTCATTTATTAGCTTAAGTCGAGTCTAGTCTTGGCTTAGCAACGCCATCTTGTACATGTAATTTACTAAGATTGTTAACTCACCACCAGTAAAAATTCCCTTTATCCAACAAAACCGTGTAATTCATATCCCTACACCTAACGTTATAACCCTTTTTAAAAGACCTCTTTGATAGTTTATCCTAGGTGCTTACGCCATGTGGTGGAGGTTTGATCCTTTCCCAAGCCTATGGTAATCTATTTTGCTATGACAGGTAGTGAGAGATATCTTCCATTTCCATAATGTTATATTACTTTATTACACCCGAGAGATGTGAGTATCTAAACACTATTTGTGAGGTGCTTGTGTATGACCTCCGTGCTTGTCTATTGGTCTCTAGTGGAACGATTGTTTGTTGTAATTACTTTTATATTAGTGTTAAATGACCTCTAACTTGTCTTTTGAGTAGAATAAAAGCTCATTTGCTTGAGGACAAGCAAATCTCAAGTGTAAGGGTATATGATGAGGCGAAAAATGATCCGTTTTTAGGGGGTCATTTAAGCCCGAATCCGAATTTATTTGATCAAATATTGCCCTAAATCGTTCCTTTTGTGATTTTAGGTGTTTGGAGAGTGAATTCTGGAAAAGAGGCTATTTTGGACGTTTTTGGAGCATAAAGTGAAGAAAACGACAAAGTACCAAAAATCCAAGCTGGAAATACAAGGTAACGGCGTCAAGGGTTTGCTCTTGACGGCGTCAGACATGAAGAATAATTTACCGTAGCTGGTGACGGCGTCAGATGGAGTTATGACGGCGTCAAAGTGACCAAGATTAATTTACCGTGGGTGGTGACGGCGTCACATAGGGCGTCACGATTGGATCTAGGGCGTCCGAGGAAGTATATGGCGGCGAGTTGACAGCGTCAGATTTAACTCTTGACGCCGTCAGGACGATTTTCCTATATATAGTTTTCTAGTTTTTTTCATTAAAAGAAGGAGAAGTTTTGGTGAAACCCTAAAGACGATTTTGGTGCCTCTTTTACAGGTTTTTCAAGGGTTCCAAACCCTTGAGACCTTGCATTGTAATTGAGATAAGTATACTCTTAATTCAATCAATATGTCTATGTGTTGGTTGTTTATCTTTTGTTCTTATCTTAATTCTACTATGCTAGGCTAGATCTCTCTTGTGTTTGCTTAGATATAATGAAACCTAGATGTTGATTATGTGTTGATTACTTGTCTATTCTTGTTTTGAATGAATGATTTTATATGTTAGGCTTAAGAAAACTGGCAGATCTCCAAATGGTAACATGCTTGAACGTCTTAAGAAACATGAACCGAGGCGTACTAGGTCTTTATTGGTTGTATTTAATGCATGAGCCACTGTTTACAATCCCTATAGTTGTGCTGGGTCATGGTGTAGGAGGAGATAAGAGCTCATAGAGTTGGGGAGTTATGTATGCCACTCCACGAATGGTATTAAGGAATACAACCCGTCATTCATACAAGTGTAACAAGTAATTAACATGTAAAAGATATCTAGGGAGTAATGAAGTCTAAGTAAACACAATTTCTCCAATTACTGCTCACAACCTTAGTTTAATATTAGTTTAATTTTATTTTCATTAGTTTAATTAGTTACAAAGTAGTTTTTGGGTTAGTTGATTAGCAACTAATTCCGCCCACTCTTTCAAAACCCGAGATTTTAATTGCTTTCATAAAATATAAAAACACAAAAATAATCATCTTTCATCTCTAGAACTTTTAATTAGGTTTTCTAATCCTAGCGACACTATTCCTAAGCTGAACGATCAATCCCTCGGTACTTGTCACTATACTATACTACAACGATCAGGTACACTGCCTGGTGGGGGTTGTAAGCCTCGCGAGATCCCTCGAGAGGTAAAGCAAGGTGCGATTCCCACGCATCAGACACCAGGAAGTCCCTAGACCAAATTTATATCCTCACTAGCTTTTACTATTATCCTAGCCACAGAAGGTGTGGGACATAGTCTAAAGAACTTGTTGTCTTTTGATTGTTGTACAAACAAATATATCAAGTGTGACTCTACTATGTAAGAAATGGTTGTGCTATTTGTGATACCGGTTCACGTAGACCGAAATTTTCATGTATTATATTCATGTGTTGTGAATATGATGGCTTAGATTAACTATATACCCTCATGGTCACTTATGATTTGATGAAGAGAAATTTAAGCAAACCACTCCAAGCATGACGCAAGCTGCTGTTGGACAAGTCATTGCCAAGAACATAGTCACCGCCCTCACTAAGGAACTTACTCACGTGGAATTTATGGGGTGCAATCCTCCCTCCTTTAGCGGAACTAGAAACACAAAGGAATTTCTTAAATGGTTCGAAGACATAGAAACAATATTTCAATGTGGCGACTGTCGTAAGGAATACAAGGTTAAGTTCGCCACATGCACTTTTCAGAATCATGCCCAGGAATGGTGGACCAAACATATTAAGATGGTAGGAGTTGATACTGCCTACTCACACTCTTAGGAGAAACTAAGAAGGATGATGGGTATAACATTTTGTGTAGGAAGTGAATTACGAGCAAGGGAACAGGAAACACTAAACTTTATCATGGTAGGAAATGATGTGACGAGTACACTACTCATTTTTTTGAATTAACACGACTAGGTTCTGCAATGGATGAACCGGAAAGCAAGAAACTTGAAAGGTACATTGGGGGACTCTCAAATGAAATTCGTATGTTGGTCATCGCATGGGAACCCAATACCATGTCTGAAGCCATCAAAATGGCGATCGAGGCAAAGGAACTCATAGTTCACGCCGAGACATCAGGAAACAATAGTGACAATAAAAGGAAGTGGAACAACAATCTAGGTTGTAATGCTGCTCAACAATCACCCAAAGGACAAAAAGTGAATTGAGCCTCTGCTGCAGAACCGCACACAAAGAGAAGGTATATTGGAAAGTTATCTTACTACAACCTGTGTAATCAATATCACCGAGGTCATTGCAGTAAAACATGTGGAATGTGCAAGAAGCAGGGTCATCGGATTGAAAATTGTAGGAAACTCACAAATCAGAAAATCCCAGGGAGTTGCTTCAAATGTGGAAACTTTGGGCATTTCAAAAATGACTGCCCGGAACTAAGGAACAAGGAAAAATCAGGAACTTGGAATCAAGACTGAATCGCTCAAGGAATAGCGTGAGCTGTTGAAAGAGAACCGTCAGGATATTAGCAACATCAAAGATAACAACAATGCTTCAGCAGGAGGAGCTTTGTTTCAATATATAAACCGTAGTTCGAGTCCTTTAGGGTTGTATCTTTCCTTTTGTACTTACCGTTGGTACGATGACATGACCTAGTGGTATTAAGCACTTTCCTATCCAATGTAGTATCTATCCTTTGTTATCTCTGTGATAATCATAACCATCGTTTATTCCATTTTCTATCCCAATTGCTCAGACTTCAATCGTTTCGCAATATTTTAGCATTGTCTCATCAGGAATTAGGTTGATTTCGTTTTTGACGAATTAGTAGACTATTACCATTCGACAAGATTCACCCACGTATCCAATACACCATTCAAGCTATTTTACTATCATATGGGGAAACTGTTTTACAGAAAAATTTCTGAATTAAGCTATTTTATTACCATCCTATAAATTGATTTTTCTGTCATTACACCAAGTAATTACTATTATTACGCGAGGCAATTTTCATGTTACTTGAAAGAAAACATTAGGATACCATTTTAATAACAATGCATTGAACACCATCTAAAACTTTTGAGATAAGTTATGATATTTTTAGAAAATTTAACATCGCATCATTAGTCCTCAATTGTACATAGCCTGATCACCTATGTAAAATTCAGGAAGGATTATGCCATGAAGGAAATAATTACCTTTTCAAAGGATTGTTAATAACAATCTTCATTCGAAAGCTTTGTAAACAAAGGAACTCTTTCATAAACATCCCTTTTGCCGAACTATCCCTGGATACTTACCCTACCTGTCACTCACTTAGCCATTAAGTTGGATTTTCCCATTGACTTCCCTAAGAGAGACCTTCCATATCAATTACATGCAGGATTGGTATATAAAATAGAAGCAACGAAAGGAGTACAGAACTACTAACCAGGACTAGAAGTATATAGTGAGAGAATTCATAACTCAACAAAAATCCTAAGATACTGCGAGACCATCTGAATCACCATCTCTGACTTAGTTGTCAAATTCTATCATTTAAAGGTACTAGCTAGACTGAGCTACAGGATTGAACTCAATATAGATGTCCGCAGGACAACACAATAGAAATAAACCAAGCTTCTAATTGAGACTGTAGAGCATTTCATTTAAACATGGCCTCATCCATACATAAACTTTCCTGCAGTAAGTTTTCACAAAGGAAAATTGTTTGAAACAAGAATATCGATGTAATTTCCTCTAAGGCCTTATGTCACTAGAAATTTCAGATAACCTCACCTTCATACCAAGCAAGGGATCAAGCCAGAACATATCTCCTCATCTACATGGGAAAACAGAATAGACATTCATCGACACAACATCAAGTGATACCTTCGTCTTGCCAATTACAACGATAAACTATTTCATGACTTAAGTTAGTCTAAATACCTATGCTTGTAGTTATGCCAGATAACCATCAATAGACATTATCCAACCTCAGGAACTAAGTGTTAGACATCGATGCATTTAAGCGAACATTTCCTATTCTACCATTTTATCCATGTTAGTGTTTTCACTTTTAAATAAAGTTGATGCGTTTACATAAATCACATACCTTGTGGAAAAATGATTTCTGAAATTCCTATTTTGAACAAGTACGATCCTTTTTGGTCAATCTTTAGCAACACTATTGTACAATGAGAAATATACATAGATATGAAACTTTGGTAAGCAGTTTTAATCACAACATGTTTGAAAACATTTTTCTACTTCATAACTACTGAAATTTTGAATCATCAGGAAAAATATTACTTAGTAAATCATTTGCTCCATTTTTCTAAATTCGTTTATTCAGAAAAAGGATTTCAACCAAAACTCATAATCGCGAGACAAATTTCCAGAACCAATTTCCCTACAACATCGCTTATGCATTTAGGATTTGTGACTGGACAATAGAGAATATTTGGATTATGTGATGAAGGAATTAGGAGGAACATCACAAATTGATCACGAACTTCAGTAGTGGAGACCAAACCCAATAGACAAAGAAGGACATATGTCTTATCATCCGTTGGAACAAAACACAAGGAATCAAATTGTTACCTATATTCTATCCCTTCAGATAACGCCAAGTTCGAAGGACCGAACGTTGTGGAATTAGTCACAAAGGTTTATTGTACCCATTTCAGTTTTTCCTGTTAAGGAAACCGATTCAACTTGGACTTCAGGTAATCATTTCAGGATTTCCTTGAGAAACCCATTTAGATGTGAACATCACCTATTACCCTCAGAACGATGGTCAAAGCGAGAGAACAATTCAAACATAGGAAAGTATACTCAGAGCATGAGTGATTAACCCTAGAAATGGTTGGACTAATCATTTAACATAAATCAAATTCATCTACAACAATAGTTATCACCCCAACAACGGGAAACTGGCAGAAGTTAGGTTGGTACATAACACACATCATTTGGATTGGATATCCTGAACAACAAACCATCCAGATTCAAGTGGGAGAACAAATTAAGTTAAAAGCAATGCCTTGGATTGGCATGATACAAATTGGATAACAAGAAAGGTTGAACCTTTAGCATATTGGACTATTTAAGATTCATTTTAGAATCGACCAACTAGCATACAAACTTGAGTTCTGGGAGAATTCAGCAATATATATTACCAGTACCACATTTAAAACATTAAGAAGCGCAGACCATCGATTGATGGGCCAAACTCAGAAAAAGCTCAACTCACAAGTCCAGTAGGCATTCACGAAATAACCAGAAATTTTCTACAAGTCAAGAATCAGTTACAAGTTCAGTAAGTTGTAAACCATTAAAACTTCAAGTTGGTCGGCAGAGTTATGTTGAAAGTTCTGCCTAGGAAAGGCATGATATCATTCAGAAAACTTGGAAAGTTACACCAATATACACTGGACCATTTATATTCTGACAGAGAAGGCATAGTGGCCGTCAGACTTGAACATTGTCAGAGAACAACAGGATAACACGAACATATTTCACATTTTTAGATCCCCAGAAATGACTTTCAGATGAGTCACTCATGATTCCATTGGAAGGGATCCAACCCAAATGACAATCTCAGACCTTGTAAGAGAACCAACAGAAATCATGGACTGTGTGGTCAAACAGTTGAATCAGAGTCGAATTCCTATCGTTAGAGTTCGCTGGAATTCTCGAATATCATCACCTTTTCACCAATATGTTTTCAGAAACCAACATAAACTGAACTTCGGGACGAAGTTCCTTTTAGAGGGGAAGACTGTCACAACTCACCATTTCAGGTCATTTCAGGTCATTTCCCGAACTTTGGAAAAACAGTATTCATCAAACACTATTTATCAAAACACTATTCATCAGTTTACTATTCATCATTTTTGGTGTCAGTTTGACATTCCGAGAAGCATTCAGAAATTTTACTATTCACTAAACACTATTCATTGCCGGAAAAGATTTCATCATTCACGTGCATTATTCATTTCATCGTAAATTTAGTTTACGAGTATTAAAATTCGCGTAACCGTATTGGTTCAGGTGCGAATTCATGCATTATCAGTAATGACATTTCATACGGACTGGAGATAGTCTGCATATCATCAGTAGGTCATTTACATGTTATACCACTCTTAGGATTTTCAAATTTATATATTTTATACATTTAACGTTTTCCTTATAATTATTTATAAATAAACGTTAACACCCGGTTTATACACGACGAATATATCTAAATATTCCCACAATGGTCCTGACATATTTTTATATCCATTTTATTATCATAAAAGTTATAACCTTCAGTTACCCAGTATTTTGGAAATTTATTTTAGTTATAACGTAAGCTTATGAATATTACGACGGTTTTCGTGAAAACTAAACAATAATCACCCGAACACTCAGTAATTGTACCCAACATAATTTTAACATTTTTATGACTTTATTAAGTCCCGGTTAACTTTGTTAACATTTATTTCTATCAAAACCGGTACCCGATTATAACTAATATTTACACAAAACCACAACTAATACTACAGTAAATTTTGCTAAGTTATCAAAACCGATTTTGCTTCTTTCTTTCTTATATAAAACCGGCCACAAGACACCCCTAAACCACTTGACCCTTATTTTTCTAACCATATGTATTTATGTATGCATATTATACTATATAACTTAACACCTATATTTACCAAAAACTCCTAAAACATAATCATATACAAATTTGAGAATCAAAAAGCACAAACCTCATCTCTTTCACCCCAAAACCAAAACCCACGACCCTACTATGATCCATAATCAAAATCCATTATTTTTCAAAGATCAAAGCATCAAAGTTGTTCATTTCATCATCCTAATCAAGAATTATAACACAAAAACACAAGTAATCCAAGGTTTCTCATCATCTCATCACCTATTATTTCAAAGTGAGTATTCAAAATTATTTTCATGTTTTCATCTAATTAACACATGTATCTTATAGTATTCACGCTTAATTTCATGCACAAACTAGTTATACCACTTTATTTTTGAATACTTTTTGAACATACAAACCCTAGATTGTGATTTAGGTGTTCCCTTATTAAATTAACTTGATTACTAGTCATTAGGAACCCATGGCACCCTAAGAAGGTGTATGGTAAGATTAGTATAGATTTGTGGTGTTTGCAAGAGATTTGGTTGAAGTAAAAACTAGTTTTGAACCTTGGAAATGGATTTCTAACAAGTTTATAAACATGCTGTCCCATTTTGGTAAAATCTGGAAAATCAGTAAACACAAATGAAACTTTGGCAAAATTTTTAGAAAATACTTTCAAAAACGAATCCGTAGGCGAAAGAACGGATTAAAAAGAGTTAATAACGAAGAAGTTATGATTTTTGCAAGATTGTTGACGAAAAGTATTTTTCTGGAAAATAGTTGCTGATGGACGTTTTTCGTCGGACAAAAAGAGGCTTTAGACATAACCCGGAGGAGCCAAGCTTTCCAAAATATATTACTACATATTAAGACGTAACCGTGGATATAAAGAACAAGTAAAACGGGCTTATAACGACAAAGATATTCACGTTTCAATATCGGCAAAAATCCTCTCTAATTGGCAGCTTTTAGAAATAATAATAACACTACGTACTAAATTCTAGATTTTCTAGAAATATTAACCAAGTATCCAATTTCATAACTAATGATGTATTAGTGATTACAAGTATCTTTTCATTACTACAAGGCAATATTTCAAGGATTTCAAACCGAGAATTTCAAAACAAACATTGGTACATACGATATATATATAAGTATATATATTGCAACTAGTTTTATTTTTCTAATAGCCATATTTTTCCTAAGTCTTGGAATATATATTTTTGATAACAACAAGTGTTTTTCAAAGAGTAGAGTGGTATAGGAAACATGTGCATGGACATTCATAACATCATTTCATGATCTAAAGTAGATCGTTCATCATTCACATTAGGTTGCGGCTAGTGTGCGCGCCTTGTTTTTCAGCTCATTACATGTTCATGGTACCATCATATTGGGTTGCGGCAGCAAATTGTTCATTGTTGTTCATTTCACTTCATCACAGTTTCATCAGTTGAGGTGAGTTTTCATAGCCCCATTTTCAATTCAACATTTTTGATTGTTTTCAAATCCCACGGGGGGGGGGGGGGGGGGGGGGGGGAATACAT
This sequence comes from Artemisia argyi, assembly GCA_030686995.1. Lineage (NCBI taxonomy): Eukaryota > Viridiplantae > Streptophyta > Magnoliopsida > Asterales > Asteraceae > Artemisia > Artemisia argyi. The sequence goes on along the minus strand of CM060694.1, from coordinate 70,974,986 downwards.
TGCATCAACCATTTTTATACGAGCCCAAGTATCAAAACCCATGTACATAGCTTAAGTTACCTTGCCATGTGATAAGTCCCCTGTATCATCATGAACCGTTAATTTACCGGTAAGCGAGAGTGAGTGGATAGATCTATCGAGGGTGACGCCTCCATCCGTGGTAGTGATTACCAACAGTAAGCGGATGCATGTCATGTCTTTTACATTTGAGTGTTTCGGCAGAACATTCAGGAGGGGCATAGTTTCATCAGTCATAGCTTCGGTGTCATGAGCTTAAGGTCTATTGTACAATTTTCATGAGATTTTTATCTTGCACTTTTACTTGTGGTGGCCGTACATCATTACATTTTACAAACCTATGGAATTCACCAACATTCGTGTTGACGTTTTAGCAATGTATTTCAGGTTATTAAGGTAGCTCATGTGACATGCATTTGGACCTTCATGGAGTCGCGGAGTCGACGCGTCTCATCATTATTTCATGCACTTATGTAAACGTTTGATCTAGTATGACTTGTTTTTCATAAACATGCAACACATTTTGGGGACCTCATTTTGTAAACTCTGGATTATTTCAATGATCAAATGCAGTATTTTCCAAACGACACTTTAGGTCGTTCAATGTAACTGTAACTGTGGTGCTATGACAGACACCCCCAGGTATTCCATTCCGCTGCAAGTCAGGTAAATTGGGGGTGTGACACCGTTAGAAAAACAAAACTGGTAAAATTTCCAGATTTTTACACTTGACGCCGTCAAGAGCAAACTCTTGACGCCGTCAGAAGTGACCTGCAGAAATTCTTATGTTAAGTTTCCAGAAAATTTCTGGAAAAACTTGGTCCTACTTCCTGGAAAATCCTGCAAAACTTCATTATGACGCAATACAAGCATTTGACTCTAACAAACACGAATATACATGTTCATTTAATATTGTGGAGAATCATGATCGGTTTGTTTCTTGAAAACATATTTGGGGTTTCCCCTTACACTTATCTTTTGCAAAAATACCTTTAGGTGGAGTTAAGACTAGGCCAAAACAACAAAGTAAAGTATTTCCACTATTTAGTTTAGAAACATGATCTACCAACAATAAAAATTAAGCATGCATACGGAAGCAAATAACAAACAAACAAAAAAAATCACACAAATATTGGGTTGCCTCCCAAGAAGCGCTTTTCTTTATTTACGAGTCTTGTAGCTAGACTCATGGTCATGGGTTACTACGTGACCTCATCGTTGGTTCCACTCTCTAGGTCGTCTTCTAAACCAGTTTTGTATTCCGGACCTAGTTGCAAGCATTCTTTGTAGAAACCAAGCATTTTGTTCTTTACATACTCTACTCCTCTACGTCTATCCTCCTCATTCCTATAATAAGCCGCTTTCTTGTGTTCCTTTTCGAAATTAGAGAGAAGGCGGTATTGATCAATCTTGTAGGGCATTTGATAGGCAACTTCATCATCTTCTTCCTTAAATCTAACTATCCCTAAAGTCGGATCATAACTCATCCTAGTGGCCTCAACAAATGGTTTTCCAAATATTATTTGGCTTGGGCAAGCATCTATCACTGGACGAGTGTCCTCAACTATCATAAAATCGACCTCATAGGTGAGATTCCCTATAATCACATGCAGTCCCTTCACTCTTCCTACAAAATTACTTATCGGATTCTTATCGGGCATCATTGTAAAATCAAGTTGCTTCTTCATCACCCAATTGTAATAAGTCCTAGTCATGATGTTCACGGGGGATCTAGGGTCGATGTAAGCTTTCCATATATGCATGTGCCCGATATTGCATGGGATGTTAATGTTAGAGGGGTCTCCCATTTTGATAAGGGGGGTACCAAGGATATATGGTCTCTCGGGACTATCGAATAAATCCTTATGGTATTCCCGTTCTTCCTTGGTTGGCAACTTATCAAAGTATTCTTCTATAGGTTCTACCTTAACTTCCCTACTCTCATCCTTAGTCTCGGCTTCTATTCTAACTTCACCCTTGTCACTCTCCTCAATCTCCTTATCTATTGGCTTAATGGTGACAACATTGACAAAGTGGACATGTTTGGATGATGAGGGGTCCTTAATTTGGCTTCCGTTATTGGTCTCCCTAGTGTCCTTTCTAGGTGTGACTAATGCTTGGTTGTTGAGGGCTTTCAACAAGTTGTCAATCTTGCTGGTTATCTCTGTTTGTTGTTGGTTGAATTCGGTTTCAAACCTAGCTATGCGAGCTTCTTGAGATGCCATAAACTTTGACATCAATCCTTCAAGATTGTTGGTACTACCATAGTTGTTAGAAGAATTGTTGTTGAAAGTACGGTTGGAGGGTGGACCGTTTGGTTGGTAACGATTAGGCGGATTGGAAGAATTGGGTTGATTTTGTTTCCACCTAAGGTTTGGGTGATTTTTCCAAGAGGGGTTGTATGAATCACTGTAAGTGTTTGGCTCGGGCTTGAAAGTGTACCACTTATCTCCCGCTTCGTCGGTACGCGTGGATGCGTAGTCCGCAAAAGCTGTTCCGGGGAGTTCCACAAAATCACGAGTGTCGTGGGGACCACTACATAATTCGCATGAAGAAGTGATTTTGTTCACTTGGCTTGAAGGCTTAGGAGCTTCGTAAGATTTCATGAGAAACTTGACTTGGTCCTCAAGTTCCATGATCCTACGGTTGGGAGTGCTAGAATTGTTCGAAGGCAAACATATTGCCTTGACCGTTTTGTTCAAGTCACAGGGATCATTCCAACTTTCGTTGTCATAGAGAGCAAGATCTTCTATGAGTTCCCATGATTGTTCCGCACTTAGATCACGTAGCTTACCACCGGCCGATTGGTCAATGGCTCGCCTCGTGGAGAGATCGATATGGTCATAAAAGATTTGGACTTGGAGCCAAAGATCTATGCCATGATGAGGGACTTTTTGGAGTAAGTCCTTGAAACGAGTACATGCTTCATAAAGAGATTCATTTCGACGTTGTTGGAACATCAAGATGTCATTTCTAAGCTTAGTAGTTCTCCCCGGTGGGAAAAATTGAGCAAGGAAACGAGTGGTGAGATCATCCCATGTGGTGATGGATCCCGCGGGTAAACGCTCAAGCCATTGACTAGCTTGATCCCGTAGAGAGAATTGGAATAGGCGTAATCGGGTTGTCTCTCTAGTTGCAACATCTAGGTCTATGGAATCTACGATTTTGAGGAAGTCCTTAATATGTTGGTTTGGATCTTAGGAACGAAGTCCATGCAAGGGGGTCACATTGGCTCCGGTGAGCTCAATGGTGTTTCGGTAGCCTTGGTGGCTAGGTCGGGAATACTCTCCTAAGGTTCGGGGCCTAAGGGGTACTAGTGGTGGGTTTTGTTGTGGTGGGATGACGGGTTCAAAGATGTTCCCGTTGTCCATGATGTCGGGTGGTTACGAACAAAGGCACAAAGAAATAAGATAGACTAAAGAGAACCTAAAAATAAAAATAAAATCTTACTAGAAAGGAATCTAGCAAGTAGAACTAATAAAAAGAAATTCTAACCTAGACAATAACTATTCCCCGGGCTGCGGCGCCAAAAACTTGATACGTGGGAATCGCACCAGGCTTTACCTCTCAAGGGATCTTGAGAAGCTTACAACCCCCACCAGGCAGTGTACCTGATCGTTGTAGTATAGTATAGTGACAAGTACCGGGGGATTGATCGTTCAGCTTAGGAATAGTGTCGCTAGGATTAGAAAACCTAAATACTAGTTCTAAAGGTGAGGGATGATTCTTTTTGTATTTTATATTTTATAGAAAGCAAGTAAAAATCTCGGGTTTGAAGGATTTGGGCGGAATTAGTTGCTAATCAACTAACCCAATACTAAAGATGCAATCAAAATAAAATACTACAAATGAAAATAAACTATATTATACTAAAGTTGTGAGCAATAAGTGGAGAAAATGTGTTTACTTATATTTCACTACTCCCTAGACATCTTTTACACGTTAATTACTTGTTATAATTGCATGGATGACGGATCGTATTCCTTAATACCATTCATGGGGTGGCACACTTAACTCCCCAATTCTATGAGCTCTTATCTCCTCCTACACCATGCCCAGCACAACTATAGGGATTGTAAACAGTGGCTCATGCATTAAATACAACCAATAAAGACCTAGTGCGTGTCGGTTCATGTTTCTTAAGACGTTCAAGCATGTTACCAATTGGAGATCTGCCAGTTTTCTTAAGCCTAACATATAAATCATTCATCCAAGACAAGTATAAACAAGTAATCAACACATAATTAACATCTAGGTTTCATTATATCCAAGCAAACACAAGATAGATCTAGCCTAGCATGATGGAATTAAGACAAGAACAAGATATAGACAACCAACACATAGACATATTGATTGAATTAAAAGAACACTTATCTCAATTACACATGAAAGATATCAAGGGTTTGGAACCCTTGAAAAACTTGTAAAATTCGCACCAAAATCGTACTTAGGGTTTCTCCAAAACTTCTCTCCTTTTAATGTGAAAATTAGAAAACTATATATAGGAAAAGGGGTCTGACGGCGTCAAGACCAACCTTGTGACGCCGTCACCTCGCCGCCAAAACTCTTCTCGGACTGCCTTGATCTACATTTGACGCCGTCAAGACTTAATCATTTCCAGGCCGTCATGACTTTTACTCTTGATGCCCTACCTTCGTGACGCCGTTAAATCTGTACTGGGTCGTCATGGAATTTTGCTCTTGACGCCGTCAGAGTGTTACTCTTGACGCCATCACCTACTGTTCCCAGCATGGAAAATTAAGACTTTGGCGTTTTCTTCACTTTTATGCTCCAAAAACGTCCGAATTGCTTCCTTTTCCAGATTTCTCTCCCAAAGTACCTAAAATCACAAAAGGAACGATTTAGGGCAATATTTGATCAAATAAATTCGAATTCGGGCTTAAATGACCCCCTAAAAACGGATCATTTTTCGCCTCATCATGCGGCGCACATAACTAGAAAACCGGCGCACTTGGCTTGCATGAAAAGCAAATCATGGATAACTTCTTATTTATTTACTTCAAGTGGCGAAATAGTAGGTTTTGAGATGTACCATGCTCAGATCATCCGAGAGTGAACCTGCATTCATTTTATGATATTAAGTACCAAAAATTCACATCAAATGATCATAAAACATACAATATAATGCTCAAGGAATATATAATTAGTGCGTTATCACACACGGAAAGATACTGGCTAGGACTAAAATCCTTTGGTTGGTTCGCTTCTCTCTGTCAATCCTCTTACAACCCATAGCAACAACGGTAGTCCAACATTTCCCTTTAAAATGCCCCGCCTGTCTTTGTGTATCCCCAACGATGTGACCCTCCATTTCCTTAGTGTTTTCACCGGATGAACTAGAATGGCGAGTATTAACCATCTGAACGACTATCAAACGATTAGCAAGATCCAAATATGATAGGGTACAGAATGGAATGTACGCAGAAGGAAACCTAATGTCTACCCAATCCTCACAGGTCATAGCCTAAGCTCAAAGGGTCCCAACCTGGCTCTGATACCATAAATTGTAACATCCTAACCTAACAAGGGTAAAGATGTCACAATAATATGGTTTCACATCAGAGCATTCATAAATAAACAAAAGTGAAAATCTTACATAAATAACTTTAATCTAAGATAACTATGGTCAAGTCTGCATTCAGCTCTACTCTCAATCCCAGAAAGCTATCCCAAAAGCTATCTTGAATACCTGCCGCGGAGAAAAGAAATGCGGCTGAGCTTCAAAAGCTCAATGAGCAGATATAATAAGAAAGTAATATGAAACAGAAACAGATACAGAATATGGTGTAACGGAAATAACTGAAATATAATCAAAGTAACTGAGAACTGAAATAAAAATAAAGGTAAAGGATTTTCATCTACCACGAGCCCAGAAACAGATAAAATATCATAATCATAATCACACATAAGACAACATATGTAGAGGAGACCTACTAGAGTTGTGAAGGACGTGCATGCACGCAACATCAATCACCAGATAACATATAACAGATAACAGATCCAGGATGCATCCATACGCCCCGACAGAAATCAGATTGGCCATAATAAATCATATCATAAAGTGTGCACATAATATAACAGAAAGGGGACGTGGCAGAACATCACTCTACTGCCCTAGAGTCATGTCAAAGGTGCATCACTGACACGAACATTGAACCCTCATGCCTAGTGAAATGGCTCGGGTGTCAATCTAGAATAGGTCATACATAATATCATAAAATGATATAGATCATAGGTCATCATAATAATCAGATCAAAAATACGTATCAGAGGGTTCATATCATAAAGTCCAAATCAGAAGTCCAAATCATAAGGTCAAATCAGAAAGTCCAAATCAGAAGGTTCAGATAAAACAAAGGTTCATCTTAGAAATGGTTCAGAAAATAAAAGGGTTTCATAGAAATTGCATTGGGAAACCTAATCAGAATGAAAGAGCAAAAGAAAGGGAATCATGAGAAACCTTTACTGAAAAGGTTAGAATATCTGTACCTTAATTCAAAAGCAAAACTGACAATAAGCAAACACAAAACCAGAGAATCACTCCTGCCTTATAGAACCTAAAGGAATAATAAACCCAATATTACGAACAGTTCATTTTACATAAATTACTGATTTTAAGTTATCTTTTTCATTTTTAGCAGGTTTCCTATTTTAGTAAGTTTACATATTTAGAAAGTTTCCATAAATAGTAATTTTAAATATTTAGTAAGATTTCATATAATTATTAATTTTATTTATTAAATTATTAATATAATTTCTAGGGTTTAATTCATACACTTATTAATATTTTAGGGTTCAAAGTGTAATTATACTAAATTACAAGGTTTTAAATGTAACTATCATAAGTTTCACATTTATCCAAATTAAACCCTTAACTTTCATAATTTACGAATTAATCTTTATATTTTAGAAATTTACAATATAAACCCTTAAGTTATAAAAATTATAATTCAAACCCCTTAAGTTGTATAATTTCCAATTTAACCTTTAATTATACAATTATCCCAATAAACCCTTTAAATATCAATTGTTACACATTATACCCCTATACTTTATTTTATACAAATTACCCTTTTAATTATATAGGTTTACAAAGAATCCTTTAAGTTTACAAATTTACAAAACTCACCCTAAACTTAATTATACCATTTGAACCATATTTACCTTCCAAAACCCTAACCCTAATTCATTAACTAACTAATCATTACTTAATTAATATATTAATTATCAAATCTAATTAACTAAACCTAACCCTAAATCCATTCAACCAAACGAACCCTAGGTTACTTCTTTTTCTTCTTCTTGCTCGACCTAGATCAAACCAACCACAAAACATGATGTTTTCTTCTTCTTTTGCTTCCTGTCGAGACCTCACAATCACACAAATTCACCCTCTACTCGACACAAAGCAAAACCAACCCTAACCTATGTTCAACTTAGCTCGACATGCATTAAAAAGGAATCAAACACAACCTGTTATACATACATGATATAGTTCGACCAAGGTTCATATTGTTTTATGATTTTATGTGTTTTATACCTTATATTATACGTATAATATAATATGTCAATTCATAGATAATTTATACACAAGATAATATGAATTCAAAGAACAAGGATAGAGTTACTAGAGGTTACCAAGACCAGTATGATGTGAGTAGAAGAGAAAAAAAAAAGATTTCAACGCCTGTAACCTTGTTACAGATCGACTAGAGTTCAAAATAAAATAAACGTGACCTTTTCTTCGAGATTAGGGTTTCTGATTATTTTGTAAAGCGTAAACTGAAGTATGGGGGTCTTTAAGCCGAATATATGGAGGGGAGGGCAAACATGGATCGGCCAAGAAGTCTTATGGGCCAAGGAGATCCAAATCAATATCTAATTTAGCCCAAAAGTATTAATATTAAGCCCACAACATGTTTTATACCAATTACAATTTAATTTTGGACCTTTTTTATTTTTAAACGTATAATCTATATTCCTAAAACATGAAAATATATTTTATAAACTTCCTTAAGTTATTATGGTCATATATGATGAATTACAAAATTATTAGAGCTTATTTGGTATTATATAATTATTTATTAATGATTTTAAGATATAAGGGCATTTTGGTCATTTCACACGTTTGAGATTTTAGGTTTTACACATTTCATCTCTTGGAGAAATTTTTCATTGACGTTGACAAGAGTCACAAGATTTGACTAAGTCATGGGCGTCTTTGTAAATTATGGGCCAATAGAAACTGGAGTCAAACATCTTCTTGGCGGTGTAGTTCAGGCCATGATGTCCCCTCGTAGGTTCATTATGACAAGTATTGAGAATATCAACGACTTCTTGGCCATGAACACACTATTAGATGACTTGATCTGCACAAATTTTGAACAAATAGAGGTCGTCCCAAAAGTAATGCTTCCCATCTTTGGGACGACATCCCTTTAACAACAAAGTTCCCCGCATGGTAGTTTGCAAAATCGATAAACCATGGGGTACTAGAATCACCACGAGAAGATACCATATTAAGTGGCTCGAGAGGAAATGTTTCATTTATTTCCTTTTTCTCGAGAACACTTTGATGAGGGTTCTTTAATTAGGACAAATGATCACCAGCAAGGTTCTCAGCTTCTTTTTTTTTATCATGGATGATGATATCAAATTCTTGTAGGAGGAGAACCCATTGGAGCAATCTCGGCTTTGCATCTTTCTTTGCAAAGAGATATATGAGAGCCTCGTGATCCGTATACACTATGCTTTTTGACAAGATCAAGTATGGATGAAATTTCTCGAAAGCATACACCACGGCTAACAATTCTTTTTCTATTGTGGTGTAATGAGCTTGAGCCTCTGTCAAAGTTTTGCTTGCATAATGTATAGGCTGAAAATGCTTGGTTTTTCGCTGCCCCAAGACCGTACCTATGGCGAAATCACTTGCATCGCACATAAGCTCAAATGGAAGGTCCCAATCGGGGGCAACTAAGATATTTGCTTCTGTAAATTTTTTCTTGAGAGTTTGAAAAGCTTTAATGCACTCATTAGAAAAGACAAATGGAGTTTCTTTTTCAAGAAGTCGGGTCATTGGCCGGGCTATTTTCGAGAAATCTTGAATGAATCTACGATAGAAGCCGGCATGACCAAGAAAACTCCGAACACCTTTAATAGTTTTAGGAGGAGGTAGTTTAGCAATGACATCGACTTTAGCTTTGTCAACCTCAACCCGCTCTTAGAAATTTTATGGCCTAGGACAATGCCTTCTTTGACCATAAAATGGCTTTTCTCCCAATTTAGACCAAGATATGTATCTTCACAACTTTGAAGCATTTTGTCCAAATGGGAGAGACATGTTTCAAAAGAATCCCCAAAGACCAAAAAATCTTCCATGAAGACCTCCATAGTTTTCTCGATCATGTCGTGAAAAATAGCCATCATACATCTTTGAAACGTGCTAGGAGCATTACACAAGCCAAAAGGCATGCGTCGATAGGCAAACGTTCTGTATGGACATGTGAAAGTGGTCTTCTCTTGATCTTGAGGATCAATGGAAATTTGGAAGTAACCCGAAAAACCGTCGAGAAAACAATAGTATTCGTTTCCCGCTAGTCTTTCGAGCATTTGGTCCATGAAGGGAGGAAAGTGGTCTTTACGGGTGGCGTAATTTAAATTTCAGTAGTCAATGCACACACGCCATCCCGTTACCAATCGAGTAGGAATTAACTCGTTTTCATCGTTTGTAACAACGGTTATGCCACCCTTCTTAAGCACGCAATGAATAGGGCTCACCTATGGACTATCCGAGATAGGATAAATCAATCCGGCATCAAGGAGTTTTATAATTTCTTGTTTGATAACCTCGTGGATTTTAGGATTCACCCTTCTTTGTTGTTGAACCGTCAGTTTAAAGTCATCCTCCATTAAAATCTTGTGCATACAAAATTCCGAGTTAATACCCTTAATGTCAGAAAGTTTCCAAGTGATGGCTCACTTGTGTGACTTTAGAAACTTTAAGAGAGCGGCATTTTCCTCATCATTCAAGTTTTTAGCAATTATGACGGGTAATTTATCGGTACCCTCCAAAAATGCATATTTGAGATGAGGCTGTAAGTGCTTAAGTTCGACCTCTGGAGGATCATTAGGATTTTTAACAGATTTGATCTCCTCATTATGAAGTTTTTTTGGAGGAAGAGATGATGGATCATCATTAAGTAACTTCTCAAGGAGAAGTATGTCTTCCTCAGGGTCAATTACATCATTATCAATCCCCGAATCGCATGATAAGCAAGCTTCAATCTCTTCTAAAATGAACTCACCTCCCTCAAATGGGGTGAGAGAGGGGGAAGAGGTATCAACGGTAGGATTAATTTATCTTCGAACACTTAGCACTTCATTAAAGTATTCGTTGCATGTAACATCAATGATATCAATTTGGTTAACTGATTAACTTTCACGTTCTTTTGAAGTACTCTCAATATTTATGACCAATCTTTCATCACCGACTCTTAGAGTCATCTCACCTTCGTAGACATCAATTAATGCACGAGTCGTTTTCAAGAAAGGTCTTCCCAAGATAAAGGGAACACAAGGATCGACATCGAAATTGACTACTACAAAGTCAGCAGGAAAATGGAACTTGCCAACCTTCACAAAGACATCTTCGGAAATACCTTTTGGAATAGTAACTGATCAGTTTTCAAGTTCGAGATTCATTCGTGTTGGAGTAAGATCCGGAAGAGTAAGCTTTTTCCAAACAGAAATAAGCATTAGATTGATGCTTGCGCCGAGATCGGCTAAGGCTAAGCACTCATCTAGCTTCTGAAAATCACAAGGAATAAGAAATTTTCCGGGGTCTCCTAATTTTTTAGGTAACTTTTTAAGTAGCACCGCCGAAAAATTCTTGTTCAATGGAGTCTTGGTTAGCTCAAACAATTTTTCCTTATTGCTAAAGAGACTCTTGAATGTAGAAGCAAACTTTGGAATGTAGAGAAGAGCATCCGCAAAACTAATGTTGAAGTGTAACTTTTGAAAATTTTCAAGAAACTTCTTAATTTGTCTATTTGTTTTATCACGGAGCTTTTGATCATTAAGCCTTGAAGGATATGGAATTGAAGGCTTAGGATTAGTCTTCAGAACATCGGGTTTTGGAATAGAAGTTCGGACGACCGAAGGTTGGACGTGTGTGGTACTTTGTCACCTTGGTCTCTCATTCTACTTCCTTCATTGGAGAAGTAGTAGAAATCGAGGGCCCATCATAAGCTTTACCAGTACGAGTGGTGATAGCTTTCAATTCTCCCTTTGGATTAGAAATAGTGTTTCCCGGGAGTGATCCAGAAGTAGAAGCTTGATTCATGAGACTAGCAAACATGTTCTCAATTTTGTTTTGAGATTGATCATTCTTGTAATTTGTATTTCTAAGTTCATTTTTTAGCTCATTACCTTGTTTTGACATTGAAGTTTGAAAATCATTTTTAAAAGTGTTGATTTGAGTTTGCATAGCCCTCATGTTAGCCTCATTTGCTTTGATGTAATTAAGAAGTTCATTTGAGGGAACAATTGGGGTTTGGTAATTAGCAGCTTGAAAACATTGATTGAGATTAACCCCTTGGGTTGGGTATTGATTGATCGGGGCATGAAATTGGTTTTGAACATCTTGCCCTCTTGGTTGATGTTGATTGAATCTATTTGGATTGTTGGGTTGAGAAAATCCGGGTGGTCCACTTTGATTGCTAGCACGATAGTTCGGGTCAACTTGAGGACGGTATTGATTACCTCCTTGGTTGTAAGATCCGGCTACGGCTTTAACCTCAAATTGACTACCATCGGTGGCAGTACAATTGTAGTAAGCATGCGGTCCACCACAAGTGACACAAGTTTCTTCCACCGTTTTGACTTGAGCGGGTGAAGAAGTTTGTGGAGAAGAAAGTTTCTTTTGCTTGGAAAGAACCAATGCTTGGATAACTTCCGTGAGTTTGTCAATTTTAGCATCGGTGCTAGAATTACTCAATGGAGATGAGATAGAAGATGTTGCATTCACTTGGGAAACAATTGATTTCTTTCGTGAAGTGCGAACCTAAGACTTGTTCTCAATGATAGCTAAAGCATCTTTAGGAGTCCGATTCAAAAGATTACCACCGGCGGCGGCATTTAAGGAGTCTTGATCGGTTTGGTTCAAACCATTGTAGAAAGTATCGATTTGATGAAACTCGGAAAAACCATGATGAGGACATTTGCGAAGTAATTATTTGAAACGATCCCACACTTCACTAAAGGATACATCAAAATTTTGAGTGAATTTGGTGATTTCATTTTTAAGGCTTGTGGTTTTAGACAGGGGAAAGAATTAATTCACAAATTTTGACACTAAGTCTTCCAAAGTTTCCATAGAACGAGGGGGTTGTTTTTCGAGCCAAATCCGGGCGGCCCCCTCGCGAGAGAAAGGAAAAAGAAGTAGCTTGATAGCTTCTTGAGAAACATTCTTGTATTAGATGGTAGAAGTGATCTTGTTAAACCTTCTACTACGGGAATGAGGATCGTCTCTCTCAAATCTGAAATATTGACTCAAAGTTACTAAGGATAGAAACTCGGTCTTGAGTTCAAAGCTACCGGCAACGATTTCCGAAACAACAATGGCATCTCAATAACCCTCGGTGGGTGCATGGAGAAGCTCAGACATGGTACGATTATCTGCCATGTTTGGTGGATCATCAATAGTATGAATCTCGGGTTCGGCTATTGGAATGGTACGTCTTCGGTTACGTCCTCTTGGAATTTTTGTGAGTTCAAGAAAAGGGCTTGATGACGTAGACGAACGAGTGCGCATGCACTTAAAAAACAACTCAATTAAAATGAGACCGAATCAAAATACAGGGAACTTAAACCAATAATTATAAGTGAATGGTTACTTTGAATGAAAAATGCTTAGAGTGGCGGGAGAACAAAGGTGAGCAATAAATGCCGCTGAAGTACCCGTTCTTCTTCGGTTCACAATTTAATGTCAGAACCTACCTAGAACCTCTCTCTTATCAATCAAAAGTGAACCAATTTCACAAGGGATACAAAGGCAAGTTTTAATCTTTTGTTTGGGAACTTATTATGATCATACCCCCAGTTGGTAGGTATTTTGTCGAATATTTCTCGATAATGTCTTTTATTGTTATTTTTATTTAACAAGAAAAACGGAAAATGTTTTTGTTTTGTTTTGTTTTTTTTGTTTTTGCTTTTTTTTTTTTTTTTTTTTTTTTTTCTTTTTTGATACTTTTTTTTGGTAAACATGGGTTTCCGACTCGACATTGCGAGCCGACTAATCCCACGGCGACTACCCTTTTTGGATAGCCCGGAGTCGGCGCAGGTGAACCTCCGTGGCCACAAGGAAAATATTTTTTTTGATACATATATATACAAAAGAAAAGGAAAATATTTTTGTGTTTTATATATATATTTTTGAAAACGATAACTTCTTGACGAAGTATCTACAAGTTACTAATCGTTAAAACCTTAACGATATTGTCGCAACACAACCTCCCCGGCCGCGGCGCCAAAATTTGATTACGTGTGAGGTGTATATCAAATAAATACAAAGTATGTGAGGAGAATTCACTAGTCAACTTTTGTGAAAAGGCTGACTTGCAAAACTCGTGAATACGATATATATATATATATATATATATATATATATATATATATATATATATATATATATATATATATATATATATATATATATATATATATATATGGGTGGGGTTATTCTAAAAAGGCCCTTATAATAAAAAGTGTAAGAAGGATAGTGGGAGTGACATGTGTCACCCCCATGCCACATCATATGACACGTGTCACCCCACCCCCACCCCCCCCCCCTCCCCCGAAAAAAGAAAAAAATTTCCCGCAAAAAAAAAAAATTTGGGCAAAAAAAAAATTCCCGCCAAAAAATTTTACTGCATCACTGTTATAAAGTTACTGCATCACGGTTATAAGGTTACTGCATCACGTTTACTGCATCACAATTATGATTTTACTGCATCACGCTTACTGCATTCATGGTTTTAATGTTACTGCATCATGGTTATAAAGTTACTGCATTATAGTTATAAGAAATTGCATTATCATAAGTTTTCTGCATCATATATGTATGTAACTGCATCATAATTAAAATACGATTCTTTTTTAAGTGTTGGTGCATCTTTATTATAAGTTACTGCATCATAGTTAATAGTTTAGTGCATCAACTATGCTGCAGTAACTTATAACCTTCATGCACTAAAATTTAAAACTGTGATGCAGTAACTTTTATAATTGTGATGCAGTAACTTTATAACAGTGATGCACTAAAAAATTTGGCGGGAAAAAAAAATTTTTTGGCGGGAAAAAATTTTTTTTTGCGGGGGGGGGGGGGGGGGGGGGGGGAGGTGGGGGGACATGTGTCATATGATGTGGCATGGAGGTGACACATGTCGCCCTCACAATCCTTTCTACACTTTTTATTATAAGGGACTTTTTATTTTAACCCATATATATATATATATATATATATATATATATATATATATATATATATATATATATATATATATATATATATATATATATATATATATATATATATATATATATATGTAATACCGGGCAAGTGATTACCCGAGTCGTGTCCCAACAAGGTGTGAATGGAGGATATCATGTGAGATTCGAGATTAAAATGCTTGTAAGGATGGATTTGATTATTTGGTATTATGGAACTATGGGAAATTAACGAATAATGAACAAGAAATAAAATAAATGTAACTAAAATGCAAATCTAAACAAGTAAGGACAAATAAAGTTCAAAAATTACTTAAAATGCTAGGGGAACGATAACCGGGAGTTAAGGGAACCCTAAAACGCAATCTAAGTTAAAAACGTAAAGTTAATTAAAAAAACCTAAATGCGCGAAAAAAAACGTGATATTTAAGCTATACTAATCTTACGGGTATAAAAATGATTTTCCTACGAATCTAATGATAAAAGAAAATTTTTGGAAAAGAATAATATTTTTTTTGGCTTTTTAGTTAATTATAATGTTTTAATTACTAATTAAACTAAATTGAATATTTAAAAATGCTAAACTATTTTGGAAAAATATGAAATTTTTTGAGAAATTCTATTGTCTAATAACAAAGCTGGAAAAAAATTAAAAACGGAACAAGTAAATAAAATAAGCAAGGAATAAGCAATCCTAAAGGCTGAATCTATAATAAGCAAACAAATAACACTATTTTAAATTAAAGTCTATATTAAATCCCGAGGGAAACGGTGCCGTTTTGGCATCCGTTTTCCCGCCAAAATTTGGCCCACCTCATCAGCCCAGCTGCCTTTCCAGCCTGCTTTGAACAAATCCAGTCCGCGTATTGCATAATTAATAGTCCCGAACATTCACAATCGGTGTTTATTACCTTTTTTGTATCTACTGTGTGAAACCCTAGATCTAAAACATTGTACGACGAAGTTCTTATATTGGCCTGCTTTTCCGGCCTAGATCTTTTGAGTTTATGGTCAATCAATAAGGTATGTAAATTTAATGTCGGTATTCTTGATTATTATATACTTATATGCGATAATATGTTGATTCTGAAATTAAACGCCTGCTATTGTATGATTAGCTTATGAATGATGGTTGTTCGAAGCTGTTGGATATAAGGTTTGATTTTTACGGTGTTTTTTCCTAAGATTTTATGGGTTTTGTGTACTTTATATGATTTTATTATCTGGGTATTGATTAAGTTTTTCTTTTTATGGTTCATCAATCATCATCCTTTTCTTTAAAAAAATGCATTCACGGCATTAAATCGCAAGTATTTTGTTTTAGAAGATTTAGTGTTTCTTTTTATTTTGCGGGAAATAGTTCATTTTGATTATAATTAATTTTTTTAGGAAGGTTATAATCGCACTAATTTCTTTTTCTATGTTTTACTATGGTTTGCTAATTGGGTTTGTTTTCTTGGATTAAAGATCAACTAAAGTGTGTTTATTGTCTATCTGGGTATTGTCTACCGTATGAGATTGGTATATTGCCTTTTAAAAAAAATTAGGATATATTGTATTTGTATATGTGCAGACTATCATCATCTATTTTGATTCAATATTTGTTTTTTTTTTTCTCTAATGTGTAGATGTAAATGCGCGTGCAGTTGCTGGATACCGACAGCTAGTCAACCGTGATAATGCTCAGGTGTTCGCTAGAGGTTGGTTGTTTTACAACTTCAGTTTTAGCCGACCCTTGGTCTTGGATATGTTATTATCTCTTTATGGCTTTTAACTTTTAAATACCTGCTATTTTTTTACAGTTGTATCATCTCTGATTGTGTATGCTTATATACTGTTTTGGATTCTTAATGATTTTGTAGGCGCGGTTATACAAGAACACGCTGATGCAATCGGTCCCATTATCGATGTTGCAGGTACGCCGGGAATCGTTATAGGTAAGCTGCTGTAGAAAAAATTGCCGATCTCAAAAGAAAAGAAAAAAACTGTTGTAGAAACATGTTTCTGAAAGGGGTTTGCTGTATAGCAGATGCTTTCTTTTTGCATGTTTTGAATATTTATACGATTGAATTTCTTTATTTTTATGATCTGATTAACTAATGGAAAATTAAAGAAGTGGTCCAGGTATTGTGTATTCTGAGATTTTTACATGAACAATGATGTATTACCATGTTTAAATTGACAGAAGTATCAGTTTTATGATGAGTTTCAACTTTCAATTATGTTTTAGTATATATTAAGCCTAATTTCTCATAAAACCAACTTTGTTTTGCGATTTATCTGGGTTTCTGCTTATCAGTACTAAAACTGAAACATGGTAATTGGTTTTGAGTGTTGCCTAGATGCGTGTGATTTACTATTTTCATGTTCATTATTTCTTTTAATTACGTTAATCATATAAAGGTGTGTACACTAGCGACCATAGGTATGGTGATATTTTTTTGTTGGGTTACTTTCCAAATCGCTTTTTTTCCTATTTGTATTTTGTAACAAGCACTTTCCAAATCAGTTTCCAAATCGTTTTGCAAACTTTTTCCTTTTATTGCAATTGAAAGTGCCATGCCAACACAGGAAGTCGTGGTCGGTCGCTGCAATAGAAGCAAGTTACACCGAGCTATACGAGAACGGATCAGGATGATTGAAGGTAAACTTACTCATTTACAAATGGTTTTGTGTATAGGTATTAAGCACTCCCACTAATGTCTTTGTTACTCAAATGGAACCTTTATTGCTTATTTGAACTACCTTGAAGTGTACAACCAAAGCATCCTGCACCGGACCTTTATTGCTACATGATAAGGTACCCTTATCCTTCACAGAGTTTTACTTGAAGGCTTGCAAAGAAAAAAGAGCAGTACCATTTGCAGAAGTAGCAACAAGAACAACAAGAGCTGACTGATAGAAGCAACATATTAACTTTGAATGCTCAAAAGGTAATTTTACCGTCCAGTTATATTTTAAGGTGAACAATATAGCACTTGAAATGGTTTGCTAGATTTAACATATGGAATAAGCATATTGGATATTTCGGGGTTGCATGTTTCAGCAAAATGAATCTTATTGTCAGTAGTTGCTGCCTTTACCAAATCTTCGTAATTAGGCCCCTAGCAAATTTTCACCATTTAGGAGCAAGATACAAAAACAAAACAAAAAAAAAACGACCCACTTTCTACTTAAAAAAATACCCGAGCCCCACACCAAAAAAATACCTCAGCTAAACCCGTATTTTGGCTGGGCAGTCACGCCAAGAGTTTGATTGCAGCCATGGCGGGTGGTTGTTGCCGCTACCGTATTCATAAACCTGAGCCTTAGTTGTTGTCATGCCTATGTGGTCGATGATGCTTTTCTGTTCATGGTGCGTAGCTCACCCAAAACCGTATTTTGTGTTCTAACACAAAATAGAGATCTATGCTACCAAATAGAGATCTATACTACCATTTACATGTGAGTTTCAAAGTCAGTATCTATGCTACCATTTACATGTTCAAATCCAAATAGAGATCTATGATGCCATTTAATTCTTTTTTTTTTCTTTTTTTCTTTTTTTTTTTTTTAAATATAATGCTAGGTGAAACTTCGGTAAATTTAAATTTCATTTTTATGCCGATGTTGGGACCATGCAAATGTTCAGATTTTTACAACAAGAAGCATGAAAAATAAATGTCTACGGAAGCTATATCACGCTACAGTTTACAACATACAACACATATTTACAAGTCTTAATACATAGATATTTTCAACTAAAGAAACCAACCGCGTAATAATTACTTTTGAGATCCAGATTATGTACAGATCCATCTTCCTGTTAAGCCCAGTTCCTCTTGGATCGAAGTTGAGTGAGCTTATCCCTCCATTGTGCTGTAACAAATCATAAAACATCAAAGCGCCTATATGATGATTGGAAAAAGATGTATAGATGGCAATTCTAGACTGTTTATAGGAAATCCGGTCACACTTTGCCTCTAATGTTTGAAATTTTTTGACATGTGGCTAAAATAGATGAAGGTTATATAGCTTGAACGTCATCCAAAACTGTATTCACAATGCACAGCCTCCTAAATCATTTAATTTCAACAACCAGCCATTAGGATTTGCATATTGAGTTGGCTTATTGCATCAGAAGCAAAAAAAAACACTTCTGAAGTGTTTGGATTGCTCAGATGTTATTGGCTTATTTGCTTATATCTTTGATAAAATAAGCACTTTAGTACAAGCACATGGGGAGCTGCTTATTTCAAAGTGCTTACAAACCATGAGTGCACGCCAAAAATATGCAATCCCAATACCCCTTCGATCAACATGTACTAAAATAGTTTTTTATAATATTTAGAACTTAAATTATTATGGAAGTCCATAATTTTAAAAAAAAATGTTATGGAAGTCCAGAACAGAAAGGTCAGCTACTCAACCTGACTGCAGATAGGGTAATGAAATACTAATTCGTGCTCACGTTAAATATTTTCTTATGGGATTTAGTTTTCGAAAATGGAGTAATAAAATATTGTAACAGAAAATTAAACACACCAGCGTCTCTGTAGCGTTCCTCGACAGCAGCAATAAGCATGTTCCGAACAAGATTAAACTCCTTGGTTTCAACACATGGCTGGCCACTTGGTCTGTCCAGTTCTTTAAATAAAAGGGTTACAGTTTTAAGTTTTAACTTTCTGATATTGTTACAAATTTTGATTATACGTTACCTATACCGCATAGAAATACGGCTAACATGGTTTTCATTTTTTTTTCTTTATTTGCAGACAAGAACAGTTCGTCCCTGTCCCTGAAATTGTTGTTACAATATATGAATCACGTGTGACCCAATGCGTCTGCACAACTTGCATTTCATACTGGTCTCAGGTTTGAATTTATTCTCTTGATTAAATATTGCAAAGGTGTTGGGTTCCAATATCGTACATACATACATAGTCACATTTATAGAAGCTGGAAACAAAAATATGGTACTGTTTGAGTGATGAAATGGGGCCGAATTGGGCGTCTATGGTGGTTGAAATGGGGGTTAACATGGTTTAGTTTAAGGACTGGAATAGGTGTGGGATTCGGGCCTGAAATGAGGGCTAAGACGGGTGCGCTTGGGGTGCTAAAATGGGGACTGCATCGGGTGTTGAAATGGGTTGAAACGGGTATGTTTGTGTGGGTTTGCCCACATAAGCTTATACACCCAAAAGTAAGCTTAAACAAACACCCTCTTCTTTTTTCTCAAGGCTTTTTTTCCTGGCTTATCTTTTTTACTTTGTACCTTACTATGACTCAAATATGCAAATAGGCTCAGAATCAGAATTATAAACCTGGAAAATCAGCTTCAGAAACTTTTTGCTTATAATACACTTCTTTGTTTCTCACTTACATTTATCTTCTTTGTTTAAAACTTATTTCTACATTTTTGTGTTCATACTTATATTTGTTTACAGACATTGAGGCGCGCTTACCTTAATACAGAAACCTGACTTATCGTTTTCTCTTTTTATGTCTACCAGATGAACTCCCTTCACTCCTCAAACTCCGCTTCCACGGTATGAACCTCGACGGTTTAGTTTGCGTACACCAAAAGAGAATTCAATCGCATATGTAACCATCTTCTCCGACCTTATTAGCTTTTTTTTAGCTGTTTTACATATTCAGCTTTACAACCAGACACCTTATTGCTTCATTAGCAAATGATATTGAGCGTGTATTAGGAGACGGAATTTTTGATGTATAAGTAATTTGTAGAACAATGTTTACTTTATGATACTTTATACATATATGGAAAATATCAGCTCAGCTCTGTAAATTGGTCTTCAAGTGTATTCTTTTTTGTTAATGGTATAGTGGTATAAAGTATACTACACACAAAATCATGCTTAACATTCACTTTTGCTGATGCCATGTTTAATTGTGTCAACTTTTGGTAAAATATGTTTATTCATTTGTTAGTAGCTTTCATGTGTTGATGGGGTTGTCGCCAACATTGGTATGTATTAAATAACGTGACGAACGGCCAATCTTTTACAATGATAATTATTTAAAACAACAATGATCATTATCACTAAAAAAGCAACACAAAGACATAAAAAAACTAGGTGAATCAGCTAATTGCACGAATTGTAATGCACCATGCACATAGTGGTTAGAATGTCAAAGGTTTGTAACTATACCCCTTTTTGATACTTTGGATTTGGTTATGGTGATGAGTGACCCAAACGTAAGACACCCTATCTTTATCATTAAAAAACCATATATCATACCCAAAATTAGCGACGAATGCGGCACTGAATAGCCAGCCCACTTTCTACTTAAAACAAAGACTAAAAAAACATTGGACAAAATAAACAGGCACGCCGGCAACGCGGCGTCCGCCGCCAACCTCGTATATAATAAAGTGACACTTAACAAAGAATAAATAGCACAGATGGTATGGGTGTGTCTGTGGTGTTTGTTGGTACCAAGAGGTCAGGGGTTCGAGTCCCACAAACCCAAATTTTTTATACAAATATATATATATATATATATATATATATATATATATATATATATATATATATATATATATATATTTCAACAACAGTTACAAGCAATTTTTGTGAATGGATTTCTTTTGAAATGCTTTTGAAACAACTTTTGAAAGCTTGACAACCCAAGAGATGCAAAGTTTTTATAGCCAAAGTGAGTCTTTTGAAACAAGCAGCTAGCCAAAAGGGGGACAAGCTAGAACCAAACCAAACACAAGCCCACACAATCTTATACTTAACATAAACAAGCTCAAAACAACAAGCTCATAAGCATTGAACAAGCTAGGGAAAAGAATCAAACAAGCTCAGTGCTTATTGATGTAACTCAGTATGCACTGGTCTTAGGGGCAACTTAGAGGGCTAAATAAGCACCGCAAATAAGCTACTAAGGCCAAAATAAGCAAAAACAAATTGAGACAGTACAACAAGCTTCTCAAAACACCAAAAATATTGCAAAAAGCTCAAGAATTAAACAAGATATGGGTCATTGAAAAACGGCTCAGAATGGTGAAACCAATGGTGCAGGGCAACAGAAATTCCAAACAGGCCACTTTGAGCTTATCAAAAGCTTGTAAAGGAAATTCAAAAAATTTTGAAAAAATTATTTTTAAAACCAAAAGCTTCCACATATTAAAAAGCCAAATTTGTAGACCTAAACACTCAATATTTAGTAAACTAAAAATCCAGTACTAAACATGCATTTGAACTCTTTTAAAATTTTGACTTTTTTCAATATTAGCTAAAGTTGACTATTATGAGATTATAAGGGTCCTAGACTACTAAATATGTTGTTTTAATCTATACTAAGATTAAATTAACCAAAACTAACAAGTTTTAAAGCTAAAAAGATGATTTGGAATCAAAAATTCCCAAGAGAATTGAAATTATGAAGATTCAAAGCCAACTTTGACTTTTCACTAATTCCCTACTAATATAATGCTTTGACTACTCTACTTTAACCATAAGAATGATGTCTAAGCAAAATTTAACTACTGAAAATCACAAGAGCATAGTTTAACTAGCAAATCCAAACACCCCTTTAAAAACTGATTAAGGAATTTAATTAAGCAAATGAACAAGTTAAACTAAGAAACCGATAATTAAGATTATCCTAGTCTATATTAAACAAAAATAAGTCAATAGAAACAGAAAACATCCACAATAACAAGCAAGAACAAAATATGCAAGATTCACACTAAAAATTGAAAATTAGAAAGTAAACATGGGAAACCTTAAATCCCTAGCTAAACAAGGGGAAATAGAAACTGCTACAAGCTCCTAGCTTGTAAACAAGCTAGGTGATAGTCCATCTTGCCATTCCAAAATTGGCAACTTCCCATGCTTTCCACTTTGTCATGCTAAGGTAATTTTTGTGATCATTTGATTCTATTTTGCTTCTTTTTTTATATTATCAAAGTCTAAGTGAGCATATGAAACAACTGAAACAACAATTTGGGATAGACAAAGACTTGTGCTAAAAACTTAAAATTTCTATTTAGATTGAAAATAAATGACAAAGGTTTGAATTGAAATATGAAATACTTGTATTACTAGAAAACTAATTAAAATGATAAAACTAAACTAGATAAAATTAAAGCATAAAGAACACCATGCCATCAGAGGCTTACATAATACCTATTTATACTAAAACTACAACTAGGGTTCCTTTTGCTCTTGTGCTAGTTCTGTGTGTGAAAACAGCTTTGGATGACCATGGTGTGCTTCTTTGGAGCAATTCCCACCATTGGATTAGCTTCTATACATTCTCAGCCTTTGAAGTGCATTTTGGCGCCAAACTTAGTTGTGGATTGTCAACTTGGCAATTGAAGCCAGTTAGGTTGGTACAAGCTGGTATTTGGACTGGAGTGGCATGGGGAAGCTTTTGAGGATGGGAGGGTGGCGTGTAGCAGGTAAAGCAAGGAGGAGGAGATTGTCTGGTGGGTAAAGGAGGTGAGGAAGAAGAAGCGTTTGATTGGGTTGGTCAATTGGGTAAAACGGGGGAAGTGTTTGTTTTATTATTTCAGGTTTGGGTTTGAGTAGGTGTGAGTTTTGGGCTGATGATGTTTGATGGGCTGGGTGTGTATTCGATTGGGAGTGTGATGGTTCTGGATTTGGGTTAGGATTTGGTGTGGGTTGGTTTTAGGTTTGTAATTATTTAGTAGGTAAAAAGTAAAATTTATTTTGTAAAAACGTTTTTGTAGTTTTTTTTTTGAATTTTTTTAGACTAATAATAATAATAATAATAATAATAATAATAATAATAATAATAATAATAATAATAATAATAATAATATTGTAAAAGTAAATTTTAATAAAGAACAAAATAAAATTTTTGACAAAATGCTTTCGGAATTTTTATTTTAAAAATGGAATTTGGTTTTGAAAATGATTTTGCGTTTAATTTTTTGGGGTTTAGGGGTACTTCGTTAATTTTGATGTCGGGTGAGGGCAATTTGGTAATTTTTGGTTTAGGTTAAGGGGTAAAAGGGTAATTAGGGTTTTGCTATGGTTTTCCATGCTCACCCCCATGTCACATCTCAGGATTGACTTTGATCTTTGACTCTTTGTCTTTTTCTTCATTTTTCTTCAAAAATGTGTCGAGTCGATCCCGTAATGCTCCATTTTTCTTTGTTTCCCATCCAAGCTCCGGCTTTTGACAATTTTCCAAATCTCGTGCTTGTTTTTGTCTTTTTGGCCTAAATTATGCCTATTTTTGAAATATCCGTACATGCACGATCGCAAACACAATAACACAATATCTTTGGCATTTTTGGTTAGTTTTTGGTTGTTTTGGTCTTAATTTGGTAACAAAAAGGTATGTGAATAAGCACGTACCATATGACCTCTAAGTATTTAGGATAGACAGTTTCGATGCCTTAACCCAAAACCCTATAAGATAGAGAAATATTCTTTAAGAATATTATTTTTGAACTTAAGGCATTATAAGGTTAAGACTAGGATATTACCCTTTAGATACTTAGTAAGTGCTGATAGAATGGGCTCCAAGAAATAAATCCACTTCCTATATTTACCTCTCCCCACAAAAGTTTCCTCCCTTCCCTATCCGGCAATCTGCCTAAAACCTCTATCTTTCCCAACCACATATGGCATAAATAGTGATACTTGTTAAATTTTTAGTTATAACAAGTTATTTATGACCTTATGTGATTGTGATCTTCTTCCTCGTTGTTCTATGACATTGTATGTCATGAATTACAATTCTTCCCATATTATATTCCCTACCCTCTTTCGACACCTTAGATCAATTCCTCTATCATTTTATATGATACTAGTGATGAGAATCCTTATTCTACATCATAACGATCCGATTTCATTCCAAATTCTTCCTCGACTCTAAATCCTCACTTCTCTGAAATCACTTAGTTTCCCCTAGTTAGAGATTCTTCCCCTAACTATCTCTATATGCAATTATATAACGATTATATACAAGCATATTCTTATCCTTCCCTCTTTACTTCCTATTCCCTTAAGATTACTATGATTTCCGAAGTAGTTTCCTCTCTTAGTAAAACCCGTAGTACACTCTCTAGTTTCCCCATATTCAAGGTTAGAAATAGTTTAACCATAGAAAATCATAAGAATAGATAGAAGATACCTTAAGTCCCCTAGATGAAACATCTCTAAGAAATTATCAAGGAAATAGAAAGTAAGAATAGAAATTTTTTGGAAATTTTAAGAAACTAAACTAGAGAAAAATTTATAAGTAGGAAATAAGAAAGATATTACAAATTGATAAACTTAGCCTATGATAGGACTACTATATTAATATCGAGGATATTATAATTAGTTGTTAAGATTAGGTGAAAGGAATCCTTAAGAAAATATCAAAGAATTAGAATAATAAGTTATTGACATAGAATCCTAGATTTTTATATAGGTTAGTTGTACGGCCATTCGTTAAGGTTTTCACCGTATAGATAAGCCAATAGGAAGTTTTAGTTTACCTATACCTAGTTTCTTAAGTTATAAGTACCTAGGACATAAGTTAGAAAAATTTTAACAAAGAACTAAGCAAGAAACTTTACCTAGAAACAGTGATACTTCTATTAAACCTTTAGCTATAAAAACCTTTCCTCTCTCTAGCCCTCCTCCCTCTATAGGATCTTCTTCACCGATTAGGTCAAATACCCCACCCCTAGAATTAAAGTCTATAGGAAACTAGATAATTCATTATGAATTATACTAAAACCTTTAGGAGGGAAACTAACTTCAAAGGAATCTAGTAAATCTTATTTTCCTCGGGATACCATCCTTCCAAGTATCCTATTCTTCCGTCTTCTCTCATTCTACCATTTAATCCAACTCTTCCGTCTTTTCCTACTCTTCCACTCCCTCGTTCTTTTCTACTCCTTCGTTCCTTCCTATTTCCCCGTCCTTTTATCCTCTTCTATTCTTTCGTTCTTTCCCACTCCTCTGTTCTTTTCTCTTCTTCCCTTTCGTTCCTTCGTTCTCTTCTATTCTTTCCTAACCCTCCATTCCGTTCTTCTATCATTCTCTACCCTATCCTACCCTACCCTTATACTCTTTTTCGCCATCATCCTACAATTTTCTAAGTGTTAGAACTTGTATTCCCTAATTTCTCGTCAATTCACAAGTTTCTATTAGTTAGAACTTGTAAGAATATATATGTCGAACTTTAATCCTCATTATGTTCGACTATGATATTAAATCATCTTGTCTTGCAAAAGTTGCAAGATTGAGATCGTCAACGTTCGTCACTCCAGCCAAGACTCGGGATACAATCAAGTAATTAGTTGCTGACAGAATGACTGTAGAACTAGGAAACTTGAGCTCCCAATATGATGTGTGTAATTGCACCCTCGCAAAAGGTTTTACCTCTCAAAGGATCTTGAGAAGCTTGCAATCCCCACCAGGCAGTGTACCTGACCGTTGAGTATAGTATAGTGACAAGTACCGGGGGATTGATCGTTCAACTCAAAGAATAGTGTTCGCTAGGGTTAAAACCCACTAAAACTAGGTCTAGAGATGAGGGACGATTCTTTTTGTATTTTTATATTTTAGTTGAAAGCAAGTAAAATCTCGGTTTTGGAAGAAGTGGGCGGAATTAGTTGCTAATCAACTAACCCAAATAACTAAAGATGCAATCAAAATAAAATAAACTAAACTTAAACTAAATTATGGCGAAAACAATAATGAGAGAAAATGTGTTTACTTAGATTTCACTACTCCCTAGCTATCTTTTACCGGTTGATTAGTTTATTACAATTGCATGGATGATGGGTTATATTCCTTAATACTATTCATAGGGTCGTGTACGATCTTCCCTAACTCTATAAGATTCTACCTCTTCCTATGTCGAGCCGACTACTAGCTTCTAACATGGCCTCATTAGTAGTTACCTACACATTAAATACAACCAACATATCATAGTACACCTCCGATCATGTTTCTTAAGACGTTCAAGCAAGTTACCAAATGGAAGTCTGCCAGTTTTCTAAAGCCTATAATCGAATTCATTCATCCACAACAATTATAAACAAACAACCAACCCATAATCAATATCTAAGTTTCATTACATCTAAGCAAACACAAAAAAAACCTAGCCTAGCATGTTAAAGAGAAGACAAATGTAAGATATAATCAAACAACACATAGACATATTGAATGATTTGATGAAAGACTTATCTTCAATTAAGCATGGATGAAACAAGGGTTTGAAACCCTCAAAATATCAGTAAAATTCGTCTAGGGTTTACTCCCTTCAAAGTTGCACACAATGAATGAAAACTAGAAAACTATATATAGATTTTATATCCTGACGGCGTCAAGAGTTGGGTCTGTGGAAAACTAGAAGGGGGGTTGAATAGTTTTACGTCCTTTTAAATTTATAAACACAAGTTTGTTTTAAAAACTTCGATTCTAGTTTATGTGAACTCAATACTTGCACTATATGAACAATTATATAGTAACTAACTAACAAAGCTAATATAGTAAAGGTAAATAAATAAGTAATGAGAAGAGTTAGAAAGATCAAACCACAACACAAGGATTTATAGTGGTTTGGCTACAAGGACACCTTCCTTGTTCCTACTACACTCCCCGAGTCACCTACTCGAGAGTTTTCTTCACTATGTCAACAAACTCCCTTTTGGCGGAGAAAACCTTACACACCAATTTACACACCACACAACTTCACAACTTCTACACAACTTCTTCACACCAATATACTACACATCAATCTTCTTCACAACTATCTTCTACACACCAATCTTCTTCACAACTATCTTCTACACACCAATCTTCTACTTTACACCTATCTTCACAACTAACCTACTTCACTACTTATCAACTTCTATTATCTACACAACTTCTATATCTTCTACACAATTACTCACAAGCACAACACAATATTCACAAATGAATATATATACACTATGCACAACTACTCTTCAACACTTCTTGAACTTGGTTGTAGAAAGAGTGTTCTTGTTTTGCACTTTGGATGAGAATAGATGATGAGGGATTGAATCACTTGAAACAAGGATTAATATACAAATGATCAAATGGTTTTAGAGGATGTTTAGAGAGTTATAGATCTAAAAATTTCGTGCAAAAGGTGGGGAAAAAATCCAGAATTATGGTGGTATTTATAGGAGAAGATTTCTGAGTTTTTCTGACAAGGGAGCCTGGCCGGTCCCCTTAAATCATGGTCGGCCCCCTTAAAATTAAGGGGACCGCCCCTTATAATTAAGGGGGCCGCCCAACTGTAACGGCCAGAAAACTTGTCTTTTAGTGGGGAAAGTTTATTTGGTGAAAAACTAACTGATTTTGGTTAAATATTTGAAATCATATATTTAGTATTATTAAAACATTTTTCTTTATTACCAAAAGTGATTTTCAAAACATGTAAAATATGTTTATATATTTAAATAAACTTCGTATTAGTTAATTAAATATCCCTTTGATCATGAGATGTATTAAGCACTTGTTTATCCATACCTTAAGTGATTAAGTTGGATATAGTGATATAAACTAGCTTAATGCTTGTTTACGTAGTAATCTTATGATTGACGAGTTTACATTTTGTGATCGTCAAAATATAGAGATATCGAAAAATATAAATAACGTTTTCATACATTATTTATGTCAACAATCTCCCCCTTTTTGATGATTACAAAATTTAAACTCATTAATCTAAAATTAGTATATATTCAAGTATTATTGTGAGTTTATATCCACTTCTCCCCCTTTTTGTTAGCATCAAAAAGGTTATCCCATGTTAATGTAAACTCCCCCTCGAAGTGTACTCCCCCTCGTTTTGAGGCCAAAAGAAATTGAGATATGGATATCTTGCAAAAAATATTTGGTGGCAAGCAACATATATATGTATATAGCATGCAAGAGTAAAGACTAAGCATAAGCATAACATTAATAATATGAAAAAAAAATACATCAAGCATTACAACCATAACAAGTAATGCAACTAACAAAAGCCTTAAAGGCTTAGAATCATCATTAAAATAAAAGACCAAGTCTCAAACATGAGAGTCCTTCTCTAGAGCTTGCCATCCAGAAAGTTTTAACACAATTTTATTTGTAAAACACCAAGCATGTTTAATTGGGAGGAATGGATGGTGAACATGGGGATGGTGATGGTGGAGGTGTTTTTGTTGGTGGTTGATGCAACATGTTTTCAATATGAGAAAACATGTATTGGATCTCATCTCTTAATCCGAACACAATTGTTCGGTTGTGAATGCAACAAAGGCAAGTGTCTCCATGAGCTTCAAGTAAGCTCCATGGGACGGGGTTATAGGTTGGTGGGTTGATAGGAGATGATGAGAAATGTGCATCAAGAGGTGTTAATGGTGATAATGAGAGAGTGATTGCAAGAGATGTGTTCTCATTCGTAGGTTGTGATGGTTGATCAATTGTTGGAGGAGATAAGTGGGTGTTGATGTAGTCATCTATGGATGAAGTGGATGGTATGGAGGAAGTGGAGTTTCCATTTGTTGAAGTTATTTTGGAGGGTGCATGTAACAATTCGCAATTTCAAGTTAACTTTTATTCCCAAAAATTTCACTATTCACTTTTTACTATTCACTTTTTACTATTCACTTTTTACTATTCACTTTTCACTATTCATCTCAGAAATTTTTATTTCATATTCTCGTAAGTTAAACTATTTTAACGATAATCCGAGAGTTTGACGCTCGTCGGATCATTTCTGCAAAAATCACAAAGCCGTGTCCGAGATTTACTTTTAGGTTTAAACGTCCTTCCGGCATCCCGATATATCCATAAAACATTATAAACAATAGAAATATGATTTTCTATCATTTTATGACAATTCCAAAAGTTTTGGAATTTTACGTTTTTCAGTTCAGCGTTTTACGCGAATTGCGCGTTTTAGACCCGTGTTTCCAGTTTTTAGCAGGGTTTTCGCACCCGATAGATCCTACCACTCATTTTATATTTTATTATGGACTATATTGACATGTTTAACAATACTTTCAAGTTTCATATTTTTACGATACCCGGTTTTACGTTTTAAGGCTTAATCATTTACGGTTAGCATTTTACGGAGTCAAAATGCACAAACTAAGCAAGATAGCACCAAGACTCATCATCTAGTCATCTTATCTCATTCAAACCGCCAATGTGGGGGGGAGTCACCATTTTGTGGTTAAATCTTGACCATTGATCTCTAGGATGTTTACAAGTGTCTAAATTAACCATGGTTACATTCTAACCCAATATATGGTTAACTATTTTTCTCATCCTATAAATAGCCAACTAATAACACATAGAAAAATTGCACCACACCTTCTTATAACCTTTAAGTCCTAAAACCTAAGGCACTTTTCTTATATTTTGTAAGAAAGTTAACTAGTTTTTGAAAGAAAACTAGTGTTTGATCTTCAATCTTGGAAATTTTCTAAGAAAAGTTGTTATAACTTTAAAGTCTCCAAAAAGACGTCGTTATAATCTTCAAATAGCTTTGGACTTCAAGAAGGCGTCGTTATAATCTTCAAATAACCTCGGTTTATCATAGGTTGCAAAGGAGGAAAGCTTGTTCAAACAAAGTCCTAGTTCTTGTCCTAGTTTCCCTTTTTCATTAAGGCCAAAAGTTGTAAGCAAACCCTAACATACTTTCTTGCTTAATTATCATTTTCATGCTCTTTGTGTTCCTTTCATGCTATATATGTTCTTGTTATTGTGTTCATGATGTTTAAAAATGGATAAAACAAGTATTGGTATACATATGTTAACTTATGACAAGTAAACAAGCAAACTAGTGATTTTTATGGAGAACCACGACCAAAATAGTATAACTTTGATATTTGACACTTACTTAATGTTAAAGAGGACTTAACAAGGAAAACATAGCAATTTGAATCACCCAAAACGAGTACCCGAGTCAAAAGTTATGGCCATAAGAAGTTAGCGAAACCAAAACGGCAAAACTGCCTAAATAGCATTCTGATCAAATTTAGCTTTTTAAAGTCACCCTTCTGGTCCAATTCATCAAAAAGTTAAAACACGAAAGTTGTTCGGAACGATGTTTTCGTTCAGGAACAAAGAAGCTCGAGCCCTGAAAATGCTTTCCGAGTGATAAATTTCTTCAAAATCTTAACAGCCCATTTTAGACCAAAGTCACTATATTATAGTTATCATTTACTAAGACCAAGAGGTCTAATGACCTAAAGCCAAGACCACAACCATGGCTAAAGCCAAGGTTGAGTCTCAAGACCATGGAAAAATAACCAAGGTCACGGCGAAGCCATGACTAAATGACCATATAAGCTTACTTAGGCGTAAACATGAAACAAGGAATTAGGCGATAACTTGAACAAACAATTTGGATCTACTTCACTTCAAAAGGAACCATGAGATATTACAAAGAGAAAATGGTCATATAAGACTTATGAAACTACCCCTAATAACAATCTTCATGTACTAATAAACTTTCCTAAGTTTATTCAAATATTGGACATGTAACTTTTCGGATCAAAACTTATACATTTGTTATCAAATACTACAATAGTAGGGAGCCTCATGTGAGGAGTTCATTAAGTAAGCCGTCGAGATGAGTTGTGGATTTACGAGTTAAAGTGTCCTGGCTCCTCGAACGTTTACTCCATGACTTCTGAATTATGTCGGCCCGAACGGTAGTAAGAGATATACAACTTATACATGTTTCATAAACCATTTATATTCAAAGACTTACGCTATATACTAAGTACTACATCATGAACATTATGCAAGACATATATGGGCAATTCTTCGTATTCTTAGACGTTACTCCAAACCTAAGTCGCAACGTTCTATTATAGGCTGCTCTTAGTGACTTTCGCGATTCGACTACCACTTTCATTTCACATCACTTAAGCTTAAGGTGAGTCATAGCCCCTACTCTTTTCATAATTGTCTTAACTCTTTGGGGGAGACACATGCTCAACTACTTGTTTACTTGTACAAATACTCAAAACGTCTATACTTGACTGTGTTATACTTGATTGCTTACATACATGACTGCGTTATACTTAATTGCGTTATTCTATTTATTGACTAGTAGTTGTCTTTGGGAATTGACTCCCAGTTGTCTTTGGGAAGTGGCTCCCAGTTGTCTTTGGGAATTGACTCCCAGTTGTCTTTGATACATCCTAACATTTGCGAATGTTGGATACATCATAAAAGTGAGGTCTTCGGAGATGAAGTA
This sequence comes from Artemisia argyi, assembly GCA_030686995.1. NCBI lineage: Eukaryota > Viridiplantae > Streptophyta > Magnoliopsida > Asterales > Asteraceae > Artemisia > Artemisia argyi. Next base: position 70,943,231 of record CM060694.1, on the reverse strand, counting down.
GAGACTCACTTCTAATTGCTTAAATTGTCTTGATGAACTTATACATGTCTTATTCATACTATATATGTTAGCAGTGGGTTGTGAACACACAGGTTGCAAGTCTCTTATGGCGGGAATTGCAACTGAGTGGATTCACGATGCCTTTGCTGTGCGAACATTCTCTTAAGGCTTTTCAATTATTTTAAGACAAACTCTATGAACTCACCAACCATTGTGTTGACACTTTAGCATGTTTGTCTCAGGTCTGTAAGATGATAAGCTGTTGCATGGAGCATAGAGTCGCTTGGCATGTTTTGAAGACTTATGCTTTTATCTTTACCATTCGATATGTCTTAAAACTCTTATGTATTGTATTATGGAACTCAAGTTTGTATCTCGGAATTTATTAATCGAATGGTAACTTTTCAAAACGTCTCATTTAGAGTTCGTTTTCTATACCTTGTTCTTTGTATTATGAAGTAGCACCCCTATGACACAGTCTTCCGCTGCGGTATTTTGGGGGTGTTACAGATTGGTACCAGAGCCTTGGTTATAGAGAACTAGGTTGCATTTAGTGCCTAGACTATAACTGATATGAACATTAAGACTCTTCTCTTTATTTTGCCTTACACACACTTCATGTGCATATGCTTATTGCTAATTGTTTGTTTAGGAGAAACCCCAGACATTAGTCAAGTCATCAAAAATTTAGAGCTAAGTAATAATTATTTATTTAACTTAATCTTGTGACAGTTCTTGTTTGATAAGACATAAGATTAAGTTAAATAAAGGTTATTAGTTTCCTGTAGAGATTTGATGATTTGCCTTATACTTACTTTATATGATTCTAATACCTAGAAGTGGTTCATATGTCCTAGTACGACACTCAAACCTTTCTACAAGCGCGACTAGTCCATTTCGTCATATCACCTTCTCTAGATACCCAGACTATGTTACCCCTTTCACAACTTAAGAGCAGATGATAGAAAGTCTACCCAATTATGTAGTACCAATTGTTGAGTTATGTGTGCCTGGTAAATATGTATACGTGTGAAAGGAAGCAATTATAATTATGGTGGCCAACATAATTATAAATGCGTCACGACTCACGTAGACATATGTGACCATGCTTACATTAATCGACGATTGACTCAAAATTGACAAGATTTATGACTAAGTAGTATAGGAATATCGCCTCATATCTGACGTCGACAAAATGTCCCTCCTTGTAGATATCATGGCACCAAAGAGAGTAACTCGTAGCACTAGCCGAGGTGGTGCAACACCAAGAGGTGGAAGAACTGGTGGTCGTGGAGGTAGAGGAACTGCTCACGACACTAGTAATCCTAGTAATGATAGTGGAAGAACTGGTGGACGTGGAGGTAGAGGAGATGCTCACGACACTAGTAACCCTAGTAACGCTGGTGGAAATCCAGATGTCTCCACCATTATTGCCCAACAACTACAAAACCTACTTCCCACTATAGTTACACAAGTTGGCAATCACATGAACAATTCGGGAAACCACGGAAGCATAAATGACGCTACAAATGATGGAGGAAGGAATGGTAATAACAACAACAACAACAACAACCATAGGACTGGATGTACGTATAAGGAATTTACGTCATGCAAACCAATTGAGTTTAATGGCAAAGGAGGTGCATTGGCATATACTCGATGGGTCGAGAAGATGGAGTCAGTGATTGACATCAGTAACTGTGCAATCCACCAGAGAGTGAAATATTCTGCATGCTTACTATCAGAAAAGGCATTGACATGGTGGAACATGCAGATTCAAGCAAGGACTAGAGAAGCAGCTGTAGGCATGACATGGGACGACTTTAAAGGACTACTGAAGGAAGAATACTGCCCAGTTAATGAAATGCAAAAACTAGAAGACGAGTTTTGGCATCACTCTATGGTAGGGGCTGGTCATGCAACCTACACAGATCGGTTTCATGAACTAGCTAAACTAGTTCCTCATCTGGTTACCCCTGAATCCAAGAGGATTGAGAGGTACATCTATGGCCTTGTTCCCGAGATTCGTGGGATGGTGAAAACAACCGAACCTTCCACAATTCAAAGTGCAATATTAAGAGCAGGGACCCTAACAGATGAGATGGTTAGGAATGGAACTTTGAAGATTAGTGATAAAAGGAAGGGAGCAGGTGAATCAAGCGAGCAAAAGGGTACAATGGTTGATAATAAGAGAGTAAGAGGATTTGCGGCGACAGTTTATGATCAGAAAAAGTATGAGGGTCCACATCCTAAGTGTACTAAATGCACTTATCATCATCAAAGGTCTGAACCATGCCCTGTGTGTTATAATTGCAAGAAGTCTGGCCACTTTGCAAGTCAGTGTAAATCAACTACAAGGCAGGCGAATGCGGACAATATAGGAAATAACCAAAAGACATGCCATGAGTGCAACAGCCCAAACCACTTCCGAAATACTTGTCCTAAGTTGAATAGGGCACAGGGACAAGTACTGGATAACCCGACTCTAGCAGTAATGCTTGAAGCAAATAACCTAAAGCGTGAATACAATGATAGTCCACCTCGGGGTCGAGCATACTATTTGGGTGCTAAGGAAGCCCGCAATGCTTAAGGGGTACGTACCTTTTCCTACCATATCATTCTATTCTAAACTTAGCTTTATTATGCCGCTATTAAGATAAGAGACCTAGACACACTAAACTTCGGGACGAAGTTTCCTGAAGGGGTAGAGACTGTAACAATTCGCAATTTCAAGTTAACTTTTATTCCCAAAAATTTCACTATTCACTTTTTACTATTCACTTTTACTATTCACTTTTTACTATTCACTTTTCACTATTTATCTCAGAAATTTTTATTTCATATTCTCGTAAGTTAAACTATTTTAACGATAATCCGAGAGTTTGACGCTCGTCGGATCATTTCTGCAAAAATCACAAAGCCGTGTCCGAGATTTACTTTTAGGTTTAAACGTCCTTCCGGCATCCCGATATATCCATAAAACATTATAAACAATAGAAATATGATTTTCTATCATTTTATGACAATTCCAAAAGTTTTGGAATTTTACGTTTTTCAGTTCAGCGTTTTACGCGAATTGCGCGTTTTAGACCCGTGTTTCCAGTTTTTAGCAGGGTTTTCGCACCCGATAGATCCTACCACTCATTTTATATTTTATTATGGACTATATTGACATGTTTAACAATACTTTCAAGTTTCATATTTTTACGATACCCGGTTTTACGTTTTAAGGCTTAATCATTTACGGTTAGCATTTTACGGAGTCAAAATGCACAAACTAAGCAAGATAGCACCAAGACTCATCATCTAGTCATCTTATCTCATTCAAACCGCCAATGTGGGGGGGAGTCACCATTTTGTGGTTAAATCTTGACCATTGATCTCTAGGATGTTTACAAGTGTCTAAATTAACCATGGTTACATTCTAACCCAATATATGGTTAACTATTTTTCTCATCCTATAAATAGCCAACTAATAACACATAGAAAAATTGCACCACACCTTCTTATAACCTTTAAGTCCTAAAACCTAAGGCACTTTTCTTATATTTTGTAAGAAAGTTAACTAGTTTTTGAAAGAAAACTAGTGTTTGATCTTCAATCTTGGAAATTTTCTAAGAAAAGTTGTTATAACTTTAAAGTCTCCAAAAAGACGTCGTTATAATCTTCAAATAGCTTTGGACTTCAAGAAGGCGTCGTTATAATCTTCAAATAACCTCGGTTTATCATAGGTTGCAAAGGAGGAAAGCTTGTTCAAACAAAGTCCTAGTTCTTGTCCTAGTTTCCCTTTTTCATTAAGGCCAAAAGTTGTAAGCAAACCCTAACATACTTTCTTGCTTAATTATCATTTTCATGCTCTTTGTGTTCCTTTCATGCTATATATGTTCTTGTTATTGTGTTCATGATGTTTAAAAATGGATAAAACAAGTATTGGTATACATATGTTAACTTATGACAAGTAAACAAGCAAACTAGTGATTTTTATGGAGAACCACGACCAAAATAGTATAACTTTGATATTTGACACTTACTTAATGTTAAAGAGGACTTAACAAGGAAAACATAGCAATTTGAATCACCCAAAACGAGTACCCGAGTCAAAAGTTATGGCCATAAGAAGTTAGCGAAACCAAAACGGCAAAACTGCCTAAATAGCATTCTGATCAAATTTAGCTTTTTAAAGTCACCCTTCTGGTCCAATTCATCAAAAAGTTAAAACACGAAAGTTGTTCGGAACGACGTTTTCGTTCAGGAACAAAGAAGCTCGAGCCCTGAAAATGCTTTCCGAGTGATAAATTTCTTCAAAATCTTAACAGCCCATTTTAGACCAAAGTCACTATATTATAGTTATCATTTACTAAGACCAAGAGGTCTAATGACCTAAAGCCAAGACCACAACCATGGCTAAAGCCAAGGTTGAGTCTCAAGACCATGGAAAAATAACCAAGGTCACGGCGAAGCCATGACTAAATGACCATATAAGCTTACTTAGGCGTAAACATGAAACAAGGAATTAGGCGATAACTTGAACAAACAATTTGGATCTACTTCATTTCAAAAGGAACCATGAGATATTACAAAGAGAAAATGGTCATATAAGACTTATGAAACTACCCCTAATAACAATCTTCATGTACTAATAAACTTTCCTAAGTTTATTCAAATATTGGACATGTAACTTTTCGGATCAAAACTTATACATTTGTTATCAAATACTACAATAGTAGGGAGCCTCATGTGAGGAGTTCATTAAGTAAGCCGTCGAGATGAGTTGTGGATTTACGAGTTAAAGTGTCCTGGCTCCTCGAACATTTACTCCATGACTTCTGAATTATGTCGGCCCGAACGGTAGTAAGAGATATACAACTTATACATGTTTCATAAACCATTTATATTCAAAGACTTACGCTATATACTAAGTACTACATCATGAACATTATGCAAGACATATATGGGCAATTCTTCGTATTCTTAGACGTTACTCCAAACCTAAGTCGCAACGTTCTATTATAGGCTGCTCTTAGTGACTTTCGCGATTCGACTACCACTTTCATTTCACATCACTTAAGCTTAAGGTGAGTCATAGCCCCTACTCTTTTCATAATTGTCTTAACTCTTTGGGGGAGACACATGCTCAACTACTTGTTTACTTGTACAAATACTCAAAACGTCTATACTTGACTGTGTTATACTTGATTGCTTACATACATGACTGCGTTATACTTAATTGCGTTATTCTATTTATTGACTAGTAGTTGTCTTTGGGAATTGACTCCCAGTTGTCTTTGGGAAGTGGCTCCCAGTTGTCTTTGGGAATTGACTCCCAGTTGTCTTTGATACATCCTAACATTTGCGAATGTTGGATACATCATAAAAGTGAGGTCTTCGGAGATGAAGTAGAGACTCACTTCTAATTGCTTAAATTGTCTTGATGAACTTATACATGTCTTATTCATACTATATATGTTAGCAGTGGGTTGTGAACACACAGGTTGCAAGTCTCTTATGGCGGGAATTGCAACTGAGTGGATTCACGATGCCTTTGCTGTGCGAACATTCTCTTAAGGCTTTTCAATTATTTTAAGACAAACTCTATGAACTCACCAACCATTGTGTTGACACTTTAGCATGTTTGTCTCAGGTCTGTAAGATGATAAGCTGTTGCATGGAGCATAGAGTCGCTTGGCATGTTTTGAAGACTTATGCTTTTATCTTTACCATTCGATATGTCTTAAAACTCTTATGTATTGTATTATGGAACTCAAGTTTGTATCTCGGAATTTATTAATCGAATGGTAACTTTTCAAAACGTCTCATTTAGAGTTCGTTTTCTATACCTTGTTCTTTGTATTATGAAGTAGCACCCCTATGACACAGTCTTCCGCTGCGGTATTTTGGGGGTGTTACAGTGCATTTGGTGCACTAGGAGATGAACATTGAGGTGGTGGAGATGGAGTGGTGTTGTCTTCATTTGTAAGATCAATGAAGAGTTGTTTGGGTGGAATGATGACAAGTTTTTGTTTCTTGGCATTGTTTGAATAGGTGGTTCTTGGTGATGACATGATGATGTTTGATGAATGTTTGAGGATGATGGAATGTGAATTAAACATGCATGGAGATTATATAGTGGGAAGAAATGTTTAGAAGTGGAATTAATTTGAAATTGTAATGTTATATTCCAAAATCAGTTTAGTTTTTAAGGGAAATGGTAGCTGGGACCAGCAAAAGGGATCACAAGATGCAAAAGAGAATAGTGTAAAAACTATTTCAGATGGCCAGTCCCCTTAAATGGAGGCCGGTCCCCTTAATATTAAGGGGGCCGCCCTTTATGATTTAAGGGGGCCGCCCATCTGACGACCCAGAAACCAAAATTTTTCAAAAATTTTCTGGAAAAATGTTGTGTTCTGTTTTGTATTTGCAGCAAGCTCTATTTGGACATTTCACATTTGTTTTGGTCTATTAGAAAGCATACATGCCATATATTTATTTAAACATTAACTAATCATGCAAATATATATATAGTTTAATAGAATCATGCATTAAAAAGCATAAAAACTATCAAGTTAGCATCCTAAACAAATATCCAAATAACAAGTACTTCCGAATATACTTCGGACAAATAGCACACAAGACATAAAAATAAATATTGTTTAACAAACATAATCCAAGCATATCATTTCTTTTTCTTCCCGAAGATACCCTTCAAAGTCTTCCCGATAGATTTGAAGCCACCTCTAACTTCTTCGTGCAAGCTCTTTTGTCTTCTAAGCATCTCGGTAGTTCGTTCATGAAGCACTTCTTCAATTTGATCACTTGGAGATGGGATAGAATAGTTGGGATAGTCAAGATCCTCTAAATCGTCAACGAACTCAGAAAACGAAGGGGTACTAGCATCATGGATGTTTTCCTCCTCATCGTCATCGTCTTACCTTGAAGATGATCCCTGAAAGCTATGACGACGAGGTTTACCCTTGTCACTTCGAGTTCATCGAGCTTGTTTTAGAGCGAGAGAACGTAGAGTGGGGTAGATGGACTCATAGATACTATTGTCAAGATCGGGGTAGTACTTGATAACATGACGATAGAGACGAGTAAGGAACATTCCATATGGAAGGTTGGCTTTGGGAGTTTTTCTAGCACACTCAATCCGTTTGATAAAGAAGTAGGCCAAATTGTACGGCTTTTCGACAGCTATACAATACAACATGTGAGCAAGGCTAGCTGGGAGATGGTCCCGGTGACCTCCAGTACCAAACGCATTCTCACGAATGAGTTCTTCCCAACGCTTCATGTGAGGGCTTAATTCCTTGAACATTTTTGGATTTTATTTTTCGACTTGTGGTGGCACGATCTATACCAAGGACTTGACGAATTTCGTCGGGATGAGGAATTTCGTCGAGATAGGGACCGAAGGTTGGTCGATAGCGATTAAGAGATTCGAGGTCCCACTCGTTTGAGAAAACGGCTTGACCTCTAAATGGAATTTGGAGGATATGACCAAATTGTTCGAGAGTTAGGGTGATAAATTCATTTTGAATCATGAAAGAGATGGTGATCAAACCAAGATCATTGGCTTGGACGGTGACTTGGCTATAGAAATCCATTATGAAGCGAGGAATGATAGGTTCATTTATTTCATAAAGACAATTGAAGTTGATGCTTGAAAACAAGCGATTTATGTACTCGGATTGAGCAAAAGCAAGATCTACTACACATCCCTCATGAACATTTCTATCTTCAATTTGACGATAGATAAGTCCAATGGAAGGAGATGTGGTAGGGAGTTGGGAAACTTTAGGAATGTAGTTTTTAGTGTGAGAAAGATCTTCGGTAGTTGCTTTGGACATTTTCACCTAAACACATCAACAATACAAAAAGACCAAAATAAATATAAAGAAAGATAAAACTATATGTTAATTGTTAAGGCTTATGTTGGAACGTAAACATACTTCGTTACTAATCCTAAGAAGTAGATTACCATATTCCTTAATATTGTTTTTAACTCGTTCTAGATATACTTTACGATGTTTAATGAGTAGTTATGGACAAATCCAAACGCCCCTTTAAACATCTTAATATATCATGAAATTTACTAGATTTACATTAGATTGTAAAACTAGCTATTTCTTGCGAGTTTCTTATGCATGTGATTTGTTTTTGAAAAAGATGGTTTGTATTTTTACTTAAAAATGTCATTTTTAGTAATAAACCAAATGCTTCCTTAACTATTGACTTATACCCCTAGTATGTCAATATATATATGAATTATATGTCTTGACGAGTTCGATTAGCAATTTTAAGGTTTATAATTATAACAAAGTTTTATAAAAATTATAATGACTATGTTTCGATATTATTTGGACATAATCCAAACACCCCTATATTGTGAACCAAAATAATTTTTCTTAGTCGAAAAATGTAATTTCAAGTTTTACAAGTTACACAAGTATAATGTGATTAGTTTTAACACGTTTTCAAATCATTATTCAACAATAAATTTAATAAAAATTTTGAAAAGGAGTGTATGACAATTTTCAAAAAATTTCGACATGATAGTATATAATAAAAAGTTTCTAGTGTTGATCAATCATCCTAATCCTAGGGGAAGCATTTGGTTATGAAGTTTTAAGGCTTAATTCGAAAGAAATTATGAAATTTAACGAATTCTATAAAACATGCATAATCATGAGTATGTCAAATAAAATGAAATTAGATGAAATGTGTTAAGAAAAACTTACAATATGTAATGGTGATTGTGTTAGATGAATTTGCCCTTTGCGAATTAACCCGAATTATGTGATTTGGAAGTGATTTGAGAGGTTTTTGGGTTTTGGTTTTCGTCACAGCAGAAGCAAGGGAAGGGAAGTATGAAAAAGTGGAGTGTTTGGCAAAAGGAAAAAGGAGAAAAACGGGTTTGAGCTATCAGATGGCTGGTCCCCTTAAACATTAAGGGGGCCGCCCTACATTTGGCTGCCGGTCCCCTTAAACATTAAGGGGGCCGCCCTCCAAAATTCGATTTTTGTGATTTTGGTTTCTGGAAAGAGCAAAAAATTATTCATATGTATGTATTAGATTTATATTTAATCAAAAATACGTTGAAGGGTATTCGCACGAAAGGAATTACTTGACACTTTTAATCGACAATTTGCCAATTAAATTTTCTTGATCATTTCGGATGAAATTTATTAAGTTGTCAAGTACACGAGAACGTTGTGGAAGGTTCATAAGTATATGTATATATATATATATATATATATATATATATATATATATATATATATATATATATATATATATATATATATGTATGTATGTAGTATGGGCTTATAAGACGAGAATCAAGGAAGGAGACGAATGCAACGGAAGCCGGGAGTTTGTTTCATCCATAGATTTTTCGACTCATCTCTCTTCATCAGCATGAGTGTTGTTGAACATTAAAGTTCAATAAGGCAAATGGGGAAAAGAAAAGGTTCGTAAACGAACAATTTCTAGTTCTAAAAAATCAACAAGTGAGTTTTCTAGGTTATAAGATCCTAGATATAGCTAAGTGTATATATATATATATATATATATATATATATATATATATTTAGATATAGTATAAGTAAATAAGTATATATATGTATAGAAGTAAAGACTAGAGAGAATAATTAACCAATCAAAACCACATAAAAGTTAGATACTAAACTAAGCATGCATTTGTTTACAAGGAAATAAAAGGAAATGTGTACCTTTCGTCTTCAATGCATTAAACTTCAAAATCTTCAAAGGAAAGTCCGAACACGGGGTGACATCAAAGATTTCCATGTATGAATGGCGAAAGTTTTCACGTTGGTCCCCATGGTCTCATTTGACCAAAGTTGTTTGTCCCGAACATGTTTTGTATTTGACTTGGGTGCATATATGGTGGAAACATTCCCCATGGATTGAAGTTCCACATTTGTTGATTATTGTTAAAGTTTTGTCTACTTTGATTTACTCTTGGTTGAGGTGTTTTAGGTCTAGGGTAAGAATTATTCGGTTTCCTAGGTGGTGGAGTTTTAGATCTTGTTTTAGTTTTGCACGATCCTACTTCGGTTTTTAAAGATGGTTTATAAAACGGTTTTATTTCTTCATTACTAGCTAGATGTATTTTCTTATCATTTATGAGTATATACTCAGGATTAGATTTTGAAGGTTTTAGTTCTTTGAGTTCGCTTTCAAATTTAACATTTTTAACTTCACTTGTTGAGGCTTCGGTTGAGTTAAAACCTAGACCGGTTTTATCTCCGGATATTCTTTGAATACTTATAATTTTCCTAAGTGAGTTACTACTATTTTCAAATTTATCAAGTTTACAAATTTCTTCCTTAAGTTTGTTGTTTTCACTTCTAAGCTCTTGACATGATTTACATTCTTCAAAAGTTTCTTTACCTTTCTCAAGTTGATGTATTTTTTTTTTTAGTTCAAGTACTTCATTTTCTAATTTGTTATTTATGTATTTTAATGATTTGTTTTTAGCCATAACTTGTTGTCCTAGTTTGCATAATCTATTGTATTCACTATCTAAGTCTTTTTCATCTAATGATAAATTTTCATCACTAAAATATTCGGTTTCGGAACGTACCTCACTTGATGTTTTAGCCATGAGACATTTTTCTTCCTTTGTTGTTTCTTTCTCATCTTCATCGCTATCACTCCAAGCACCTCCAATAAACGCTCTTTGATTTTGATCTCTTGTCATCGTTGGACATTTTCCAATAAGGTGATTCGGATCACCACACTTGAAACATTTTCTCTCATTCTTGATATACTTGTCATCATTATTCTTTTGAGATGTTCTTCTTTCATCGTGTGGTTGTCTAACGAATCTTCCTCGCCTTTTGAAGAATTTCTTGAAATCTCTTACGGCCATGGCATATTCTTCGTCTTCGCTTTCGGAAGATGAGCTATCTTCGTTGTTGGATTCCTTTCTAGCTTTCAAGGCGATTGACTTGCTTTGCTCTCGTTTCCCTTTAACCATTTCGGAGTCCTTCTTTATTATTGCTTCGTAGACTTTTAAATTACCAATTAATTCATCAAGTTGTAGCGTTGACAAATTCTTCGATTCTTCAATAGCCGTCACTTTAGCTCGCCATTTTTGGTGAAGAGCTCTAAGAAACTTCCTAACAAAATTCTTACTATAGAAATTCTCATCAAGTGCTTTTAAACTTGTGATTATAGTGTTAAATCTAGCAAAAGCATTATTAATTGATTCCTCTTCCGGAATCGTGAATTGCTCATATTGTTGAACAAGTAGATCTATTTTGTTATCTTTGACTTGATTATTACCTTGGTGGGTTATTAACAAAGAGTTCCAAATTTCTTTTGCGGTTTCACACATAAAGATCCTTTCGTACTCTTTACGTGGTAGCGCATTGTAAATAACCATTTTTGCTTCATTATTTTTAGCAAGTTTTCTTTTTAAATCATCATTTTGTTTTTCAAAAGGTACGATTTCATCTTTCTTAGTTTCGGGGTTATTTTGAATAGGTAAAAAATCACCATTGGTAATAATATGCCAAAGATCTAGATCTTTTGATTTCACATAAGTTTCGAATCGATTTTTCCAATATAAAAATCCATCACTTTCAAATAGTGGTGGTCTTTGCATAGATTGCCCTTCTAAATATTTTTCAGATTCCATAGATCGTTACAAGTTTTAAAATACAATATATTTTAAAAATCTTGCAAGACGTGGCTCCTGATACCAATTGTGGAAAACTAGAAGGGGGGTTGAATAGTTTTACGTCCTTTTAAATTTATAAACACAAGTTTGTTTTAAAAACTTCGATTCTTGTTTATGTGAACTCAATACTTGCACTATATGAACAATTATATAGTAACTAACTAACAAAGATAATATAGTAAAGGTAAATAAATAAGTAATGAGAAGAGTTAGAAAGATCAAACCACAACACAAGGATTTATAGTGGTTCGGCTACAAGGACACCTTCCTTGTTCCTACTCCACTCCCCGAGTCACCTACTCGAGAGTTTTCTTCACTATGTCAACAAACTCCCTTTTGGCGGAGAAAACCTTACACACCAATTTACACACCACACAACTTCACAACTTCTTCACACCAATATACTACACACCAATCTTCTTCACAACTATCTTCTACACACCAATCTTATTCACAACTATCTTCTACACACCAATCTTCTACTTCACACCTATCTTCACAACTAACCTACTTCACTACTTATCAACTTCTATTATCTACACAACTTCTATATCTTCTACACAATTAATCACAAGCACAACACAATATTCACAAATGAATATATATACACTATGCACAACTACTCTTCAACACTTCTTGAACTTGGTAGTAGAAAGAGTGTTCTTCTTTTGCACTTTGGATGAGAATGGATGATGAGGGATTGAATCACTTGAAACAAGGATTAATATACAAATGATCAAAGGGTTTTAGAGGATGTTTAGAGAGTTATAGATCTGAAAATTTCGTGCAAAAGGTGGAGAAAAATTCCAGAATTAGGGTGGTATTTATAGGAGAAGAATTCTGACTTTTTCTGACAAGGGAGCCTGGCCGGTCCCCTTAAATCATGGCCGGCCCCCTTAAAATTAAGGGGACCGCCCCTTATAATTAAGGGGGCCGCCCAACTGTAACGGCCAGAAAACTTGTCTTTTAGTGGGGAAAGTTTATTTGGTGAAAAACTAACTGATTTTGGTTAAATATTTGAAATCATATATTTAGTATGATTAAAACATTTTTCTGTATTACCAAAAGTGTTTTTCAAAAAATATAAAATATGTTTATATATTTAAATAAACTTTGTATTAGTTAATTAAATATCCCTTTGATCATGAGATGTATTAAGCACTTGTTTATCCATACCTTAAGTGATTAAGTTGGATATAGTGATATAAACTAGCTTAATACTTGTTTACGTAGTAATCTTACGATTGACGAGTTTACATTTTGTGATCGTCAAAATATAGAGATATCGAAAAATATAAATAACGTTTTCATACATTATTTATGTCAACAAGGTCTGACGCCGTCAACTCGCCGCCAAAATAATACTCGTATTGCCTAGATCCACTTCTGACGCCGTCACTCTTTGTGTTATACGTGATGGCCTTGGCGACCCTAAAGGGTGATGCCGTCACGAACTCTTTAGAAAACTCCCTGGCGCGTCACGTGTATTTGATTTATCCACCTCTTTGTCAAGTCTTAACGCCGTCACTAGCATCCTGTGATGCCGTCATGTACAATTTCCAGCATGATTTTGAGAGTTTGTCGTTTTCTTCACTTTTTCGCTCAAAAAACGTCCAAAATGATTCCTTTTGTAAATTTCCTCTCAAAAGTACCTAAAATGACAAAACGAATGATTTAGGGCAATATTTGATCAAATAATCTCGACTTTGGCCATAAATGACCCCCCAAAGGCGGTACACTTTTCGCTTCATCAAATACCCTTACACTTGAGATTTGCTTGTCCTCAAGCAAATGCGCTTTTATTCTAATCAATATACAAGTTAGGGGTCATTTAACACTAATATAAAAGTAATTGCAACAAATAATCGTTCTACTTCAACCAAAAACAAGCACGGAAATTATACACTAGCACCTCACAAATAGTGTTTAGATACTCACATCTCTCGGGTGTAATAAAGTATATATCACAATATGGAAATGAAAAACATCTCTCACTACCTGTCATAGCAAATAGATTACCATAGGCTTGGGAAAGGATCAAACCTCCACCACTTGGCGTAAGCACCTAGGATAAACTATGAAAGAGGTCTTTTAAAGGAATATAATGTGAGGTGTAGGTATATGATAAACACGGTTTCGTTGGATAAAGGCAATATTTACTGGTGGTGAGTTAATCATCTTGGTCAATTACATGTACAATGTGGCGTTTCTAAGCCAATACTCGACTCGACTTAAGCTAATCACGAATTAACAAAAACATAAAACAAATATAAAAGGAAACAGGATGGTAGTCTGTATATTTTTTTCATTCTCTTTTTTTTTTCTTTTCTTGATTTCTCGATTTTTTTTTTTTTTTTTTTTTTTTATTTGCATACACTCTTGCCCTACCATCCAAAATAATACATCATAGGGAATTTGCATTCCCCTTACACTTGAACTTTTTCATACTTTACAATCAACTATTCTAATGACTTGAATCAAGATAATCAAAACACTTGGAGTACTTTTTAAGATTAACGCACATATGGGGGGTAATATATGATGTTCTTCCCCATTACTTCATAACAATAGTACTTTACCCATGAGTCCCAATCATCCCAAAACAATATGTATAAGATATGACTCGACATAGCAACCATGTAATCAATTAGACAATTAACTAAGGATTTAAACAAATAACAATAATGCACTAAAGATGAGTGCATACAAGAAAGGCTAAGGCGATTTGGGTGTACATTTGGGGTAGATTGTTAACAAATTCTTCCTTTAAGTAAGATGCTTAAAGTTAGAAATGAAAAGATTGGCTCGGAGGGTTGTACTAGGGGTATCGTGTACTAAAAATGAGTAAAAAGCAAAGGTGTAGGAAAATTAATTGACTTTACTAGTCAAGTAGTTATGACTTTGTTGGTCAAGTAATTATGATACGGGTTTAAACACAAGGGTGATCCTAATGCCTGTTATCATGTAGTAAATCCAACTACACGAATGTAGTCTTACTAGCAGTCTCGGGATGCATCACTAACGCAAGTTCTAGAATCTAAGTGCTACCTGTACACTCATAAGCACTAATAATGAATGATTTTCCTAACAAATCTAAAGGGGAACCTCATATATTTTGGTGGAAATTTTTTTTGAGTGGTACGGTGTTTGTGCTAGTCATACAACTCATATCCATGAGTATTTCTCTTAGTTTTATTACACACCTACTATTGAACAAACAAACTCAAGTGCAATTGTATTCTCTTAGGTATCATCATTTACCCTCCCCTTACACTTAGGCTGAACATTGTCCCCAGTGTTCAATAAAAAGGATGTAAAAGTAATGAAGGTAAAAGAATGAAAACAAATACTCCCCTGATTCGTTCGGTGTGGATAAATGGATAACAAGGTAAAATCCTCCTCCAAGAAAATGAAGGTTGAAAGCTTCCCTCCAGAAATATAAATCATCTTCTTGTCCAATATAACCTGTTAAACCTGATAAAACAATCATGGCAAACCTCGCGTAAAATCGGCGGTAATCTATATATATAAGGATATAATGCTTGTGGAATGAATGTTTGCAGATTTTCCGGAGTTTATAAAACTAAAGAATTAACAAATACTTTAAGACTCCATTAGAAAAAACAAAACTTGCAAAAAAATTTAGAATTTTTACACCTGACGCCGTCAGGTTATGATCCCGACGTCGTCAGAGTGTTCTGACAGAAATCTCATGTTAAGTTTCCGGAAAATTTCTAGAAAAACTTACACCTTAATTCCTGGAATTCCTGCAAAACATCATTATGACTCGATACAAGCATTTGACTCAAACAAATACTAATATACATGTTCATTTAATATTGTTGTGGTTCATATCCAATTCCCGTTCTTTAAAAACAAATGTAGGTTTCCCTTATACTTAGCTTTTGCGAAATACCTTTTTATAAAGTTAAGACAAACAACAAAGTAAAGCATTTTCACAATTTATTATAAAACATGATCCACAAACAATAAAAATAGAGCATGCATACGGAAACAAATAAAATCAAACAAACAAACAATCAAACAAACAAAACAAATAAAAGCAAATAAAACATGGGTTGCCTCCCAAGAAGCGCTTTTCGTCATCGGTTCCGGTTCCTAGGTCATCTTCCAAATCTATATCGGGATCGCTTTCATAGTGCAGGTATTTTGGGTCTTCAAATTCAAAGACATCTTCCCGATATTTGGAACAAAGCTTACTGACATCCTTAAGAACTCACATGATAAGTCAAAGGTGTTTTTACATCCTCTCCGAACATCATCATCACATAGAATCAGTTGGGACCCTAGCTTATCAAGTCCGTTGCAATCTACTCCTTCAAAATCTTTCATCTTATACGGCGTTTGGTATGAGATTCTCCTAATTCCATCTGTGAAAGTCATGATTCCGTTCCGGTTGTCAACCATTAAGTTAGTGATTTCATAAAAGGGCGCCCCGAAAACAACTTGCGGTAACCTCGGGTCGATATAATCCTCAATATTGTCTACGATCGTAAAGTCCATTGTGAATGTCATATTTCCTACGAATACTTGAACTTCATGATCTCTACCGACAACATTTTCTCCTTTATAAATCAATCCCCATTTGCAAATCTTGTTGTAGTGGAACAAGGACATAACATTCTTGGGTAGGCATATGTCAATGTAGACATTGTTAGGATTAAAAGTGACGATCATTATTGAGTCCAATAGTTAGTTAAATATATTCATGTAATAGTTAGTAAATGCTAGTTTATTCAGTTTATGTGTATTATTCATGCTTGTATAAAGTCTAAGGGCTAGTTATGTAATATGGTCTAAGATATGTGAAGCCCTAGACTACAAGTATAAATACACATGTAAGACCTCATTTTGAGGTTGGTTCTCTTAGTAATATCAAGGTTATTATTTCACACACTAGGAGTTCCCATCCACTCTCTCTCTCTACTTACTTTCTCTCTCTAGATCTAGCCAAGATTCATATGTGATAAGGTTGTTCTACGGTCCTACAAGTGGTATCAATCGCCTAGGGATAATTATAGGTTGTTTTAGGTTTGATTTGGTTGAAAATTTTGGTATAAAAGTGAATTTTGCAATATTCGGTTACTGTTCATCAGGTTGTTTTCGAGTTAGGTGCAAAATTTCGAGTTAGAAAATTTTGTTTTCGAGTTAGGTGCAAAAAATTTCGAGTTAGAAAATTTTGTTTTCGAGTTAGGTGCAAAAAGTTATCGAGTTAGGATAAGTTTTTCGAGTTAGGGTTTAAGTTTTATCGAGTTAAGTGTTTGTCTATCGAGTTAGGAAAGGTCTCATCGAGTTTGGAGCATACTTATCGAGTTAGAAATGTTTCTAGTTATCGAGTTAGGTATATGTTTATCGAGTTAGGTGTCAGTTCAAGGTCTATCGAGTTAGGTTTCTTAAGAGTGTTATCGAGTTTGGATTTTGGATTTTGGCGAGTTAGCCTTGTTTACCTAATCGTTTATCGAGTTAGGATCATTGTGACTCTAACTAAGGGGAAACTCTGCCCAAATTTTTCAGACTTATCGAGTTAGAAACCTTAATGGACTTATCGAGTTAGAAACCTTAATGAACTTATCGAGTTAGAAACCTAAATAAACTTATCGAGTTAGAAACCTACATGAACTTATCGAGTTAGAAACACAAGCCTTATCGAGTTAGACCAAAAAAAAAAAAAAAAAAAAAAAAAAATTCAACCGTTCAATTTTTTTACACGAAACTAAACGTTCAATTTTTACGCGAGATTCAAAGTTTGGTATAACGTTGAAAATTTCGGCCAAAAATTCAAATTTTTAGGCCAAAATTCAAAAATTTTCGGTAAAATTTGGCGAAAAATTTTTCAAAACTCAAATTTTTCTGGTAACCTTAGAATTGTATTTCTTTGTGATTTTCAAATTTGGAGAAAGAAAATTTTCAAATTTTATTTTTGGAGGGCAAATTTGAAATCACAAAAAATTCAACAGAGAACGTTTTTCATCTTCACCAAACCATCTAATCTATGACAACAACCTTTGTTATCTTTCAAAAGATCCTCAGAACAACGTTTCACTTTGAATTGAATCAATGGCATCTCACCATGACAGTATCGCGAGTACTTTGTCCAATGGTTTTGCATCAGTCTTCAATGCATTAAACATCCAACGACACAACAACAATCAGCAAGGATATGCTACGAGTATACAGATGGGGCACTAGATGCAATATGCAGGGCAGTATGTAGGAAATCAGATGGATCAGATTGTGAATCAGAATGTGCTTAATCAAAATGGGATTGATTGTTTCATGACTTCGATTCAGAAACCGCCATCAGCACGTCACAACAGAAACAATGTCAATGCAATGACGAGGGTTGAAAAGATACAGTACTTGTTGATGCTAGCCAATAAAGAAGAATCGGGAATACCGTTGACTGCTGATGAATATGAGTTTAGAGCTACA
This sequence comes from Artemisia argyi, assembly GCA_030686995.1. Lineage (NCBI taxonomy): Eukaryota > Viridiplantae > Streptophyta > Magnoliopsida > Asterales > Asteraceae > Artemisia > Artemisia argyi. Next base: position 70,925,071 of record CM060694.1, on the reverse strand, counting down.
ACAAGAGTTAATGACAATTCAGCATATCTCAATGAAACCTACAACTTTATGGCAAATCAGCAGGCAACAACATCACGCAGTGATTCTGATCTTCCTCCTACTTATGATTCAGATCCATTCCATGAGGTACCATATTATGGTAACAATGCTACTTCGTTTGCTCATGAGAAGCCACATTCTGTGTCATCTGAACCTAATTATGATACATATGTGGGGGAACAAGTTAATAGCAATGTTAACTATGAAACTCCATATATGAATCCTAATGGAGTTCAAATTGCACAAAATGGTGCTAATGATGAGGAAACCCGTGCTTTCTTTGAATCATTATTGAATAATTGCAGCATTGAAATTGAAAAAGTGAAAAAGGTCAATCGCGATGTTAAAGCCGCGAATGTTAAATTGATCGCTGAGCTTGAGAGTTACAAGAAAAACGCTAATGCTTTTGAATTTCATAACAAAAGATTGTCTGAATTAGAAACTGGTTATCAAAATTCCGTTTCAAGGGAAAAACAATTGCAACTCAAGTTTGATACACTTGATGTTAATTCTTTCAAGAAGATAAAAGCTTTAAACGCGGAAATTTCTGATTTACAAAACCAACTTTCTAAACAAAAAACAGCTTATACCAATCTTGAAAAAGAAAGGGATGAGTTGAAAAAGGACTTTGCAAAGAAAGAAGACAAACTTTTGGCCGAAATCGTAGAGTCAGAACACATGATTGCTCATTTAGAAGAATTAGTGGTTAAGTCGGGTCAGTCAGGTCAAACAATGAAAATGATTTCAAATCAAACTAATCCGATTTACCATACGAAACATAAAGTGGCTCTTGGTAACAACAACCCCAGTAATCTCAAGAAAGCTCAGCAAGAACAGAATGTTTTGTATAATGGTAATGTGATTTACACTAAACATGATCCTCCCGTCGTTCGGGATTCTGTGCAAACGATAGAACATGTCGAAGAGAGCATTTCTAAAATGAAACAAAAGGATTTGAAACCCATTGATTACAAAAAATTGAACAAACTTTCGGGAATTACTTTTGTTCCACAAAAAGAACCATCTGTGTTTTCCATAAAACGACCATTCTCAAAAATGTTTTCTAAGAAAGTAATTGCTTCAAAATCTCTTTCAAAAATGGAACAAATGTCTTCTAACAACACTTTTAATACAAGTGAGGCTAGAAACATTCTGGATGGCGTTAAAAAGAGAATTCAAGAACTTCAAAATATTGTTGCTTCTAAAACTACAATCGATATTAACAACTGGCATTCCAGTTTTCATATTGAGCAGAAAAAAGTTTTTGAAAACGAAATTACTATCCCACTGAATAACATCAGTGCGAGGGTAATCCATTTTGAACGATCTTTCTTAAAAGAAACGGCCGACTTTGTCAAGGACCACAAATCCCTGGTAAACGAAACTAATGAAACTCGTGAAAACATGAATGTTTTGGAAAACCTTAATGATTCTCTCTTCGAAGCTGTTATGACTACTGATATCATGTCCATCATTTTACAAACATATTCTGTTCAAGACGATGAAAGACTGAGAGCTGAGACCTCCGCAATTGTTTCAAAATATGAAAATTCTCTTATAAAGCTTGAAAAAGAAAATGTGTCATGTTTTAAACAACTTGATCGAAAAATGAAGAATGCAAGTATGACAAATTGTCGTATGAGCGTGCCTTCAAGAACATGAAAGAGCAAAATGATCTTTTGAGGGCTCAGCTTGAACGTCTAAAAGGGAAGGGTGTGGATACTAAGTTTGCAAAACCATCAACTTCGGAGAAACCAAATGTTTCAAAAACGGTTGAAAAATCAAAAATGTCAATTTCATGGTTTTCTCCAAAAGTCGATGAGAAAAAGGATTTGTCAAAACCAGTCAGTCCACCACCCTTGCCCAAGGAAAAGGTAATGGAAAAGATTGTTGAAAAAATTTGTTTGTTGAAAGAAACAAAAATGTGATTTCACCTGGCTCTTCTAAGTCTAGTACACCAAATAAGACTACAAAAACTGTTAATGAGTCTGTTGGTTCTAATGACATGGTCCTCAATCATCATCTAGAAGAAGCTAGAAAAAAGGCTCAACATCGAAAAAACGGAATTTTAGGTGCAAAACCTAGTGTGATGAATTCTACAAGATTCCAAAGCACCGCTAGTAGTAGTAAACCATTACCTAGGAACTTTCAACAAAATACTAGGGATTGGCTTGCTTCTAAGAGTAGTGGCACAAATAAGAATACTAGGAAAGTAGAATGCAACACAAAGAATTCCAAATCAAGTGTCAAGACCCAATCCACTAAGACACCAAATCAAAACAAACCCATTGATAAGAAGCAAGAGGTTAAGAAACCTGATAGGTGGATATCTAAAGAATGTAGTTTTTCCAAGACTGAGACTTCCGCTGCATCTGATAAGAAAACTACATCTAGATCTTACCTTAGGTGGATTCCTATGGGGAAAGTTTTTAAAACAGTTGGTCTTAGGTGGATTCCCACAGGGAAGATTTTTGATAGTTGCACCAAGACAAATAATAGTGATAATCTTCAGGATAAGGAAGTAGAAACCACAACAACCGTTGATAGTCCACACCCTCAAAGTGATGATTCATGTACTTCTAACACTGTTATTTGTGAAACCTCTTCGTCTTTGGTTGCAGGTGCTTCAACTATCTCAGAACCCAGTTCTTCAGAGGGTTCAAATTCTGTAAATTCTATAAAATCATTCTTTCAATCTTCTATTTTTGATTTTCCATTTCTTTTATAAAAACAAAAACAAAAGACAAAAATATAAACTTTCAAAAAATACAAAAACAATATAAAATCAAAAAATCAAAAAATATTCTTCTCACGACATGTCTCTCGTATAAATCAATATTCTGTACGTGTCTAGAAATGTCTTTCTACAATCACACGGACATTTACAGATGCTTGAACGGGAGTTCTTTAAAATGTTTTTCTAAAACATGTCGTTTCCCAAAAGTTTCTTCACAATGGCTTGTAAGTACTTCAGCTTGCAACCCGTGCTTCAAAGTGAAATATTTTCAAAACTTAAGTCCGGGTATAACAACTCGAAAAGATTTCAAATAAGGACTTAATCGAGTGGCTTCTGGACACATCAGTTCAGGACCCGTGCTTCAAAGAAAGGAAAGTGCTTAATCAAAACAAAGATTTCAAATATTTTTTGAACACTTATCCTAAAACGAAAACCACAAACTTATCTGGCTTGAGTTTTCTTTAGAAAAACTTTCATAATCTTTAAGCTCAAGACCATGATTGTTGATCTAATGATAAATTAGATTTTCAAAATTCTCTTACATTTTGAGCACCACCTTTTCAAGATTTTTCAAAAAGATTTTCAAAATCTATCAAAATCGGTGCTCATCATCAAAATGATTTGTGTACACCTTACAGTGCACAACTCAAGTTTTCAAAGAAAGGAAAGTGTTACACAAAAATGATTTTCATCAACAAAGTGCACTTATCCTAAAAATGGACACTGTTGTACGCCTCAGTGCGACATTCCTATTCAAACAAAGAGAAGTCTTTGTTTTTTCAAAAACCTTGATGCAAAATTCAACAAATCTGAAACTTCTTTCTCTTTCAGAATTTTGCTTCGAGAAGACTCTTTCCCTCTAAACTTTAAAAAGTTTAACATTTCTCAAAAACATATGCGAGTTTTGAGGGGGAGTATTTCTAAAACAAAAATTGTTCCGAATTCATGCAAAATGAAATCTGTCTTTCTCTCCAAAAAGCTTTTTCTTAATCTGTTGATATCAAAAATATCACGATATGCTATTTTTGAGGGGGAGAAGACATAATTAAAATGTGATCAAAGATGTTTAAAGCTTGTGACTGAATCTCAAAAGAGCTCGACTCATAATGTACCAATGAATTGACGAAACTTAAAATGTCAGTAATCGAAAAGATTTGTCCTGGACGGGTAATAATTTCAAGCTAGTCTAACTAGTGATGTAAGCGTGTCTCGAATAGGACTTGTCTGAGTAGAATGTACCGTATCGAGAGACTTTCTTTGGACTTGACCAGGACGGGTAATAACTTCAAGCTAGTCTAACTAGTGATGTAAGCGTGTCTCGAATCGGTCATGTTCACTGAAAGTGGATCAATTCAAAAAGTGCAAACTCCTCACGCGTGTGCAAATTTCTTAAAAATTCATGAGCACATGTGAAGGGGGAGTCCTTCAAAAGAAACAAAAACTCTCAAAGTGTCAACAAAAATGTGTTTATATTCATAAACACTTTGAGAGATTTTCACAAATGGTTTGATGGCAACAATAGGATAGTCATGAAGTTATAAGGTGACTAAGGTTAGGAAAAACCGTCCTATGATCCGCCAGAGCCGGAGGGATCTACCCAAGGACAATTCCAATAGATTATCATTAGAAGTCCTTAGGTATGATTTGAAAAAAGGAGAAAAGAATGAATGGAGAAAGAAGGGGTTGAAGAATTAAAAAGAAAAGCAAATGAAAGGGTGAAAAGAAATAGCCCTCCAAATGTTCAACCTTAGGGCAGACACCGGGTTCAATTCATATGCTACTGGTCGTTACCAAGGTGACACTGGTATTGAAGATAAAGACGTCATGGACCCAGTGACGCACTGCACTTAACCTTCTTAACCACTCAAGTTCTCTTAAAAGAGCTTGTTTCATTCTCACGGGGAACCATTGTAATCTATCGACTTATCTCTTAGAGATGGTTGATATTGAAGCAGGAGACCCCTCCCTAGTCTCCAAATAGGAAAACCAAATTATGCACTTATCGAGTCTAGAGCCATGAGATACGTCAAAAGATCTCTTAGGATACACTTCCTATGAATACACTTGTGTTCGCCAAAAAGGACACAAGTTGTAAGAGTCTTTATGAGATCTACGGATCTTGCCTTATCTATCATTATGGTTACTATGTCTCAAACGGTCTACAGTTGTGGGGTGATCTCCAGCAACTCACCTGAATCATTGATGTACTTCAGTGGATCTAGTAAGCCCTTTCAGGGGTATCTGATTCAGGAACGGCCTTCGTAAGGGTTAGAAGGAGTCTTCACACTATGTTGTTGACGATCTCTAATTCCGAACCTGTAAGTACCGGATACTTTATTGCTAACTGTTTTATGCAGGTACTCATGAATGTTCCCTAGAGAAAGACCGTTACCATCACTCAAAGATCCACATGCTCATACCCTGCAAAGCTCTCTTCAAAGATCTAAGCAAAGCAAAGTTCAGAATGTTTCTAAGTCAAAGTCAAAGAATCTTCAATCTAAAGAAACAAAGATTAAAGTCAAAGAGAAGAGAACTTCACAAAGATTCAAAGTCAAACAAAGTATGAGCATGTTGGAAAAGACAAAAAGACAACATAGTAAAGATGTTGATCAAAGGCAAGAATGATCACAAAAGCATGATTGGAACAAAGAAACTAGCAAAACTATTACACAAGGACTCAAAGTTCAAGAGAACAAGCTTCAAAGATCAAAGATCAAAGTCACAAAAGAGAGATCTCAATGATCACCCTTAGGGGGAGATTGTTAGCATTAGAAGTGTTGATCATTTATGAAATCAAAGAGAGATCTCAATGATCGTCCCTTAGGGGGAGATTGTTAGGATTAAAAGTGACGATCATTATTGAGTCCAATAGTTAGTTAAATATATTCATGTAATAGTTAGTAAATGCTAGTTTATTCAGTTTATGTGTATTATTCATGCTTGTATAAAGTCTAAGGGCTAGTTATGTAATATGGTCAAAGATATGTGAAGCCCTAGACTACAAGTATAAATACACATGTAAGACCTCATTTTGAGGTTGGTTCTCTTAGTAATATCAAGGTTATTATTTCACACACTAGGAGTTCCCATCCACTCTCTCTCTCTACTTACTTTCTCTCTCTAGATCTAGCCAAGATTCATATGTGATAAGGTTGTTCTACGGTCCTACAAGTGGTATCAATCGCCTAGGGATAATTATAGGTTGTTTTAGGTTTGATTTGGTTGAAAATTTTGGTATAAAAGTGAATTTTGCAATATTCGGTTACTGTTCATCAGGTTGTTTTCGAGTTAGGTGCAAAATTTCGAGTTAGAAAATTTTGTTTTCGAGTTAGGTGCAAAAAATTTCGAGTTAGAAAATTTTGTTTTCGAGTTAGGTGCAAAAAGTTATCGAGTTAGGATAAGTTTTTCGAGTTAGGGTTTAAGTTTTATCGAGTTAAGTGTTTGTCTATCGAGTTAGGAAAGGTCTCATCGAGTTTGGAGCATACTTATCGAGTTAGAAATGTTTCTAGTTATCGAGTTAGGTATATGTTTATCGAGTTAGGTGTCAGTTCAAGGTCTATCGAGTTAGGTTTCTTAAGAGTGTTATCGAGTTTGGATTTTGGATTTTGGCGAGTTAGCCTTGTTTACCTAATCGTTTATCGAGTTAGGATCATTGTGACTCTAACTAAGGGGAAACTCTGCCCAAATTTTTCAGACTTATCGAGTTAGAAACCTTAATGGACTTATCGAGTTAGAAACCTTAATGAACTTATCGAGTTAGAAACCTAAATAAACTTATCGAGTTAGAAACCTACATGAACTTATCGAGTTAGAAACACAAGCCTTATCGAGTTAGACCAAAAAAAAAAAAAAAAAAAAAAAAAAATTCAACCGTTCAATTTTTTTACACGAAACTAAACGTTCAATTTTTACGCGAGATTCAAAGTTTGGTATAACGTTGAAAATTTCGGCCAAAAATTCAAATTTTTAGGCCAAAATTCAAAAATTTTCGGTAAAATTTGGCGAAAAATTTTTCAAAACTCAAATTTTTCTGGTAACCTTAGAATTGTATTTCTTTGTGATTTTCAAATTTGGAGAAAGAAAATTTTCAAATTTTATTTTTGGAGGGCAAATTTGAAATCACAAAAAATTCAACAGAGAACGTTTTTCATCTTCACCAAACCATCTAATCTATGACAACAACCTTTGTTATCTTTCAAAAGATCCTCAGAACAACGTTTCACTTTGAATTGAATCAATGGCATCTCACCATGACAGTATCGCGAGTACTTTGTCCAATGGTTTTGCATCAGTCTTCAATGCATTAAACATCCAACGACACAACAACAATCAGCAAGGATATGCTACGAGTATACAGATGGGGCACTAGATGCAATATGCAGGGCAGTATGTAGGAAATCAGATGGATCAGATTGTGAATCAGAATGTGCTTAATCAAAATGGGATTGATTGTTTCATGACTTCGATTCAGAAACCGCCATCAGCACGTCACAACAGAAACAATGTCAATGCAATGACGAGGGTTGAAAAGATACAGTACTTGTTGATGCTAGCCAATAAAGAAGAATCGGGAATACCGTTGACTGCTGATGAATATGAGTTTAGAGCTACAACAAGAGTTAATGACAATTCAGCATATCTCAATGAAACCTACAACTTTATGGCAAATCAGCAGGCAACAACATCACGCAGTGATTCTGATCTTCCTCCTACTTATGATTCAGATCCATTCCATGAGGTACCATATTATGGTAACAATGCTACTTCGTTTGCTCATGAGAAGCCACATTCTGTGTCATCTGAACCTAATTATGATACATATGTGGGGGAACAAGTTAATAGCAATGTTAACTATGAAACTCCATATATGAATCCTAATGGAGTTCAAATTGCACAAAATGGTGCTAATGATGAGGAAACCCGTGCTTTCTTTGAATCATTATTGAATAATTGCAGCATTGAAATTGAAAAAGTGAAAAAGGTCAATCGCGATGTTAAAGCCGCGAATGTTAAATTGATCGCTGAGCTTGAGAGTTACAAGAAAAACGCTAATGCTTTTGAATTTCATAACAAAAGATTGTCTGAATTAGAAACTGGTTATCAAAATTCCGTTTCAAGGGAAAAACAATTGCAACTCAAGTTTGATACACTTGATGTTAATTCTTTCAAGAAGATAAAAGCTTTAAACGCGGAAATTTCTGATTTACAAAACCAACTTTCTAAACAAAAAACAGCTTATACCAATCTTGAAAAAGAAAGGGATGAGTTGAAAAAGGACTTTGCAAAGAAAGAAGACAAACTTTTGGCCGAAATCGTAGAGTCAGAACACATGATTGCTCATTTAGAAGAATTAGTGGTTAAGTCGGGTCAGTCAGGTCAAACAATGAAAATGATTTCAAATCAAACTAATCCGATTTACCATACGAAACATAAAGTGGCTCTTGGTAACAACAACCCCAGTAATCTCAAGAAAGCTCAGCAAGAACAGAATGTTTTGTATAATGGTAATGTGATTTACACTAAACATGATCCTCCCGTCGTTCGGGATTCTGTGCAAACGATAGAACATGTCGAAGAGAGCATTTCTAAAATGAAACAAAAGGATTTGAAACCCATTGATTACAAAAAATTGAACAAACTTTCGGGAATTACTTTTGTTCCACAAAAAGAACCATCTGTGTTTTCCATAAAACGACCATTCTCAAAAATGTTTTCTAAGAAAGTAATTGCTTCAAAATCTCTTTCAAAAATGGAACAAATGTCTTCTAACAACACTTTTAATACAAGTGAGGCTAGAAACATTCTGGATGGCGTTAAAAAGAGAATTCAAGAACTTCAAAATATTGTTGCTTCTAAAACTACAATCGATATTAACAACTGGCATTCCAGTTTTCATATTGAGCAGAAAAAAGTTTTTGAAAACGAAATTACTATCCCACTGAATAACATCAGTGCGAGGGTAATCCATTTTGAACGATCTTTCTTAAAAGAAACGGCCGACTTTGTCAAGGACCACAAATCCCTGGTAAACGAAACTAATGAAACTCGTGAAAACATGAATGTTTTGGAAAACCTTAATGATTCTCTCTTCGAAGCTGTTATGACTACTGATATCATGTCCATCATTTTACAAACATATTCTGTTCAAGACGATGAAAGACTGAGAGCTGAGACCTCCGCAATTGTTTCAAAATATGAAAATTCTCTTATAAAGCTTGAAAAAGAAAATGTGTCATGTTTTAAACAACTTGATCGAAAAATGAAGAATGCAAGTATGACAAATTGTCGTATGAGCGTGCCTTCAAGAACATGAAAGAGCAAAATGATCTTTTGAGGGCTCAGCTTGAACGTCTAAAAGGGAAGGGTGTGGATACTAAGTTTGCAAAACCATCAACTTCGGAGAAACCAAATGTTTCAAAAACGGTTGAAAAATCAAAAATGTCAATTTCATGGTTTTCTCCAAAAGTCGATGAGAAAAAGGATTTGTCAAAACCAGTCAGTCCACTACCCTTGCCCAAGGAAAAGGTAATGGAAAAGATTGTTGAAAAAATTTGTTTGTTGAAAGAAACAAAAATGTGATTTCACCTGGCTCTTCTAAGTCTAGTACACCAAATAAGACTACAAAAACTGTTAATGAGTCTGTTGGTTCTAATGACATGGTCCTCAATCATCATCTAGAAGAAGCTAGAAAAAAGGCTCAACATCGAAAAAACGGAATTTTAGGTGCAAAACCTAGTGTGATGAATTCTACAAGATTCCAAAGCACCGCTAGTAGTAGTAAACCATTACCTAGGAACTTTCAACAAAATACTAGGGATTGGCTTGCTTCTAAGAGTAGTGGCACAAATAAGAATACTAGGAAAGTAGAATGCAACACAAAGAATTCCAAATCAAGTGTCAAGACCCAATCCACTAAGACACCAAATCAAAACAAACCCATTGATAAGAAGCAAGAGGTTAAGAAACCTGATAGGTGGATATCTAAAGAATGTAGTTTTTCCAAGACTGAGACTTCCGCTGCATCTGATAAGAAAACTACATCTAGATCTTACCTTAGGTGGATTCCTATGGGGAAAGTTTTTAAAACAGTTGGTCTTAGGTGGATTCCCACAGGGAAGATTTTTGATAGTTGCACCAAGACAAATAATAGTGATAATCTTCAGGATAAGGAAGTAGAAACCACAACAACCGTTGATAGTCCACACCCTCAAAGTGATGATTCATGTACTTCTAACACTGTTATTTGTGAAACCTCTTCGTCTTTGGTTGCAGGTGCTTCAACTATCTCAGAACCCAGTTCTTCAGAGGGTTCAAATTCTGTAAATTCTATAAAATCATTCTTTCAATCTTCTATTTTTGATTTTCCATTTCTTTTATAAAAACAAAAACAAAAGACAAAAATATAAACTTTCAAAAAATACAAAAACAATATAAAATCAAAAAATCAAAAAATATTCTTCTCACGACATGTCTCTCGTATAAATCAATATTCTGTACGTGTCTAGAAATGTCTTTCTACAATCACACGGACATTTACAGATGCTTGAACGGGAGTTCTTTAAAATGTTTTTCTAAAACATGTCGTTTCCCAAAAGTTTCTTCACAATGGCTTGTAAGTACTTCAGCTTGCAACCCGTGCTTCAAAGTGAAATATTTTCAAAACTTAAGTCCGGGTATAACAACTCGAAAAGATTTCAAATAAGGACTTAATCGAGTGGCTTCTGGACACATCAGTTCAGGACCCGTGCTTCAAAGAAAGGAAAGTGCTTAATCAAAACAAAGATTTCAAATATTTTTTGAACACTTATCCTAAAACGAAAACCACAAACTTATCTGGCTTGAGTTTTCTTTAGAAAAACTTTCATAATCTTTAAGCTCAAGACCATGATTGTTGATCTAATGATAAATTAGATTTTCAAAATTCTCTTACATTTTGAGCACCACCTTTTCAAGATTTTTCAAAAAGATTTTCAAAATCTATCAAAATCGGTGCTCATCATCAAAATGATTTGTGTACACCTTACAGTGCACAACTCAAGTTTTCAAAGAAAGGAAAGTGTTACACAAAAATGATTTTCATCAACAAAGTGCACTTATCCTAAAAATGGACACTGTTGTACGCCTCAGTGCGACATTCCTATTCAAACAAAGAGAAGTCTTTGTTTTTTCAAAAACCTTGATGCAAAATTCAACAAATCTGAAACTTCTTTCTCTTTCAGAATTTTGCTTCGAGAAGACTCTTTCCCTCTAAACTTTAAAAAGTTTAACATTTCTCAAAAACATATGCGAGTTTTGAGGGGGAGTATTTCTAAAACAAAAATTGTTCCGAATTCATGCAAAATGAAATCTGTCTTTCTCTCCAAAAAGCTTTTTCTTAATCTGTTGATATCAAAAATATCACGATATGCTATTTTTGAGGGGGAGAAGACATGATTAAAATGTGATCAAAGATGTTTAAAGCTTGTGACTGAATCTCAAAAGAGCTCGACTCATAATGTACCAATGAATTGACGAAACTTAAAATGTCAGTAATCGAAAAGATTTGTCCTGGACGGGTAATAATTTCAAGCTAGTCTAACTAGTGATGTAAGCGTGTCTCGAATAGGACTTGTCTGAGTAGAATGTACCGTATCGAGAGACTTTCTTTGGACTTGACCAGGACGGGTAATAACTTCAAGCTAGTCTAACTAGTGATGTAAGCGTGTCTCGAATCGGTCATGTTCACTGAAAGTGGATCAATTCAAAAAGTGCAAACTCCTCACGCCTGTGCAAATTTCTTAAAAATTCATGAGCACATGTGAAGGGGGAGTCCTTCAAAAGAAACAAAAACTCTCAAAGTGTCAACAAAAATGTGTTTATATTCATAAACACTTTGAGAGATTTTCACAAATGGTTTGATGGCAACAATAGGATAGTCATGAAGTTATAAGGTGACTAAGGTTAGGAAAAACCGTCCTATGATCCGCCAGAGCCGGAGGGATCTACCCAAGGACAATTCCAATAGATTATCATTAGAAGTCCTTAGGTATGATTTGAAAAAAGGAGAAAAGAATGAATGGAGAAAGAAGGGGTTGAAGAATTAAAAAGAAAAGCAAATGAAAGGGTGAAAAGAAATAGCCCTCCAAATGTTCAACCTTAGGGCAGACACCGGGTTCAATTCATATGCTACTGGTCGTTACCAAGGTGACACTGGTATTGAAGATAAAGACGTCATGGACCCAGTGACGCACTGCACTTAACCTTCTTAACCACTCAAGTTCTCTTAAAAGAGCTTGTTTCATTCTCACGGGGAACCATTGTAATCTATCGACTTATCTCTTAGAGATGGTTGATATTGAAGCAGGAGACCCCTCCCTAGTCTCCAAATAGGAAAACCAAATTATGCACTTATCGAGTCTAGAGCCATGAGATACGTCAAAAGATCTCTTAGGATACACTTCCTATGAATACACTTGTGTTCGCCAAAAAGGACACAAGTTGTAAGAGTCTTTATGAGATCTACGGATCTTGCCTTATCTATCATTATGGTTACTATGTCTCAAATGGTCTACAGTTGTGGGGTGATCTCCAGCAACTCACCTGAATCATTGATGTACTTCAGTGGATCTAGTAAGCCCTTTCAGGGGTATCTGATTCAGGAACGGCCTTCGTAAGGGTTAGAAGGAGTCTTCACACTATGTTGTTGACGATCTCTAATTCCGAACCTGTAAGTACCGGATACTTTATTGCTAACTGTTTTATGCAGGTACTCATGAATGTTCCCTAGAGAAAGACCGTTACCATCACTCAAAGATCCACATGCTCATACCCTGCAAAGCTCTCTTCAAAGATCTAAGCAAAGCAAAGTTCAGAATGTTTCTAAGTCAAAGTCAAAGAATCTTCAATCTAAAGAAACAAAGATTAAAGTCAAAGAGAAGAGAACTTCACAAAGATTCAAAGTCAAACAAAGTATGAGCATGTTGGAAAAGACAAAAAGACAACATAGTAAAGATGTTGATCAAAGGCAAGAATGATCACAAAAGCATGATTGGAACAAAGAAACTAGCAAAACTATTACACAAGGACTCAAAGTTCAAGAGAACAAGCTTCAAAGATCAAAGATCAAAGTCATAAAAGAGAGATCTCAATGATCACCCTTAGGGGGAGATTGTTAGCATTAGAAGTGTTGATCATTTATGAAATCAAAGAGAGATCTCAATGATCGTCCCTTAGGGGGAGATTGTTAGGATTAAAAGTGACGATCATTATTGAGTCCAATAGTTAGTTAAATATATTCATGTAATAGTTAGTAAATGCTAGTTTATTCAGTTTATGTGTATTATTCATGCTTGTATAAAGTCTAAGGGCTAGTTATGTAATATGGTCAAAGATATGTGAAGCCCTAGACTACAAGTATAAATACACATGTAAGACCTCATTTTGAGGTTGGTTCTCTTAGTAATATCAAGGTTATTATTTCACACACTAGGAGTTCCCATCCACTCTCTCTCTCTACTTACTTTCTCTCTCTAGATCTAGCCAAGATTCATATGTGATAAGGTTGTTCTACGGTCCTGCAGACATTATAAAAATACTTGTGACCTATCATACAAGGGATTTTGAGGTTATTCGGATCACATCACTTTATCTTTCCCGACCTTCCACCCTGTAATTCATTTGTATCACAATCCAATGATGGTCGGTATTCATACACTTCCTCATTACCCTTACAAAAAATTACTTTCCTGACACCATTGGTAAATAGTGCACTACCATCGTTCTCATCTAGGGTCACCCCTGTTTCTTTTACAAATGGTTTCCCGAGGACGAGGTTAGTTAATGTTGGATTAATGAACGAATCTCTGTCATCGATCACAGTTAGATCAATGTTATAGACGAATCCTCCAATCATAACTGATAACCTTTTAATTATCCTGACGTTATCAAGTCCTTTACACGTAATTTGTTCAGGGAATGCTTCGTTGTAAAGGGAGAGAGGGATCACATTTACAGGGAGGTTAGGATCTATGCAAGTATCGGTTATGAGCTTTTTCCTAGTGGTGCAAGAAATCTTAAAAACTTGAGAGTCGCTTTCCTCAATCCTATTTCTACACCCTATAGTACTCTCTACCATGTCTTTCTTGAGTTTCTCTATAATAGATTCATCAAAAATTCCTGGATTTTCCTTATGCCCTTCGGATTATTCTTTTGACTCCTTCCACTCGCTTGACCCTTGTGTGATGGAGTTCTCGAGTAAGTCAGTAGGGCTCTTAGCCACATCGTGGTCTTTCTTGGGGGTCTCACCTTCAACTTCATGACCCTCATCCCAAGTTGGTTGTTGGCTCTAATCGGGTGTAGGAGCAAGTATTGTGGTAATGGCGTTTACAAAGTGGATTGGTCCTGAGGAGTTAACATGGTCACTAGCTTCCTTCACCTTTGGTGACATATGTTTAAAGAGTTTACTAGGGCTCTTTATTTTTACATGGGAGGGTGGCTGATTAATGATGGTGACGGATTTGACTTCTTCAGCCTGAGTCGATTTACTAGCAGTGCGCTCATTGATAGCGTTCAACAGGTTACTAACCTTGTTATTCATATCAACTTGCTGTTGTCTGAATCGAGTCTCGAGCGTGGAAATCTGTAATTCTTGAGAAATAAAGAACTTTCGCAGTGCTTCTTCAAAGCTTTGCTTAGGGGTGTTCTGTGGTAGATAATGCTCGGACCATGAGAGTGGGGGAGAATCATTGAAGGATACGCTCCGAGTCTGGTATCCTCTGAAATTTGGCTTATCCTTCCATGCTTCATAGGCCTCGCCAAAATTTCAAGGCCCTCAATTAGTGGCGAGCCCTCTATCCTCCGCTTTATCAGCACGTGAAGATGCGAATTCCTTAAATGCACGTTTTGGAAGTTCCATGCAATTATGAGTTTCATGAGGACCACAAAATTTGCATGAAGAAGTGATCTTGTTCACTTGGCTTGAAGGTTTAGGAGCTTCGTAGGATTTCATGAGAAACTTGACTTGGTCTTCAAGTTCCATGATCCTACGGTCAGGAGTGCTTGAATTGTTTGAAGGCAAAGATATTGCCTTGACCATTTTGTTCAAATCACGGGGATCATTCCAATTTTCATTGTCATAGAGAGCAAGATCTTCTATGAGTTCCCATGATTTTTCCGCACATAGATCACGAAGCTTGCCACCGGCTGATTGGTCAATGGTTCGCCTTGTGGAGAGATCGATATGGTCATAGAAAATTTGGACTTGGAGCCAAAGATCTATGCCATGATGAGGGACTTTTTTGAGTAAGTCCTAGAAACGAGTCCATGCTTCATAGAGAGTTTCACCTTGATGTTGTTGTAACATAAACATGTCATTTCTAAGCTTAGTGGTTCTCCCCGGTGGGAAAAATTGAGCAAGGAAACGAGTCAAGCCATTTACTAGCTTGGTCACGTAGAAAGAATTAGAAGAGACGCAATCGGGTCGTCTCTCGAGTTCCAACATCAAGGTCTATTGAATCTACGATTTTGAGGAAATCCTTGGGATATTGATTAGGATCTTCGAAACGAAGTCCATGGAATGCACATCCGCTTTGCACCAACCGGATGGTGTCGGATCGCAAAGGAGATACATTGGCTCCTTGAGTGAGCACAATGGTGTCTCGATAGCCTTGGTGGCTAGGACGGGAGTATTCTCCTAATGTTCGGGGTCTAGGAGGTTGGTTTGGTTGTGGTGGGTTTTGTGGATGGTTTTGTTGTGGTGGGTTGATGGGATCAAAAAGATTACCACCTTCCATGATGGCGGATGGAAAAGGTTACGAACAAAGGAACGAAGAAAAAGATAGACTAAAGGAACCTATAAAAATAAAATAAAAATCTAACTAGAAAGGAATCAAGCAAGTAGACCTAATAAAGAGAAATTTTAACCTAGACAATAACTATTCCCCGGGCTGCGGCGCCAAAAACTTGATGCGTGGAATTGCACCCTCGCATAAGGTTTTACCTCTCCAGAGATCTTGAGGATGCGTGGAATTGCACCCTCGCAAAAGGTTTTACCTCTCAAGGGATCTTGAGAAGCTTGCAATCCCCACTAGGTAGTGTACCTGACCGTTGTAGTATAGTATAGTGACAAGTATCGGGGGTTTGATCATTCAACTCAAAGAATAGTGTTCGCTAGGGTTAAAACTCACTAAAACTAGGTCTAGAGATGAGGGATGATTCTTTGTCACAACTCGTAATTTCATGTCCTGTTTCAAACGTCGAAATTCCAATTTTTTATCTCGGAAAGTTACTATTCACTTTTACTATTCACAAAACACTATTCATGTTCGAAATTTTTATTTCATATTCTCATAAGTTAAACTATTTTAACGGTAATCCGAGAGTTTGGCGCTCGTCGGATCATTTCTGCAAAAATCACGAAGCCGTGTCCGAGATTTACATTCAGGTTTAAACGTCCTTCCGGCATCCCGATATGTCTATAAATCAATATAAACAATAAAAATATGATTTTCTCTCATTTTACGACAATTCTTAAAGTTTTGGAATTTTACGTTTTTCAGTTCAGCGTTTTACGCGAATTACGCGTTTTTAACCCGCGTTTCCAGTTTTAACAGCGTTTAAGCAACCCGATGGAACTTACCATTCATTTTATATTTTATTATGGAGTATTTTGACAAGTTTAGTCATTCTTTCAAGTTTCATGTTTTTACAATACCCGAATTTACGTTTCGCGATTTAAAACTTTACGGTTAGCGATTAACGGAACCAAAACCGACTCCGTGAACCAGATAACACCAAGCTTATCACATACTCATTCACTTTTACACATGTGCAGCCCCCCCCCCCCCCCTCAAAATATCTAGTCAACTTGACCAAGTATTTACTAAAATGCCATTGATTTAGATTTTTTATACATAAACACCTAAAACTAAACACTTAACAATTTAGTGAATCAAAAAGCTCATCTTCTTCTTTCTCATCACCATAACCACGACCCAACACCAAGATCCATGATCAATCCATTATTTTTCTTAGTACAAAGCATCAAAGTTGTTCATTTCATCATTCTAATCAAGAATCTTACAACAAAAACACAAGTAATCCAAGGTTTCTCATCATCTAATCACCTATTATTTCAAAGTGAGTATTCAAAATTATTTTCATGTTTTCATCTAATTAACATATGTATCTCATGGTATTCATGCTTAATTTCATGCACAAACTAGTTATACCACTTTATTTTTGTATACTTTTTGAACATACAAACCCTAGATTGTGATTTAGGTGTTCCCTTGTTAAATTAACTTGATTACTAGTCATTAGGAACCCATGGCACCCTAAGAAGGTGTATGGTAAGATTAGTATAGTTTTGTGAAGTTTGCAAGAGTTTTGGTTGATGAAAAACTAGTTTTGAACCTTGGAAATGGTTTTGTAACAACTATATAAACATTCTGTCCCATTTTGATAAATTCTGGAAAATCAGTAAATACAAAGTAAACTTTGGCAAAATTTATAGAAAATACTTTCAAAAACGAATCCGTAGGCGAAAGAACGGATTAAAAAGAGTTTATAACGAAGAAGTTATGATTTTTGCAAGTTTATTGACGAAAACTATTTTCCGGAAAAATACATGCTGTTGGACGTTTTTCGTCGGTCAAAAAGAGGCTTTAGACGTAACCCGGAGGAGCCAAGCTTTCCAAAATATATTACTACATACTAAGACGTAACCGTGGATATAAAGAACAAGTAAAACGGACTAATAACGACAAAGATATTCACGTTTGAATATCGGCAAAACTCATTTTAGTTTGACAGCTTTTATAAATATTAACACTAAAACTACGTAGTAACTCTAGATTTCTAGAAATAATACCAAGTACCCAATTTTATAACTAATGAAGTATTAGTTATTACAAGTATATTTTATCACTACGAGGCGTTATTTCAAGGATTTCAACCCGAGGATTTCAATACGAACATTGATACATACGATATATATATAAATATATATATTGCAACTAGCTTTATTTTTCTAATAGCCATATTTTTCCTAAGTCTTGGAAATGTATATTTTTTATAACAACAAGTATTTTTCAAAGAGTAGAGTGGTATAGGAACATGTGCATGGACATTCATAACATCATTTCATGATCGAAAGTAGATCGTACATCATTCATATTAGGTTGCGGCTAGTGTGCGCGCCTTGTTTTTCAGCTCATTACATGTTCATGGTACCATCATATCAGGTGAGTCATAGCCCCACTTTTACTGGTTTAATTACTTTATAAACTCTTTGGGGGAGATACATGCTTCAATACTTGTTTTATGCTGTTATACGATTTGAATTACTTATGGGGAAGAATACGTTGCTTTAACTATTTTTGTACAATGCCAAAGTATAAAGTTCTTACATTGCTTAAGTAGTCTTATTACCACGTCACGACAAGTCCCCTTTATTTCATGGACCGTTAATTACAGTACGAGCGAGAGTGAGTGAATAGATCTATTGAGGGTGACTCCTCCATTCGTGTTTGGGTTGCTCCAACGGAATTACGAATGCATTTCATGTCTAATATATTACGAGTGTCTGGTAAACACTCACTTGGGGCAAGTTTTAGTACGTCTAGCTTCGGGGTCATGAGCTTAAGAGCCAATGTGGGTTTCATTATTGAAATCTTAGTACTTTACTTTATACTTGGGCTATTGTACATACAAAATTACTGATAAATTCCTGATACTTTTGCATCAAGTCTTACTACTGAAATACGATGCCTTTGCATCAAGTCTTATTACTGAAATACGATGCCTTTGCATCAAGTCTTATTACTGAAATACAATGCCTTTGCATCTACTT
The DNA here is from genome assembly GCA_030686995.1 of Artemisia argyi. NCBI lineage: Eukaryota > Viridiplantae > Streptophyta > Magnoliopsida > Asterales > Asteraceae > Artemisia > Artemisia argyi. The sequence goes on along the minus strand of CM060694.1, from coordinate 70,906,466 downwards.
TATTACTGAATTACGAGGCTTTTGCACCAATCTTATTACTTTTGTTTACACAAACCAAACTTATTACTTTTGGCAGTGGGTCGTAAACACACAGGTTACAAGTCTCTTATGGCGGGACTTGGAACTGAGTGGATTTACGATGCCTTTGCTGGGAAATCTTCATTCATATGCATTACATTCTTTTCACAAGACTCTATGAACTCACCAACCTCGTGTTGACACTTTAGCATGTATTTTCAGGTTATAACCAATGGCACGCTACAGGAGGTTTTGGCAGGGCATGGCATGGTCATAGAAGACTCTGATTATTCATTTGGGGACCGTTTTAAACTATTTTAAGGGCCTACTTCCGCATTACTTTTAACAATGTAAATTCAACATTTTTGATTAAACTATTTTATTCTAAATGATTGAAGTGAAAACATTTTTGTACTTGTGTTGTGATATCAATTGAGTTACACCCCAGCTACATGTATGCTTCCGCTGGACCCGATTCTGGGGGTGTGACAGATTGGTACCAGAGCTTTGGCTATAGCGAACTAAGTGTTTTTTAAAACCTAGACTATAGCTACTTTCAAGAAAACTTAACCCTATGACCGTCACGTGCCTGCCTGCCAAGCTGAAGCCTCATTTGTGGTTAGTTGCTAACATAGGTGATGAGATTTATGTCTCATTATCTGATATATATTATATTCATTTATTATAGTTGTTTACTATAATTGTCTTTCATATAAGCATGTTCACGTATCATATATGTCACCGCATTATGTTTTCCTTGCATAGTTTCATCATTTGACCTCGAGTTTTGGTCACTTGCCTTAGCCTTTCAGAACGTCGTTGTATTCGTGAAGGACATAGTATTAGTATGACTGAGCTGAGTATTTCAAAATTCATGGAACCTCGGTGGAATATAGACTGGTCATCTATATTCAACCCGGGATAGTGAGATATAGGCTGACCACCTATGTCTGACTCAGAGATGAATTTTGCAACACTGAGAATGGTTATAATAAAATTCTGTCTGGAATAAATTCTCAACTCATTTTCCAAATGTTTCATTCATGTGTGTGTGTGTATACCTTCGTTGTTAGAACTTTCATACTTTTCATCATCTTTTCTCCAATACCACTCTAGAAACCAACACAAACTGAACTTCGGGACGAAGTTCCTTTTAGAGGGGAAGAATGTCACAACTCGTAATTTCATGTCCTGTTTCAAACGTCGAAATTCCAATTTTTTATCTCAGAAAGTTACTATTCACTTTTACTATTCACAAAACACTATTCATGTCCAAAATTTTTATTTCATATTCTCATAAGTTAAACTATTTTAATGGTAATCCGAGAGTTTGGCGCTCGTCGGATCATTTCTGCAAAAATCACAAAGCCGTGTCCGAGATTTACATTCAGGTTTAAACGTCCTTCCGGCATCCCGATATGTCTATAAATCAATATAAACAATAAAAATATGATTTTCTCTCATTTTACGACAATTCTTAAAGTTTTGGAATTTTACGTTTTTCAGTTCAGCGTTTTACGCGAATTACGCGTTTTTAACCCGCGTTTCCAGTTTTAACAGCGTTTAAGCAACCCGATGGAACTTACCATTCATTTTATATTTTATTATGGAGTATTTTGACAAGTTTAGTCATTCTTTCAAGTTTCATGTTTTTACAATACCCGAATTTACGTTTCGCGATTTAAAACTTTACGGTTAGCGATTAACGGAACCAAAACCGACTCCGTGAACCAGATAACACCAAGCTTATCACATACTCATTCACTTTTACACATGTGCAGCCCCCCCCCCCCCCCCCTCAAAATATCTAGTCAACTTGACCAAGTATTTACTAAAATGCCATTGATTTAGATTTTTTATACATAAACACCTAAAACTAAACACTTAACAATTTAGTGAATCAAAAAGCTCATCTTCTTCTTTCTCATCACCATAACCACGACCCAACACCAAGATCCATGATCAATCCATTATTTTTCTTAGTACAAAGCATCAAAGTTGTTCATTTCATCATTCTAATCAAGAATCTTACAACAAAAACACAAGTAATCCAAGGTTTCTCATCATCTAATCACCTATTATTTCAAAGTGAGTATTCAAAATTATTTTCATGTATTCATCTAATTAACATATGTATCTCATGGTATTCATGCTTAATTTCATGCACAAACTAGTTATACCACTTTATTTTTGTATACTTTTTGAATATACAAACCCTAGATTGTGATTTAGGTGTTCCCTTGTTAAATTAACTTGATTACTAGTCATTAGGAACCCATGGCACCCTAAGAAGGTGTATGGTAAGATTAGTATAGTTTTGTGAAGTTTGCAAGAGTTTTGGTTGATGTAAAAACTAGTTTTGAACCTTGGAAATGGTTTTGTAACAACTATATAAACATTCTGTCCCATTTTGTTAAATTCTGGAAAATCAGTAAATACAAAGTAAACTTTGGCAAAATTTCTAGAAAATACTTTCAAAAACGAATCCGTAGGCGAAAGAACGGATTAAAAAGAGTTTATAACGAAGAAGTTATGATTTTTGCAAGTTTATTGACGAAAACTATTTTCCGGAAAAATACATGCTGTTGGACGCTTTTTGTCGGTCAAAAAGAGGCTTTAGACGTAACCCGGAGGAGCCAAGCTTTCCAAAATATATTACTACATACTAAGACGTAACCGTGGATATAAAGAACAAGTAAAACGGACTAATAACGACAAAGATATTCACGTTTGAATATCGGCAAAACTCATTTTAGTTTGACAGCTTTTATAAATATTAACACTAAAACTACGTAGTAACTCCAGATTTCTAGAAATAATACCAAGTACCCAATTTTATAACTAATGAAGTATTAGTTATTACAAGTATATTTTATCACTACGAGGCGTTATTTCAAGGATTTCAACCCGAGGATTTCAATACGAACATTGATACATACGATATATATATAAGTATATATATTGCAACTAGCTTTATTTTTCTAATAGCCATATTTTTCCTAAGTCTTGGAAATGTATATTTTTTATAACAACAAGTATTTTTCAAAGAGTAAAGTGGTATAGGAACATGTGCATGGACATTCATAACATCATTTCATGATCTAAAGTAGATCGTACATCATTCATATTAGGTTGCGGCTAGTGTGCGCGCCTTGTTTTTCAGCTCATTACATGTTCATGGTACCATCATATCAGGTGAGTCATAGCCCCACTTTTACTGGTTTAATTACTTTATAAACTCTTTGGGGGAGATACATGCTTCAATACTTGTTTTATGCTGTTATACGATTTGAATTACTTATGGGGAAGAATACGTTGCTTTAACTATTTTTGTACAATGCCAAAGTATAAAGTTCTTACATTGCTTAAGTAGTCTTATTACCACGTCACGACAAGTCCCCTTTATTTCATGGACCGTTAATTACAGTACGAGCGAGAGTGAGTGAATAGATCTATTGAGGGTGACTCCTCCATTCGTGTTTGGGTTGCTCCAACGGAATTACGAATGCATTTCATGTCTAATATATTACGAGTGTCTGGTAAACACTCACTTGGGGCAAGTTTTAGTACGTCTAGCTTCGGGGTCATGAGCTTAAGAGCCAATGTGGGTTTCATTATTGAAATCTTAGTACTTTACTTTATACTTGGGCTATTGTACATACAAAATTACTGATAAATTCCTGATACTTTTGCATCAAGTCTTACTACTGAAATACGATGCCTTTGCATCAAGTCTTATTACTGAAATACGATGCCTTTGCATCAAGTCTTATTACTGAAATACAATGCCTTTGCATCTACTTTATTACTGAATTACGAGGCTTTTGCACCAATCTTATTACTTTTGTTTACACAAACCAAACTTATTACTTTTGGCAGTGGGTCGTAAACACACAGGTTACAAGTCTCTTATGGCGGGACTTGGAACTGAGTGGATTTACGATGCCTTTGCTGGGAAATCTTCATTCATATGCATTACATTCTTTTCACAAGACTCTATGAACTCACCAACCTCGTGTTGACACTTTAGCATGTATTTTCAGGTTATAACCAATGGCACGCTACAGGAGGTTTTGGCAGGGCATGGCATGGTCATAGAAGACTCTGATTATTCATTTGGGGACCGTTTTAAACTATTTTAAGGGCCTACTTCCGCATTACATTTAACAATGTAAATTCAACATTTTTGATTAAACTATTTTATTCTAAATGATTGAAGTGAAAACATTTTTGTACTTGTGTTGTGATATCAATTGAGTTACACCCCAGCTACATGTATGCTTTCGCTGGACCCGATTCTGGGGGTTTGACAGATTGGTACCAGAGCTTTGGCTATAGCGAACTAAGTGTTTTTTAAAACCTAGACTATAGCTACTTTCAAGAAAACTTAACCCTATGACCGTCACGTGCCTGCCTGCCAAGCTGAAGCCTCATTTGTGGTTAGTTGCTAACATAGGTGATGAGATTTATGTCTCATTATCTGATATATATTATATTCATTTATTATAGTTGTTTACTATAATTGTCTTTCATATAAGCATGTTCACGTATCATATATGTCACCGCATTATGTTTTCCTTGCATAGTTTCATCATTTGACCTCGAGTTTTGGTCACTTGCCTTAGCCTTTCAGAACGTCGTTGTATTCGTGAAGGACATAGTATTAGTATGACTGAGCTGAGTATTTCAAAATTCATGGAACCTCGGTGGAATATAGACTGGTCATCTATATTCAACCCGGGATAGTGAGATATAGGCTGACCACCTATGTCTGACTCATAGATGAATTTTGCAACACTGAGAATGGTTATAATAAAATTCTGTCTGGAATAAATTCTCAACTCATTTTCCAAATGTTTCATTCATGTGTGTGTGTGTATACCTTCGTTGTTAGAACTTTCATACTTTTCATCATCTTTTCTCCAATACCACTCTAGAAACCAACACAAACTGAACTTCGGGACGAAGTTCCTTTTAGAGGGGAAGAATGTCACAACTCGTAATTTCATGTCCTGTTTCAAACGTCGAAATTCCAATTTTTTATCTCGGAAAGTTACTATTCACTTTTACTATTCACAAAACACTATTCATGTCCAAAATTTTTATTTCATATTCTCATAAGTTAAACTATTTTAACGGTAATCCGAGAGTTTGGCGCTCGTCGGATCATTTCTGCAAAAATCACGAAGCCGTGTCCGAGATTTACATTCAGGTTTAAACGTCCTTCCGGCATCCCGATATGTCTATAAATCAATATAAACAATAAAAATATGATTTTCTCTCATTTTACGACAATTCTTAAAGTTTTGGAATTTTACGTTTTTCAGTTCAGCGTTTTACGCGAATTACGCGTTTTTAACCCGCGTTTCCAGTTTTATCAGCGTTTAAGCAACCCGATGGAACTTACCATTCATTTTATATTTTATTATGGAGTATTTTGACAAGTTTAGTCATTCTTTCAAGTTTCATGTTTTTACAATACCCGAATTTACGTTTCGCGATTTAAAACTTTACGGTTAGCGATTAACGGAACCAAAACCGACTCCGTGAACCAGATAACACCAAGCTTATCACATACTCATTCACTTTTACACATGTGCAGCCCCCCCCCCCCCCCTCAAAATATCTAGTCAACTTGACCAAGTATTTACTAAAATGCCATTGATTTAGATTTTTTATACATAAACACCTAAAACTAAACACTTAACAATTTAGTGAATCAAAAAGCTCATCTTCTTCTTTCTCATCACCATAACCACGACCCAACACCAAGATCCATGATCAATCCATTATTTTTCTTAGTACAAAGCATCAAAGTTGTTCATTTCATCATTCTAATCAAGAATCTTACAACAAAAACACAAGTAATCCAAGGTTTCTCATCATCTAATCACCTATTATTTCAAAGTGAGTATTCAAAATTATTTTCATGTTTTCATCTAATTAACATATGTATCTCATGGTATTCATGCTTAATTTCATGCACAAACTAGTTATACCACTTTATTTTTGTATACTTTTTGAACATACAAACCCTAGATTGTGATTTAGGTGTTCCCTTGTTAAATTAACTTGATTACTAGTCATTAGGAACCCATGGCACCCTAAGAAGGTGTATGGTAAGATTAGTATAGTTTTGTGAAGTTTGCAAGAGTTTTGGTTGATGTAAAAACTAGTTTTGAACCTTGGAAATGGTTTTGTAACAACTATATAAACATTCTGTCCCATTTTGTTAAATTCTGGAAAATCAGTAAATACAAAGTAAACTTTGGCAAAATTTCTAGAAAATACTTTCAAAAACGAATCCGTAGGCGAAAGAACGGATTAAAAAGAGTTTATAACGAAGAAGTTATGATTTTTGCAAGTTTATTGACGAAAACTATTTTCCGGAAAAATACATGCTGTTGGACGTTTTTCGTCGGTCAAAAAGAGGCTTTAGACGTAACCCGGAGGAGCCAAGCTTTCCAAAATATATTACTACATACTAAGACGTAACCGTGGATATAAAGAACAAGTAAAACGGACTAATAACGACAAAGATATTCACGTTTGAATATCGGCAAAACTCATTTTAGTTTGACAGCTTTTATAAATATTAACACTAAAACTACGTAGTAACTCTAGATTTCTAGAAATAATACCAAGTACCCAATTTTATAACTAATGAAGTATTAGTTATTACAAGTATATTTTATCACTACGAGGCGTTATTTCAAGGATTTCAACCCGAGGATTTCAATACGAACATTGATACATACGATATATATATAAGTATATATATTGCAACTAGCTTTATTTTTCTAATAGCCATATTTTTCCTAAGTCTTGGAAATGTATATTTTTTATAACAACAAGTATTTTTCAAAGAGTAGAGTGGTATAGGAACATGTGCATGGACATTCATAACATCATTTCATGATCTAAAGTAGATCGTACATCATTCATATTAGGTTGCGGCTAGTGTGCGCGCCTTGTTTTTCAGCTCATTACATGTTCATGGTACCATCATATCAGGTGAGTCATAGCCCCACTTTTACTGGTTTAATTACTTTATAAACTCTTTGGGGGAGATACATGCTTCAATACTTGTTTTATGCTGTTATACGATTTGAATTACTTATGGGGAAGAATACGTTGCTTTAACTATTTTTGTACAATGCCAAAGTATAAAGTTCTTACATTGCTTAAGTAGTCTTATTACCACGTCACGACAAGTCCCCTTTATTTCATGGACCGTTAATTACAGTACGAGCGAGAGTGAGTGAATAGATCTATTGAGGGTGACTCCTCCATTCGTGTTTGGGTTGCTCCAACGGAATTACGAATGCATTTCATGTCTAATATATTACGAGTGTCTGGTAAACACTCACTTGGGGCAAGTTTTAGTACGTCTAGCTTCGGGGTCATGAGCTTAAGAGCCAATGTGGGTTTCATTATTGAAATCTTAGTACTTTACTTTATACTTGGGCTATTGTACATACAAAATTACTGATAAATTCCTGATACTTTTGCATCAAGTCTTACTACTGAAATACGATGCCTTTGCATCAAGTCTTATTACTGAAATACGATGCCTTTGCATCAAGTCTTATTACTGAAATACAATGCCTTTGCATCTACTTTATTACTGAATTACGAGGCTTTTGCACCAATCTTATTACTTTTGTTTACACAAACCAAACTTATTACTTTTGGCAGTGGGTCGTAAACACACAGGTTACAAGTCTCTTATGGCGGGACTTGGAACTGAGTGGATTTACGATGCCTTTGCCGGGAAATCTTCATTCATATGCATTACATTCTTTTTCACAAGACTCTATGAACTCACCAACCTCGTGTTGACACTTTAGCATGTATTTTCAGGTTATAACCAATGGCACGCTACAGGAGGTTTTGGCAGGGCATGGCATGGTCATAGAACACTCTGATTATTCATTTGGGGACCGTTTTAAACTATTTTAAGGGCCTACTTCCGCATTACTTTTAACAATGTAAATTCAACATTTTTGATTAAACTATTTTATTCTAAATGATTGAAGTGAAAACATTTTTGTACTTGTGTTGTGATATCAATTGAGTTACACCCCAGCTACATGTATGCTTCCGCTGGACCCGATTCTGGGGGTGTGACAAATTGGTACCAGAGCTTTGGCTATAGCGAACTAAGTGTTTTTTAAAACCTAGACTATAGCTACTTTCAAGAAAACTTAACCCTATGACCGTCACGTGCCTGCCTGCCAAGCTGAAGCCTCATTTGTGGTTAGTTGCTAACATAGGTGATGAGATTTATGTCTCATTATCTGATATATATTATATTCATTTATTATAGTTGTTTACTATAATTGTCTTTCATATAAGCATGTTCACGTATCATATATGTCACCGCATTATGTTTTCCTTGCATAGTTTCATCATTTGACCTCGAGTTTTGGTCACTTGCCTTAGCCTTTCAGAACGTCGTTGTATTCGTGAAGGACATAGTATTAGTATGACTGAGCTGAGTATTTCAAAATTCATGGAACCTCGGTGGAATATAGACTGGTCATCTATATTCAACCCGGGATAGTGAGATATAGGCTGACCACCTATGTCTGACTCAGAGATGAATTTTGCAACACTGAGAATGGTTATAATAAAATTCTGTCTGGAATAAATTCTCAACAATAAAAAACTTAGATATGCGAGCTTCTTGAGATGCCATAAGCTTGGACATCAATCCTTCAAGATTGTTGGTGCTACCATAGTTGTTGAAAGGATTGCTGTTGAAAGTACGGTTAGAGGGTGGACTGTTTGGTTGGTAACGATTAGGTGGATTGGAAGAATAGTTTTGGGGCACGTTTTGGTTTTGTTTCCACCTAAGATTCGGGTGATTTTTCCAAGAAGGGTTGTAGGAATCACCGTAAGGGTTTTGGCTCGGGTTTGAAAGTGTACCACTTGTCTCCCACTTTGTCGGTACGCGAGGATGCGTAGTCTGCAAAAGCTTATCCGGGGAGTTCCACGCAATCACGAGTGTCATGGGGACCACTACATAATTCGCATGAAGAAGTTATTTTTTTCACTTGGCTTGAAGGCTTAGGAGCTTCGTAGGATTTCATGAGAAACTTGACTTGGTCCTCAAGTTCCATGATCCTACGGTCGGGAGTGCTAGAATTGTTTGAAGGCAAAGATATTGCCTTGACCGTTTTGTTCAAATCACGGGGATCATTCCAACTTTCGTTGTCATAGAGAGCAAGATCTTGTATGAGTTCCCATGATTCTTCCGCACTTAGATCACGTAGCTTGCCACCGGCCGATTGGTCAATGGTTCGCCTTGTGGAGAGATCGATATGGTCATAGAAGATTTGGACTTGGAGCCAAAGATCTATGCCATCATGAGGGACTTTTTGGAGTAAGACCTTGAAACGAGTCCATGCTTCATAGAAGGTTTCACCTTCACGTTGTTGGAACATCAAGATATCATTTCTAAGCATCGCAGTTTTCCCCGGTGGGAAAAATTGAGTAAGGAAATGAGTGGTGAGATCATCCCATGAGGTGATGGATCCTGCGGGTAAACGTTCAAGCCATTGACTAGCTTGATCAAGTAGAGAGAATTCGAATAGGCGTAATCGGGTCGACACTCTAGTTGTAACATCAAGGTCTATAGAATCTACGATTTTAAGGAAATCCTTGAGATGTTGATTAGGATCTTCGGAACAAAGTCCATCGAATGCACATCCGCTTTGCACCAACCGGATGGTGTCGGATCGCAAGGGGGACACATTGGCTCCTTGAGTGAGCTCAATAGTGTTTCGATAGCCTTGGTGGCTAGGACGGGAATACTCTCCTAAGGTTCGGGGCCTAAGAGGTTTGTTTGCTAGTGGTGGGGTTGTGGGTGGTTTTGTTGTGGTGGGTTGATGGGTTCAATGACGTTACCACCTTCCATAATGTCGGATGGTAAAGGTTACGAACAAAGACACGAAGAAATAAGATAGACTAAAGAAAACCTGGAAATAAAAATAAAACCTTGCTAGAAAGGAATCTAGCAAGTAGACCTAATAAAAAGAAATCCTAACCAAGACAATAACTATTCCCTGGGCTGCGGCGCCAAAAACTTGATACGTGGGAATCGCACCAGGCTTTACCTCTCGAGGGATCTCGAGAAGCTTAAAACCCCCACCAGGCAGTGTACTTGATCGTTGTAGTATAGTATAGTGACAAGTACCGGGGGATTGATCGTTCAACTCAGGAATAGTGTCGCTAGGATTAGAAGGCCTAAAAACTAGGTCTAGAGGTGAGGGATGATTCTTTTTGTATTTTTATATTTTATAAAAGCAATTAAAATCTCGATTTTTGGAAGAGTGGGCGGAATTAGTTGCTAGTCAACTAACCCAAATTAACTAAGATGCAATCAAAATAAAATAACAGAAATGAATAAATCTAATTACTAATGTGGTGTAAACAATGATAGGGAAAGTTGTGTTTACTTTGGTTTCATTACTCCCTAGATATCATTTACAGGTTGATAATTTGTTACAGTTGCATGGATAACGGGTCGTATTCCTTAATACTAGTCGTAGGGCCGTGTACAATATTCCCAAACTCTATAGGATCCTACTTCACTCCTATGTCGAGCCGTTAGAAGCTCCTAACATTGGATAATTAGAATTCTCCTAAGCATTAAATACAACCAAAAATCATAGTACACCTTTGATCGTGTTTCTTAAGATGTTCAAGCATGTTACCAATGGAAGTCTTCTAGTTTTCTTAAGCCTAACATCGAATACAATCATCTGTAACAACTATAAACAAACAATCAACCCATAATCAACATCTAGGTTTCGCTACATCTAAGCAAACACAAAAGAGATCTAGCCGAGCATGTTAAATTGAAGACAAGTGTAAGATATATTCAAGCAACACATAGACATATTGATTGAATTGAAAGAGTACTTATCTCAAATTGACATGAAAAGTTCAAAGGGTTGAAACCCTTAAAAAAGCTAGAAAAATTCGTCCTAGGGTTTTTCCCTCAAAGTTGCAAACCAATGAATGAAATTTGGAATACTATATATAGATAATACAGGGTGACAGCGTCATGTAGAAACCTGTGACGCCGTCAACTCGCCGCCCATAATGAAATCGGATTGCCTAGATCTACTTTTGACGCCGTCATGTGTAATTTTCTTCTGGGCTGTCAGTAATATATGGACCATGACGGCCTTGGGTGACACCGTCATCTCCTTAGTACAAAACTCTCTGGATCGGCACGTGTATCATACACTTCCACCTCTTGTATTACTCTTGACGCCATCATGTAGAAGCATGTGACGCCGTCAGGTACTGTCCCAACAAGGAAAATTAAGACTTTGCCATTTTCTTCACTTTTATGCTCCAAAAACGTTCAAAATGCTTCCTTTTCCAGATTTCTCTCCAAAAGTACCTAAAATGACAAAAGGAACAATTTAGGGCAATATTTGATCAAATAAATTCGAATTTGGGCTTAAATGACCCCTTAAAAATGGTTCATTTTTCGCCTCATCACCTCCCTTTCTTGCACAACAAACCTAACACACCCTGGCTATAAATACCTCCTCACCCTCCACCCTTTTAAAACACACCTCCTCTCCTCTTCACCTTAAACTCTCTGGTCCTAGTAGTAGTAGTAGAGTCCTAGTAAGCCAAGAAGTCGAGAACCATATGCCTTGAAGCCTTGTTGAATTGTTTTTCCACCTAGAAACCCTAAAACCCACGTTCACCCATTTCTGGTCAAGTAAGCCATATATACTTGTTCTAATAACTTTATTACAGTCCTAGGATTGGTATAGGATGCCTTCGAACCCTTACCTCAGCCTTGATTATTTTCCTTTAAGAGTTTTCATTGATTCTTCTACAGATTTTGCTTTGGAGTTGGTTCATTATGGTATTTCACATTCGGATACTAAAACAGAGGATTTAGATTTGTACTTAGATTCTGATTCTAATTCTGTTGATTCTGATAGTGATACCTTGTGGGAGTTATTTGTAGGGGGTTCTGAATCATGTTGGTGGTAATGAGAGCCCAGAACAGGCTTAAGATAATCAATGACCTAACTACGTACCAATTAAGGTTACCGGATATCACTTGGAATCGGGTTATCACTTTCCAAAGTAAAGTATTCGACCATGATGCCTGGGTATCATGAATATCTACTTCGGATAAGACCAAATGTTTATTATTGATTTAAGCACAAATCAATAACCCTGCGTATCCAAGTGTTTATATTTTCTGTATGTTTCTCATGCATAATTGATTTCCAATATATAGGAAAATACTCATGGCTATCAAATGGAATTATGAGGATTAATCGGCCCATTAATCGCCTCATAATTATCCCCATTATAGCCAATAGTGGTTACATGACCAATTAAACGTGGTCATAAGTGCAGTTTTAACTGCCACTTGAATAGGTCAGAGCAGTTACATATTCAGTCAAGCAGTACTAACTAATGACAGCAGTAGTAACTTGCTCAGCAGTACTAACTTAGTACTAGCAGTATTATCATTAGTACTAGCAGTAGTAACACTTCTTAACAGTACTAACTTTGCCAAACCACTATAAGAGTCAGGGTAATCAGGAACTTAATGGGTGTACACTCCGTGCCTCCAAACCCATTTCCAAGTATGATCTGATCCCACAAGTGCACTAAATTTTCCAACAATCCTCCCCAAATTTAGTTCACTTCGTTTGCATGAAAATTAAACATTAAACAAAACATATGCATTAAAGAAAATATCCTGAGGATTGAATTTCCATCTTAGTACATTACACGTTCAAATAATCTAGAATCAGGGTGTTCCAAAGAATTGAACCCTTCAACCCATTTGAATACCTGAAAATAAAATACACATACATTTTCAAACATGTAAACGCTCTTGACACTTTACAAGCCATGTGTCCATGTCCAATTAATAAATGTTGTAAGAGCCAAAAGTCCAAAGCTCCATGAAGCGGGAAAACTTCAACATTCACATAGGTGGTTCCTCTTTATTCATGCTCATACCAAGCACTTTTTCAAAGAAATTAACCATTTAGAAGTAAAGACTTCATCCTCCTTTCCAGCAGGTTCTGAGCACAAACCTTGGGATGATTGTAAAACATGTGCTCAAGTACACTGAATGTTTAGCTTTCCACATTGAACTCAGCTCCCAAGTTTCCTCAGAAGGGGAGTTGGGTGTCTTTGCATTCAGTGACTAAGTTGGACTTTAAACCCATCCCTTTAGCAGACTTTAAAATCAAGTCTCTAGCCAAACTCTTCGTCAAGTGATCAGCTAAATTTTGTTGAGATCTAACAAACTCTATAGATACCACCCCATTCATGATAAGCTCACGAATCATGTTATGCCTGACACTTTGTTCCCGAGTTTTGAATTAGAAGAAAAGAAGAGAAGTGACAAAAATGGACAGAAAAGAAGAGGAGAGAAATAAAATTTAATTTTTTTAGTTCGTGTTCCCAAGTCAGAAAGAAAAGAAAAGAAGAATAAGAAGAAAAATTATTATTTTACAAGTATACCGTTTGTTTTATATAAAATTATGTTATATTTTCAGGGCATTTAAGTCATTTGTATTAATTAAAAGTTTCCTTATTTACTTTCTCTCCAAATCATCCCACTTTTTTGAAGAAGATTTTGGAGAGAAAATTAACCAAATTTCCTCTCCATCTCTCTTCTCTTCTCTCCTGAAAAAACTCGGGAACATGAATTTATTTTGATTTCTTTCCACTTCTTTTCTCTTTTTTCAAAAATAAGACTCGGGAATGCAGTGTAAGTGTCTAGACTTGCCATTGTACATCTGGCTATAAGCCTTTGCCAATGTAGCAGCACTATCAAAACGGAGAGAAATAGGTGATATAGGTTTAGGCCACGATGGAATCTCAAGAAGCAAGTTTTTCAACCATTCAGCTTCTTTACCAGCAGCTGCTAAAGCCACAAATTCAGATTTCGTTGTTGAACTGGTGATACAAGTTTGCTTCTTGGATGCCCAAGAAATTGCACCTCTACCAAGTAGGAATACCCAGCCACTGGTAGACAAATTATCTTCAGTGTTACTGATCCAACTTGCATCAGTGTATCCTTCTAACATTGAAGGATAACCAGTATATGAGAGACTATAATCCATAGTCTTCTTCAAGTACTTCAGTACTTTCTGAACTGCTTTCCAGTGATGAGCACTAGGATTACTTGTATACCTGCTCAGTTTACCCACTGCAAAAGCAATATCAGGTCTAATACAAGTCATGGTATACATCAGGCAACAAATCACCCTAGAATACTCAAGTTGAGATACAGCTTTTCCAGTATTAGGCATTAGCTTCTCAGTTGTATCCATAGGAGTACTCACTGGAGTACAACCAAAGTAATTGAATTTCTTTAGTATCTTCTCAATATAATGAGATTGAGAGATAGAAATTCCTGTACTTTCATGTTTAATCCTTATACCAAGGATAACATTAGCCTCCCCCATGTCCTTCATGGAGAACCTTGATGACAAAAATTCCTTTGTCAGGTCAACCTGATTTTGGTTAGTGCCAAAGATCAACATGTCATCAACATATAGGCAAATGATGAATCCTTTACTAGATTCATCAAATTTGCTATATACACATTTGTCAGACTAGTTAAGTAAATAACCACTAGAAAAAACTACTTCATCAAAATTTTGATGCCATTGCTTAGGTGCCTGTTTCAGTCCATATAAAGACTTAATCAGTTTACACACCTTGTTTTCATTTCTAGGCTAGATGAAGCCCTAAGGTTGGTGTATATAAACCTCCTCATCCAATTCACCATTTAAGAAAGCTATCTTCACATCCATTTGATGAATAGTCAGATTGTGAATTGATGCCAAAGCAATCAACAATCTTATGGTACTGATACGTGCCACTGGGGCATAAGTATCAAAGTAGTCTATTCCTGACTTTTATTTAGGTTGGGTTTCTTTTTAGTCCAAAGTTCATAAGGGGTAACTTTGTTCCTTTTATTTGGAACCCTATTTAAAAAATAGCAAGGTGTTAACATAGCTTCTGCCCAGAACCCTTGACTCAGTAATGAATAGGACAACATGGAATTAACCATCTCCTTTAGCACCCTATTTTTCCTTTCAGAAATCTCATTTTGCTGAGGAGTATAGGGACCAGTCGTTTCATGGATTATACCAACAGACAAAAAATACAAAGTGTTAATGTATTCACCTCCCCTATCAGTCCTGAATCTTTTGATCAAGGACCCAAGTTGAAACTTAACTTCAGTTTTAAATACTTTGAATTTATCTAATGCTTCACCCTTAGTATGTAACAGATAGACATAACAAAACCTAGAAGCATCATCAATAAATGTCACAAAGTACTTCTTATTCCCTAATGAGGGAGTGGCATGAAAATAACACAAGTCACTATGTATAAGCTCCAAGAGCTCAGTCTCACGTTTTACACCTTGAAAATGTTTCTTAGTAATTTTTGTCAACATGCAAGTTTTACACTTTTCAGTGTTCATGTCAAATGTTGGGATTAACTCATCCTTAGATATATCTTGCATCCTTTTATAGTGTACATGGCCAAGTCTAGCATGCCAGAGAGTAGAGTCATTCAGTTTACAGGTTGACATAAAGGCTAAATTAACAATATCAGTGACAATATTAAGCCTGAAAATTTGATTACACAAATAGCCAAAACCAATAAACAAACCATGTTTAGACAATATAAATTTATCAGATTCAATAACTTGTTTATATCCATGATTATTCAAAACACTACTTGAAACCAAGTTTTTCCTTATATTAGGAACATGAATAGCATAAAACAAAGTTACAATCTTACCAGAACTAAAGTTAAGATATACACAACCACGACCATGCACCAAAGCTGTTGACTCATTTCCTATGTGAAGAATAGAGCCATCATTCAGTGACTCGTAAGTCTTGAACCATCTTCTATCTTTGCACACATGAACAGTTGATGCGTGGGAATTGCACCAGGCTTTACCTCTCGAGGGATCTCAAGAGGCTTACAACCCTCACCAGGCCGTGTACCTGATCGTTGTAGTATAGTATAGTGACAAGTACCGGGGGATTGATCGTTCAACTCAGGAATAGTGTCGCTAGGATTAGAAAGCCTAAAACTTGGTCTGGAGGTGAGGGATGATTCTTTTTGTATTTTTATATTTTATGAAAGCAAGTAAAAATCTCGGGTTATGGATGAATGGGCGGAATTAGTTGCAAATCAACTAACCGATTAACTAAAGATGCAATCAAAATAAAATAACAGAAATGTAAGTAAAGCTAATTAAACTAGTGGTGTGAACAGTAATTGGGAGAATTGTGTTTACTTAGATTTCACTACTCCCTAGATATCTTTTACAGGTTAATTGTTTGTTACAATTGCGTGGATGACGGGTTATATTCCTTAATACCAATTGCGGTGGCGTACGTACTTCCCCAACTTTATAAGCTCCTACTTCACTCCTATGTCGAGCCTGCAAGAAGCTCCTAACAGGGGATCACTAGAATTCGCTCATGCATTAAATACAACCATAAAAACCTAGTACGCATTGGTTCATGTTTCTTAAGACGTTCAAGCAAGTTACACAATGGAGATCTGCCAGTTTTCTTAAGCCTAACATCGAAATCATTCATCCAATACAACTATAAACAAGCAATCAACCTATAATCAACATCTAGGTTTCATTACATCTAAGCAAACACACAAAAGATCTAGCCTAGCATGTTAAAATCAAGACAAGCGTAAGATATATTCAAACAACACATAGACATATTGAATGAATTGAAAGGATACTTATCTCAATTGAACATGAAAGGTTTCAAGGGGTGAAAACCCTTGAAAATATTGTAAAAGTCGTGCTAGGGTTTATTAAGTTCGACCCTAAAATTCTCCTCTCAAGTTCCACACTTAATGAATGAAAATTAGAAAAGTATATATAGATTTCATGAGGTGACGGCGTAAAGAAGAAAGTTCTGACGCCGTCATCTTGCCGCCAATAAATTTCTCGGACTGCCTAGATCCAGATCTGACGCCGTCGTGTGTATTTCTGTTCTGGGCCTTCACCACTTTTATTCTTGACGGCCTTGATTTGACGCCGTCATGTTTTCTCTGGGCCGTCATCATTTTTGCTCCTGACGCCGTCACAAAATTTCTCTTGACGTCGTCAGGTACTGTTCCCAGCAAGGAAAATTAAGACTTTGCCGTTTTCTTCACTTTTATGCTCCAAAAACGTCCAAAATGCTTCCTTTTCCATAATTCACTCCAAAAGTACCTAAAATCACAAAAGGAACGATTTAGGGCAATATTTGATCAAATAAATTCCAATTCCGGCTTAAATGACCCCCTAAAAACGGATCATTTTTCGCCTCATCATATACCCTTACACTTGAGATTTGCTTGTCCTCAAACAAATGCGCTTTTATTCTAGTCAAAATACAAGTTAGCGGTCATTTATCACTAATATAAAAGTAATTACGACAAATAATCGTTCCACTAAAGACCAAAGACAAGCACGGAGGTCATACACTAGCACCTCACAAATAGTGTTTAGATACTCACATCTCTCGGGTGTAATAATGTAACACCCCAACCCGATAAAGTTAGGAGTGTTACGTTATGGTGACATATCAAAGCAAACACAAGCACATGACTTAAATAATATAATTGAATCTTAAAGGTTACAAATGAAAAAAAAATCTGAAGTACAAGGTTATAAAGGAACAACAATACAATACTAAGTCTGAAAATGTACATCTCTTCTAGTCATTTCTAAATCCATAATAGCTATCAAAGTGTAGTCTTCTAAGTCCAAAGTACTCTCCACCCATAACCCAACTTCTACTAAAACCTGCCGCAGGAAAAGAAATGCGGCTGAGCTTAAAAAGCCCAGTGAACAGATATAACAAATAAAAGGTAATAAGCAAAGCAAACGAAACGGATCAAACGAATAATCTGAACAAATCATAAGCCAACGAACATAATATCATAAGTAACTGAATGTAAAGCATAATCAAAGTAATCAGAATCAAACGGATATAAAGAATCAGATATATCTACCAGAGACACTCGAATAGATATAAGAAGTCAAGGAAAGCCACGAGCCGATCTACCAGAGACACTCGAATAGATCTCAAACAAATATCCACATAATCCGTCAAATCATAATTGCACAAGGAGGGGCGACCTCACATGTACCAAAAGTGAAAGGGGTACAAGGCACGTACAGCCAGTCACTACCTAATCATAACAAACAAAGCCTAGGATGCATCCATACACTCCCTGAATCAAACAAAATACATATGCCAGCTCATGGCTGAACACATATATAACTAATTGGCCAGTGTACACATATATATCAAACAAAAGGGAATGCCAGGGATCAATCACACCTCCCCAGAAAGTGTCATGCCAGTGGTGCCATCACTGACACGCCCATGGTACCTCCATGAGTAGAATAAAAACTCGGGCATAAGAACGAAACGAATCATATCAAACAAAGCATATCCATAACAAAACGAAGCATATCATAATCAAACAGAATCTCAACCAGGAGATAGTAATCAGGTAATCAAACAAAATGGATAGCAACGAATCATATCAAAGTTCAAACAAAGGGAACATAGCAGTGGCAAGGATCATAGTAACATAGATTGAAGGGAATCTCTACTGAATAGAGACAGAATATCTGTACCTTAAAAGCAAAGCAAAGCAATGAAAAGCAACGAACAGCGGACTAATCCTTCTTCAAAGGATCTACACGAATATAATCAAGTATTACTTTATGTCCAATTGAATCAGGTTACTTATTTTAGTATGATTTCCATTTTAAGTAACTTTCTATTTTAAATAAGTTTCTCGATTTAGTAAACTTTTCCGAATTAGCAATTTAATACCTTAAGGTCATTATTCACGATTATATAATATTTAAGGTCTAAAATGACTAACATAATAAGTTAGCGTTAATTACGACAATTTAGTAAAGTTTTAGGGTCAAAATATAAATTATCAAAAATTAAATATCAAAAGTCATATAAAATTATTTTAAAGTTTATTTTAATAAATTAATATTAAGATAATAATTTTGGACCCGTCATTATAATTTTATATAATTTATTAACGTACTCACGATCTTAATATTTATGCCGCAACGACCGAACATTTATTAAATCATGTAAGTCTCGTTATAACCCGACATCGAAACAATCGGATACCCTTGTGTTACCAATCAAGTCGCGACCCATATTACTTCTTTTTATTTTGATTCGCATTCAAAAGATTACACTACGATATGCATGAACTCTTTTTATTATTTCTGTTAAAATAAAATGAAACTGAATTATATGCATACCATCCTTTAATTTGATGCAACATCACCCCAAGTTACATGCATGCATATTTAACTTCGTATAACAAAAACTTGGCTGAAACGACTCGCACCCTCTTGGTGAAAAAAATAAGCTAAATCAAAAACCCTTTATGTACCAAAATGAACTTTAAAACTGATGAGCGAAACATGTTTATTTTAATTCGATTAGTCGAATGTTCGAAAGCAGTTATATAGAAGCCAAAACCAAATAAATAAGCGTGACAAAGTCGCACATGAATACACATGTTTACCTAGTCGGTTATCCATGTTATTAAAGTTTTTATTTAATGTGAAGGTTCATGATTTTATGTGAGTTGCATTATGGATATAGGCACCAAAACATAACTGAAACAGAAACATGAAATCTAACAAGAAAATGATGAATTGAGCAAGACGTAATAGTGTTACCCTTGGAGTGCGTAGATTCAAAGAAGCCACAAGGATCGAACACAACTGTACCAGTCAAACCCAAACAAAACCTCACCTCGGAACAGCCTTACAAAACCCACGCACCAAGCCTTCTTCGACACAGAATCTACCACGTTCAACCCACCCAAGAAACCACGATCAAACACTCCTTTTCACACGAGTAGAATGGAAACAGGAACAAAGATAGTAGCCGCAGCCGAATGTATTTTGTTTAGAGTTTAGGGTTTTCAAAATATGTGTTATGTATTTTATATATCTGTGGGATTCGGTTTAATAAAACCGTGTGAGAGAGGGAGAACAAATAGGAAATACCGAACTTTGTGGGATTGTGATTGATTCTCTATTCATATTAAACTTATCATGTATATAGACAAGTTACAAAGTCTTGGTTTGTTTGTTACACAAGAAATTTGGCCCATGGACTCTATTTTAGACGTGTGATACATATTACATGTGCATAAATTTGTAATTTCTAATTATCATAATTCTTATGAATTTAATATGTTGCATAA
Source organism: Artemisia argyi (assembly GCA_030686995.1). Classification (NCBI taxonomy): domain Eukaryota; kingdom Viridiplantae; phylum Streptophyta; class Magnoliopsida; order Asterales; family Asteraceae; genus Artemisia; species Artemisia argyi. Next base: position 70,886,129 of record CM060694.1, on the reverse strand, counting down.
GGTTCAAGTATTATCTTATGAATACTTAGGTTAAAATTTAATATACGTTTGAGATTTTACGGGTGTTATAATTCTCCCTTTCTAAAAAGAAAATTTCGTCCGCGAAATTGAAATATGACAGACAAACAAAACATACCGAATCACGAAAAGAAACATATTGATTGATAAACACCAACGATAGAGAGCTCTACACCGAAACCTAAGATCGTTATCAAAACTACAGAGATCAACAGACATATCTCGAGGATCCAAACATATCAAATTGTACGGCGATAAGGCAGATCAAACGTATGGGTCGAAAGAACCTAAAGTCTTACTAATCGCAGATAGTCGCCAACGGAAACGGAAGTCTAAGGCTTCACTAAGGCACTCCTCAAGATATCCTATGAACACAGTAAGTGCACTTTATATGACGTTAGTATTATCACGTTGATCAGGCGTCATAATACTAGCCTCACATAACATGCCCTCATGGTGTTCATCCTCTATCTCAAGTCGTGAGTCAAAATTCTACAAACCACCTAACAGTCAAACTACATCCTAGGGTTGGCCCTAGTCAAAGATCAATAACGGAACGAAGTCAGAGAAACAAAACTTATAATAAACGTAACGAAACCTAATAAATGTCATCAAAATGAAACATGTTTTCAAAAGCATCATGTCTTCCACAATTCGTCAAAACTCTCATAGCAAAATAATCATCCGACATACGCAGAATAAACACCGAACGGAATTCTAATAAAGGATATAAGTCATTCGGAGAGTCTACTATAAGGTAACAGAAACTTAAGTAGGTTAAGCAAAAATGAATTCCGTCATTAATAACTTAACTAGAACTGAATGTTTGATTCAAAATCGCGGAGTCGAGTATTATCAAGTGACACATCTTTTATCCAGCATAAGTAGTGAATTCGCAAAATGTATCAAACACATTATGGTCGAATAACCTTCGGAAAGATAAGAAAGGTATCAAACTGTTTATCAACAAATCAAAAATGGAGATCAAAATCAGAGTGTGAAACTTAAATGGTGTAAGGTATCCATGTAATTTCTGAGGCACTGTAAACTTACTAGGTTACCAAGCTTAGGTTGTCCATAACTTCCTCCGAATCAAAAGTTCATAAAAGGCTTAACTTAGAGCAGAGGCAGAATCAGAATCAGAATGATGCGGAAGCAATGCTACTTACATAGATGTCCTAGTCTACCCATTCCTCACTGGTGATAACTTAAGTTCCTAGGTGGAGATCCTAAAGAAAATTCTCAAAGGTTGTCTTATGAGTGCCAACAGTGGAAACTTAATGGTCCAAACTTCACAGGTCAAGGTTTAATGTACTACAAGTCGCAGCCTGGTCTCTGATACCATAATTGTAACACCCCAACCCGATAAAGGTAGGAGTGTTACGTTATGGTGACATATCAAAGCAAACACAAGCACATGACTTAAATAATATAATTGAATCTTAAAGGTTACAAATGAAAAAAAAATCTGAAGTACAAGGTTATAAAGGAACAACAATACAATACTAAGTCTGAAAATGTACATCTCTTCTAGTCATTTCTAAATCCATAATAGCTATCAAAGTGTAGTCTTCTAAGTCCAAAGTACTCTCCACCCATAACCCAACTTCTACTAAAACCTGCCGCAGGAAAAGAAATGCGGCTGAGCTTAAAAAGCCCAGTGAACAGATATAACAAATAAAAGGTAATAAGCAAAGCAAATGAAACGGATCAAACGAATAATCTGAACAAATCATAAGCCAACGAACATAATATCATAAGTAACTGAATGTAAAGCATAATCAAAGTAATCAGAATCAAACGGATATAAAGAATCAGATATATCTACCAGAGACACTCGAATAGATATAAGAAGTCAAGGAAAGCCACGAGCCGATCTACCAGAGACACTCGAATAGATCTCAAACAAATATCCACATAATCCGTCAAATCATAATTGCACAAGGAGGGGCGACCTCACATGTACCAAAAGTGAAAGGGGTACAAGGCACGTACAGCCAGTCACTACCTAATCATAACAAACAAAGCCTAGGATGCATCCATACACTCCCTGAATCAAACAAAATACATATGCCAGCTCATGGCTGAACACATATATAACTAATTGGCCAGTGTACACATATATATCAAACAAAAGGGAATGCCAGGGATCAATCACACCTCCCCAGAAAGTGTCATGCCAGTGGTGCCATCACTGACACGCCCATGGTACCTCCATGAGTAGAATAAAAACTCGGGCATAAGAACGAAACGAATCATATCAAACAAAGCATATCCATAACAAAACGAAGCATATCATAATCAAACAGAATCTCAACCAGGAGATAGTAATCAGGTAATCAAACAAAATGGATAGCAACGAATCATATCAAAGTTCAAACAAAGGGAACATAGCAGTGGCAAGGATCATAGTAACATAGATTGAAGGGAATCTCTACTGAATAGAGACAGAATATCTGTACCTTAAAAGCAAAGCAAAGCAATGAAAAGCAACGAACAGCGGACTAATCCTTCTTCAAAGGATCTACACGAATATAATCAAGTATTACTTTATGTCCAATTGAATCAGGTTACTTATTTTAGTATGATTTCCATTTTAAGTAACTTTCTATTTTAAATAAGTTTCTCGATTTAGTAAACTTTTCCGAATTAGCAATTTAATACCTTAAGGTCATTATTCACGATTATATAATATTTAAGGTCTAAAATGACTAACATAATAAGTTAGCGTTAATTACGACAATTTAGTAAAGTTTTAGGGTCAAAATATAAATTATCAAAAATTAAATATCAAAAGTCATATAAAATTATTTTAAAGTTTATTTTAATAAATTAATATTAAGATAATAATTTTGGACCCGTCATTATAATTTTATATAATTTATTAACGTACTCACGATCTTAATATTTATGCCGCAACGACCGAACATTTATTAAATCATGTAAGTCTCGTTATAACCCGACATCGAAACAATCGGATACCCTTATGTTACCAATCAAGTCGCGACCCATATTACTTCTTTTTATTTTGATTCGCATTCAAAAGATTACACTACGATATGCATGAACTCTTTTTATTATTTCTGTTAAAATAAAATGAAACTGAATTATATGCATACCATCCTTTAATTTGATGCAACATCACCCCAAGTTACATGCATGCATATTTAACTTCGTATAACAAAAACTTGGCTGAAACGACTCGCACCCTCTTGGTGAAAAAAATAAGCTAAATCAAAAACCCTTTATGTACCAAAATGAACTTTAAAACTGATGAGCGAAACATGTTTATTTTAATTCGATTAGTCGAATGTTCGAAAGCAGTTATATAGAAGCCAAAACCAAATAAATAAGGGTGACAAAGTCGCACATGAATACACATGTTTACCTAGTCGGTTATCCATGTTATTAAAGTTTTTATTTAATGTGAAGGTTCATGATTTTATGTGAGTTGCATTATGGATATAGGCACCAAAACATAACTGAAACAGAAACATGAAATCTAACAAGAAAATGATGAATTGAGCAAGACGTAATAGTGTTACCCTTGGAGTGCGTAGATTCAAAGAAGCCACAAGGATCGAACACAACTGTACCAGTCAAACCCAAACAAAACCTCACCTCGGAACAGCCTTACAAAACCCACGCACCAAGCCTTCTTCGACACAAAATCTACCACGTTCAACCCACCCAAGAAACCACGATCAAACACTCCTTTTCACACGAGTAGAATGGAAACAGGAACAAAGATAGTAGCCGCAGCCGAATGTATTTTGTTTAGAGTTTAGGGTTTTCAAAATATGTGTTATGTATTTTATATATCTGTGGGATTCGGTTTAATAAAACCGTGTGAGAGAGGGAGAACAAATAGGAAATACCGAACTTTGTGGGATTGTGATTGATTCTCTATTCATATTAAACTTATCATGTATATAGACAAGTTACAAAGTCTTGGTTTGTTTGTTACACAAGAAATTTGGCCCATGGACTCTATTTTAGACGTGTGATACATATTACATGTGCATAAATTTGTAATTTCTAATTATCATAATTCTTATGAATTTAATATGTTGCATAAGGTTCAAGTATTATCTTATGAATACTTAGGTTAAAATTTAATATACGTTTGAGATTTTACGGGTGTTATAAATAAAGTATATATCACAATATGGAAATCGAAAACATCTCTCACTACTTGTCATAGCAAAATAGATTACCATAGGCTTGGGAAAGGATCAAACCTCCATCACATGGCGTAAGCACCTAGGATAAACTATCAAAGAGGTCTTTTAAAGGGTTATAACGTTAGGTGTAGGGATATGGAAAACACGGTTTTGTTGGATATAGGCAGTCTTTACTGGTGGCGAGTTAATAATCTTTGTTAATTACATGTACAATATGGCGTTGCTAAGCCAAGCATAGACTCGACTTAAGCTAATAAATCAAAAATAACAAAAACATAAAATAAACATAGAATGAAACGGGATGGTAGTCCGTATGTTTTTTCTCTTTTCTTTTTCTAATTTTTTTTTTTATTATTATTTTTTTTTTTGCATAAACTTTTACCCTACCATCCAAAATAATACATAAGGAATGAACATTCCCCTTACACTTGAATTTTTACATACTTTACAATAAACTAATCTAATGACTCGAATTAAGATTATCAAAACACTTGGAGTACTTTTAAGATTAACGTACATATGGGGGTAATAAAATGATGTTCTTCCCCATTACTCCATAAAATAAGTACTTTACCCATGAGTCCCAATCGTCCCAAAACAATATGTACAAGGATATGACTCGACTTAACAACCATCTAATCAATTAGATAATTAACTAAGGGTTTAAACAAATAACAATAATGCACTAAAGATGAGTGCAAACACGGAAGGCTAAGGCGATTTGGGTGTACATTTAAGTGGGGTGTAACAAATTCTTCCTTTAAGTAAGATGCTTAAAGTTAGAAACGAAAAGATATGCTTGGAGGGGTGTACTAGGAGTTTCGTGTACTAAAAATGAGTACAATGCTAAGGTGTGGGAAAAATTAATTGACTTTACTAGCCAAGTAATATGACTTAAATGGTCAAGTAATTATGATACGGGTTTAACACAAGGGTGATCCTAATGCCTCTTATCATGTAGTAAATCCTACTACACGAATATAGTCTCACTAGCGGTCTCGGGATGCATCACTAACGCAAGTTCTAGAATCTAAATGCTACCGGTACACTCATAAGCACTAATAGTAAATGCTTTTCCTATCAAATCTAAAGGCGAACCTCACATATTTGGGTGGATAATTTTTTTGAATGATACGGTTTTGTGCTAGTCATACGACTCCTATCCATGAGACGCTTGCTAAGGCAAAAGTTTCACTCCTAAATGTTGTAAAAAAATTTAAATTTGGCGCTAAATTACACTAACAAGTATTTCTCATAGTTTTATTACACACCTACCATCAAACAAACAAACTCAAGTGAAAGTTTATCTATAAGGTATCATCATTTACCATCCCCTTACACTTAGGATGAACATTGTCCCCAATGTTCAATTAAAGAATGTAAAAGTAAAAACAGGTGAAGGAATGAAATCAAATACTCCCCTGATTCGCTCGGTATGGATAGTGTGGTAACAAGGTTAGATCTTCTTCCAAGAAAATGAACAATCAAAGCTTCCCTTCCAGAATATAAATCATCTTCTTGTCAAACATAACCTGTTAAACCTGAGAAAACAAACAAGGCAACCTCGCGTAAAATCGGCGGCAATCTATATATGCTAACAAATCCTAGAAAAAAAGTAAGATATAATGTTTGTGGAATGAATGTTTGCAGATTTCCTGGAGATTATAAAACTAAAGAATTAACAAAAACTTCAAGACTCCGTTAGAAAAATAAAACTAGCAAAATTTCCAGATTTTTACACGTGACGCCGTCAGGAATTTCTTCCTGACGCCGTCAGAAGTGACCTGCAAAAATCTTTATGTTAAGTTTCTGGAAAATTTCTGGAAAAACTTTGTCCTAATTCCTGAAAAATCCTGCAAAACATCATTATGACTCGATACAAGCATTTGACTCTAACAAATACGAATATACATGTTCATTTAATATTGTGGAGAATCATGATCGGTTTTGTTTCTTAAAAACATATTTGGGGTTTCCCCTTACACTTATCGTTTGCGAAATACCTTTGAATGAAGTTAAGACTAAGCCAAACGACAAAATAACGTATTTTCACCATTTTAGTTTTGAAACATGATCTACCAACAATAAAAATAAAACATGCATACGGAAACAAATAACAATCACATAAAATAAAAATCACACAAAGCATGGGTTGCCTCCCAAGAAGCACTTTTATTTATTTACGAGTCTTGTAGCTAGACTCAATGTCATGGGTTATTACGTGACCTCATCCTCTAGGTCATCTCCTATATTAGTTTTGTATTCCGGACCTAGCTGCAAGCATTCTTTGTAGAAACCAAGTGTTTTATTCATAACATATTCTACTACTCTACGTCTATCCTCATCATTCCTATAGTAAACCGCTTGTTTGTGTTCCTTTTCTATGTTTGATAAGAGGCGGTATTGTTCAATCTTATAGGGCATTTGATAAGCAATCTCATCATTCTCTTTCTTGAACCTAACTATCCCTAGAGTCGGATCATAACTCATCTTAGAGGTCTCATCGAATGGTTTTCCGAACACTACTTGACTTAGGCAATCATCTATCACCGGACGAGTATCCTCCACTATCACAAAGTCGGTCTCATAAGTGAAGTTTCCAACAATCACATGCAATCCTTTCACTCTTCCTACAAAATTACTTATCAAATTCTTGTTAGGCATCATCCTACAACCAAGTTGCTTCTTCATTACCTAATTATAATAAGTCCTAGTCATGATGTTTATAAGAGACCTAGGATTAATATAAGCTTTCCATACATGCATATGCCCAATGTTGCATGGTATGTTGATGTTAGAGGGATCACCTACTTTAATAAGGGGTGAACCAAGGATATATGGTGTCTCGGGATCATCAAATAAATCCTTGTGATATTCCCGTTCTTCCTTGGTGGGCAACTTATCAAAGTATTCTTCTTTGTTTTCTACTTCCTCTAACTTCTCTCCCTTATCAACCTCAACTTCCTTAATTTCATCCCTAGTCTCGGTTTCTACTCCAACTTCATCCTTGTCAGTTTCATCTATATCCTTATCTATTGGCTTAATGGTGACAACATTGACAAAGTGGACGTGTTTGGATGACGAGGGGTCCTTAGTTTGGATTCCTCTATTGGCGTCCCTAGTGTCCTTCCTAGGTGTAGTTAACGCTTGGTTGTTGAGGGCTTTCAACAAGTTGTCAATCTTATTGGTCATCTCCGTTTGTTGTTGATTGAAGTCGGTTTCAAACTTAGCTATGTGAGCTTCTTGAGATGCCATAATCTTGGACATCAATCCTTCAAGATTGTTGGTACTACCATAGTTATTAGAAGGATTGTTGTTGAAAGTACGGTTGGAGGGTGGACCGTTTGGTTGGTAACGACTAGGCGGATTGGAAGAGTTGTTTTGGTTTTGTTTCCACCTAAGGTTCGGGTGATTTTTCCAAGAAGGGTTGTAGGAATCACCGTAAGGGTTTGGCTTGGGCTTGAAAGTGTACCACTTATCTCCCGCTTCGTCGGTACGCGAGGATGCGTAGTCCGCAAAAGCTGTTCCGGGGAGTTCCACGCAATCACGAGTGTCATAGGGACCACTACATAATTCGCATGAGGAAGTGATTTTGTTCACTAGGCTTGAAGGCTTAGGAGCTTCGTAAGTTTTCATGAGAAACTTGACTTGGTCCTCAAGTTCTATGATCCTACGGTCGGGAGTGCTAGAATTGTTCGAAGGCAAAGATATTGCCTTGACCGTTTTGTTCAAATCACGGGGATCATTCCAACTTTCGTTGTCATAGAGAGCAAGATCTTCTATGAGTTCCCATGATTCTTCCGCACTTAGATCACATAGCTTACCACCGGCCGATTGGTCAATGGTTCGCCTTGTGGAGAGATCGATATGGTCATAGAAGATTTGGACTTGAAGCTAAAGATCTATGCCATGATGAGGGACTTTTTGGAGTAAGTCCTTGAAATGAGTCCATGCTTCATATAGAGTTTCACCTTGACGTTGTTGGAACATCAAGATATCATTTCTAAGCTTGGTAGTTCTCCCCGGTAGGAAAAATTGAGCAAGGAAACGAGTGGTGAGATCATCCCATGAGGTGATGGATCCCGCGGGTAAATGTTCAAGCCATTGACTAGCTTGATCACGTAGAGAGAATTGGAATAGGCGTAATCGGGTCGTCTCTCTAGTTGTAACATCAAGGTCTATGGAATCTAAGATTTTAAGGAAGTCCTTGAGATGTTGATTAGGATCTTCGGAATGAAGTCCATGGAATGCACATCCACTTTGCACCAACCGGATGGTTTCGGATCGCAAGGGAGACACATTGGCTCCTTGGGTAAGCTCAATGGTGTTTCGGTAGCCTTGGTGGCTAGGACGGGAATACTATCCTAGGGTTCGGGGCCTAAGAGGTTGGTTTGCTAGTGGTGGGTTTTGTGGGTGGTCTTGTTGTGGTGGGTTGATGGGTTCAAAGATGTTACCACCTTCCATGATGTCGGATGGTAAAGGTTACGAACAAAGGCATGAAGAAATAAGATAGACTAAAGAAAACCTAAAAATAAAAATAAAATCTTACTAGAAAGGAATCTAGCAAGTAGACCTAATAAAAAGAAATCCTAACCTAGACAATAACTATTCTCCAGCAGCGTCGCCAAAAACTTGATGCGTGGGAATTGCACCAAGATTTACCTCTCGAGGGATCTCGAGAGGCTTACAACCCCCACCAGGCAGTGTACCTGATCGTTGTAGTATAGTATAGTGACAAGTACCGGGGGATTGATCGTTCAACTTAGGAATAGTGTCGCTAGGATTAGAAAGCCTAAAAACTAGGTCTAGAGGTGAGGGATGATTCTTTTTGTATTTTTATATTTTATGAAAGCAAGTAAAAATCTCGGGTTTTGGAAGAGTGGGCGGAATTAGTTGCTAATCAACTAACCCAATAACTAAAGATGCAATCAAAATAAAATAACAGAAATGTAAGTAAAGCTAATTAAACTAGTTGTGTGAACAGTAATTTGAAGAATTATGTTGAATTAGATTTCACTACTCCCTAGATATCTTTTACACGTTAATTGTTTGTTACAGTTGCGTAGATGACGGGTTATATTCCTTAATACCAATTGTGGGGTGGCATACGTACTTCCCCAACTCTATAAGATCCTACTTCACTCTTATGTCGAGCCTGCAAGAATCTCCTAACATGGGATCACTAGAATTCGCTCATGCATTAAATACAACTATAAAAACCTAGTACGCATTGGTTCTTGTTTCTTAAGACGTTCAAGCAAGTTACACAATGGAGATCTGCCAGTTTTCTTAAGCCTAACATCGAAATCATTCATCCAATACAACTATAAACAAGCAATAAACCTATAATCAATATCTAGGTTTCATTACATCTAAGCAAACACACAAAAGATCTAGTCTAGCATGTTAAAATCAAGACAAGCGTAAGATATATTCAAACAACACATAGACATATTGAATGAATTGAAAGGATACTTATCTCAATTGAACATGAAAGGTTTCAAGGGGTAAAAACCCTTGAAAATACTGTAAAATTCATGCTAGGGTTTATTAAGTTCGACCCTAAAATTCTCCTCTCAAGTTCCACACTTAATGAATGAAAATTAGAAAAGTATATATAGATTTCATGAGGTGACGGCGTCAAGAAGAAAGTTCTGACGCCGTCATCTCGCCGCCAATAAAATTCTCGGACTGCCTAGATCCAGATCTGACGCCGTCATGTGTATTTCTATTCTGGGCCGTCATCACTTTTACTCTTGACGGCCTTGATTTGACGCTGTCACATTTTCTCTGGGCCGTCATCATTTTTGCTCCTGACGCCGTCACAAAATTGCTCTTGATGCCGTCAGGTACTGTTCCCAGCAAGGAAAATTAAGACTTTGCCGTTTTCTTCACTTTTATGCTCCAAAAACGTCAGAAATGCTTCCTTTTCCATAATCACTCCAAAAGTACTTAAAATCACAAAAGGAACGATTTAGGGCAATATTTGATCAAATAAATTCCAATTCTGGCTTAAATGTCCCCCTAAAAACGGATCATTTTTCACCTCATCAACAATTGCTCCAGAGTCAACCCACCACGTAACATCATCATCCTACACATAGTTAGATTTAGATACATATGTAACATAATAAACCTGAAAAGATTTATTAAATATATTCTGACCTTTTAGTGAGTTGGCTGAACCACCACTCCCTGAACCACTAGTGCCTGAACCATTGGCTTTACCACCAACCTTAACACCTTTGCAATCTCTTTTAATGTGACCAGATTTGCCACATTTCCAACAAGTAGGTGTTGCCTTCTTGTTAGGATCAGCCCTTGTGTTCTCATGATGTTTACGTTTGCCCTTGTTGTCATTTTACCTGGCGGAATTGTTATGTTCCACCATATTGACAACAGATGCATCAGTAGCATTGCTACTCTTTGGCTTGTCATTATCTTGTGCCCTGAGAGATTCCTCAATATGCAGATGACTACCCAACTTAACAAGTGTCAGTTCTTCCTTCTTATGTTTCAATGTATGCTTGAAATCTTTCCAAGAAGGAGGGAGTTTGTCAATGATATAAGAGACTGAAATAGCCTCATCCATGTTCATTTTGTGTTGTGTAAAACTTCCAAGTATTCCAAGAAGTTCATTGTATTGTTCCATAACTGGTCTTGAATCAGTCATTTTGTAATTTGTGAAATTACTTAGAAGAAACTTCTTACTTGATGCATCCTCAGCCATATATTTGGCATCCAAGGAATTCCATAGTTCTTTGGAAGATTCAACATTTTGATAAATATCAAAGAGGGAATCAGAGATACCATTGAGGATTAAACCTCTACAAATGTAATCATCATTCTCCCATTTGCTCCTCTTCCTCATCTGTTCCATAGTAGCATCATCACCATCATCAGGAATTGGTGTACTCAGAACATACACCACACTCATGCTTGAAAGAAAGAAGTGCATCTTCTTATGCCATCTCCTGAAGTCCACCCCTTCAAACTTGTCAAGCTTGGCAAAGTTTGAAGCCATATATTTCATAGCAGCAGCAGCCATTGATTATCACAAAATAGTTTACTTTGATTGTTGGATGTTGATGAGAGCCCAGAACAGGGTTAAAATAATTAATGATCTAACTACGTACCAATTAAGGTTACCGGATATCACTTGGAATCGTGTTATCACTTTTCAACGTAAGTTTTTCGAACCTAATGCCTGGGTATCACGAATATCTACTTGGGATAAGACCATAAGTTTGTTATTTATTTAAGCACAAATCAATAACACTGCGCATCCAAGTGTTTATATTTGTTGTATGTTTCTTATGCATAACTGATTTCCAATATATATGAAAATACTCATTGCTATTCAAATGGAATTATGAGGATTAATCGGCCCATTAATCGCCTCATAATTATCCCCATTATAGCCAATAGTGGTTACATTACCAATTAAACATGGTCATTAGTGCGGTTTTAACTGCCACTTGAATAGGTCAGAGCAGTTACATACTCAGTCAAGCAGTACTAACTAATGGCAGTAGTAGTAACTTGCTCAGCAGTACTAACTTAGTACTAGCAGTATTATCATTAATACTAGCAGTAGTAAAACTGCTTAACAGTACTAACTTTGCCAAACCACTATAAGAGTCAGGGTAATCAGAGACTTAATGGGTATACACTCCGTACCTCCAAACCCATTTCCAAGTATGATCTGATCCCACAAGTGCACTAAATTTTCCAACAAATCATGGGAGCCACCTCACAGATTACCCTTCTCTCCCTTTAGTGTGCACTCCCTCTGCCACTTTGACAGAACTACCCATTGGATATGTAGCGATGAAAAAGTTGAAAATCTCATAGTTTTTTTTTTTTAATTTCGAAAGCCATGAATTTGGGAATATCCCTGGCCCGACCCATATGGGCAAAGATCATGCAAAAGCCAGATTGGTTTTCCTACATGGGAATATTTCAATATTCAAGATTGCCACAACATAGGATATAATTGCTGTATGGGTACTAAAAGAATATGGGTTGGCTGATTCCTGGAGTAAAGATTTTGTGATTAATTTTGATTCGTGAGATAATGATCTTGAGATTGATATTTGTGAATCGGTTGCTCACATGCTCGCTATTGGATTTAAGTGTCTAATGTGCCGTAACAATGGGGAGGTGATGATGGTGTGTCACAATGGCTGTTTAATACTTTATGATTTATCAAAGAATTTTGGTAGATTCGTGAAGCACTCACCACTTGACCATCTATCCGAAACAATGGTTCATACACCTAGCCTGATATCATTGAGAGATGTCGTTGGAAGTAGGAACATGGAAGTGCTAAATGTGGAATCAAGGTATGGATATTTAAATGTTTTTTATACTTAATGTGATTTATCTTTTTGAATATAATGATCTAAAATGGTTTTTAAATGCAGGTTTGCATCACAAGAGTTGTATGTGAATAACTACCTGGAGTTAGCAAAAACTTTCACCAGGGTAGCTAATTAGTTGTTTTGTCAATTGTAGTTGAAAGTGTGGTTGTGATGTAGTAGTTACCTTTGGCTAGTACTTGATTTGTAAAAGAAATTTTGCTATAATTTAGTATAACATTTCTGGGAATTTTGAGGTGGTGCTATCATGATATATGATAGTTAGGTTTTCTTTCAAATTTTTGTTTAACTTACATAGAATCTGCTCCAGGTTGAAATTGAAGCATAGGATGTTGCTGGTTTAAACGAAACCATTAATATGATGCTCAAATCTCACACCCATCGTTGAAGGCTAACGTAACTAGTTGCATAGTGGTTTGGTCAAGGAAATTAAACATAGCTGAAACCGAATGAACTCTCTAAACTGAAATGGCAGGGACAACCCTTCATAATTTCGTTCGTCGGTTTGAGAATTTCATAAACGGCAGATTAGGCCTGGTTTTATGGTTTCATTTTTCAAACCAACCATTAGACCAAACCAAACTGTGTTGTGTCTATATCGCTCATTTTAAGTTTTATGTCTAGATGCAACTTTTTGTATAAATGACAGTGGTGGTCGCAGTGATCAATTCAAATGCTCTAAGAGCATGTCACTCACCTTTCCTCCCTTCAATTTAGTGTTACATCACTTCTCATTGTTTTCTTTATGCCTTCATATCTTATCGCTTTTCTCCTATATTTGTCCCTTTTGTATATTAAAAATACACAGGCACAGACAATACACATGCACAAAAATTATAGGGGCGAGATGAGTGAATGGAACCGGTATGGGATAATGGGAAGGAACTTGTGATAATTGGAGGGATGTGGAGCATAGTTTTTCTTGTGGGGTTGCCTACTTGAAGACCGTCCTCGTAAGTACTCCCTTTTCTGTAATGGTTGTACGGCTACTACTCTTGTTTTTTTTCCATATATATATATAATATCAAGGTTTCTTGTTTGGGAAAATTGTCTAAAAATACATCGAACTTGCCACTTTTTACTATTGTATGCTATGAACTTTTTTTTTTTCCTATTGTATGCATAAACTTTCTTAATCATCCTATTGTATGCATAAACTTTCTTAATCACCTATTGTATGCATCGTTAGTCCTAACTCAGTTAAAATATTTGCATCTTTAGTCCTCATTGACTATAGAGTTAAAATATTTGCATCGTTAGTCCTCATTAAGTTAAAATATTTGCATCGTTAGTCCTCATTGAGTTAAAATATTTGCATCGTTAGTCTTCATTGACTATAGAGTTAAAATATTTGCATCGTTAGTCCTCATTAATTTAAAATATTTGCATCGTTAGTCCTCATTGACCATTCTTATGTTTTTATCAGTTTCATCCGTTTTTATACGTTTTCATCTTTAATGTTTTTATCAAATCTTTTGCCACACTTTTTTTTATCAAATATTTTGCCATATTTTTTATTCATTTTCATTTACGGTTTAGGGTTTAGGGTTTAGTGTTTAGGGCCTAAACGCTAAACCCTATAGAGTTAAAATATTTGCATCGTTAGTCCTCATTCACGATTCTTACGTTTTTTCCCTTTTTCGTCCATTTTTCATATGCTTTCGTCCGTTTTTCTCATATTTTCATAGGTTTTTATCAGTTTTCGTCCGTTTTGATACGTTTTTATCCCTAAACCCTAAACCCTTCTTATCCAAATTATTAAAAGTGTAAAACACGAACGTTATCCGAAATAATGTTTTACATCAAAACTCATGAGACTTTAACCTAAACCCTAAACCTTTCTGATCCAAATTATTAGGGTTTAGAGTTTAACCCTAAACCCTAAGTCCTAAACGAAAATGAATAAAAAAATGTGGTAAAATATTTGATAAAAAAAAGTGTGGCAAAAGATTTGATAAAAACATGAGAGATGAAAACGTATAAAAATGGACGAAACTGATAAACACGTAAGAATGGTCAATGAGGACTAACGATGAAAATATTTTAACTCAATAAGGACTAACGATGAAAATATTTTAACTCTATAGGGTTTAGGATTTAGTGTTTAGCGTTTTGGCCCTAAACCCTAAACCATAAACGAAAATGAATACAAAATGTGGCAAAATATTTGATAAAAAAAAGTGTGACAAAAATTTGATAAATACATGATAAATGAAAACGTATAAAAATGGACGAAACTGATAAAAACGTAAGAATGATCAATGAGGACTGTTAAAATGGTACAGAACAAAGCTAATAATCACCCAACCAACCACCCCTTGGTGATAATCTCTTATTATAACAATATACACAGTAGATTAGTCCCCAACACAGGTGCTAACCAAACAAATACAAAGAAAGGATTGTTGTCCCTATAATAGGTGCAACAATAGAATACATCAACTCACACTCTACCAAATCTATAAACCAAACCAAACCAGAGATCAAGATGATCTACTTCACTTGTTTACAATAGTAAACTACCCAGAAAACCTCTAAAACCCAGATGATGATGAGAGATTGTTTGTGTGTTAGATTGAGAGAAATATGAGATCGTAACTAATGAAACCCTAGCAGGATAGAGTCATTATATAGCTCAGGAACTTACACTCTGAACCCTGCACAACAAAACTTACAAAACAACACCCAAAGTTACAAGGTTAGAAATATAGTTATAAAATAATTACATAATAACCCCCTGAAGGTTCAGCTGTTTGTCACAAGGAAGCAATACTTTCAACACCCCCTCTCAAACTGATGAACCTGCAAACAGATTAACCATGCCAAGATTTTTAATCATAACACTATGTTGCACAGACCCAAGGGCTTTAGTCAAAACATCAGCAGTTTGACTTTTTGAGTCAACCTTAACGGTTTTAATCAACCCAGAAGCAAGTTTTTCTCTAATCAAATGAACATCAATATCAAAGTGTTTAGTTTTCTCATGCATCACTGGATTAGCAGCAATTTGAATAGCAGCTTTATTATCACAAAACAACTCAACTGGCAACAAATTTTCTGTAATACCAAAATCATTTAACACTTTAAGAATCCATATAACCTCACTTGTAGTAGAGGCCATACACCTATATTCAGCCTCAGCTGAAGATTTAGATAGAGTAGCTTGTTTTTTACTCTTCTAAGAGACCAAATTACCATTCACAAAAACAAAATATCCTGAAACAGACCTTCTTGTAACAAGACACTTAGCCCAATCTGAATTAGAATAGGCAGAAACATTAAACCCTTGATTATTTTTACTAAAATGTAGCCCATTACCAGGTGCAAGTTTAAGATACTTTAACACTCTTAAGCCAATATCAAAATGAGATTTCAAAGGAGAATGCATATACTGACTCAAGCAATGTACATCATCAGAAATATCAGGCCTAGTCATGGTAAGATATATTAACTTCCCAACAAGTTACTGATAACTAGTAATATTTTTCAAATATTTATCATCATCAGACTCATTATTATTAAGCACAATATTCTCAGGTAATGGAGTTAAAACAGGCTTGCAACCAAGCAAACCATAATCATTCAATAGCTCAAGACAATATTTTCTCTGGTTTAAACATAAACCTTTACTAGTTTTTAACACTTCAATTCCAAGAAAATATTTCAACTCTCCTAAGTCTTTAATTTTAAACTTATTCCTTAGAAAAGTTTTAAATTTTTCAAACTCACTCTCACTATTACCAGTGATCACCAGATCATCAACATACACAAGTAAATACAATACTGAACTTCCTTCAGTTTTAACAAACAAAGAATGATCATTCTTAGATTGAACAAACCCAGCCTCAAACAGGGCCTCAGA
Source organism: Artemisia argyi (assembly GCA_030686995.1). Taxonomy (NCBI): domain Eukaryota; kingdom Viridiplantae; phylum Streptophyta; class Magnoliopsida; order Asterales; family Asteraceae; genus Artemisia; species Artemisia argyi. The sequence goes on along the minus strand of CM060694.1, from coordinate 70,869,684 downwards.
AAATTTAAGATTCCATTGTCTTGGAGCCTGTTTTAATCCATAAAGAGATTTTTTAAGCCTGCAAACCTTTTTACTATTTTCTGGAAAAAGACCAGGTGGAGGTAACATATAAACTTCTTCATTTAAATCACCATATAAAAAAGCATTGTTAACATCCATTTGAAAATTTTTTCCAATCATTTTGAACAGCAATACTTAATAAGCACCTGACAGTGCCCATTTTAACCACATGACTAAATGTTTCATCATAGTCAAATCCAGGTTTTTGATTAAAACCCTTAGCCACAACTCTAGCTTTATATCTTTCAATTTCACCATTAGATTTAAATTTAAGTTTCCAAACCCATTTAGATCCTATAGGAATTCTTCCCTCTGGAAGATCAACTTCTTCCCAAGTATCATTCTCATATAAGGCAACAATTTCATCATTCATAGCACTTTTCCAGTTAACATTCTTAGAGGCTTCCTCATAAGAGGAAGGTTCACAAGACTTATTCAAATTAGCAACAAAGCAACAATTATCAAAACTCAATCTAGTATGATTAGCAAATTTATTCAAACCATACTTAAGTTTAGAATCAAGCACATAGTCATTCAGTTTAGCAGGAAACTTAGAAGATCTACTAGATCTTCTACAACTAGTAGTTCCTTCCTCAGTTTGATTTTGAAACACATTTTGAAAACTAGGCACATCTATATCAGATGTTGCATTTCCCTCAGAATTTAAATTTTCATCTAAAGGAGTTGCAGAACTAGAATCAATTGGTTGCTGTAGAGCATCAGGGTAAAGTATCTGTTCTAAATCCTGAACATCATCCACAACCCTACCAGACTGATCTAGATTACCTTCTCTACCAACAAATACTACATCACTTGTTTCATCATTGGGAGAGGGACTAGGAGTTCTGGTTTTTGACTCAAAATTATCAATGAAATTTAAAGTGTTGATTTCAAGATGAGAATCTGACAAATCAGTTTGTTTCATTTTATAAGGAAAAATAGTCTCATAAAATTTGACATCTCTGGAGTATAATATAGACCTATTTTCCAAACTTAACAACTTATAAGCTTTCTTTCCACTAGCATAACCAAGTAAAATACACCTTTCAGACTTCTCAGAAAACTTATCAGACTCTTTTAAAATAGTAGCATAACAAAGACACCCAAAACTCCTAAGATGTGCCAGGCTAGGTTCTCTACCATAGACCAAAGAAAAAGGAGATTTACCATTTAAAATAGAGGAAGGCAACCTGTTAATCAAATAGGTAGCAGTTAAAACACAGTCAGGCCAAAACACAAGAGGAATTCCCCCTGAAACATAAGGCGTCTAGCAACATTAAGAAGATGCCTATGTTTCCTCTCAGTAATCCCATTCTGCTGAGGAGTATATGCTACACTAGTTTGATGAATAATACCCATTTTATCAAAAAATTCACCCATTTTATTATTAACAAACTCAGTACCATTATCAGACCAACAATCTTAATTTTCATATTAAACTGAGTCAAAACCATTTTAAAAAAACTTTGAAACATCTCAAAAACTTCATGTTTTCCTTTTAGCATATACACCCACACAGACCTGCTAAAATCATCAACAATAGTCAAGAAGTATTTGAAACCTTCCCTGCTGATGCGTGGGAATTGCACCATGTTTTACCTCTCAAAGGATATCGAGAAGCTTACAACCACCACCAGGCAGTGTACCTGATCGTTGTAGTATAGTATAATGACAAGTACCGGGGGATTGATTGTTCAACTCAGGAATAGTGTCGTTAGGACTGAAAATTAATCTAACTAGGTCTTAAGGTGAAGGATGATTCTTTTTGTGTTTTTATATTTTATGAAAAGCAAGTAAAATACTCGGGTATTGGAAGGAGGGGCGGAATTAGTTGCTAATCAACTAACCCAAAAGCTACTAATTAAACTAATTAACAAGAAAAGTAAACTAGGGTTCTACAAGGTAAGTGAAGCATCTCTACCTATGATATGTTACTCCTTGCTAGCTATCCAATTCTACCTATTGAATTGTCACACCTTGTTTTAATTGACGGGTTGTATTCCTTAATACCATTCGTGGGGTGGCGTACGTACTTCCCCAACTCTATAAGCTCCTACTTCACTCCTATGTCGAGCCTGCAAGAAGCTCCTAACATGGGATCATTAGAATTCACTTATGCATTAAATACAACCATGATAACCTAGTACGCATTGGTTCATGTTTCTTAAGACGTTCAAGCATGTTACCCTATGGAAGTCTGCCAGTTTTCTTAAGCCTAACATCGAATACAATCAACCAAACAAGAGACAATAGGAATCAAGAATTATAAACTAAACAAATTAGACCTATCAAAGTGTCACACCCTAATTGATTAAGATAGACACAAACATCAACAAGGAATCAATAAGATCTAATCAATTATATACAAGTTTCACACAATCATAAGTAGACACAAGGTGAATTAGCCAAGCATAATTAATAAAGAACAAGAAACAATAATGATAATTGAAGACATGAATTAAGAAAGAATAATCAAACCATTACAAGATGTTTATGGAGTGATTGAAACCCTCTAAGTTGCTGGAAAAACACCCACCTAAACCCAGGAATTGACCTTAGGGTTTAGGGCTTAAAAAAAGTGAAGTTATGATTTTATATTTATAGGCTGATTTTCTGTCGGCCCGATCATGACGGCGTCAGACCAATCATGACGGTGTCACGACCAACTTTTCTTCACCAAATTGTAGATCTCTTCGTCCTCTTCGCGTGGGCTTTTGAATCACCTAAATCCGAGTTCGTATGCAAAAGTTATGACCAAAACAATATCAGCTACTCCGCGCGCAAGTTTTGACAAGTTAACACGTGATGGCCTACGTGACGCCTTCAGGAAATTTTCTTGGCCATCACTCTTTAATTTTACACGTGACGGCCTTGGGTGACGCCATCATCTCCAATACACAAAACTTTCTGGACCGTCACGAACTTTATCCACTTCACTTCTTGTATTACTCTTGACGCCGTCATGTAAAACCTTATGACGCCATCAGGTACTATTCCCAGCAAGGAAAATTAAGACTTTGCCGTTTTCTTCACTTTTATGCTCCAAAAATGCCCAAAATGCTTCCTTTTCCAGAATTCACTCCAAAAGTACCTAAAATCACAAAAGGAATGATTTAGGGCAATATTTGATCAAATAAATTCAATTCCGGGCTTAAATGACCCCCTAAAAACGGATCATTTTTCGCCTCATCATATACCCTTACACTTGAGATTTGCTTGTCCTCAAGCAAATGCGCTTTTATTCTAGTCAAAATACAAGTTAGGGATCATTTAACACTAATATAAAAGTAATTACAACAAATAATCTTTCCACTAAAGACCAAAGACAAGCACGGAGGTCATACACTAGCACCTCACAAATAGTGTTTAGATACTCACATCTCTCGGGTGTAATAAAGTATATATCACAATATGGAAATGGAAAACATCTCTCACTACCTGTCATAACAAAATAGATTACCATAGGCTTGTGAAAGGATCAAACCTCCACCACTTGGCGTAAGCACCTAGGATAAACTATCAAAGAAGTCTTTTAAAGGGTTATAATATTAGGTGTAGGGATATGGAAAACACGGTTTTGTTGGATAAAGGCAATCTTTACTGGTGGCGAGTTAATCATCTTGGTTAATTACATGTACAATATAGCGTTGCTAAGCCAAGATTAGACTCGACTTAAGCTAATAAATCAAAAATAACAAAAACATAAAATAAACATAGAATGAAACGGGATGATAGTCCGTATGTTTTTTTCTCTTTTCTTTTTTCTATATATATATATATATATATATATATATATATATATATATATATATATATATATATATATATATATATATATATATATATATATATATTCAATTTTTTTTTTTTTTTTTTTGCATACACTCTTACCCTAGCATCCAAAATAATACATCATAGGGAATGAACATTCCCCTTACACTTGAATTATTACATACTTTACAATAAACTAATCTAATGACTCGAATCAAGATAATTAAAACACTTTGAGTACTTTTAAGATTAACGCACATATGGGGGTAATAATATGATGTTCTTCCCCATTACTCAATAACATAAGTACTTTACCCATGAGTCTCAATCGTCCCAAAACAATATGTACAAGGATATGACTCGACTTAGCAACCATGTAATCAATTAGATAATTAACTAAGGGTTTAAACATGTAACAATAATGCACTAAAGATGAGTGCATACATGGAAGGCTAAGGCGATTTGGGTGTACATTTAAGTGGGTTGTAACAAATTCTTCCTTTAAGTAAGATGCTTAAAGTTAGAAACAAAAAGATAGGCTCGGAGTGGTGTACTAGGGGTTTCGTGTACTAAAAATGAGTACAACGCTAATGGTGTGGGAAAAATTAATTGACTTAACTAGCCAAGTAATATGACTTAAATGGTCAAGTAATTATGTTACGGGTTTAACACAATGGTGATCCTAATGCCTCTTATCATGTAGTAAATCCTACTACACGAATGTAGTCTCACTAGCGGTCTCGGGATGCATCACTAACGCAAGTTCTAGAATCTAAATGCTACCGGTACACTCATAAGCACTAATAGTAAATGCTTTTCCTATCAAATCTAAAGGCGGACCTCACATATTTGGGTGGAAAATTTTTCTGAATGATACGGTTTTGTGCTAGTCATACAACTCTTATCCATGAGACGCTTGCTAAGGCTAAATTTTCACTCCTAAATGTTGCAAAAAATTTTAAATTTGGTGCTAAAATTACACTAACAAGTATTTCTCATAGTTTTATTACACACGTACCATCAAACAAACAAACTCAAGTGCAATAGTATCCTATAAGGTGTCATCATTTACCCTCCTATTACACTTAGGATGAACATTGTCCCCAATGTTCAATTAAAGAATGTAAAAGTAAAATAGGTAAAAGAATGAAATCAAATACTCCCCTGATTCGTTCGGTGTGGATAGTGTGGTAACAAAGTTAGATCTTCCTCCAAGAAAATGAACATTCAAAGCTTCCCTTCCAGAAATATAAATCATCTTCTTGTCCAATATAACCTGTTAAACCTGAGAAAACAAACACGAAAACCCAAAGCATCAAACCGAACAAAGGAAACTCACAACTAGATGTAATTCCAGACTTAGGAATAAAAAAAAACAATTAAAGATATAATGCTTGTGGAATGAATGTTTGAAAATTTCCTGGAGTTTATAAAACTAAAGAATCAACAAAAACTTTAAGAGTCCGGTATAAACAAAACTCGCAAAATTTTTCAGAATTTTTGTACTTGACGCCGTCAGGTTATAACTCCTGACGCCGTCAGAATGTTCCTGCAAAAATCTCATGTTAAGTTTCCGGCAAATTTCTGGAAAAACTTATGTCCTACTTCCTGGAAAATCCTGCAAAACATCATTATGACTCGATACAAGCATTTGACTCAAACAATTACTAATATACATGTTCATTTAATATTGTTGTGGATCATGCTCAATTTCATTCTTATAAACAAATTTGGGTCTCCCTTACACTTATCTTTTGCAAAATACCTTTATATGCAATTAAGACGAAGTTAAAAACAAAATAAAGCATTTTCACAATTTACTTTGAAACATGAGCCATAAACAACAAAAATAAAACATACATACGGAAACAAATAAAATCGAACAAACAAACAAATAAATAAATAAAGCTTGGGTTGCCTCCCAATAAGTGCTTGTTTTTTTTCGAGTCACGAGCCTGACTCAACCCTTATTTAACGGAAACAAGGGAGGTTTTCCCTACACTTTGAATTAAGTGTGGGTGGAAGTAGCGATACACACCCTTAGGGTGGAAATATGCCATGTGAGGTGAAGGGGGTGAGTGAATGGCTTCCTTCATCCTAACCCGGATAATATTGGTTGATGGGTGGTTCGGTTCCTCTTTTGTCTCCTAGAAATATATCTAAGGATGGAAAGGTGTGTAAAGATTGAGGTTTCGGTTCATCAACACTAGGAAATTCCCTAGAACTAGGAGTAAGGTTATCACTACAAGTATTCAAACCTATATCCTCAAGTGGTGCCTGGTCCAAGGGTTCTACCTCAATTGGGATTCCTAAAGTTTCTTCTACTTTTTCCGGGTAAGTCACGGGCGGTGTATCTGCCTCAAATGATGGTAGGACTTATGGGGTACTTGGTAGGCTTAGATTTCTACTTCATCATTCCTTGTGTCAAGATCACCTATATCCTCAACATGTGTTTTATTATAATCTAAACCTAACATTTTCCCAAGTATCTCAAGTGCTTCTCTAGGCATCTCAACTTCTATATCCGAATCATAAGGATCATCCTGACTGCTATATTCAAATTGCCCAAAAGATTCATCATTTGTTTCTTGAGATTCATCATCATCGATCATAAAACCTAGGTCTTTTTTATCAATGTGATCATGTTCGGCTAAATCCTCCATCATATCAATATCACCTATGTGTTCATCTTGTATTATGGTAGTGCCTAACCATGACATGCAACTAGGTGGCTCAACACTAACCATCTCATAATCTTGGTTTGATTCTAAATTCATGTTCTTAGAAACTAGGTCATCTCGCTCATACGAATCCACCAATTCGTTGAACTTATGGGTCATGGTTAGGAAGCTTTTCTCAAAATTCATCCAACGGGTCAGACTAAAAGGAATTTTTCCAGTTAATGATCGTCTAATAGAAATATCACATGCATAGAATTCATTAAACCCATCTAACCTTACCCCCAACTTCATTTGGATATCACAAAGATCACAAAAAAATTCATAAGAATGATAATGTTGATATAAATAATGTTTGTGAATGTTATTAATATTTCTCAATAAACCTATGTTTTGATAATCACAAAACTTAAATCAAATTAAGTCAAGAATAAGACATAAACAAGTATTTGGTGACAAATATTTACTTCTACATCTTATATCACTTAAGGTATGCATAAACTTAGTAACTTATGCATTACATGATCAAAGGAAATTTTATATTAATACATAACATTATATAAAATGATTTTAACATTTTATATATATTTGTAAATCATTTTTGGTAAAGCTTTATTAAACCACAAAAATATGATTTCAAATTTCCAACCAAAAAGGGCAAATTTTATCCAGAGAATCTTTTCAAACGTTCAGGAGGGCGGCCCCCTTAATCATTAAGGGGACCGGCCTACAATTAAAGGGACCGGCAACGCTCCCGAACAGTAAAATCTGGCCCTTTAAATACTGGATCATTTTGCACATTTTCCTTACCTTTTTGCACTATAAACTTTCTGATCCAATCCTCTTCTCTAGATCTAAAATCCTTTGATCATATATTTCATAAGTCTTTGTTTCCAAGTGATCCAAAGCTTCATCCATTCAAGTGCAAGAAGAAGAACACTTCTCTACATTCATCTTATTGTAGTGGTGTTGTGTATTGCTAGTTTCATATAGTACTAGTGATAGCTATTTGTTAAGGTGTTGTGAATACTTGTTGATAGTAGAATCTTGGTGTGTTGTAAACTAGTTTAGTAGTAGTGACTTAGTTGTGCATAGAAGAAGGTGTGAAGATTGACTAGGTGTGAAGACGGTGTGAAGTTTTGAAGAAGGTGTGAAGGTGTGATTAAGGTGTGAAGATCACGTGGTGTGATATTTGGTGTGAGATTGGTTCTAGCTACGATTAGAACTCGACATTTAGCTTAGTGTCGTTAACTTGTGCAAGCCAAGGTGTGTAAGGTTTCTCCACCATAAGGAGTTTGTTGACATAGTGAAGAAAACTCTCGAGTGTGGTACTCGGGGAGTGGAGTAGGGCAAGGAAGGTGTCCTTGTAGCCGAACCACTATAAATTCACGTGTTGTGGTTTGATATTTCTAACTCTATCTTTTCTTCATTATATTTCAATACTTTCAATATTAGTTTAGACTTGCTCATATTGGTAGTTGCTTGAATTCACTTAAGATCGAATCGAAAGTTTTTATAACCAACAAAATATTTTGGAAATAAATTTAAAAAGGACGTAAAACTATTCAACCCCCCTTCTAGTTTTCCACAATTGGTATCAGGAGCCACGTCGAGCAAGATTTTTAAAATATATTGTATTTTAAAACTTGTAACGATCTATGGAATCTGAAAAATATTTAGAAGGGCAATCTATGCAAAGACCACCACTATTTGAAAGTGATGGATTTTTATATTGGAAAAATCGATTCAAAACTTATGTGAAGTCAAAAGATCTAGATCTTTGGCATGTTATTACTAATGGTGATTTTTTACCTATTCAAAATAACCCGGAAACTAAGAAAGATGAAATCGTACCTTTTGAAAAACAAAATGATGATTTAAAAAGAAAACTTGCTAAAAATAATGAGGCAAAAATGGTTATTTATAATGGGCTACCACGTAAAGAGTACGAAAGGATCTTTATGTGTGAAACCGCAAAAGAAATTTGGAACTCTTTACTAATAACTCACCAAGGTAATAGTCAAGTCAAAGATAATAAGATAGATCTACTTGTTCAACAATACGAGCAATTCACGATTCCGGAAGAGGAATCAATTGACAATGCTTTTGCTAGATTTAACACTATCATTACAAGTTTAAAAGCACTTGATGAGAATTTTTCTAGTAAGAATTTTGTTAGGAAGTTTCTTAGGGCTCTTCATCCAAAATGGCGAGCTAAAGTGACGGCTATTGAAGAATCGAAGAATTTGTCAACTTTGCAACTTGACGAATTAATTGGAAATCTAAAAGTCTACGAAGTCATCATTAAAAAGGACTCCGAAATGGTCAAGGAAAAACGAGAACAAAGCAAGTCAATCGCCTTGAAAGCTAGAAAGGAATCTAGTATCGAAGATAGCTCATCTTCCGAAAGTGATGACGAAGAATACGCCATGGCCGTAAAAGATTTCAAGAAATTCTTCAAAAGGCGAGGAAGATTCGTAAGACAACCGTACGACGAAAAGAAAACATTTCAAAAGAGTAAAGATGACAAGAACGACAAGATTGAAAGAAAATGTTTCAAGTGCGGAGATCCAAATCACTTTATTGGAAAATGTCCAATGATGACAAGAGATCAAAATCAAAGAGCATTTGTTGAAGGTGCTTGGAGTGATAGTGATGATGATGAGAATGAAACGACAAAGGAAGAAAAATGTCTTATGGCGAATACACCAAATGAGGTACGTTCCGAAACCGAATATTTTAGTGATGAAAGTATATCATTAGATGAAAAAGATCTAGATAATGAATATATTAAACTATGCAAACTAGGACAACTAGTAATGACCAAAAACAAATCACTAAAATACATTAACAATCAATTAGAAAATGAAGTACTTGAATTAAAAATTAAAATACATCAACTAGAAAAAGGTAAAGAAATTTTTGAAGAATGTAAATCATGTCAAGAGCTTAAAGGTGAAAACGAAATGCTTAGGAAAGAAATTCGTAAACTTGACAAATTTGAAAATAGTAGTCAATCACTTAGTAAAATAATAAGTATTCAAAGAACGTCCGGAGACAAAACCGGCTTAGGATTTAATTCAAATGAGGCTTCAACAAGCGAGATTAAAAATGTAAAATTTGAAAGTGAACTCAACAAACAAAAACCTTTAGAATCTAATCCTAAGTATATACTTATTAATGATAAGAAAATACCTCTTGCCAATGATGAAGAAGTTAAAGATTTTTATAAACCGTCTTTAAAGACCGAAGTAGGATCGTCTAAACCCAAAATAAGATCTAAAACTCCACCACCTAGAAAACCAAATAATTCTCATCCTAGGTCAAAAACACCTCAACCAAGAAGAAATCAAAATAGACAAAACTATAATAACAATAGTAATAAAATGTGGAACTACCAACAAAGCTACAACCCTTGGGGCATTCTACCACCTTTCATGCACCCGAGCCAAATGTTAAACATGTTTGGACCAAATAACTTTGGACCAAAAGGACAATGGAGATCAAATGGCTAGACAAACATTCCTTGAGGCAATCTTGGTTTTTCTCTCAACATAGACTTTTTCAAAGTCTATATTTCATCTTGATGATATTGAAGATTTCTTTTGAAGACCACCGGGTACGCCATTCTTTCACAACTCATTGCCATGCTTAGATAAATATGTATTGTTTGATTTCGTTAATTATTTAGATATAATTTGTCATTGTCTTCTATGTGTTAGAATCACATATATACTTATATATACATATATATATGCTATTATACGTAATATATTAAATATATATATATATATATATATATATATATATATATATATATATATATATATATATATATATATATATTCACTTGCACATAACCTAGATACGTCATTTGTTGACTTTCTAGAACTCCAAGAAATCGTTATTTATCGAACCCTTTCTTTCCCCCTCTCACGTTATTCTAGTAAGTCCTCTTTTAGGAGACTCATGATGATGAAGGGATATGAGTCAAGTGGACTTTTATAATGCAAGAACGCCTTCGCACGTGAACACTATAGATGAAACAAACTCCTCTCGCCAAGTATATCCTATCTCCGTTACTATCCTTCTAATCTCATTCATCAACCCATCTTTCAAACACACTTATACCTATATATATAAACAATATATATATATATATATATATATATATATATATATATATATATATATATATATATATATACTTATTCACATATTCCCGAACACACCTCAAACCCTTCATCAACTTAACACTTTGATCATTTATCCAAAAAAAAATTGTCAAAGGTATATTTTAATTATCGAAACGGTAATTAAAAGTTGTTAAGTATCTTATCATCGTGCCAATAGACGTTTACGTATTTTTGATATATTATAAATCTAAGTATATACGTATGAATATTTTTGTTCCAGAAACTAATTCCGCGAAATTTGGAAAATTTCAAAGGCGGCCCCCTTAATGATTAAGGGGACCGGCTTGTTATCGAGGGCGGTCCCCTTAATGTTTAAGGGGGCCGGCCATCTGACAGTTCCAAATTTGTTTTCCTTCTTATTTCCATTCCCAAACACTCCATTCACTCATTTGTTCTTCCCCACTGCTACTGAGTACGAACCAAAACCCACAAAAACTTCAAAACCCTCCATCATATCACCAATCCGGGGTTATTTCGCAAGGGGCAAACATCAACCAAACATATAACAACATCTTTTGTAAGTTTTCCAACATGCATTTCATCACATTTCATTCGATTTGGTGTCTAATCAATAATCATGCATTTTATTAAAATTCATTTTAATTCGATTTTAAGAGTAATTGAAGCTAGAAATTGAACTACCAAATGCTCCCCATAGGATTAGGATGATGTTTTGCAACTCAAAATTAGTATAACATATCATCTTGTCAAAATCTTTAATCGCCCATAAACCCTAGTCGAATTTTATTTTTCATAAGTCACATTGTTAATATAACTCTTAAAAACCATTTAAAACTTACTACATTACATTGTTTTAACATTCTAAACAATCAAAGCATACTTTTCAAATTGTTGATTGAATGGTTCATGAAGACAACATGGGCGTTTGGTTCATGAACAAACCATAACTATATGAAGTTATTTGAAACATATAACTAGCTTATAAGTTTTGTTAAATAATACTAGAATCAATAGAGGTCATCAAGATATATAATCAATATATATCTTGATATTTTTAGGATATCGTTGTCTAGTTAAGGGAGCGTTTGGTTTATCTTTAAAATGATAATTTTGAAAACTAAAATTCGCATTTCAATCTTTTAAACAAGCTTATGTTGCGTCAAACTTTTACGAAATGGAAGATATATGATCTAATATATATCTAGCCTTATTTCGAAATGAATTATGATATCATACCCTTTTGATATTGTACATTCTAAACAAGTTTAAAGTCAAAATAAAAGGAACATCATGAAACTACTTCACTTAAATTTTTTTTGTGTCGAAGTAGAATTTCGTTCCACATATAGTGCATATAATTATATAAATATATAACATATGCATGATAGTTGTTCTTATATTTTTTTTTTGTTATATTGTTTAGGTGAAAATGCCTAAGACCACGGTTGGTGATGTATCCAAAACCAAACAATACATTCCAAATGTCTCTTCTACTCCCGGCATGTCTCCTTCAGTTGCATGTTTCTATCGTCCCATTGAAAATAGAAACATTCACGAAGGACGAATTGTCGATCCATCTTTCTATGAAAATGATCAAACCGAACGAATGTTCACCAATATTCGTTTTGAATGTCTTTTCCAAATCAACGAACCTATCATTCCCCATTTTATCCTCGACTTCTATAGCCAAGTGACGGTGCAAACCGATCCCTATGGTCATCTCCTCATTTCCTTCATGATTCAAAATCAATTCATCACTCTTTCTCTTGCTCAATTTGGGCAAATTCTTAGAATCCCATTCAACGGCCAAGCCATTTTCTCAAATGAATGGGATCTTTCCACTCTTGAAATAAATTGTCCTCAGGATGGCCCCTACTATTCTGAGATTCCTAGTCCTGAAGACATTCGTCGAACGCTTGAACTAGAACGTCGTACGACTAGTCGAGTAATCAAGTCGAAGAATGTCGATATTCATGCCAATCAAATCCTCCTCAAAGAGCTAAGCCAAGATATGAAGAAGTGGGAAGAAATCATTCGAGAGAATGCGTTTGGTACTGGTGGTCACCGTGATCATGTCACGGCGAGCATTGCCCACATGCTTTATTGTGTTATTGCTGAAGAGCAATACAACTTGGCTTATCTTTTTATTCATCGAATCATGTCCGCCAAAAACACCACAAATGCCAATCTTCCTTACGGAATGTTTCTCACACGACTTTACCGTTATGTGATGGAACATTACCCACATCTTCAAAGAGACTACTACGTTCATATCCTTCCTACTTTGAACCAACTTACTCGTGTTCGTACTCGCCGTCCTCGTAGTGACAAAGGAAAATCTCGTGTTCCTTTGTACTCTAGGGGTCGTGGTTCTACATCTCATCGTGATGACGATGATGATGAGGAGGAAGACACCTCACGTGTTAGTACTCCATCCCCCATGACCTTTGTGGAAGATCTTTCCGATCTTGATGATACCGAATATCAAATTCCTCTTCCTCATGAACGTACCGATGAGCTTCTATTCACTCGTCAAACGTCTATCATCAAACGTCAACAACAAATGCATGAAGAACTTCGAGGGGGATTCAAATCCGTTGGGAAAATGTTTAGGAAGATGCTTGGAAAGAAAAAGAAGTAGAAGATATTGACATGTTGTTATTTGTTATTACTTGTTTCTTTTAGACATTTGTATGGTTTGCTATTTGCCCGATTTATTCGGAAATACTTGTGTTAATTTCTTGTGTTATTTGGAATGATGTTTAGACTTTAATTATTATCATGCTTCTATATTAATGTTATGCCATGCTTCTTTTCAATATGGATTATAATATGTTTATTTGCATGCAAAATTTAAATTACATATATATGTTTATATATCATCATTCCTAAAGTATGTACTCCTAATAGAGCTTGCTGGAAAAACACACTTGAAAAATGGCCAAATTCTGCAAATTTTGGGTTTCTGGTCGTCTGGGAAAACACCAGATGGGCGGCCCCCTTAATTCCCTAGGCGGTCCCCTTAATGATTAAGGGGGCCGGCATACAATTAAGGGGACCGGCCATCTAGAACTGGGTTTACTGTATTCTTTTGCATCTTGTGAATCCTTTCTCTAGTTTCAGCTACCATTTCCCATTTTGACCCAACTGATTTTAGAATCTCTTTCAACCATTTCAAACATTTACCTAAATCACCCATCTCCATATTATAAATTCCCTCCATTATCACCATTCTTTATCTCATCATTCATCATATCATCATGACTCCTCCAAGCACCTCAAACTCCAAAACCTACAAGAAACAAAAACTTGTGGTCATTCCTCCAAAACAACTCTTCATTGACTTAACAAATGAAGACAACTTAACCCCATCACCTCCACCAAAATGCTCCTCTTCAAGTGCACCTAATGCACCATCCAAAACACCTTCCACTCATGGAACTTCCTCATCTTCCTTACCATCAACCTCATCAATTAATGACTACATCAATTCACACTTGTCACCACAAGTATCATCACCACTTCCCACACAAGAACCTATATCCACTCATCTTACAATTTCACTATCACCAACAACACCACTTGATGCTCATCTCTCATCACCACAAATTTCACCACCATTTTTTACCAATCCCATACCTTGGAGGATGCTTGAATCACATGGTGATTCTTGCCTTTGTTGTATCCACAACCGCACGGTCATCTTTGGCCTTAGAGATGAAATTCAATATATGTTTTCATATATTGAACATTCGCTTACCAACCCACCACCACCACCAACTCCACCATCCTCTCCAATAATCCCTCCACCACAATTCTCACCCATTACTCCACCATCACCATCATGCTCTCCAAATTAAGCATATGCCATGCTTAATAAATAAAGCCTTTCCCTCCATTTTGCTTTCAAGCTCTATGAAGTCCATGTACTTTTGCATGATGATGTATCTTTATTGATTAATTGGCTTATGTATTTGCTATTATGTTGTTAGCTCTTGTACTTGTATTGTTGTGTCTTGACACAACAATTGTTCTAATATGAATGCTTCTTTCTTTCCTTATTACATTATATTTGTGTGCATGTATATACTTGTGCTTCTAATATTTTTGTTTTGCAAGCATTCCATAGCTCGTTCTCTTGGTGCCCCCAAACGAGGGGGAGTACACATCAAGGGGGAGTTTCTACCCGTCAAAATTTTCACAAATGAAAACTTGTCGGCTAAACCTTTTTGATGTTACAAAAAGGGGGAGAAGTACATATAAACTCACTAAAATACTTGTTTAAAAACTAATTTTTGAGTTAATGAGTTTAAGTTTTGTAATCATCAAAAAGGGGGAGATTGTTGATATAAATAATGTTTGTGAATGTTATTAATATTTCTCAATAAACCTATGTTTTGATAATCACAAAACTTAAATCAAATTAAGTCAAGAATAAGACATAAACAAGTATTTGGTGACAAATATTTACTTCTACATCTTATATCACTTAAGGTATGCATAAACTTAGTAACTTATGCATTACATGATCAAAGGAAATTTTATATTAATACATAACATTATATAAAATGATTTTAACATTTTATATATATTTGTAAATCATTTTTGGTAAAGCTTTATTAAACCACAAAAATATGATTTCAAATTTCCAACCAAAAAGGGCAAATTTTATCCAGAGAATCTTTTCAAACGTTCAGGAGGGCGGCCCCCTTAATTTTACTAGGCGGCCCCCTTAATCATTAAGGGGACCGGCCTACAATTAAGGGACCGGCAACGCTCCCGAACAGTAAAATCTGGCCCTTTAAATACTGGATCATTTTGCACATTTTCCTTACCTTTTTGCACTATAAACTTTCTGATCCAATCCTCTTCTCTAGATCTAAAATCCTTTGATCATATATTTCATAAGTCTTTGTTTCCAAGTGATCCAAAGCTTCATCCATTCAAGTGCAAGAAGAAGAACACTTCTCTACATTCATCTTATTGTAGTGGTGTTGTGTATTGCTAGTTTCATATAGTACTAGTGATAGCTATTTGTTAAGGTGTTGTGAATACTTGTTGATTGTAGAATCTTGGTGTGTTGTAAACTAGTTTAGTAGTAGTGACTTAGTTGTGCATAGAAGAAGGTGTGAAGATTGACTAGGTGTGAAGACGGTGTGAAGTTTTGAAGAAGGTGTGAAGGTGTGATTAAGGTGTGAAGATCACGTGGTGTGATATTTGGTGTGAGATTGGTTCTAGCTACGATTAGAACTCGACATTTAGCTTAGTGTCGTTAACTTGTGTAAGCCAAGGTGTGTAAGGTTTCTCCACCATAAGGAGTTTGTTGACATAGTGAAGAAAACTCTTGAATGTGGTACTCGGGGAGTGGAGTAGGGCAAGGATGGTGTCCTTGTAGCCGAACCACTATAAATTCGCGTGTTGTGGTTTGATCTTTCTAACTATATCTTTTCTTCATTATATTTCAATACTTTCAATATTAGTTTAGACTTACTCATATTGGTAGTTGCTTGAATTCACTTAAGATCGAATCGAAAGTTTTTATAACCAACAAAATATTTTGGAAATAAATTTAAAAAGGACGTAAAACTATTCAACCCCCCCCCCCCCTCTAGTTTTCCACAGATAAGAAACAAATCTATTTTTGAAATATAGTTGTTCCTTTATTGTCAGTGATCTAAATGGAATTTCATCTGCCATAGTGACAAGTGAAAATAGTTTTACAAACAAAGGGCACAAAGAAAAAGATAGACTACAAGAAAGCTAATAAAAATCTCACTAAAAAGGAATCTAATGAGTAGACCTAATCAAAATAAATTCCAACCTAAGCAATAACTATTCCCCGGGCTGCGGCGCCAAAAACTTGATGCGTAGGAATTGCACCATGTTTTACCTCTCAAAGGATCTCGAGAAGCTTACAACCCCCACCAGGCAGTGTACCTGATCGTTGTAGTATAGTATAGTGACAAGTACCGGGGGATTGATCGTTCAACTCAGGAATAGTGTCGTTAGGATTGAAAATTAATCTAACTAGGTCTAAAGGTGAAGGATGATTCTTTTTGTGTTTTTATATTTAATGAAAAGCAAGTAAAATTCTCGGGTATTGGAAGGAGGGGCGGAATTAGTTGCTAATCAACTAACCCAAAAGCTACTAATTAAACTAATTAACAAGAAAAGTAAACTAGGGTTCTACAAGGTAAGTGAAGCATGTCTAACTATGATATGTTACTCCTTGCTAGCTATCCAATTCTACCTATTGAATTGTCACACCTTGTTTTAATTGACGGGTTGTATTCCTTAATACCATTCGTGGGGTGGCGTACGTACTTCCCCAACTCTATAAGCTCCTACTTCACTCCTATGTCGAGCATGCAAGACGCTCCTAACATGGGATCATTAGAATTCACTCATGCATTAAATACAATCATAATAACCTAGTACACATTGGTTCATGTTTCTTAAGACGTTCAAGCACGTTACCTTATGGAAGTCTGCCAGTTTTCTTAAGCCTAACATCGAATACAATCAACCAAACAAGAGACAATAGGAATCAAGAATTATAAACTAAACCAATTAGACCTATCGAAGTGTCACACCCTAATTGATGAAGATAGACACAAACATCAACAAGGAATCAATAAGATCTAATCAGCTATATACAAGTTTCACACAATCATAAGTAGACACAAGGTGAATTAGCCAAGCATAATTAATAAAGAACAAGCAACAATAATGACAATTGAAGACATGAATTAAGAAAGAATCATCAAACCATTACAAGATGTTTATCGAGTGATTGAAACCCTCTAAGTTGCTAGAAAAACACCCACCTAAACCCAGGAATCGACCTTAGGGTTTAGGGCTTACAAAAAGTGAAGTTATGATGTTATATTTATAGGCCGATTTTCCGTCGGCCCGATCATGACGGCGTCAGACCAATCATGACGGCCTCACGACCAACTTTCCTTCACCAAATTGTATATCTCTTCGTCCTCTTCGCGTGGGCTTTTGAATCACCTAAATCCGAGTTCGTATGCAAAAGTTATGACCAAAACAATATCAGCTACTCCGCGCGCAAGTTTTGACAAGTTAACACGTGACGGCCTACGTGACGCCTTCAAGAAATTTTCTAGGCCATCTCTTTAATTTTACACGTGACGGCCTTGGGTGACGCCGTCATCTCCAATGCACAAAACTTTCTGGACCGTCACGGACTTTATCCACTTCACCTCTTGTATTACTCTTGACGCCGTCATGTAAAACCTTGTGACGCCGTCAGGTACTGTTCCCAGCAAGGAAAATTAAGACTTTGCCATTTTCTTCACTTTTATGCTCCAAAAACGTCCAAAATGCTTTCTTTTCTAGAATTCACTCCAAAAGTACCTAAAATCACAAAAGGAACGATTTAGGGCAATATTTGAGAGAAATATACAGGTGCTAACCAAACAAATACAAAGAAAGGATTGTTGTCCCTCTAATAGGTGCAACAATAGAATACAGCAACTCACACTCTACCAAATCTATAAACCAAACCAAACCAGAGATCAAGATGATCTACTACACTTGTTTACAATAGTAAACTACCCAGAAAACCTCTAAAACCCAGATGATGATGAGAGATTGTTTGTGTGTTAGATTGAGAGAAATATGAGATCGTAACTAATGAAACCCTAGCAGGATAGAGTCATTATATAGCTCAGGAACTTACACTCTGAACCCTGCACAAACAAAACTTACAAAACAACACCCAAAGTTACAAGGTTAGAAATATAATTATAAAATAATTACATAATAACCCCCTGAAGGTTCAGCTGTTTGTCACAAGGAAGCAATACTTTCAACAAGGACTAACGTTGCAAATATTTTAATTCAATGAGGACTAACGATGCAAATATTTTAACTCAATAAGGACTAATGATGCAAATATTTTAACTCAATGAGGACTAACGATGCAAATATTTTAACACTATAGTCAATGAGGACTAACAATGCAATTATTTGCACTCAATTAGAACTAACGATACATACAATAGTGTGATTAAGAAAGTTTATGCATACAATAGGATGATTAATAAAGTTTATGCATACAATAGGAAAAAAAAGTTCGTAGCATACAATAGTAAAAAGTGGCAAGTTCGATGTATTTTTAGACAATTTTCCCTTCTTGTTTTTAACATAATATAACTGTGTTTTTTCTGTGAATGAAATTGTTTCAAATCGTGAAATCGTCTGAATGAACTGATTTTGGTTTGGGCGGTTCAGTGTCAAAGAATAACTAATTGACATTGGTTTCAAAGAATAAGTTGGTCTTTTTGGTAAATTGGTTGAAATTAAGCCCACTTGATCGACTTGGATGCCAACCCAAATTTAGCTGTAATTCAATAAACTTAGATACATGAATAATAAACTTGATTATATGCTACATTCGGCAATTATCTATGGTTCTTGGATGATAGCACTCATTTTTCGATTCGACATACAAGCATGGGCGGAGACAGGAGGGGGCAAGGGGGAACATGCCCCCTAGCGAAAAAAATTGTGGTGCAAATTTTCTAAATGTTTTCAGCAATACCCATAATTTCTTTGACCAGCTGGGGGCTGGGTACAACAAAAGAACTTGGATGCAGAATCAAGAGACACTTTACCCACTCCAAATAACAAGCTGATCATTAGGATCTCGTCAGCAATTCTGATGATTGCAAAGATCTTTTCCATTTTTACACAAGATTATTTTGTGATCTAGTGACAATGTTGAATGTGATAAGCAGTGAGAATTCACCAAGGAAGTTTCAAAAGAATTTGAAGATATGTTTGTATTGTAATACATTAGAGTTACCCTACCTAAACACAAACCTAACAATATCTATTCATAAAGACAGAATTCAAAAATCAAAGATTGAAAGTGGATATTTTGCTGAAATTTACCTGAAGCAAAAGCATCTACATAAATACTTGTTCATGTCTGACTGGTATGAAGCGGAATTGAGTTTCTTCAGTTGCATTATAGTGTTTCTCACTCCCAAATGTCAGCGAGTCCAAGCGATGACTGTTTTGGTTTTACAAGATACATTTGAGATGTCCATAAGGTTCTGAAAATGTGTAGTTCTTATAGAATCGAACTTTTGATTGATTTGGGTACTTAGGAGCCTATGGATGAAGACATGGTCTCTCTGGATCCCATTCAATTTCATTCGGAGGAGGAGCCTTATAAAAATCATATCGATTCTTATCAAAGGAAGACAGGATTAACCGACGTTGTTCAAACAGGTATAGGGCAATTAAACGGTATTAATGTAGCAATTGGGGTTATGGATTTTCAGTTTATGAGTTTTCTTATTCAGGAAAATTAAAATGAAAAAAATAGTCTCCCGTCTCGAGCTTGTTACTGTTTGTTATATTATTTTGTTCTGATTTTTGAATTTAAGAAACGTTCATTCAAACATTGAACTCGATATAAATAAGACTTAGCTATAATTCTTAACTTTAAAAGATGTATCATTCTTACAAATGACAAATTTATTAGTGTCAACAAGCAAGATCAAGAACAAACAAGCCAACAGAACATAAGTATATTAATACATATGAACATATAAAACTAGAAAAAATATGGTGGTAATAGGCGATCTAAAATCATACCAACCTGTTTGGCAACCTTGAACATACCACTATACCAGTGCATCAGAATACTATTAAACAGGGGGCCTATTTTTATCTGCCATACCCTTTATCTTATGCTCATGAGCAGAGCCGTATACGAGGTTGTGCGAGGTGTGCTACCGCACAGGGCCTCAAATTTTTAAGAGCTCAAAGTATATATCTCATTATATATTTGGGGCCTAAATATTTATTAACAATAAAAATTGTTAGGGTTATACAATTTTATGTTGTAAAATTTTGTTAAAACTTAAGACGATATATCATCAAAATACTATGTTTTTAGCTTCAGTAGTTGGTATAATATATTTTTGCCCATCATAATTAGTCATCGTACAAGGCCTCCGTTTGCTTAGCTACGGCACTGCTCATGAGCCAATAGTCCTTGTAATGTTTGAATTATATAAATTGTACCAAAAGTCCAAAACATCACTACATTCAACACGACAACTGAAGGAAAGAAATACAACACCAAACACTGTCTTAATTTCTAATTCGTATCTTTCACATACATTTAGGGAAATGTAGGTCATATAACAAAATGACAATCCAAACGAACCCAACTTAAACAGTTTAAGGAAACAGCAAAACTTGAACAAAAACATCATATATATATATATATATATATATATATATATATATATATATATATATATATATATATATATATATATATATATATATATAAATATATATATATATATATATATATATATATATATATATATATATATATATATATATATTATATCTTCCAACAGTTGCATCAACTTCCCAAATTCAAGAAACATCAAGATTTCAAAATTTTCGCACTTCCTTGATTGTTCTAGTTAGTTCAACATACAGTATTAAAGGTGCTATAATAAGAAATATGATAAGGTACACCCATGACCAAATCAAATATACTACGTGCAAATTAAATTGGCACATATTTTTAAGTTAGATATCGCACGCTGTGGGTGTTTAAGGATCAGCATTAATTGTAGCTCCATTAATCCACTCACTATCTTTTGAGCAAATTCTTCTTACAGAAGATTAGTGGTAGCCTTTGCAACCATGTTTTACTCAACTTATGACCGTACAATGGATTGCACCTTATGATCACAACCCGCATAGACGGTAGATTGGATACTTCATAGATGTCGAACTACCTGAAAATAAGACAAAGTAACAAGTTATGTTAGTCGGAGCGCCAGAGGAGTGTTGATGTCTTGCCTTCGATCCAATCTGGTTTTGCCTTATGTATGGTGCGTTTGGAATAGCAACTTGGACAGAAACTATGCGACAGGAAGTAAAACAAAGATTGAAGAAACTGATATGAATATGTAACTAACTGATTGAATTGTATTGATTTTGAATGATTGTTGATTACAGAATCCTACCTATTTATACTAGATGAATCGGTCCCTTTGATGAAGAGGCATACCGATTCCCATAAAGTAAATGACACAACTTTTCTAAACGTTATAACCTAACTAAACGGTTTATACTGTTATCTATTGGACCCAGCCCAAACACAATGGGTCGAAACTTTACAGAATACATAATAATTACACTAAACTACCCTAACTTTTTTTGCTTCTATAACATTATGGTCCAACATTCACCCTCCTAATGTTATAGACACAAATCGAGTCTTCTTCTTTTGTCTTCACAACAGCGTTGGTTCATCGTCACTTTGATAAATGAGATGTGATTCTTCTTCCTTTTCTTTCTCTTTGTCCCTTCGCTTTGTACATTCGTATGCGAAATGACCATATTCACCACAATCATAGCATTTGAATCTGCTCTTGTCATTGCTTGTTTGACCAGCACTTCTTCCACGTCCTATTCCTCTTCCACGTCCTCTACCATGGCTGTTTCCAGAATTATTTGTACTTGCTAATAGTAATTTTCTTGGATCATACTCTTCTGGTTCATCAGTACTCTTAATACGTTCTTCAAATGCTGTTATTCTTCCAACGGCTTCTTCGAATGGCATGGTATCTATTTCTGAGTATTGTTCAATGGTTGCCACGATCGGTAAAAACTTCTTTGGAACCAAATTTAGTAACTTCCTGACAATTGTCTTATCTTTGAGTGTCGAACCAAGGTTTTTAAACCTTGCCCTTATACTGCCCAACCTTCCAGAAAAGTCACTTATGGTTTCATTTTCTTTCATCTTCAAGGTTTCAAGTTCTCTCCTTAAAGTTTGTAGTCGTGCCTTTTGAATGAGATCTGCTCCAAGATATAGAACTTTGATTGCATCCCATACTTCCTTTGCACTTTCGTATTGCGCAACTTGCATTAAAATATCTCCCGGTAACGTTTGGAAGATGATTGCTTTCGTTGTATGTGGCTTCTTCTCATCCACCTTTTCTGTTGAATCAATAGCTTTCCAAAGACAATAAGCTTTTAAAATCGTTTCCATCAGAATTGCCCACTGGGTGTAATTTGAATCCGTCAACTGTACGCATTTAAGTGCTATATTTTCTTGAACTTTAGACATGCTGCTTCCTTCTTTATCTTTCATCATGCTTGTACCACACAGGTTTTCCTTTTGCTTACTTGATCGTACCACACAGGTTAATACCACAAAGGTTTTACCACGAAGGTTTGTTCCACGAAGGATTGTACCACGGAGGTTTGTTCCACGAAGGATTTGTACCACTAAGGTTTTGGATTCTTGCTTATTATACCACAAAGGTTATGATTTCTTTCTACTTTTCAACAACAACCTCTTCTTACTTTCTAATTTATATAATTCTAATTCTGAAATATATAAATTGAAAGAAATAAATACTTAATAATAATGATCACTTACAATCTTTTTCTGTAATTAGGGCAAACTTTCGATCCCTTCTTTCTTTTCTTGCTGCAATTGATGGCCCACTTGTACTTGTTCTTCCCTGGATTAATTAACCGTTAGCTCTGATGCCACTGTTGATGTTTTGCCTTTGATCCAATCTGGTTTTGCCTTATGTATGGTGCATTTGGAATAGCAACTTTGGATAGAAACTATGCGACAGGAAGTAAAACAAAGATTGAAGAAACTGATATGAATATGTAACTAACTGATTGAATTGTATTGATTTTGAATGATTGTTGATTACAGAATCCTACCTATTTATACGAGATGAATTGGTCCCTTTGATGAAGAGGCATACCGATTCCCATAAAGTAAATGACACAACTTTTCTAAACGTTATAACCTAACTAAACGGTTTATACCGTTATCTATTGGACCCAGCCCAAACACAATGGATCGAAACTTTACAGAATACATAATAATTACACTAAACTACCCTAACTTTTTTTGCTTCTATAACATTATGGTCCAACAAGGAGGACCTATGAACCGACTCCGGCGTGATAATAAGTCATCAGATTGATAGGAATGTTTAGAAAGAGATAAAGTAGTAGTGAGAGAGGTACCTGAAATGTAGATGTGACATTGGTGTTTATAGGCAAACCCTAGGAGAATGTTCTTGTTAGGCTCATTAAAGTGATGACATTACGAGATTGGACTAGACACGTAACTAGCTTTGCTCGCAAGGACTATTATTGTATAAGTGGCAAAGTTAGGGTATGTTGAGCCTATATATACCCCTAAAGACTATGTGGTTTTGTATTAAATTCTTTCATTCTAATAATATTTGTCTTTTCACTTCCACCCTCTCTACTTTCTCTCACTAGAAACCATCATGTATTTCGTATACTTTACATCTCCTAGACCACTATATCTTGATTCAAATGAGACCTAACAGCGGTATCAAGAGCCAAACGTCAGTTGTGGAGTGTTTGTTTGTTCAAAAATCAAGATCAAAAGGTAGCTTTAAAAGTTGATATAAGATCATTTGAGGACCAAACTTTTTTTACATACCAAGGGACTAATCTCCACCCTCCATCTTCCCTCCATCTTTATTTGATCTAATGGATGAGATTAATCCCAACAATTTAAAAAACCCACATTCATCCTTTTTTTTTTAAATATTAATATCTTTCAAACCGTTAATTGTTAAGCGAAAAAAATATACCGTTACGACGAGCATTTAATTATCTTTCTATAGATAGGCTAATTGATATATTTTCGACAATTTTTTTTTTCGTTTTTTTCACGTTTTTTTTCGTAGCCGAAAAAATCATATATGATATTACATATCATATCATATATGATATTACATATCATATATGATATGATATGTAATATCATATATGATATTATATATGATATTAGATATAATATCATATATGATATTACATATCATATATGATATGCAATATCATATATGATATTTTTTCAGCCACGAAAAAAGAATGTGAAAAAAACGATTTTTTTTTCAAAAGTATATCAAAGTGCCCGTCTATAGAAAGATAATTAAATGTCCGTCGCGATGGTGTAATTATTTTCACTTAACGATTAACGGTTTAAGAGATATTTAAATTATAAAAAATGGGTGAAATAATAAAATGCTTTTAATCTCAACCATTGATTTCCTTTTTAGATGGATGGTGGGGATGAGTTCCTTTGTATGTGAGGAATGTTTGGTTTGTAGAATAACTCGACTCTTAAAAGTTTTGTGGGTTTATGGTGAAAAACCAAAATTTTTTTGGTGGTCTCAACAACCGACGGATTCCAAAGAAAGTGGGGGTTATTATTATTATTTTTTTTATTTGTACATGTGTGTTGGGTATATTTTGGGATATGTATGTATAAAGTAGGATATTTTTATATTTTTGTTTGGTGGTGACCATAACATCTAAAAGGTGATAGATTTGGTGGTGGGCTGAATGATGATGTGGCACTGATGTGAAGGTGGGGGGTTTGATGACCATAATGCCTAATCTAAGTTTAACGGACACCGGTGTCTCAATAACCCATTTTTCTAAATCGCTATACAAACAAGGGATTTGTTAATGGTTGCCTTGTGGGCACCTTTTAAGACTGCATTTAATGTGCAACTAATACACTCAACTCTCCTTTTCTATCCGAAAAATACTAAACAATGCCAGACACCTACTTGGGCATCAATCTCTATCTTTATCTCTATTATCCGTAATGCATTTGAGACATTTTTATTTTTTAGAATTCTTAAAATATTATAAGCTTACACAAGTTACTAATTTAATTTAAGACATTTGCTTCATCAAAATCCAAATTAATATGCATTTCAAATTTTGTAACCACTAATGTTATTAAAACTATAAATATTTATATTATTTATATCGTTAAAAGCATGTAGTTCCATTAATAATTAAATGTTCTTACATTTAACTCCTCTAATAACAATTACTCATTACAAAATAAACTTATTGTTTAGTGACCAAATAAATGTGAAAAAAAAAAAAGGAAAACCAGAAAAGGTGTCAACACATATGTTTTGTTGCACAGAAACATACAAGCCTAGCTGCAAAACCACAATAAAATTTTATTAGATATATCATATGCTAAAACCCGAATATTGAAATAAATAAAGTAATAAACAAATATAATATACTAATTATCTTGACTCAAAAATAGTAAATTAGCAAAACTAAAGATAATCAAATTTTTGCATAATTATAATTTTTTTTAATGACAAAATCTATACTACATTTAAAAGAGGAAGCACCCTCTTTCTTAATTTTATTTTTTACAACTTTTAAAAGCTTATTATACAATACTTTACAACACTAAAATTATACAAGCACTTTCTTTCTTAATTTTAAGTAAGCAATTAACGTGGTAAATAAAAACAATTAATGAAGTTATTAAAACACGCCGTACATAAGATATACAGATTATCAAACATATGGTACACCAATTTAAACATAATTCATGCATTAAATGTCACTAAAATACTTAAAACTAAGATTAAATAATACAAATAATAAAACATATTATACAAGCTATTCAATCACAAAAACTACAATTTAAGAAATACAAATAATAAAGCTAAAATTACAAAATGTTTTTCACTATATTTTATCCTACTGCACATATTTCTAATCCAGCCTCAATTTGTTTAAAACTACATGCATATAAAACATGGTTCGATTCGGGTAATTGCTAATATTTAAAAATAAAAAACGAAATCGAACAGCGATAAGAGGGTTTATCGAATTTATGGTTTTTTCGGATTCGATTTGTTAGTTATCATTTTTTACGGTTTCGGATTGAGCGGGTTGACTTGGTTTGTCGGCTTCATACATTTTTTTTGACACCCGTATCAATAAAACTTAGCTTTATATAAATCAAATAGATATTTTAAACGATGAAAAAACATTGCTCAATAAATATTTATTATCACAATCGTATAATGAAAAACATTGTTATTAGTTAGAGAGTTGAAATACGTCGCATGTAATTCTTGATATCACTAAATTTATTGTCAAAAATAAAATAATAAATTAAAATACATAATTTTTAAAAAAATATATATATATATTTCATAATACCCGCCGCCGCAACGAACAATTACCTTCAATCCAAAAACATTTCTCAAAATTATTTCAAATTATTAATTACAAGATACCAGTTTAGTGCACAATAAAGTTTTCTTTATATATATATATAATAAACCAGCAGTGGGCATAGATTGCAATGACAGACAGAAAATTAATCCTTGAATCAACCATTTACTTATGTTAAAATAATAATAATAATAATAATAATAATAATAATAATAATAATAATAGTAATAGTAATAATAATAATAAAATAAAAATAAAAAAATAAAAATCCCCAGTTACTGTACTATAATCGAATGGGTGGTACAATTCATAACCCTCCTAGCTAATAATACCCCATTTTACCCATTCGATTTCACGATCTTATGTACGATCATACATCACACACGATCCTAAAACGATCCTTCAATTTTTTTGTTGGTGGGATCATAGGATCTTACGATTTTATAATCTAACTCACGATCTTAACAACCTTGATTGGTATCACTTTTGGAGGTGTACCAATAACCAATCTCTTATCGAATTCATTGATCTGCTAAACAAACATGATCATGTATCATATTACTATAATACTATGTGACTGAATAAACATAAAGCAGAGAAAAAATTAACTCAACACGAAATTATCAGCACAACACATTAGACTAGATGTCATCTATCTTCTTTATTCAAACCAAATCTCAGAAACCACGGTCATAAAATAGTACATATTTCATGAAAACCAGAAAAGCCTTATAATTTAATGGGTCCTTTAAAGGAAACCAACTGCCTAAATTTCTGCCAAGGCTTGTCCCAAACAACAGCCTCATAATTATTCTCGACAGTGCCATCTGCCGCCTTGATCGTTAGCTTGTACTTGTTGTGCTCAGTCACGGCAAACTTCCCGATGTCAATAGCTTCTGGGTCACTCGCATTAATAGGCTTCCAACCACCCGCGAGAGGTTGTCGGCCTAACGCTACATAGGAGTTACAAAGGAAGAAAGATAGGGACAAGATGAGGATTGGGACAAAGAGGTTTTTCATTTTGGAAGGATGAAAATTTATGTGGTTGCTTCTGGAATATATAATTTATTTGGAGGAAATGATGTTGTAGTCAATAAATGTGCATATAAGAGCACACGGTAACGTGAACCCGTGTTAAAATTTAACGCACTGTCATGTCAGCGTCACATTAGCTTTTACCTTTTAACCTTAATTCTTGACTTTTCACCCCGGTAACATAATTTACATTTAACTCACCTTCACCTAAATTATTATTTTCAATTTCAACCCCGTTAGAAGGGGTGGGATGATTTTTTATTTTTTTATTTTTATTTATTTATTTATTTTTTAATATTTGCAGCTTAACGCTGCGTGAAACACTTAACGTGCCACGTTAACTTGTATTTAACTTTCGTACCCGGTAAGTTAACATTGCTACATAATGAGGGTGAGTTAAAAGCTAACGCATGTGAATGGCTACCTTACCGAAGGCTCTAATGAATTGATTGTTAGTAACGCTTTTATGTGGTTTATTGACAATTATTTTGAGATGGAGTGAGTAATAAATGAGTATTTGATGTTATCAATTCAATTTAGTACGCTTAATAAGAAAAATTAAAATGATAATAATGAGAAAGATTTTTGTTATATGGATTTTTTCTAACTTGTGTCTTAGGAGCATAAGTTAAGCACATCAAAAAGTTCACACAAAAGTACAAAAAACTGTACTTTTATATGAATTCCTAAGTCCATTTTCGTGGGTTACATAGTACTTTTGGTGTGTTTAATTTGTACCCTAGGGCATAAGTTAGAAAAACCCTTATTATATTATACCAGTGTTCTAAAAGGCGTGCCTTGGCGCCGCCAAGGCGCGAGACATAAGCTCCACGTTACGAAATGGACCTTGGCGTTGGTTCTATGCGCGGCTTGAAGTAAGGCCTCGAAAGGCGCGCCTTTGCGTATGGTGTGGCGAGTTTTTACATACAACTCCGATATATATATATATATATATATATATATATATATATATATATATATATATATATATATATATTAAATGCAAGGATAGTTTCTTAACCTTATTCATTATGTACATACATTTTTTTGTAAACTCGATATATATGAAATATGATATAAATATAAAAATATTTTCATATTTTGTGCCGCCTTATGGCACGCCTTAAAAGCGCGAAAGCTTCGTCTTGGCCGCAAAAGCTTGAGGCTTCGTCATGCCGCCACGCCACGTCTCGCACTATTTATAACCTTGTATTATACTATATAACATTCATTTAAGTAAGTTGGGAGCCGGTGCTGTTACAAAGCCATCGACTTAAAAGAGTGGTGGTTTGGGTGCACTGTGGAGCCGCGGCTCAAGCCTGCACTGTTCATGCTCAACGGTATTAAAAAAATATGTTTAGTGGGTTGGTTTATGGGTTTTCCACTTAGCTGCCACTTAATTTTGTGTTTCACTTCATGTTGTACATTTGTTTTCTATTATAGTATTATAGGTTTTCATTGTCAAAATCTGGGGGTTCGCTTCTTGTTGTACACATGTTTTTCATTGTTGTTTCTAGACCATAAGTAATCGATGCTTCATTTGTTTGGTTTTTTATACATATGCTCGCACACACGCGATAGGTGCGGGTAAAAAAATCGAACCATTTTTTTTTGCTAAACATAGGAAATTTTTTTAGGGGTTTTGGTAGGAACGCTGAGTAAAATACTTGATTAAGTTCAATTTAACTAATTTAAAGTTTAGGACTCTATTTTTTTTGAACTTGTTGTTTATAATTCGATTAGTATGTTGTGATTTTTTAGACCTTATGGCTAATATGGGTAATTGTGAGTGCTCTATCATTACAGTTTGCTAGAAGTGTTATTTGTTTTGTTTTCTGTTTAAATTTTGATTAATGTGTTGTAAAGTTTGATTAATGTGTTGTAAATGTAATTTTGCAGATTTTCGTGTAGTGCAGAAACTGTTTATGGCATGGCATGCTGTTATAAGGTGTATATAAGCATTGTATAAGCCATAGTTGTGACTTGTGAGTGTCGATTTCATAAGCCTTATGCCTTTTTTTTCTTTTTTTTTCTTTCTTTTTTTTTTACAAATTGTTTGTATTTTTACTTGCTAATTTGGTTTTAAGTGCAGTTTGCAACTACAATACATTTGTGGGATCTTCCTATTTTGTCTAAAGATAGTGAATTTTGGATAAATACTTTATAATATTTTTATATTGTTATGTCTTCTTACTTTTTTGTGTGTAAAGGGTTACTTACTTTATGCATGCTTAGATTTTTTTTGGTTCAACCGTTGAATTAGCATAGAAACAGCTCACGGCTTTATTTTGGCCTATTTTGCGGAGTGCATGTTTTGTTGGATAATTAAAGACCTATTTGAAGATATGGAATTTCCTATTTGTGTTATACATTGGATGTTGTGTGGTATAAGATTTGGGTCATGTACATGGTTGTTTTGTGGATACATGGTTATTTTTTATTTTATTTATATTTTTTTTAATAAAAGTTTATATTTTTATTCATTGCTTTTTGTTTAACTGCATTTTCCAACTCCATCTCATAAACAAAAATTTCTGGTTTGTTTTGATTAAAGGTTGTTACTATATAATCTTTCTTATTGTGGTTTTGGCAAGAATCCGGATGCATACAATGCAAGCCAACTTTAGTTTGGGTGCTGCAAGAATCGTATGGCGTAACGTATTCGTCTTTTTCAACTTATTTGATGTCTGAAGTAGTGTACTAGTTGTGGGTTTTTAATTATTGTTATGTGTTTTGTATATCTATTTTGGATAGTACTTGCTTAGATATGATGATTTAGTTACCCTACGAGTCGCAATGTTGGTGTTGCAGAAACAGGCCTACATAAACTGTAGTTGTGGTTTGCATTTAATCTGGTATCTGAGCTGTTTAAGTTTTGATGTTGACAAAAAGTGAAAAGTGATTATCTGTTTTAGAGTCGGTGGAAAGTGATTATCTATTTTAGAGTCTGATATGTTTACAATAGATTTTTGTGATGTGGGGATGCCGTGTCGATGTATGAGATTGGTTTCAAGAGATAATATATAAGTGTAAACATCTTTTGCGATCAACGTGTTTCAATGTTGCTTTTTGATCATCTTTGCAGTTCTGAAATTTATTGATACATGTTCTTATATCTCAATTTCTGTTTTCAGTCTCAAATTGATGTTGTTAGCGTTAGCAATTCTATAAATGGCGGTAGAGGGTTGTTGCATCATGGGTGTGTGGTTTAGTTTTAGCATTACTTTGCATTAAATATTGGGGAATATGGTTTTCAAGCGCAAAACAATTATTAACATGTTTTTTTCTTTCTTATTTAGGGTGTCCAAGAAGTAATGTTGGCATCAAGAGGACGGGAAATCGATATGACGGTTCTGTATGATGTTCAAGGATGTTTTCATTACCAAGTAAGGCTAGATTAATATGGTAGGGGCATCGGAAGCAGAAGAGGAGATGGGAGATGAATCCAAAAATGATGTGTGTTCTTTCACATATGTATGAGAAAGTAATACCGAGAGGATACTCAAGGTGATACTTACATACTAAGTGAGCAAAACTTTCTCGTTCTAATAAACATTTGAGTTAGATGGTTTATTTTCTTATTTTATTTCCCCTCTGTTTTTTGGTTACTTAGGTGATGGATTGATGCACACACCGCTATCTGATGTTGTGGTGTCGAAAGGTATGGTCGGTCTGAAAAGACAAAACACAAATCTTATAATCTTTTGCGCATAATGTTCTTCAATGTGTTTTTTCGATTTCATTGCTCATTAGGGGTATGTTCGTATATCTTAATTCATGTTTTCAGCTTGCTGATGATGCTGATACTATGAGAGTTCTGTTTCGGGCACTACCAAAACACTTCGATATTACATGTTTGATGCAGGACAAGTACATGTATAAAGTTATTGGAGTCTAAGTGGAAGATCGAGGGGTGAACACGTATCAAGTTATTGCTGATCATACTTTACACTATCAAAGGTGACATGATATCCTTTTATTGTCCCCTTTTTCAATTTCATACATCGTTTTGGAAGCGCCCTAAGTAGGCAATGTGCATTTCTGTTGGTTCATTTTTTTCGGTATCTTTTACAGTTTAAAATGTGTTCATGGGTGGTGATTTTATATGTTGTGTGTAATCAATTGTTGTAGGTCCTTTGTGATATACTCTATAGTTTGATGGGAAGAAATCCGGTGAGAAGAAAAACTAAAATTAGAAGAATAAGAATGATTTTTAGCCACACATTTCAAGTAAGAGGGAGAATTTTAAGGAGAGATGCATCCACTTTTGTAGGTGCATCTGAAATATGCGGTTGTGAATCTTCTCATCCTTCTCATTTTATTTTTTCTTCTTATTTGATCCTAACTCATAGTTTGATATGTGGTCGTATATACTGATTTTATATGCAATTTATAAGTTGTTGTGAAGAATTTCATAGGTTCCTTTGGAGTGCTTTTGAGCTATATTAATGTTTAAACAAATTTTTTTCCGTTCCAAAATGTGGTTGTAGTTCGGAAGGTGTAATCATGTA
The DNA here is from genome assembly GCA_030686995.1 of Artemisia argyi. Lineage (NCBI taxonomy): Eukaryota > Viridiplantae > Streptophyta > Magnoliopsida > Asterales > Asteraceae > Artemisia > Artemisia argyi. Next base: position 70,837,389 of record CM060694.1, on the reverse strand, counting down.
ATGCATTTTGATTGTTTGATTTCTTGTTTGCAAACTGTTTGACGCTTTGTTTATTGTGGCTTTTTGGTTTGTTGGTGCATTTGGTTTTGTCTGATCCACATGTTGTTTTTGTAAATCTAATTTAGGCGATGGATGCTTTGTTGTACTAATTTGGTTTCCCTTTTAGTGTTCATTTTCTAAGATAGATACTGAAGATGAAGCCACAAAATATGCAAGCAAGTGGCGCCTAACGAGGCTAAGAAAGTTAGGTAGTGCATAAGTGCATTGGATGGGATCATTATGTCCACTAGAGGATGAAAACTCAAGATTCCTACAAATGTTTATCTATGATACTAATAATGAAGTATACAATACACTTTGTTATTTTGGTGGAGGTCTAATAATGAAGTATACAATACACTTTGTTATTTTGGTGGAGGTGAATCCCGCCTGATGAGTTAAGGAATTATGAATGGAAGGCGTTGGCTAAAAAAACCTAGAAAGAGGACGAGGACATAAACGGTGTGAGAAAAAAAGGATGTAGGAGTTGGCACGTAGCAGAAAAGAGTTGTCGTAGTTAGAAGATTATAAGAAATTGAATATACTGAAGCTAAATACCGGAATGGAGATGATAATGTCGAAACGTTTCTTAGGGGACGATTTGCAATTCGAGTACTCCCATGAGTGCTCTCCTAATTTACCTTTTTGGCAAGCTTAACTATTTTATGATTGGGGGATTAGGAAGCAACACTTGAGATTTTTGCTAAAGATATCCACTTTCATATGTTACATGACTATTGATTGTTGATTCAACTTGTTTTACTTTTTAATATGACATGTAATTTTCATAACCATATACAGCATATATTAGTGTAGGATAATGTTATTTTTGATGTTTACGCATGTTTTTGTATAATAGAAGGAACGACCTATTCCTTTTGCTTTAGTTAAGCCGGGTTTTGTTATTTAACTAATAAAAGAACGGGATGAGAGAGGTTTATGTCTATCTCTTTCTTCCTTTCATCTTCCACCTGGAATCCAATAACTTGACACATGTTTACCTTAAAGTCTTACTTCCATCTACAATTCCACCTCCATCTTCCAACTGGGCTCCAATAACTTGATACGTGTTCACCCCTCCATCTTCCACTTAGACTCCAATAACTTTATACGTGTTTACCTTAGGGCTTGGAGTGTCCCTCTATCTATATCTAGTTTCCACTTACTTCCCAAAATTAAAAACCTCCCATTATATAAATCCAAAACAACTCATTCATGTTCTCCATATTAAAAAAAATCCATTCCATTCATCTTCTCTATCAACCCCGGCTTTCAGTTTATTTTCCAAAGGAAACGATTTCTAATCAAAAAATTTTATCAGATTGAATAAAATTGAGGCCTATCTGCTGGAACCGATACTTGTGCATGGATAGTTATACGTTGTGTTGGGACAACATTGACCAGGTCTCCTTATGTTTTAATGATGAAAAATAAACCTTCGAAACACATAAAATAACAAATGTTAGCCAAAATTCGCCCGAGCCATAACTGCTCCTAACGCACTGCCAGCGCTCGACGCGCCAAGCTTCTGTGAAGTTCGGGACGAATTTTGAAAGTCGGATTTCCCCTTACCTGAAAAATGTGGATTTTTCAGTACAGGTATGAATATGTTATGTTCTTAATTGGGAACACTCTAAACGAGTTTTAGAATTAGAGAGATCCAAGTTTTCAAATACCCGTTTTTGGCAACACGTCAACTCAAGTATTTTGAGAATTGCCTCTAGCCAAGGCTTTTCTAAACCTAGGGAACTTATATACTTCACGTAAGATCAAGTGAAAGTATTCATATGGCCATAACCCGTGTTTGCGTCTTCTCTAGTCACGTAACGGGGTTTACTCTCTTATTGGTCAAATTAAGTCAAAGGTCCCTTCGCGTAAACTCATCCTTTCCCGTATGGGATATGCTTTACAATGACGCAAAGCAATTAGCTTTTTTGCATCAAGGTGATTATTGAATACTCGATGTTGAGTTACTTGGAAATATAAGTAACCTTTGATTTTCTCATCTTATCCTCAACCTATAATCATAATTGTCTATTCTTTTATTCCTTAATGACATTATGATTAAGCCTTAATCAATCCTTTGATTACTCCTCACACAAAACAAATCCTCCAACCCTTTCAAAATCCTCCCAAATCTTATCCACAATATTCTCTTAATATTCCTTGTACTTTGTGTACTTCTTGTTGTTGGAATTATAATATTATGACAATCATATAAATAAACCAAACACATCAAGTAAGCATAGCGGAAACAATTATAACAAGATCATATAACATGTAATTAATTAATCAATAACAAATAGTAAACGCACCTTTGTGATTCTAGCCCGAACAAGAATCAATTAAAAGCAATATTCAACTTAAGAACCCTAAATAGGGTTTATGTGGATTGTAAAAATAACCCCTTACCTTTTTTGTTATTCAATCCAAGATATAACCAATAGTGTGGTTATATCACGTTCTTGTACACACGTACTAATTCAAGTAAAAGATTATGCAAGTAATTAAAACACAAAACGATTTTAGCTTTATAAAAATCGAATCCCTTTTTAAAAGGGTTTGATGGATCGATTATAGAGACAAGAAAAGAAGGAGAGAAAAATACCAAGAACTATGTGTACAAGAGATGAGAAACAATAAATCTTGGGTTTGTATTTATAGTGTATGATTACTTGGAGTCCAAGGCACAAAGGAGGTGCCCCCTTTGTCTTGGTCGATTGGTTTAGGAACTCCCCTAGGGATTCCGGAACCTTCTTGACTTTCCAATAATTCATACAATAAACTTTCCTTATTTTTGTCTAACGGTCGTTAGCCATTATCCATTAAATACTAAATGTCGTTACTCGTTTTGTGTTTATTAATAATTATATATAACATTTATAAATAATTATTCATTTACTCTTCATACGTAAAGTGTGCAATCCCGTGATCTCGAGTTCAATCCTAACACACCACTATTAATTTATGTTCATAAACTAACAACTCCCACTTGGACATATCTTAATAGTGTGATCACATCAGTTAGCGTCTTGCAACACGCCGATGCCTCTAGTACGATCTCAAGTAAGGCTCCTGGAAAAACCTTTTAATGATTTCTCATTATTATTATCCTTTTGTTTCTAATACCACGTTGATAAGAATATGGATCAAAGTCATTCCTTAATTAACCATTCTGTTTTTCGTTGTTTGTGATTGAGCAAGATTACCAAATCTTCTGAACATATTCAGGGAAGATCTTAGGTGCGGCCACACATACATCTTACCAACCCTACGAGGGGCCCAACAGTATTAAACTCCAAAAAATAAATTTGAAGGAACAAATTCTATCTTGACTACAAGTAAAACCCATAAACTTTGTAACATTTCCGAAAACAACGCTTATGACTACCAGTTACGTATAGCGTTAAGTTGTTCCACAAAAATGTACTACATTTATGACACTTATCTTGCATCTCAAGTCTGAGGATAACTTCTCATGATTTACTTAATAACAAAATCCATAAAGTAACATCATGTAGTTCGGATAAGTCCTATATTCGGTATCATTGAATATCATCTGAAATGGCATGACTACGCATCAATATACTTTAAGTATATTATACCAACCTTCAGATTTGTCTTGATTTAATAATATTTCCATATTATTAACTGACAACGGACAATTTAAGAATAACATTTATTCATGGATTAAACATACAAATATAGGATGCAATTCATTATAAATTAAACATGCCATGTATTTAAATTTATTAGAATAATTGTTTAACATCCCTTATCCAAATACTAAATAGATCAATGCATGATAACTCTTGTTGATGAATTATATCTCAAGCAATGACATTCATACTTGTTGACAAGACGTAAATCATCCAACTTTGATCTATCGGAATTTTGAGAATACTTATTTAAGAATTCAACTAGTAAAGTTCTTGTTTGTGCATACTCAACTATTTTGGTTATGCCATATAACATTTCATAAAATGTGTGACATCCTTAACCACCAATTTATGATAATTAAACTTCCAAACATTTTAAAGTTTAAAGTATTCTTATTCTCTTAATGTATAATGCAACTATTCTCTTATTAAGCATAACTAGTAATAGCCAAGGATGGAATCCTTACCATGACTAGTATTGAGTGTCATCTCAGTTTCATTAGCATCATTGTATGCAACAACAATATGCTATTAAAACTTCCCGTAAACATTAATATCTATTGTGTAATGTTTGATGCGCTTCAAACTTTTAAGTTTGTTGGCTATGACAATTTTCACGACAATTGAAAAATTGTTCATCTATAGAATTTGGAAGTTGTTCCAGATTTATGATGTGATTCTATAATCAAACATATTCTTTTTAGAATATTACACAAGTTATCTAATAACTTTCAATTAGATATTAATATTGCCAAATCATCTTGTAATCAAGCATGATACAAAAAAACATGACGTTCATGAAAATCTTTTAAGTCATACTTAGATTTTATTTATGTTATTCATATCCATTTAGACTTTCTAAATAATATATCATGTTATATTAGATTCATTTACCGCACATGTTTCAATAATAAACATTCATTCCAAGGTTGTATGTCTTATTTCCTAAATCTTACAAGTAAAGCTCCATTCCAACTAAGAGTTAACTTTTAACTTATATGGAATGTTACTTTTTTTATGTTTTACAACATATATGATTTAGAAATTAAACATAATACTCCCACTAGCTTTTAGGAATACTATGAAATTATCTTATTTTAATTATAAATCAAAACATGAATTTAACAATTAAACATAAGAGTAATCTTCTAGATGCATGCATTTATCCATCCATGGATTATTGCACTTTGTACACTTCCAAAGATTTATTTGAATTCATAAACTCCTTTTGATTACTTATCGTCCTCGCTCAAGTAATCACTCAAGAAAGAGTTTTGATATTCCATTGTCAATTTCATAAATATGACAATCATAATCTTTATATATTTAATGTATTTAGAAAAGAATATTCAATCACAATTAATTGCTTAAGTGTGATTAATAATCTTGTCATAAGACATGCATTAAATACGTGCACAATTTTGTCCATATGATTTCTATACAAAGATTTAAACCACAAAGGTTACCTTATCTTTGAAGAAACTCATCTTCATTTTCTAGTCTAACTATTGAGATAAATCAAATTTCAAAATTGATTATCTTTATGGACATCATCTTAATCAGTCATAGCATGTGTACTTTACCCAATTTCATATTTGGTAATGTATCACAATGATTATCAGGTTTACAATAATCCTGTAAATCATATCCCTCAGCATATTAATCAAATATCTGAGATATATTGCTATTCTATGAATGATAATTCCATCATCTTAAGATTTAACATTTAAATGTCAAACTTTATTATCATGTTGAGATTTAACATTAAAATGTCAAACTTAATCATGATATTTACTAGTGTATTTTAGAAGATTATGTATCTTGTAATTTTATCTTTTAAAGATCAAAACTCCCACTTGCTTTTAGTAATTTAAAGACTATCTTTAAATACTTAGCAAATAAAGCAACAATACAATGTTCTCTTTTAAGATATTACAAATACATATTGACAGTTTCTGACTTTACTTTGTTAATAACCTCTCTATAAGCAGTTGAACAAATTCAGAACTTCAATTTAAGACTTAATGTAATTGATTACATTCATCACATTCCATCATATGATAATGTCTTATTAATCTTCTAGGTTGGAGTTTTATTAAGTATGTCAAAGTCATACTCAATATTCTAACCTTGATAACTTTTAGAAGAAAAGAAATTATAGTTATCTTTAATCAAACAATATAACAAGAGTTTGATTTTCCTAACTGAACATACCATAAACATTTGGTATTTCATTAGTTTTAATATTGTTAGACAATCTAACAATATTTGAGATAACCATATTTCTCTTGGCTTGTCTATTTACCAACTAAGTCATTTTAATGGTATAATAGTATTTTCAAGCCAATTACATGTTTTATAACACAAGTACTTTTGACAAAGTCACTTCATGTCCATGTCTCTACAAGAAAACATAAACTGTTATAATCCCATTATACATTATAAGTCATTTAATAATTCAATGACTTCATATATATGTCTTAATTAAAAAACATAACAAGATAACGTCTTACTTTATTATAAGTTTTGTAACAATTAAAAGACTTTATGTTTATATCTTTACAATGAAACATAAACATGTTTAACTAAAATAATTATGAACACCATCTTTTGGTTTCAATAATAATTTCAAGTTAATTTATTACTTCGCAATAATGTAAATAACATTATTTCTTCATTGATTTATGTCATTCCAAGAACACATAAATATTCAGTTTGAAGCAGCATTAGATTACTTTATTAATTTATGTCATTCCATGAATTCATAAATATAAAAATTAAAGTACTCTTGATATCATATTGACACATGTTCTAATAGGTATCTAATTTAGAAACTGCAAATTCTCATAGTTCAATTACATCAGTTGACCTGCTAGTAATGAAAATATGAAATTCACCTTGTTGTTGCAATCTAGCTAAGCTCTCACATAACATAAATTGTAACACCAAGTGTTTCTTGAATTAGATTAGTATAATTCATATTAGAACGTTATTCTCTTACCTTGCAATCAAGAGAATGCAGTCAAGAGAATCCGTTAAATCATATCTTTATGAGTTGTTTCTTGCACACATTAAATATAACATTTCTCCCACTTGTGCATGGAACAACCTCATATAGTTGATAAACAACACGCCATGCATTTGTTTATGTGATCAATATGATTGTGTCATAGATTTTAGCATAACAAGTAGTTATAGAATAACAATGTCTAGTAAGGAAACGTACAAGACTATACTTAAAAGTATGAGTGTCTACACATGAAAGTAATTATCTTTAGCTACCAAGATGTCAAAGCTTGTAATGAATTAAAGATCATTACAATAATTCCTTATTCAGTAATAAGTACACAATACTCCCACTGAATTTGGCAACATTGTAAATGTTTCATATCCAGTGAAAGAAAATAGTGTGCTTTTAACTTTCCTACACCTTTGAATGTCCATACGTAACAATAACTTATGCACTACAGAGTGTATCCTACTATGTAAATGATGGACTATCTACCAAATGCTTATAACTTGAAAATTTGGGCATGCAATTTCTTCCTTAACAGGTCTACCATCCTACAATGTATGTAGAACCTTTTAATTAGTCAAAACAACTAGTTTATCTTTTAACATTTTGCGGTAATTTTTCTAGCTTCTAATAACTCATAAAATGTCATACATAATTTTCTGTTAACCAAATATCATATTTGTTACTAAGAATTTAATCACCGAATGAGGATGATGAAATACCTATGGAAAATATTCGCAATTTTCTTAACTATTAAAAATTTGCTATGAGTTATATTAGAATTTAGATATATCTAATATTCCTATTATCCTTTTTCATTCATGAAAAGAAATAGGATTGTATCTCACTCTTCTTTCATAGAAAGGAGACTTCTTTTGTCTTTTTAGTAAATATTTCTTAATCAAACATTTGTTTGAAAACAGAACGAGATAAATTTACCAAAGCCCAAAGTGCATTTACGGTTTTAACGTTGCATTAATACATTAAAACGAACTACAAAATTCAATTTCAGTATTTTCGATAATTAGATCTTTAAGAAAATAAAATACCCATTGGTAAATATTCATATAAACCGCAGTATTTTCTTAAACCTAGGATCCAAATTGACATAGTACCATTACATCAGTTGATCTGTTAGTAATGATAGTATTCAACAAGGTAATTGTCGAACAATAATTGCCAATATCATATTGCAATTCCTAGATCATTATGGGATTTACATTCACGAAACCTTTGTAATGTAAGCATGTTTCATCCCCATCTTAATGCCTTGATTCCAAGCTCTCACTTCCTACTCAATTTAAGTTGTCTAACTTAAAAACTGCAAAATCATAAATCCATTACATCAGTTGATCTGCTAGCAATGAAATTATGAAATTTACCTCTCCATTGCAATCTAGCCAAGCTCTCACATGACATAAACTACAACTTCAAGTGTTCTTAATTAGATGGCATTCGACTTAATTTTATAAGGATATTAATTTTGACGTGTAATCAAAATGTATGAAGAAGCATGCATACAACTTCATAACATTGGTTTTATAAAACAATTTTATTACCAATTCACTAAGAGTAAAATAGAAAAGTTTTGATTGAGGTATCGGGTTCACCAATTAAAGAATTACCAACAATTATCGTCCACTTATATCGTACTTTTGCATAAGCCCTAAAGCTTAGTGTTTCGGATAATCATTGTGGAATTGTGGTCAATTCACCCTTAAAATGACATTGTACATGTAATGGTTGTTCGGTAAGTCTAATTTACACACAAACGAGCGGAAAGACAGAGTGTTGTCTCTCTAAGGCCATAATTTAATGCGAAACCAACCTTATACTCATCTTTTAGTGTGTAAACTTCGGTCGAGCCTAGTTAACCATTACGTACAAAAACATCAATTAATAAACCTTTGAAATTTTGACTTTTAAAACAAAAACAATTTTGCCATTTATCTAGTCCATATTATTTTCTATTAAAAAATTACCCTTTTTCGTTTATAAACATGTCTCACATAATAATAAACAAAAAACAAGTAATACATAATAAAAAATAAACAACCAAATAAACATATACATAACATAACAATTAAATATGTATAAACATGTAGCCACATGCAAATTTTATTCAATAGCCCTATTAATAATCAAGTCTAGGTGTATAATGCATTTATTCAATTAAGGCTTTCTTCTTCAATGGAAAAAGAGCCACATACATCGATAAATCGATTGCGTAAGCCAAAACTAAATAAACACCACATAGCACGTAATTGATTACTTAATATTGGAGTCTTCCCCAATTCGACATCTATTAATAAATTTACATGTTCCGATATAACTTAACATTTAATTTATATATCCAATTTAAACCATTTAAAACAACACACAATTAAATCCATGCAAATATGCACTTTTCATGGATTATGCTTAACGATTAACATATTGCACCAAGATCATTTACTAAAACGCATAACCAATTACATGACATCCTAGGGTTTCTAATCATATTAAAAAATCAAAACCAAAACCCTAAATATCTAATAAGGTCAATCGACCTAAATAAACAAATAGGGTTAGGAATATGAAAACCCTAAAACATGTAATTAAACGAATCAAAATTCAATTTTTATGCGTTTCGATAATTAATCACACATTATAACGGCTCATGATGCCACTGTTGGAATTAAATAATCATGACATGCATATAAATAAACCATTAACATCAAGTAAACAAATGAGGAAGCGTTATAACTAGATCGTATAACATGTAATTAATTAATCAATAATAAATAGTAAACGCGCCTTTGTGATTCTAGCCCAAACAAGAATCAATTAAAAGCAATCTTCAACTTAAGAACCCTAAATAGGGTTTATGTGGATGGTAAGAATAACCCCTTACCTTTTTTTGTTATTCAGTCCAAGATATAACCAATAGTGTGGTTATATCACGTTCTTGTACACACGTACTAATTCAAGTAAAAGGTTATGCAAGTAATTAAAACACAAAATGATTTTAGGTTTATAAAAATCGAATCCCTTTTTAAAAGGGTTTGATGGATCGATTATAGAGACAAGAAAAGAAGGAGAGAAAAACACCAAGAACTATGTGTACAAGAGATGAGAAACAATGAATCTTGGGTTTGTATTTATAGTGTATGATTACTTGGAGTCCAAGGCACAAAGGAGGTGCCCCCTTTGTCTTGGTCGATTGGTTTAGGAACTCCCTTAGGGATTCCGGAACCCTTTTGACTTGCCAATAATTCATACAATAAACTTTCCTTATTTTTGTCTAACGGTCGTTAGCCATTATCCGTTAAATACTAACTGTCGTTACTCGTTTTGTGTTTATTAATAATTATATATAACATTTATAAATAATTATTCATTTACTCTTCATACGTAAAGTGTGAAATCCCGTGATCTCGAGTTCGATCCTAACACACCAGTATTAATTTATGTTCATAAACTAACATTTGTCTCCTACATTCCCACACCATATCTTCAAAACATTCCCTTTACAACATTCCCATCCAACCACTTAGAATCCTCCACATCTTCATCTTCCTAATCCAACCTTTCATTTCAAATACAAATAAACCTTCCCCACGAAACACCTCATGTTAGGTCACCATTTTATAAACACAAGTATAAGAAATAAGATGAGAATAAGAGATGGTTGATTATAAGATTATGAAGTGTGAAAGAACTAAAGTTTCATTAAGATATTCAAATAACCAACAAGTATTATGATACCATAAGCATGGTATATATAGGGGAGGAGTAGGGCAACACTCCCTTCCTCCCTCATGCATCAAAATTCGTAGGCTTAAAAGCCTTATGGGCTTTTACATGTTGCCCATTAACTAAAACATAAACATAAATAATACTTAAGCAACCTGTTACAAAATGTAATGACCGAGACTTGACTAAATACAAAAGTATGATCCCAACAATCTCCCCCTAAGGGTCGGTCATCACGGTTGCTTGACGTCTTTATCTTTGTTGTTGACTTGTGACATGTAAAACTTTAGACGTCTTCAAAAAATGTTGTATAATGAATGTACTTTGCTCTAAGTCTTTGTTCTTTGGTGATGATGTTGTGATTAGGTTATGAAGTAGTCTGCCGTTCGTCACTCCTGCATCTGTGGTTGTTGTCCGTCATTCCAACATGCTCATACATCTTTGGACTTAGTCTTTCATGTGCACGAAGTTCCTTTTCATACTGTAAGATCTTTAGTCTTTATACTTTGCAGATTCTTCCTATTTGGCGTAGAATCTTTCTTTGAACTTTGTGGTGCATAGATCTTTGGGGGAGCTTTCATTTGCTTCAAGATGTATGTATGAGCATGCTGGAATCTACCATCATGGAGGTGATATACCTGCAGATAAACAGTTAGCAATAAACAACCGGTACTTACAGATAAGGAATTAGAGCTTGTCAACAGCATATTGTGAAGACTCCTTCTAATCCTTATCCAGGCCGTTCCTATATCAGATACTCCCAAAGGAGCTTACGAGACCTACTAAGTAGCTCAATGACTGGGTGAGTCGCTGGGGATCACTCCACGACTGTAGACCGCTAAAGAACCACCGCGAACACTAAGCGTAACCCTTGTGGGGTTACCGAAGTGACCTGCTATCAGGGCTGTTTGATGTTGACCCTGGCAGGTATTTCCGTTCAATCATTGAGAAATACATAAGTAATTCTCTCATAAACGTTCTCGGCAGATTGCTAAGATCTGTGAAGGACTCGATAATTTACAGCTGGTGTCCATTGATGTAGAATACCAGTTGTAGAAATACTAAGTGTTCCTAAGAGATCTTAGATGTATCTCATGGCTCTAGACTCGATAAGTGCACACTTAGGTTTCCTATATGGAGACTAGGGAGGGGTCTCCTGCTTCAATATCAACTATCTCTAAGAGATAAGTCGATAGATTACACTGGTTCCCTGTGAGAATGAAACAAGTTCTTTTAAGAGAACTTGAGTGGTTAAGAAGGTTTAGTGCATTGCGTCACTAGGTCCATGACGACTTTATCTTCAATACCGGAGTTGCCTTAACAACAAACAGTAGCATATGAGTTGAACCCGGTGTCTGCCCTAAGGTTGAACATATGGAGGGCTATTTCTTTTCACCCTTTTCTTTATTATTCTTTTTAATTCTTCAACTCCTTCTTTCCCTTTCATTCTTTTCTCCTTTTTTCGTATCGTACCTAAGGACTTCTAATTCTAATTCTAACTATGGGTGATGTCCTTAGGTAGATCCCTCCGGCTCTGGCGGATCATAGGACGGTTTTTCCTATCTTAATCACCTTATGACTCCTTGATTAACCGTCAGAAGCCAAGAAACCTTTGATTTAAAATCTCTCAAAGTGTTTATGATAATCAAATATTTTGGTTAACACTTTGAGAGTTTTGTGTATACTTTCGAAGGGCTCCCCCTTCACATGTGCTCATAAGTATTTAATAAATTTGCACATGCGGGAGGAGCAAGCATTTTTAATTGATCCACTTTCAGTGAACAAGACCGATTCGAGACACGCTTACATCACTAGTTAGACTAGCTTGAAGTTATTACCCGGCCTGGTCAAGTTCACAGAAAGTTTCTCGAGATGGTACATTTCTACTAGGACAAATCCTTTTCGAGACACGCTTACGTGGCTAGTTAAAGAGTTCCATTGTCAGCTTTTAGGTGACAACTAGCTCTAGTAACTAACTTGATGTTATTACCCGTCGAGGATAAGTCTTTTCGAGATTACTAACTTTTATTGTCTCGTCAATTCCTGGGTAAATTCTGAGTCTAGCTGGCACAAGATACAACTTTTAGCCTTTTGACTACTTATATTTTAATCTCTTTTCCATTTTCTCCCCCTCAAAAATAGCATATAAAATGATGTTTTTGACAATCTTTTAGATTAAAATATGCCCTTTTTGAGTCTTATGGGGAGATTCACCAAGAACTTTTGATTGTAGAACAAAGTATTTTTGTTTTGACAAGTGCTCCCCCTCAACAAGTGATTAGGTCTTATTGAGGTGAAATACTTGTCCTTTTGAGCAGAATTATGAAAAACTTAAAGTATTTGATTAATCCTACTCAAAAGTAAGAAGCCTTCACTCCTTAGATTAGGATTGAGGCACTGATGCGTACCTCAGGGTCCTTTCTTTTCAAGTTCGGGTTGTACACTGTAATGCGTGCACAAGCCAATATGAAGAATAGTATTGACAAATCAAATCAAGTTCTTACAAATTTCTACCATTCTGGTCTCTGAAACGTCAACACCGAAAATCCTGGTCTGTCTCCTACATAGCTTTCCAATCTCCTTATCTGATCCCTACGCTTCAACCGGTTCTCAATCCTTGTAATGAATCTGCGAGCTTGTCTGGCCTCATCGGTGTTCCACCTTTTGGATTTGTGCAGTGCTATGTCATCTAATTTGCCTTTGATTCCATCTCTGACGAACTTCAGGGTTTCATCACAGAACTTTTGGATCTCGTCATAGGCCATGAAGCAGTTTCGACCATTGACACTGCGGTATGTGAACCCAAATGCCGGATGCTTGATCAAGGTGTATTGAGGTAGGTGTTGAAGGTTGGGGATGTTGAAAAGGTTAGGTTTGGTGAGATTAGGCTTCTTCTGATAACTTTCCACTCCCAGTTGAAGATCTTCTACTCTTTCTCTGATGACTATTTGTCTGATGAAGATTAGGAGAGCTGTGATAAAGGCAAGCTGCATTGGTTTGGGTAAGTTGCAAAGCTTTCCTTGAACTTTGAGCAGATACATATCTTCGATGTCGTTGAGGAGTAATCGAGGAAAGTCTGACTCGGAAATCTCGTATCTTGTTCATCAAGTCTTTTGAGTATTATTTTGCTGAGAAAGGAGTACCCAAAGTGAGTGACTGTCGAAATGAACTGGATCGAGACAATCTTCAACTCACTTGTCACATTACCCATAGTCTGATTGATTCTGTTGCTTCGATAATACTGTGCCCGGTTATCTGGCCAATGATGTATTCCATAGAGTGCGTTCCGGTCATAGTCAACAACTTTATCGATGAACAAGTCGGAGGCTTCTTCTTCGATGGCGTTGTTGAGGTATCTTGCTGCAGGAATGGAGAAGGTAAGTGATGTGGCGTACTTCTTTTCTATCTTGCTGCCGTGTTGTAGAAATTCCAAGTCGTTGTTGAAGAAGAACTTGTAAGGAATTTCTCTTGTTTTGGCTTTCCAACCAAGGGTAGAGGTTTGGTCCAGTCAGTGTAGTAAGGCCCTTTCTTCTTTGAGTAGTAATCAATGTTGGACTCGGGATTTAGCCAGTCGATGTCATTAGACATTGCTGGGGCTATGTTTTCCAGGTGATATTCGAGTTCAACAGAGTTGGCCGAGCGGTCTTTCAATAAGTTGAATGCAGCATTCTTTATCCTTCTCAGCTCCTTTTTGCTCATATTTTTTAAACCATAGTCTCGTTGCAGAAGTTGTGCATATTCCACTGTGTGACCCTCTTGTGGTGATTGATCTTCTGCTAGAGGTGGTTCAGCTTTAACCATTTCATCAAACCAAGAATATTCAGCTGTTTTGTCTTCGTCCAGCCACTTAAGGATCCTTTTAGGTTTCTTTGGTTCGGTGCTTTTCGAAGAGGTTTCAGGTTTATGCTGATGATGTTTTCTTTTCTTCTCTTTCTTCTTTGGTGATGGTTCTGGTATGTCGTCTGGCTGAGGGAAGTCATTTCCGCCGGTGTACTCAAAATGATCATGGGCTTTAGGACCGGAACCCGATGCCTTTGGTTGTTGAGTGGATGTAGTGGTAGTATGAGTTATGACCGGTTGCTTGTGTTGAGATGAGGGTCCTTCAGCTTGTTTTTGTTTCTTAGCCTGTGAGTTAGGATCCTTGTCATCATCATCTCTTTGACGTTTCAGTTTGTCGGCCTCAGTGCTGCAGGACTCTTTAGACATCTTGGCTTTTTAAGCTTCCAGGACTTTATTTTCATCAGGTGACAAGGTGAATTTACTTGCCAATTTGTCTAAGAGCTGGGTTTCTAATTCGTCCAATGACAACTCTGGTTATGGTAGAGTTGTTTTGTCTGCTCGAAGAGTGAATGAGGTAGATCTGATCACTTTCTTGACAGCTTGTTCTATAAACTTGGTGAGTTCATCTCTCATTGGTGCCAGTAAATCTTTCAATTCTGCAACTAAGTGTTGTTCCATATACTGATGTGCTTGAGCAGCCAATGTAACTTCCATGTTTTCTTGTACATCCTTAGCTAAGAAGGTATCTACCTTTTCTTGCAGTTCTTGGACATTCGTATTTATCTTTGTCAATTCAGCAACTTGACTTGCTAGTGATTCTACTTGAGCTTCTAGTTTGCTTTTCTTCTTTTCATGAACTCTCCTTACAGCCTTCTTTATCAATTTAGATGCAGCAGAGGCTTTTGTACTTGTGGGTTTCTTGATTGATTCGTCATGTGTAGATTCAGATGCTGAAGGTGATGATTGTGAAGATTCAATGTGGGTGGATATGTCCTTATCATCTCCTCTTTGTGATTCTGGTTTATCCTTGGCATCAACTTTCTTTTCTTTGGCTGTCTCCTCCTGTAGTCTTTGCTCTTCAGCCAATCTGTCAGCTTCTGCCTTAAGCCTTAGTTATTCTGCTAATTTGGCTTCTTCTTCCTTTTGTTTCTTATTTTCTTCTTGAAGCCTTATTTCTTCGGCAAGTTTAGCTTCTTCTTCTTGTCTTTTCTTTGAGATTTCTTGAAGCCTACCATCTTCTGCAAGTTTGGCTGCCTCTTCAGCTTTTCTGCTTTCTTCCATACGAATTGCTTCTTCCAATTTGGCTTGTTCTAACTCCTCAAGCCTAGCCTCTTCAGCTTCTTGTTTTCCTTTTAGCTCTTCCTCTTGAGCCTTCTCTCTGATCTCCATCTCTTCCATGGTCAAAAGGTATGGAACATCAGTATCCATATGCTCCTCCTCGTCATCTTCTCCTCTTGCTGAAGCATTTAGCATTTCTACATCTGTAGGTGATACTGTGGGAGTTTCGTAGATAATCATAGCAACATTGGTTCCTGTATCTTGAGTTTGATCAACTGTAGTGGACTCAGGAATTCTGCTAGATCCGCCTGCTTCGTTTGCTTGAGTAAACATAGGAGGTGGAGGTTGATCAGCTTGGAAGGAGTCTATTTTGCTGTGGAGGAGACCTAAATTAAGAGCTCTTTCATTTTCTTCTTCCACTGAGAGGCCTATGTTAGAGTGAGCAACTTCTTGTTCAGCAGTCATTGGTTCCTTCAGCTTATCTTTCCTTAACCTTTCTTCTTCCAATTTAGTGTCTGCTTCAGTTAAAGGTGTTTGATTGAACGTTGTTGGGTATTCAGCATTTTCAGCAAATTCATCAATATTTCTGTCCCAATCTTCGAAAGACATGTCCAGATCATCAAGATCTTTAATATTTACCTCCTTGTCGATGTGTGCATAGGCTTCCCTATAAACTGGACCTTCATCGGATTCGGTTTCTGAGTCAGATGGTTTTGGAGAAGATGGTTGTGTGGGTTCAGGAATAGATTCAGGAACAGATTTCTTGACTGGAATTGTGAACTTTAGAGTTCCCCTTTTTGGCTTTTGTGCAGATTTGTTAGAACTTCCAGAGCTCCCAGACTTGCTACCTTTCTTCCCCTTTTTCTGCATGAACGAAGGTAGAATAACTTCGTCTAAGAATCCAACTTTGTCTTCCTTGAGAGCTTGAACGTAGTACTTGTAATTCTTATAATTTTTCACTTTATCATTCAAGAGACAATCGGGAAGTGTTTTTCCTTGCTTACGTGTGCTGGTATCAATTCTCTTAATCTGTCTGAGAGTGTCCTCATTTTTGAATGTGTTCTTAGCTTCATCATCCAGTCTTTGAGGAATGTCTTCATACTCACGAAGGAAGCTTTCAATGAGTAGTTTGGTGAAACGAATGAGTGGAATATTAGTAGTTTTGTGTTGTATGTGCCACAAAAAATCTTCCCAAATAATGCTAGCATAGTCCACCTTTTTGATGTTTGCCATAGCCCAGAAAAGTTTGAGATGTTGGAGTTTGGGGTGTTCGTGACCAGTATCTCTGCCAGATAATGACTTAGCAATAAGGATATACAAAGTTCTCCATGGTTATGGAAGAAATCTGATGTTGACCTTTGAGTGTCTAGTCACCACTTCTTCTGATTCATCGTAGCCAATATCCCGTAACCATTCTATCAACTCTTCCTCATTCGGTACTGGATCGTATTCTTCATCTGGGCCAAGTTCGGGTAAAACATTTCGAAGAGTGTTTATGTCCACAGTGACTTGTCTCTTATGAAGCATACAAGTAAAGGACTCTTCCCCAAGGTCCAGTTAAAGTGTTTGCCAAAATTGGTGTATGTAGAAGCAAGCAACTGATGCTGATTTGGTGACCAAGATTTTGTACGGGTGATAGAGGAGAGCATCCACAGCTACAATGCAAGAGGATTCATTGCACGTGATTTTGTTGAAGTTGATCCTTAAGTTGTTCTTTCCAATCTTTCTGGAGTAATTTTCGGGAAAGGTTTCTTCCCATGTGAGTTTTGGTTCAGGTTCTGGTCCATATGGAATGTCATCATGTTGTGCCATCTGAATAGATCATACACAAACACAAACATAGCAATGATATACTTTGTTAGCTCAGACATTCAATTACATGATTATGCATAACTGGATTGATCAGTGGGTGTTTTTGTGTTCAATAAATGTTGTTTTATGATGAACTTGTATGTTAGATGTTAAAACTTAGTGGAAACTTATAACAATCAAGTCACAACATGTATTAACAAATACAAGAGATTACACTTTTGAAAAAAATTACAACACTTAGACAAATTTTCATGAAATCAGACAATGTTACGCGTAAGATTGGAAATCCTATGCATAACATTTCTTATGCGTAAGAAATCATTTGATGCGTAAGATAACAAAAGCTACGCTTAACTTATATTTTACGCGTAAGTTCAAACTTTTGCGTAGGATTCATCTTATGCGTAGGAATGAATCTTATGTGTAAGAATGAAGCTTAGGCAAAGGTTTGAACCTTATGCGTAAGATATGACTTATGCGTAAATTTTGACTTATGCGTAAGATAATATCTTATGCGTAAGAAAAAAACTTATGCGTAAGAAATGATCTTTTGCGTAAACATTGTCTTATCCAAGACAAGTTTTTCAATTCTGTCGAATCTTACGCGTAAGATTTCATCTTACGCATAGGATGAGTAATCTTATGCATAGGATCGTCTGTTTGGAAAATCACCTTCGAAAAAACAATATCTTTCGATTCCTGAAAGTTTTTAAACACAACCACTGATCAAATCACTATCCAATACATCACAAAAGCTTAGAATCATAAACTTATGCGTAAACATGCATATACCAAATGTTTTGCGTAAGAACGCATGAACAACAAATCATAATAATTCAAAACATGATTCTGGGTGGGTAATGAGTTTAGGCGAGTGTTAGTAACATCCTAAGGAACAATTATACCAATTTATAACACTTTTTATCCATAAAATCAAAAAATCACACATGCTAGTGCGTATGAACCCTAAATCAAAAATTCTAGATCTATACTTGTTACTGAAACAATTAAGCCACTATAACATGATCCTAAACACCTTATAACAATATCCTAACCAATTAATCGTTTCAAAACATCCTAACACTAAAACGCCCAAATCGTACGAAAGAACCCTAATCTTGATTTTCAACCATTGATGATTCAGGGCACGATTGGAGTTTAGAAACATGTTAGGCATTAACTAATGATCATTTCCCACTAACAAATTCAAACAATAACACTCTAAATCTCTTGTTCCTATTTTACGCAAACCCTAAGTCCAATTTTGATGATTTTAAAACATTAGACCGTTAGATCTTTATGAAACTTAAAACCTTTGACTAGAAACATGATCAAAACATATTGGCACTTACAGATTTGAAGAACAACGATTAGATATGCAGTTTGATTGTAAGTCGTTGATTGGTTTAGTGGATGTAGTAAATGTGTTTAGCTGGGGCAGTAAATGCTAGGATCAAAAGGGTTTTGACTAAGTTTAATTCATGTTTGAACTATTGTCACTTTAAGTCCTTTAACCTTAACATTTGTATCAACAAGTATACATACTAGCTTACATTATAACTTTCGTTAACTACACCAAGTCTTAAAAAAGAACAACTTGTGGAATTCTACTCCCCCTCGACCTTAGACCGATGTCTTTCAAAATAGAAAATTTATTACAATGGTCAAGGAGAGTATCCCGAAAAAAACTTTTGAAGCATCACATTGATAAATAACTATTTTTTTGGTAAAAAATGCAAGTACGAAGTAAATATTTTGAGAAAATTTAAGAAATACTTTCCCTCCCCCTCAACACTTGTTTTTTATAGTAATTTTAGACGTTTTATAAAAAATAGTGTTGAAAAGAGTGGTATATACTTGCATTTTTTTTAAACAAAAATAAAATCTTTTTATGTTTTTGTTGGTTTTATGATTTTGTATTTTGTTTTAGGTAAAATATTTACAAAGATAGTTTTGATGTTTGACGATCATTTATGTTTTAAAAAACTATTCCAGATCTTCTGGAGTCAAACATCGCATACCAATTTGGTGAACTAGACTAGCAAACCTTGATGGTGCTAAGGCTCTGATAAGTAAGTCCGCCAATTGGTAGTCAGTTCCAACAAAATATAATTCGACGGTACCCTTTTCGACATGCTCTTTGATGAAATGATATCGGAGATCAATGTGTTTGGATTTGCAGTGATGAACGGTGTTGCAGGAAATGGCACTTTTGGAATCACAATAGACCGGAATCTTATTGAACAGGTAGCCATAATCCTTAAGTTGTGATCTCATCCAGATGACTTGAGCACAACAAGCAGACATATCTACATATTCAGATTCTGTTGACGACAGTGATGTGCAGTCCTGCTTCTTAGATTGCCATGACACAAGTTTATCTCCGAGAAACTGTAATCCACCAGATGTACTTTTGCGTGTGTCTAAGCATCCTGCATGATCAGCGTCTGAAAAAGCAATTAGTTCAAAACCAGAATCCTTCGGATACCAGATTCCCAAGTTAATGGTTCCCTTTATGTATCGAAGGATTCTTTTAGCCTCACTGAGGTGTTTTTCAGTTGGTTTGGACTGATAGCGAGAGCACATGTAGACAGCAAATACTATATCAGGTCTACTAGCTGTGAGATACATGAGTGACCCAATAATACTACGGTATTTGGTAGGGTCAACAGGTATCCCATGTAAGTCAGCATCTAGTTTTGTGGTATAGCCCATTAGTGTATTATAAGTATCACAACTCATCATTCCATGTTTCTTTAAAATTTCTAGAGCATATTTGGACTGATTTATAAAAATTCCACGAGGTGATTGATGAACTTGTAGTCCTAGAAAGAACGAAAGTTCACCCATCATGGACATTTCAAAATTATCTTTCATTAAATTTGCAAAATCATTAGAGTAACTTCTTTTTGTTGAAGCAAAAATAATGTCATCTACATAGATTTGAACAACTAGTAAGTCCACCCCATATGTTTTTGTAAATAGTGTTGGATCCACCGAACCTTTAGAAAATTTATTGGCCAGCAAGAAAGCAGATAGTTTGTCATACCACGCCCTTGGGGCTTGCTTAAGTCCGTAGAGTGCCTTTTTGAGTCGGTAAACGTGATTGGGACGCTCAGGATCAACGAAGCCGTCTGGTTGGCTTACATAAACTTCTTCACAGAGTTCTCTATTAAGAAATGCTGTTTTCACATCCATTTGATAAACAACCATGTTCCGATGTGCTGCATAGGCCAGAAAGATCCGAACAGCTTCATGTCTAGCCACTGGAGCAAAGGATTCTGCAAAATCAATTCCTTTTAGTTGGGAGTATCCTTTCGCTACCAGGCGTGATTTGTTACGTATGACTGTGCCTTCTGCATCTAGCTTATTTTTCCAAATCCATTTTAACCCGATGACATAGACTCCGTCAGGTCTTTCAACTAATCCCCATACTTCTAATCGTATGAATTGCTGAAATTCCTCTTGCATAGATTCAAACCAGTTATCATAAGTCATTGCTTCTTTGATGTTCTTAGGTTCTTCTAGATAAACTGTGAGTGCATAGATGCAATTTTCACCATCAGTGTGAAGTCGTTGTCTTGTCATTACAGGTGCATCTGGATGGCCAATAATATGAACTAGGGGATGATCTCGAGTCCATTTGTGTGTCGAAGGGTGTAGTTGATAAGTATCTCACATGTTAGCAGGATCTAAATTGCGTGTGGACGACTCAGCTACTTCAGGAAATGTTGGAGCCGGTGCAAACGGGTTAAAGAACGCATTAGGATCATACTCTGCGGGTCGTGGAACTGATTGTGGTGTAGGATCTTCAGCTGATTGTCGTGAGTTGGAAGCAGTTTGTTCTGCTGTTAATGGAGATGCAATTGGAGGACCGTCTTTCTCAACAGTTGAAGTAGTTTGTTGAGGTGAGTCAGGTACTTGAATATTTTCAGGTTGAGCAGCGAAATTGGGTGAGACCTCAGTAGAACGGTATTCAATTGTATCATCAAACAGTGGAGCAAACAAGGTTTCCAATTCTTTGCGGTTGAGAGGCAATGGTTTAGCCGAAGAGTCCGGAGAGTTAAGACGGTTGAATTAGGGTCCTAAGCTATTTTGCTCAGAAGCCATTTGTGTGAGTTCATCAAAATTAGCGTGAATAGTTTCTTGAATTTCTCTTGTTCGACGATTCCATATCCGAAAACCTTTAGAATTTTCACAGTATCCTACGAACACTCCGATGTCAGCCTTTGCTTTAAGTTTACCTAAATCATCACGATCATTATTCGGATAACAAAGTGCTCCAAATACATGAAAGTAATCGATGTTTGGTTTTCTTTTGTGAACAATTTGATAAGGTGTTTTGCGATGGCGTTTTGTGATCATGTAACGGTTTTGGGTGTAACATGCGGTTGAAACAGCTTCCGCCCATAAGTAATCTGGTAATTGAGCATTTATTAACATGGTTCTAGCAGCTTCCACTAACGTCCTGTTGCGTCTTTCAACAACTCCATTCTGTTCTGGGCTTCTAGGAATAGATGTTTGATGTTCAATTCCCACTTTCTCATAATATGACCGAAGTGTCTGATTCTTAAATTCTGTTCCATTGTCAGTTCTGACCATTCATACCGTGTTGCGTAACTGAACTTGAATTTTAGTGAGAAAGGTGATGATCATTGAAGGAGCTTGATCTTTACTTCGTAGAAAATAAACCCAAGTCCATCTGGAGTAATCATCCACAATTACAAGTATGTAGCGTTTACCGTTGATACTTTGAACACGTATCGGTCCACACAAATCCATATGAAGCAATTGTAAAACATGATTCGTACTGTGCTCAGATTTAGAAGGGAAATGAGCCCGAGTACTTTTTCCTTGTTCACAGGCTGAACATAAGTGATCTTTAATAAAACGGAATCTTGGAAAACCATCAACAAGTTTGTGACGAGCAAGTTCAGTCATAGTTTTGAAATTCAAGTGCGAAAGACGTTTATGCCACAACCAAGACTTAGTTGATTCTGCTTTGGAGAGAAGACATATCGGAGATGTAGCAATCGTATCTGACATTGATATTGTATAAAGATTAGAACCACGTGAGCCAGACATTAGATCATTTCCTTGTAAGTCACGAACGAAACAAGTTTTCTCACGAAATGCTACTTCTAGATCCCCATCACAAAATTGACCAACTGAAAAAAGGTTGTGTCCAAGGCCTTCCACATAATAAACACGACTGATTTCAATGTTCCCACTGACATAGTCACCATATCCCATGATTAAAGCGTAATGATCATTCCCGAATCTGACAGTACCAATGAAATTTGAAACAAAGTTGTTTAACAGTTTGAGATTGCCTGTCATATGTTGGGTGCATCCGCTATCAACAATCCAGAGAACAATCTGTACCACCTGCATCACAAGAAGACGGCAAGGATGGAACAGAAGTAAGGGTGGAACCCAAAGAAAGTGCGGGTTCCTGTTGGTTAGAAGCACATGTATTCAATAATTTAGGAATCCATTTAAAATCTGGTTTATATTATAACTAACGTTGCCAATTCCAACTAGTTCTTGCTTTATTTTTGGTGAATTCACTAGTAATGGGCGTGTTCCTAGATTTGTTCTCTTCAATTATGGGGTTAACTTCAACTTCATTAGAAACCGTAGATGGTGGTTTTCCTAATATAGACTTAGAGGCAGTAGTGGGCCTAGAAGGAATGCTTGTCCTACGTTCTTATGACGATTAAGAAGAGAATTAGCTATACATTTTGTTTGAACACCAGATGATACGCTTTTACGACAAAACACACAAGATGCATTAATATTCAAAACATTCAAAGGTTCATCATTCGTTACATTTAGATTTTGATTACAATTTGCCAGATTAGAATCTAAATCTGATGCAACATGAGTTTTATTCAAAGTCCTAAGTTGATCTTCTACTTCTTGAGCCTCTAGTGGTCCTCTTTTACGTTGCAAGATCCTATTCTTCTTGTTACTTTTTTGCTTGGGTCTGCTAACGCTATTAGTGGAGACTAGTCCTGTGGAAGTGGAGTTATCAACATTAGTGTTTTGAATAAAATTATCCTTAGTAGTTTTTTCTAATTGATACAATCCTGGTGCTATCACCATGGTGTCAACAAACTTTTCTTTTTGAAGTAGCTTAATTTTCTCTTTTAAATCAATGATGATGTGATTCTTATCCTGAATATCAGACTCAAGTAAACCATTGCAATATTTGATGTCATCGCGGTTTTGTTGCCATTCGACGTTTTCAATTTTTAAATCTGCAATTTCTTTCTCGTATTTGAGACACATACTTTTTAAAGACTCATTGTTTTTGCAAAGCTGACAAGAGTTTGAATTATTTTGACTTTGAAGTTGCAATTCTGTTTCAATACTTTGAGCTTGACACCATTCAAGCCTTTGTTTGAGTAGACAAATTTCTTTTGAAAATTGTTTTGTCACATCATCATTGTTTTTTCTCAACATGTCATTGTCATGTTTAAGTGTCACTATTTCCACATTCAACAAATTATTATCAACACAAAGATCATCCGTAAGCATAGAAGTACCAGATTTATAGAGATCATTCATGACAACAGACAAAATATCAGCATTGAGAACTTGTTCCAAGAGTCGATCAACATCATCTTTTAAAATTCTATTTCTTTGCTTTTGAACCAAAATCGCATTTTCAGTTGAGTTGAAAACATTTATCATTGTTTTGACTTCGTTTTGAAGTTCCTGTTCCCAACGTGTAGCACAGAGACGGAGGTGTTTGACAATTGGCAACATTTGTTTTTGAAAAATATCTCTCTTTTCTCGCTCGTAAGCAAATTGAAAAGTTTCAATTTTTATTTCAGAATTACGTTCAATTGTTTCCTCCAAAATTTTGATGTCTTCCATAAAAGTTTTGTAATAATTTAAGACACGAAAACTTTTTGGTAAATGTGTAACTTCACCAGAGGATGGTAAAGGACCATTTATTTGTGCTACAGTTTGGACAGGGGCCCAATTAGAAGATGAAACATATGACTCAGTGACATACTATGATTTCTCAGGTAATTCCTTTTGAGGAACAAAAGATTTAGAAATATGAGGAGCTTTTGAATAATCATATGGTTTCCAATATTCAACTTGACTCATTTTTGATCGACTCTCTTCTTCAAGTTCTTCCTCTTCCTCAGTATCATAAACAACAGTACGCACAATCGTATTATCAAGCATATGGTCCATACTGTAAATTTTAGGAATTTCTTTGAATGCTGTGTGAAGAAACATTGATTTGAAATCACCAAGTGTAAATCCTTTATCGGGTCTCGGTTTTAAAGTAAATTTCTGAATTGTTGTGACAGAGCCCCCGGTTTTGTAAACAACATTACGAAATTCTTTGAGTTGTTTTTCAAGATCAACAATCTCACCGATTAATTTATCTATATACTTCCTTTTTCGTATTTTATGTTCACAAAAATCCTTTTTGCAAATTGACAATT
Source organism: Artemisia argyi (assembly GCA_030686995.1). Classification (NCBI taxonomy): domain Eukaryota; kingdom Viridiplantae; phylum Streptophyta; class Magnoliopsida; order Asterales; family Asteraceae; genus Artemisia; species Artemisia argyi. The sequence continues at coordinate 70,812,598 of CM060694.1, read as the reverse complement.
CTGTTTCTGTTTTTGAAAGTACTTTTTGCAGTTGTTCAACTTGTATTTGAAGTTCACACTTTTCACTTTCTAGTTTTGAAACCAACTTTCCGTTTGACTCAATTAAATCTTGCATTTTATGTTGAAGATCTTGCTCTTTGTTGTAAGATTCTTGAAAAGCTTTTTCAAAACTTTTTGCGTGTTTAACCTTGTCTTCCTGATTTGAAAGTTTTATTTTATAACACTCAATATCTCTTGCAAGTGACGCATTTGTTTCTTTTAAGGCTTTGTTTTTCTCGTTGCATTTTATGATTTGCATTTGTTGAGCGTTCAGTTGTTTGGATAACAATATGAGGTCAGGGTCTTGATCAAACGATGGTGCATGTTGTTCTATATGATCATGTTTATCATTCTCAATAGGATCATCAAATGAAACAACTGTGTCATCATCAAATATGACAATTGTGCTTATTTGTTCATCTGCTTGAGAAGATGAAGATGAGTCAGATGGAACAACTTGCGCCATATCTGATTCAAAAGCAGAAGGTGAGGCTATGTCATGTATTAGGCATGCATTAAGGTCATGTACCTGAGACAAGCCGTCAGTGTCATACACTGGACCTGAATCATTAAACTGAAGTTCCTGCATGTTGGCCATAAGCATCACAGCTGCATTAGCTTCCAGATCTTCCATGTCATCGTCATTGTTCACATTTGCCGTGAAATTGTTCTCCTGCTCAGTGAAATGTCCATCTTTTTCATCTTGGAGAGCCATAAGTAATGCCTGCTTGTGAAACTTACTACCCCGAGTTCTCGGTTTAGGATATGCTGTCGCTATATGACCTTTTTCATTACAGTTATAACACCACACTGCATTCCCAGAGTTTGAGTTCCTAGTTTCAACTGGTTCAGACCTTTGCTGAGAAGGACCTGAGTTGTTCCTGAATCCTCCATTGTTATTAAACCTCTGACCATTCCCAAAATTTCCTGAAGAACCTCCTGAACCTGATCGACCAAAGTTACGATTCTGAATTTCAACCCTTCCATCATGTACAACAGCTTGATTCCTTGTGTTAGAAGATGAACGTTGACGGTTGTTTGTTTTGTTGGAGAATTTGCTAAAAGCACAAGCAATAAGAGCAAGTCTCTGATTCAACGTATTAAACTCATCATCGTCATCTTCATTGGAGTTCGAGTAATACACTGTATCATTGTTGTTGTATGGAACAAGTTGAGTAGAAGTATTCTGTGGAGATGAATCATAAGGAACCATTTGGTTTGAGGTAGAAGATTGTGGATAACTGAAGTAGTTTTGCTCTTGAACATATGCATGATTTGACATTGGTGGTAGAGCATAGTGAGATTGAGCTACGAGTGCCAAAGAATTTGGTGTTGGTGATGGTAAGTATCCTCCTCGAAGAGCTCGATCTTTTTCCACTTCAGGTTCATGGTGTTTCAGAAAATCATACAACAATCCATATGGTGCATCATGAAGATTTTTGGTTTGTCGAACGAATGTCACATATTTATGCCAATCTGGACCAAGACTACCGACGAATTTGGAGTTCACTGCGATCCTTGGTACTGTAATTTTGTGTCGTTCCAAATCATTTACCACATTAGTGAAACGATGATAGTAGGATTCAAGTGACTCTCCTGGTTCAATTGTGATGTTAGTGTATTCCATGTAGAGTTTGGATTCTATATCATCTTTGTTCAATTGAGTGCCTTCCATTAGGAGATGAACATGTTCCCACATAGCTTTGGCTGTTTTTTGAGCATCGACACTTCGATAAATTGGATTAGGTATTCCTTGAAGTATATAGGCCATTGCATACTCATCAGCTTCACGATGGGATTTCTGATCCTCTGTGAGTTGAGATTCTGGAACAGGTTTCTCTACAGGAGCACGTGGAGGATCAGCAGTTGGATCACCAATTTCAAGTCTTGTTGGCCACTCAAATGGTCCTTCAAGTATCACTTGTTTCAAGAATTTCCCATGAGGTTTCTTTAGTTCAAGAAATCGTAAGAATCGACTTGACCACTGAACATAGTTCCCAGGTGTTAGCATTGGAGGTGTTTCAAGTGATCCTGCCTCATGTCTGGATTGTTGAGTTGTAATAACTTCACACATTCTATCAAACCAGTGAGGTTGTTTGGAGGAAAACTGAGTGTTTTGTTGTGACATTTTATATGGTTGTTGTTGAGGAATGATTTGATGTTGTTGCATCATGAGATATTGTGGTTGTGGATTAAATGGTTGTTGATGAAAGTGTGATTGTGACGGTTGTTGATATGATTGTTGCTGATGGTATTGTTGTTGCTGATACTGCTGATGTTGTTGTTGCTGAGGATTAGAGAAGTAGTAATGTGGTGGTTGAGACATCTTAGAACACTTGTGTAATAATGGATCTTGTAGAAGATTGAAATGTATGTTCCTTTGGTTAAGATTTAAGAATCCTAAGGCAAAGATGAAATCTTACGCGTAACACTGAACTTATGCGTAGACTTCAAAGTTACGCGTAAAGGTTGATCTTAGGCGTAAACTTGTGAGTTATGCGTAAGATTTTCCTTATGCGTAAGTTTTAAGTTTATGCGTAAGAGTTTTATGCGTAAGGTTCAAAGACCAAACAAATCTTTCAAACTTATCCAAGCTTGAAAGATATCCGTAGTTGAAGTGTTCCACTAACTTATCCAAGCTAGGGAAGTACTGAGTCCCCGTAGCACGAAGAGAAGACCCTTGAAAAGAACTTATGCATATACTGAAGAAACTTACGCGTAAGATATAATCTTATGCGTAAGATCTAACTTCTGCGTAGAAACTTAGGCGTAGGAAATCAACTTCTGCGTAGGATCTAACTTCTGCGTAGAACTTATGCGTAGAATCCAATGTTATGCGTAGGAATGGGGTTTTTTGGCAAAACTTATGCGTAGACTGACCACAAAGTACTGTTGACAGCTATATTTTTGTACTATGCGAAAATCTTACGCGTAGGATGACCAGAAATTTGAAAAATCTCAAATTTTTTGAAGAAAAAACGCCTAGAAATAAGGTTCTTTTGATCAAGTAACTTCACCAACACTTAGAAAACACTAAATATGAAAGATTTAGCTGCCAAAAACACGTTTTCTAAAATCAAAGAAGCTATAAAACTTAATAAAATAGAAGAATAAGTAGAAAAACCTTAAAAGATCAAAACTTTATGCAAAATCTAAGCTTCTAATCACTATAACAACCTTAAAACTTGTCCAAGCTTCAAGATTTGAGTGAAAGAAAAAAAGAAACAAGCAAAAATATGAAGAAAAACCACCTAAATCCCACGTTAACAATAGAAACTTCACTTCAATCTCTATTAGGCGAATGATACCACTTGTTATGTCACCATTTTATAAACACAAGTATAAGAAATAAGATGAGAATAAGAGATGGTTGATTATAAGATTATGAAGAGTGAAAGAACTAAAGTTTCATTAAGATATTCAAATAACCAACAAGTATTATGATACCATAAGCATGGTATATATATGGGAGGAGTAGGGTAACACTCCCTTCCTCCTTCATGCATCAAAATTCGTGGGCTTAAAAGCCTTATGGGCTTTTACATGTTTCCCATTAACTAAAACATAACATAAATAATACTTAAGCAACCTATTACAAAATGTAATGACCGAGACTTGACTAAATACTAAAGTATGATCCCAACACCTCACCTCCGACATCCTTCTCATTTCATCAAATGGGTATTTCAAATTTGAAATCAAGCCATAGGCTTCCCATCACTATCACAATCCTATCTTATCCAACTCACTCTCTTATACCTCCAACAACTATATTTTCAAATTAAACACACTCCTCTGACAACCCTTTCCTCCCCCACATACTAGCCAACTCACTCCTCTCACAATTCAAATTTGAATCCTCCTCCAAGGCTCCCTATCCCATTAAATCTTATATTCCTTACACAATCCAACTCACCACCTTATCCCTTCACTTCTATTACAACACATGAGTAAATCCTTTTCAAATTCAAATTTAAATTTCAAACCAAGGCTTCAAAACAACACATCTAATCCACCTCACCCAAGTTCATCTCAACCATCCATCTCACTCAAACTCATCTCAACCCTTCATCTCACCCTCTTCTCCAAGGATGGAATATTGTTGGAACACGAAAAGTGTAAATCATTTGTTAGGGACTTCTATTTATATTTTATCATAGTATAGGGTATGTTGTATAATATTAAGTTGTATGCGACACAAGTTTACCATCGCGGAACTTGTAAATCCGCGATGGAGGCTTGGGTAAACGTTGGGTATATATACCCCCTACCAGGTGTGTGTTCTCTATCAATGATATGCAAGACTTTTGTTATCTCTCTCTCTCTCTCTCTCTCTCTTCTCTCTAGAGTGCTCACACCCACTTTTATACATTTAGATTAGTTGTAGACGTGATATTATTGGTACAACAATTGGTATCAAGAGCCAAATATGAATCGTTGTTTCTTGTAGTGATTGTTTTAGTGTTGTTTAATCTTCTCTTGTCTTTAGAAGATTTGTTTTTCTTGGTGTTCTTCACTTTCTCTCTCTAAAATAGCTTATGCTTCATACGTAGTGATTAGATTACTGATTTACGTGGTTAATCTTGTTATATGTATGTTAGGATAACTTATTTCTGAAAAAGAAAGAGTTTTTCATCATTATATTCATAGTTTCTAAGTATTTAGTGAAGATTTAGGCTGATTTTTGTGGTTTAAAGGTTTTTGAAAAAGTGTACTTTTTGCTCGTAAAAATATGGGTTAAGAATTTGTTCGCATGGTTTTGCTCGCATCGCAAGGGTTTAGGCCGCGATACAAGGGTTGTGGATTCCGCGATAGTTGTCTGTGATAAGAGTTTGTTTATGATACGAAAGAATTGGCTGTGATACTCATTGCAAAAGTTTTTGTTACCCACTATTTACGAAAGAAAACTCTGCTCGGATCGCATTGGATTTCTGCGATAGCTCTTGTATAAGTGTGATACTTCTAAGGCTCTGCGACATTGGATTTTATGAGACTTATTGACTCCTCCCAAACCAACCAGTCAACCGTGTGCAGCTGATAGGCCCACCTGGGAGAAAGTGCAAGTTAATATTGACCGTGGAAATATAAGGAAATCCCCGGGTCGTTAAGTCCCAACGAGATTGAAATTGTATTTGTAAACGATTAGGAGAGTGAGTGGTACTGAGGACAGTAACAAAGATGATTTGAGGGTTGATTATACTACTGATTGCTTGATATTTGGATAATATGAAATGATATAAACTATAACAGAAATACAAGTAAAAGCACAAATAAGAAAATCAGATAACAGACAGAGACAAGTGGTATTTAACAAGTTACAAACTACAGGGGGTAAAAGTGAAACTTTTGAAAACTTAAAATTAAAGAAAATGGAAAATGAAATTGAAATTATGAAAATGATTATTATAATATTTAATTACTATTTAATTAATTAAAACTATTTAAAATCTAATTTAAATTAACTAAAAATTACAAATACTACAAATTAAACTAAAAACTTATAAAAATAATTTCTAAACCTTAATAAGAACTTGAAGAAAGTATAAAAAATGAAAACAAATATTTTTGTCTTTTTATGAGTATTTTATTAATTAAAAACTATTTAATTTAATTAATCTAATTAAAATATTTTAAATGACTATTATTACTAAATTACCTTAGAAAATTATGATAAAATTTATAAAACTATTTAATCACTACAGGAATACTACAAAATTATAAAAACTTGCTAAAAGTTATATTTAAGCTAATTGACTAATTAATTAACTATTAATTATTTTAAGTCTAATTTAATTAAATTAAATAAGAAAATTGGAAAATGTGCAGTAGAATTTATGAAACTATTTTCTAAAAGTCTTAACTACTTTATAAAACTTAGGAAAAATATAAAATTCTAATTTTGTTAATTAAAATTAAAGAAATCTATTTAATTACTAATATTACGTATTTAATTATTTAAACTAGTTTTAAATCTAATAAATAGTAAACTGCTTAGGAAAAATCTAAGAAAATTATTTTAACTACTTAAAGGTACTAGGTAATTTATAAAATTATAAAATTGGAAAAGTGCTTATTAATAAGCTGAGATGAAAATTAATTAGATAATTTCTGTTAAATAGAAGTTATCACTATAATTAAAGTTTGCTTTTTCTGGTTTTTCTTTTATAAAACTACTAAAATACTTAAAATAAGAAACTTTTACAAAGACAACTACTTTAGAACCTCAGAATAAGCACTGTAAGTGCTTATTAGCTTATACAGTTGACTAATGTTGACCACACCAAGAAATGAGCTAATTTAGGTTATGTGGGGTCCACACTGGTTGAGTAAGGTTCACCTAAGTTACTTGAACTTATTTAAACTTGATGTGAAGAGATAAGCTCCTAGGATAAGCTAGAAAGCTAAAATAAGCAATTGCTTATTTGGTTTCTGACTCAGAAATGGGACAGAGTTTTGATGTGATTCTAGGTGGGGTCCACTGATCTAGAGGTCTAACTAAGGGTCAACTATTGAACCTGGGTAGGAGGGGGTTGTAAGAGCCTAATTATGGGATGTGGGACCCACTGGGTTAGCCACAGATCACCACCAAAGTTGGGTGGGTGGAATATGGTCTGAGTGCACAGGGTACTGAGTTGCCCTGCAGTCCACTTTCAGCTCTTGCACAAGCTTGAGAAAAATTTTTAAAAATCAAATAAGCTTAGATTCCTAGAGTTTAGGTGGTTGATTATAAGCACAAGAAATTTCAAGCTCTAAATTAGCTTCCTAAATTCTAGAAAAATCACCCAAGTTTTGAGAAATCTGAGAACAACACAATTTGACTTTTTGAATGATGAACTATCTTTGACTTTGATGAACTTCTGATTGATCCTACTTGTTTAATAAGATGTTATAAGCTAATATTAAGTTAAATTAAGCTAGGTTGTTAACTTATGAGATGATATGATGAAACTTGGACTCAAATTCCACCACAGTTAACTGTGGTGAAGAATTAAGTATGATTTTGACTTTTAACCAAATGAGACCTGAATATTTTTGTTTTTCTGAGCTAAAGTTACACTATATGACTTGTATAAACTAGAAATAACAACAATAACAAGCTGAGTCACACAGAACATGCAAATCCAAACACACCTTATACTAGACTGATTTGTGATTTTTTTTAAGTAAATGCTTACAAAGCTTTTCCCACTGATCCACAATGACTTATTATGTTATAAGAGATCTAAAGAAGTGCTAAGAAACAGAAAATTACCACAAATACACAAGATTACTTATTATGCTAAGTTGACTGTGAAACTTTGATATTTTAACAACTAGAAATTCCAACAAACAAGGTACCAATTTTATGTTATATTATCACTATCTAGGACTGAATAAGCATAAAGTAACTGAAAAAGCAAGTAATAATCAAAGCTATAGTATAAAGACAAATATGAGATTTTTGAAACTTACAAATTGCTTTCCTGCTCAAAATCAAGAACCAAGGACAATGAAACCTTTCCTAACATCCACCAATGGATACTAACCCAGGACCATCCACAATATGCCCTGCTCCAATGCTTTTCACCAAGAACCAACTAGTTTGACTTTCGTTGACCAAATTGATATTTATGGATTTTTTTTTTATCTTAGACTAATTAGTAAGTTACTAAAAGCTTATTTGAGCTTCTTGGGAGCTTATGTGTACTTATTGATCCTTACCATCTACTACAAACAACATTAAACTTTATTGAGAAATTTGAAATGAACTTGAAAATTGCACAACCTGAGATATGACTTAAGACTTGAATTTTATTATCACAAAAGTTGAGATTACACCTTAATTGACTAATACAAAGCTTAAAAACTTGAGAACTAACTGAAACAACAGATTACAAGTTTAACGAGACTATTTTTGCTAAATTAAACTATATATTTTTCTTCTGCTCTTCTCTTCCTTTTATAAGTCCACATTAGGGTTTCATGAAGTGCTCTGAGCATATCCCACTTCAATCATAGCCATCCAATGCTCTGAATTGATCCTGACCTTCAAATCTACTTTTGGCGCCAAAAGTCTCCAAGTTAACTTGGAGCCAACGTTCTGCAATTAAAGAATTGTGGAGTGTTGTGGAGGTGGCAGGAGACAATTGGGATGGTTTTTATGCAAGTTGGGACTGTATGGAAGAAAACAAAGGATAAAGTGAGGTTTGGAGAGAAATTTTGGTGTGGATAGCATTAAATGGGGTGTGGTTTGTCTGTGAGGTGGAAAGGAGGGTTAGGGGGAGTAGGGGGTGAGGTGGAGAGGTGAGGTGGTGGTGGAAATACCACCTGGTTTTGGGTGAAGCAGGTGTGGGAGAGGTGGAGCTACAGTGTTTCTGGTTTTGGCGGTTTGGGGTGGTCAACGGGGTCAAACCCCGTATTATATAAAATGGGTGTGTGGATTGGGCTGAGTTTTGGGCCAAGGAAAAATCAAAGGGGGTGGGCTGGGTATTGGTTTGGACTAGGCTTGGTTTGGATTTGGTTTTAATAACAAAAAGGGTCCGGTTGGTTGTGGTATTTAACAAGGACCAATTTTGTGATTTTTCCATTTAAAAATATCCAGGGATCTTTTCTGTAATTTCTCAAACTCCAGGGACCTTTTATGTAAATTTGGATTTTTTAAGGGACTATGGTTGTAATTTCTCAAAATGTTATCATAAGGACCAATTTTGTCATTTAAGAATAGTTCAAGGTTTATTTTATTAATTTCTCATTTTTAAAACCTTAAGGACTAATTTTGACATTTTTGAAACTTGAGGGACTAAAGTTGTCATTTTGTAATTTTTATCTTTAAAAGACTAAACTTGACAACTTATGAATCCCTAAGGACCTTTGATGATATTTTTCATGTTTTGATTTACCAGGGACTAGATTTGACAATTTTTGAAACTTGAGGGACTGAAACTGCCAATTATGCAAACTTTGTACGTTTTTCATCTGTTTTTGCATATTTTGCATTTGAAACATATAAAACACACTTCTAAGATATTTTAAGTATTATGATGCATATTTGAGTGTTTTTGTATGTTTTGGCAGTTCAGATTGGTATAAAATGATGAGTATTTAGACACTCATCACTTACTGTTACCCACCTTTTACGAAAGAAAACGTTGCCCAACTTTCACCAGAACTGCGATAGTTACTGTTCACAAGACTCTTCTGCGATACTTTGACCTAAAGACTTTTATAATTTGACAAATCCCTCAAAAAGATTTAAAATTAGTAAAAGACTTTGATCATTCTCATAGCACTATATTAATTCTCCAAACATTTAACCAACGCGACTCAAACAAACTAAAACACCTCACTTAAACAAAACAACATCTCATATCAAAGATCCATTATCACAATGTCTACTACTCAAGATGCATTGGCTGCAGGGAGTGATGCTAGACCTCCCATGTTGTATCGGGGAAACTATGTTCAATGGTCTTCAAGGTTCATGAATGTTATTATGGGCTACAAAGAACGTAAGTTGTTGATCAACTCCATCAAGAATGGACCGTATGTCCAGCTGAATGAGGGTAAGACACGACTACAAACTGAAGATGACTTAAGTCCAGCTAAACTTGCTCAATTTGAAGCTGAAATCCGTGCCAAAAACTTAATTCTGTATGGTCTAAGCAATGACATTTACAATGCCATTGATAGCAATCTTACTGCACATGATCTCTGGAAAGCCTTGGAAAGATTAATGAAAGGAGCAGACGTCGGTACTCAGACTCAACAAACTCAAGCTTTATTGAATTACCAATCCTTCAAGTAACTTACAGAAGAAAGTCTTGAAGATGCTTACATTCGATTCAACAAACTTATCAATGAAATGAACCATCATAAACTTAAACGATCAAACATTGAACACAATACCATGTTTCTCACAAACCTTCAACCAGAATGGAGACATTTCACTATTGCTATCCGACAAAACCAAGACTTAACTGCCAAAGATATCAACAACTTGTTTGACTTGCTGAAGCATAATCAGGTTGAAGTCAATGACATTCTTGATCAAAAAAGAAAAGAAAAGGAAAAAGAACTCAACACTCACATCCTATAAACCCCAGGTATGTCAAGCCAAATAACTCAACACTCACATCCTATAAACCCCAGGTATGTCAAGCATAAACTCATAACAATACCATAATAAGTAATACACCAATCTAAAACACTAAACATAACACAAAACCCTAATAAACCCTAAACTAAAACTTAAGTAGGATTATGTGCTTATCTGAACCTATATGCTTAGTTAAACTAGTAAGAATGTGTTCAAGGCTTAAGTAAGAGTATCTTTGGGTATATTAGGATATATTAGGACTATTAGGTTATAGAATAGAACCCTTAGAACTTAGATATAAACCCCCTAAGCCCTAAACCATAACTAGGTCATAGAAAACTAGAATTAGGTCTAAACCCACCCAAAACTTCCCCATAGGTCACTACCACTTAGTATAAGCCTTTAGGAATTTAGGAATAGTTATTAGATACCCTTAGGACACTAACTTAGGCACAAAACCATAGGATAAACCCTAGTCTCTCACTAAACCCACTTAGGTCATTTAGGTTATAAAACTAGGTCAAACCTTCCCAAAACTTCCCCATAGGTTACCCACACCTAGTATAAACCCTTTAGGTCTTAGGATTAGTCACTAGATATACTTAGGAACTTAAATTAGGCACTAAACCTTAGGAAAAACCTTAAACACATAATAAGTAGAAACTAGGTCTAAACTTAACTAAAACTTAGTAAAACCTAAACATAAGCACCTTAAACACCTCAACCTAGCACCCTAACACCTTAGTCATACCCAAGCACACATCCTAACACCTCTAAGCATACACACAAGTAGGTGCATCACCTACTTGGCTAATCCACCACTAATCACTACTAATCTACCCTAAACCTTCCCTAATCCACCACTAAACCACCCCTAATCACCCTAAACCACCCTTAAACCCACCAAGAAGCTTACAAGCACCTCCAAGCACCCAAGCAAGGAGGTGCATCACCTCCTTGTAAGCTACTTATCGCCCTTTCTCCCTAACCGCCTCACACGGCCTTTCTCCACCACAACCGGCCTACCCATCCCCCTAGTTACCACCCTAGCTCCTCCTTGTTATCACTAGACCTGCCACAACCCCCTAGCTCTACTTGCTCAGCCCTCCCCATGCACGAAACCTAGACAACCATTTCACCCAAAACCGCCCTATCGTGACTATAAATACCCCCTCCCCTCTCATTTCTTCTCCACACCTTTCCCCCTCCTCTCTACCTCATATTTCTGTAGTACTAAGCCTTTAGGAGCTTTTAGGAATGAGTAGCTAGGCCTTGGTTGAGTTGTGTTGAGGTTTGAAGTCGTACGAGGCCTAGCTACTCCTAAACTTAGTTCTAACCCACGTAAACCCCCTAGCCAAGTAAGTCTTACTTTTAGTTAGTATAGCTTTAATATAGTCTTAGGATAGATTTAGGATGCCTTACATAGCTTAGATAACCTTGCATGAGCCTAGAACCATTCTACTTGCTAGTTTACATTTTAAAACCCTAGATCGAGTCATATACTTGCATGCATGCTATAAGTAGTTAAATTAGGTCATACACTGGTTAAATATAACTTAGATAACTTAAAATAAGTAAAACATAGGCTAGAAAACTTAAATACTAGATAAAATACAAGTTACATGCATATTAGGACTAGTTTTGCAATAGTTTACATGCATAGGGGTATATATCATAAATTCCTGAAATTATAAAGTCTAGGGACTGTTTTTGACCTTTCCTAGAAGTTATAAGTAGTAAGGATTAGTTTTGCATAATATTAAAACCCTAGGATAGATAATAACATAAGTATAAACTAAAAGGACTAAAAACATAAATAGTATAAAGTTAAAGGTCTAAAATGGTAAATATAGAAAACTTAGGAGTCTTAGGTTAATATAGAAGTCTAGGGACTAGTTGTGTCAAATATAGATAGTTATTAGCATAAGTAATATAAGTAATATAAAACTTAGGGTAGAAAACGTAAATATATAAACTATAAGGGTAAAAAGTGAAAATATCATATAAGTATAAAACCTAAATAAAGTTAGAAGCATAACACAATACTAGGGAGTTTCATGCGAGGAGTACTATGTGGATATTTCATTTTTGACGAGTTTGTTGGGTTTACGAATTAAAGTGCCCTGGCTCCTCGAACGATTATTGCATATACTTCTGAGATATGATGGCCCGAACGGTGATATGATTATAACTAAACCCTAATAACAACATAACTCAATAATAGGGAGCTTTGTGTGAGGAGTATTAACTTCTGAATTATGATGGCCCGAACGGTATTATGTTGATAACATAATACAATAGTAGGGAGCTTCATGTGAGGAGTCATATACTTCTAAATTACAATGGCCTGAACGGTGTTATGTTATATCTAAAACATTAACAAACCTAAAAACAATAACTTAAGAAACATAAAACATGATAACTAAAAGCTTGACATACATACAAAACCAACAACAACACACTAGGATACGTGAGTAAGGCGGTCTAGTTCCCGAGTCACTATTTGCATTACTTAAATTACTCTACACCCAGGTGAGTCTTCATAGCCTTACATCTTTTTAAAGTTTCTCTCTAAATGCTTTTATAAACCCTGTAAGGGGGATACATGCAAAATGCTTTACGTAAAACCGAATACAAGTCTTTTTCTTTGGTTGTTTGCACGAGTAAACTAATTGCCACCACTACATAAACAAAATTCACGAATCTAATCGTTTGGAAGGTATTATCCAATCGAACGCGAATATAGTTGATAGATCTATTGGAGTTTGACAACTCCCGTTGGTATTAACACCCCACTAGGTGGTACCAATAAGTACTATATTTGAATCCACACAAGGTATAACTTTGGCAAGTTATCCTTCTATCCCCTCATGGTGGGTTTGCAGCTCACATGACCCAGATCGTTAAGGTGTGATTCATGAGCTTAGTGCAACCTACTAAACTCCTGATAATTGTGCATGCATCACAATTATCACAAAAACTTGCATTTTCCCAGATGGGTGTAATAACTGAACCCAAGGAACTTGTATTCACTAACCCCTAAACCTATGATTCTCACTCAACACCTAGTGTTGAGTTTTTGAGAATGTATTCTAGGTTTATTACTTCTATGGACCTATAGCGGAAGGAGGTACTGAACTCGGAAGACTTCTCATGGTTATCATTCAAACACCACCAACCTAACTATTAGATTTTTGGGACCTCAACAAAATAAAAGTATATCTTTTATAATTAAAACTTTGATAATTATGAATGATAACTAATTTTTCAAAAAGTCTTTTTTCGAGTCGTTTTCTATTACTGTATCTGTGATCCTATGAAGTAGTACCCCAAACACTTTATCCGCTGCAATCAGTGAAAAATGGGGGTGTTACAAATGTTGAGCTCAATAAAATTGTTCAAAACCTAGCACTTCTTGGAAAACAAATTCAAAGGTTCTTCACAAACGCCCAACAAACAACAATCTCAGAACCACCTCTGCACTAACTGCTTTGAACAAATGACAAGACATTCCACCTAGAGGAGAAGTTGTGCGTCCAGGTGTTCAGAGGAATGACAAGGTTGAAGTTGGTCAAGATTTACAGGAACCAAAGTGCTTTGGCTGTAGTCGACAAGGTCATTCTGCTAAGAATTTTCCTAATGGAAAAGTGTGTGACAGAACATACTACAGACAAAATATGATGTTGGCTGACATGGAAGAAAAGGGTAAAATTCTCAATGCTAAAGAAAATGATTTCATGATGGATATTGATGATGAAGGAGAACTGCTGGAAACAAACATGGTGTACATGGCCTCATTGGAAAAGGTAGATGTATTTGAAGCTCATGATGGTGATTCAACTCCTAGCTATGACACAGATGCTGAAGATGGTGACACTCTTGGAAACAAAGTACAAATCTTTAATGACTGTGATAATGATGATCTTGATGAATTTATACATGGTCACATTAGTACCACTAGCATGACAACTGAAGTTAGCACAAGTAGTGCAACATCTACAAATGCTACCCCTACGTTATCTGCTAATAGTACCAATAATAATCATGTATCAACAAGTCAAGATCATGTTGATATGCTTCAAACTATGCCACTATTCAAACACAGATTACAAATTATGCTAACTTGATAAAACTTGAACAAGATAAAAGTGCTTCCTTAGAAAAGAAAATCAAGGACATGTTGTACGAAGAGAAGTCTGAACGACCTTTAGTGCTAAAACGACAAATTCAAGATTTACAAGAAGAGATTTTTTCTTTTAAAAGAAATATCACAAGTTTTGAAAAAACCAAAAAGAATCTTGAAAATGAAGTTTCTAAACATAAAGAAGAGAAAGCTAATTGTATTCAACGATTAACTAAAGCTGAACTGAAAATTCGCACTACCGGTCAGACTCCTCAGACTATGCACATGTATCTTCCCAAATCTGATCCCATTTTGGATCTAAGACCGGGACTTGGATTTTCTAACCCTTCTTATCTTGAAATGGTCAAGCGTAAAGCACCAAGTTTGTATAATTCTGACTATATGAGACGTGCCACATTCAAAGATTACATGTTTGTTCCAAAAGACATCTCAAACGAGGAAAACCAAAAACGGTTAATGGTCAAACAAAAGAAAACCAATTTCTCTTACTTTAGTGTTGATTATGGTGTGATTAATAAAGAAAATGCTCTTGAACGAAAACCAACTAATGCTATGAAACATGTGGATGTACCTATGGTCAATCCATATCACTCTAGCAATTATGAGAATTTAGAAGGAAAAACCTTTTGTCATCTCAGAAATCAAATAAGTCTATCGCTAAGAACTATTCATGAGAAGCAAGAATTCTTAACTGATGAACTTGTGAGATCTAATTCCTATGAAATAGATGTCTCGAAGGAAGTTAAGAAACAGATAAAACTATTTATCGAGCCTCTCGTGAAAAATATCAACGTTAAACATAAAGTCTTTGAAGAGACATTGATGACTGAAATGCTAAATGATTTGAAATACGTAACATCTCTTGAAGATGAATACGATCTTGTTTGCTTAAACTCGAACATTCAAAAGGAATATTTTCAAAATCAATTTGAATCAATCAAACCAGCATTTGCACTAAATGAGGAGAAAATTGCGACTTTAGAAAATCGACAAACGTCACTTAAAATGGAAAACCTTGTTTTAAAAGAGAGTCTAAAACAGTGTTTGCAAAAGAATGTTGAGTTGAACGAGGAATTGTCTTGTCAAAATGAAAAATTTGAAAACTCATTTGCCAAAATTGAAAAACAATCTTTGATATTCGAATCAAATTGGCAACGAAAGATTGAAGAAAATAAGTATGACAAGCTTTCCTACGAAAATTCTTTGAAACTAATCTTAAAAGAATGAGGAACTCAAATCTAAAGTGCTTGATTTGACAAAAACCAAGAATAATGAGTTTCCTTCAAAACGCCAGTTGGAGAATACAAATTTTTCATACTTTTCAAATGAACCAACATTTTTAGCATCTTCAAAGAGACAAACTCATGTTCTTGAGCCAAAACAAAAAGAGGTTTTAATTAATCCTCAAGTAATTGCTCCTGGTATGTACAATGTTGCTTCTACTTCTAAGTGTGAACCTTATGGTACAAATGATATGCTTTATAAGAAAGAATTAGAAAAAGCTAGGATGCAAGCATTACTTCGCAAGGATACACCTCTAGATGCACCAATGTGTTCTTTGACTCCTCCCCTAGTAGAAAAGAATCCTAAAGAGTCAAGGAATCACATGTCTAAGAACCGTAAGGAACAGAAATTAGTTCAACATGATCAATCTTCAAAATCTCCTAACAAAGATTTGCTTGTTGATCCAGGTCTAGAAACTACTTGTAGCAGGGAGAGACCACTTAAGAGTAATGCTTGGAAGACTAGAGCCTCTCAACCTCAAGTTGTAGACAAACCTAGATATTTTAATGCTTTCAATAAAAAACGCTCTAAGCGAATGGATGAATGTAATAACATTAAAATGCATGGATCTATTGCTTCTAATAGCATGAATGCTTGTTCCAATTTTGTTCCTCTTAATTCGGTTTCTGATAAATGTGTGCATGCTAATATGAATTGTGTGAACATGAATGCTAAGACCACTAGGACTAATACATCGAAGCCAAGAAATACTAAGCATCAACAACAAAAGCCAATGATTCCTAAGGGCAAGAATCTAGATCACTACGACACAAACCCTAGATTATGCTTTAAGTGGATTCCTACTGGAAGAGTGTTCAAACACGTAGGGTATAGATGGCAACCAGTTAAGAAGCAAGAATCACCTACTATGTCTCCTGTTTCTACATTTAATCCATTAGGTGTGCATTATTTATTGTCTAACTACGTGGAACCACTTTATCAGCGGATTCCCAATTTTCTGTGTCTTGCTTTGATGTGCAGCTTGTCCAAGTGTGCCTCTGGTACCTCGACTCAGGGTGCACCTGGCACATGACCGGGAACAGGGCAATGCTCAAGAACTTCGTGGCCAAATTCTTGGGTATAGTACGTTTTAGGAATGATCACGTAGCTAAAATCACCGGTTATGGAGATCTCATTCATGATAAGGTCACAATTCAACGTATATACTTTGTCGAAGGACTGGGTCACAACTTGTTTAGTATTGGTCAATTCTGTGATAGTGGTTTAGAGGTGGCATTTCGAAAACGTTCGTGTATTTTTCGAACCCTTGAAAGCGTTGATATTCTCAAAGGCTCCCGGGATTCGAATCTATACCAAATTGCACTTAAGGAAATAACATCACCAAAACCGATTTGTTTGCTTGCTAAAGCAACATCATCACAAGCCTGGCTATGGCATCGTCGCTTCTCTCATTTGAAATTCAGAACGATCAATGACCTTGCTTAACATAATTTCGTGAAAGGTTTACCAAAACTATCTTTCAAGAAAGACCATCTTTGTTCTGCTTGTGAATTGAGTAAAATGACACATGCAACACTCAAATTCGAACCTGAACCTAGTTCCGTTGCTCCTTTGCTTTTGTTACACGTGGATTTGTGTGGTCGCATGCGCGTCGTCAGCAGAAATGGGAATAAATATATTTTGGTTATTGTGGATGACTACTCACAATACACTTGAGTACATTTTCTTGCTTCTAAAGCCGAAACTCCGAGTGTCATCATCACGTTCATCAAAAGAATTCAAGTTGGTTTACAAGCTCAAGTCATATTTATTAGAACAGATAATGGAACGGAGTTCACGAATTAGATTCTTCAGAAGTTCTTCGATTCAATTGGCATTACTCATCAGAGATCTGTGGCTTACACTCCTCAACAAAATTGTGTAGTTGAAAGACAAAACCGTACCTTAGTTGAAGCTGCCAGAACAATGCTATCCTCCGCAAACCTACCATTAAACCTTTAGTTTGAAGCCGTATCAACCGCTTGTTTCGCACAAAACCGATCTATCATTAATAAATGATTCAACAAAACCCCATATCATATCCTTCACAAACGAAAACCCAATGTAAAATATCTCCGCACCTTTGGTTGTAGATGTTACCCACTCAATGATCGAGAAGATAATGGAGAGCTAAAAGAAAAAGTGGATGTCGGAACTTCCCTAGGATATTCCACACAATCAAGTGCTTATCGAGTTTATAATCACAGAACAAAGCTGATACAAGAAACAATCCATGTTCATTTCGATGAAGTAAAAGAAATGGATTCTGATCATGTATGTTCAGAACCCGTGCCAAAGACTATGACTTCTGAACAACACGGTTCAGGACTCACACCTAACCCCACATCATCAACACCAAAACTTAATCGTATTCAAAAGGAAGTGTTAGACGGACTGTTTGAAAACTTCTACGATGAATCATGTGGTGGAAACAAGATGAAAATGTCAACATTATCCGTTGCACCTCCGATTATCGGAGTTAGCAATCAAGAAGACATTCCATCTTCAGTATCCGGTTCATCAACAACTACTTATAAAGCTGCTGATGCCGTACCAGATACTTCTCCATCCACTAACATTCAAATAGAATGTTCACCAAACAATGTCACTCCAACCTCCCACACAAATGTTGATGATCAGATAACTACCAATGCATCGTTTAAAGAAGTAACTTTCATTAATCCATTTGCGACTCCTGAACATGAGGTCGGTGAACCTTCAGAGCCGCAAAACAACAATCCTTTAAACATGCAACAACATTACCAACCACATCCGTACAGAAGAAGTTGGACTCATGATCACCCTTTACACCAAATAATTGGACATCCTTCTCAACCTATTCAAACATGAAGTTCTACAGCTGATTTCTGTTTATACAATTCTTTCCTAAGTCGAACAGAACCCGCCAATGTCAAAGCAGCACTTGCAGAACCAGACTGGATCGTTGCAATGCAAGAAGAAATCAATCAATTTACATGGCATGGCGTTTGGCGAAGGGTTCCACGTCCTATTGGAAAACTTATAATTGCTTTGAAATGGATCTTGAAGAACAAACTTGATGAAGATGGTGATGTAATCCGGAAAAAGGCTCGCCTGGTTACCAAAGGTTACAATCAAGAGGAAGGAATTGATTTCGATGAATCTTTTGCACCGGTGGCTCGGATCAAAGCAATATGCTTATTTTTGGCTTATGCAGCTCACTAATCTTTCAACGTCTATCAAATGGACGTAAAAACGGCCTTTTTATATGGGGAGTTAGAAGAAGAGGTATATGTAAGCACCTCGTGCATGGTATAAAGTTCTTGACAAGGCCGTCTACGGACTCAAGCAAGCACCTCGTGCATGGTATAAAGTTCGGTTAGAGTATCTACTCAAGAACAAATTCATCAAAGGTTCAATCAATCCAACTTTATTTATAAGGTGTAAAGGTGATGATATTATGCTTGTCCAAATTTACGTCGATGATATTATTTTTGGATCTACAAATCCTAAGTATTGCAAAAAGTTTGAAAAAATCATGCGACAGAAATTTGAGATGAGCATGATGGGGGAACTTAAATTCTTCTTGGGTCTAGAAATCAAACAATCTCATAGTGGTATCTTTATCCATCAGCACAAATACACCATGGATATCTTGAAGAAGTTTGGAATGGATAAATCTGACTCCATTAGTACTCCTATGCTTCACAAACATAAACTAGATGAAGGTAAATCAGGAAAACTAGTTGATCCTACAAAATATCGTAGTATGATTGGTTCACTTCTGTATCTCACATCTAGTCGGCCAGATATTCAATTTGCCGTCTGCATGTGTGCCTGTTACCAATCCATACCAATGGAAAAACACCTCACTACTGTCAAACGGATCTTTCGGTACCTAAAAGGAACAATTCACGTATGCCTTGTGTATCCAAAAGACTCCGGTTTTGAACTTATTGCCTATTCAGATGCAGATTATGCAGGATGTCAAATTGATTGCAAAAGTACTTCTGGATCTGCTCAATTCTTGGGGGAGAAATTAATCAGTTGGTCTACAAAGAAATAAAATCATATTGCACTTTCCACTGCTGAAGCTGAATATATTTCCCTCTCTGGATGTTGTGCACAAGTATTATGGATGAAAACACAATTGACGGACTATGGTTTCTTCTACGACAAAATCCCAATTTATTGTGATTCGAAAAGTGGCATTGTCATCTCTTGTAACTCGGTACTGCACTCAAGAATGAAGCACATCGCAGTCAGATATCATTTTATCAAGGAGCATGTAGAAAAGCGGACAGTGGAATTGTACTTTGAAAACTGACTACCAAATTGCCGACTTCTTCACAAAATCTTTGCCTCCCGAGAGATTTGAATACCTCCGACAACGGTTAGGCATGGCAAGTATTCATGATGATCATGATAAGGAAACTCTAAAGGTCAAAGCAGTAAACAATGTAGCAGACATCACACGTACATCTGGTAACTCAAAACGGTAATTATTCAAACATAATGGTTGTTGATCACATCACAGATCAACACCCGTAACCAAAGAAAGGACCCTGAACGTACGCCTCAGTGTGTCAATCCTTAAGAAAAGAAGAGAAATCTTCTTATTATTATGAGCAAAATCTGTACAAGATTCTACAAAAAGATTTTTTTTTAAAACCTTTTTATAAAATTTTTTGCTCATGATAATCAAATCTTGAGAATAGCTCGAGTAAGAATAAAACTTTCAAAAACAATGCTTCACCTCATCAATAGATCAAAAATAGTTTAAAAAGCATTAAGCTATTGCGATACCAAATCCGCGATACCAGATATTGCGAAGCTTTTTCACCCACTTAAACTAAATGTTACTCTGCCCAAATTTTTTAAAATCTATGCAAGACTTTTATAATTCTTATATTTATATAAAGTTTTTCAAACATTTTATTAAATTTTGACTAAGTAACAAACACTGATCAAACATTCTTTCTCAAATTAAGTTTCTCAATTTGTTTTCATCAAATACAAGTATTTTCAGTTGTTAAGAAATCTTACGCTCATGCAACAAAATTTTCTGTGAAAGGTTTTATTTCCAAAAACAAGTGTTCTAGTTTAACTATAAAACTTTTGTTTGAATACAAGTTGATACTTTTTCCCAAAGCTTCAAAAGGGTTATATAAACGTATTTTTTAAAGCATGAGCATTATAAAACAACGTTTAATCTATACCTTTAACAATTTTTGAAAGAGTATCACAAATCAACAATTTTTTTGGTGAGGAAAATAAAAACAGAAAGAGAGAATAAAATCGCATGTGAAAAGAAAAGAGCATGTGCTTATGCTACAAAAGCAAGAAAGCATAAGAAAAGAAAAAGAAAATAAAATATGCTCGAAAAAGAAATGCCAGAGCATATAAAAACATACAGAGTGAAAAATAAATATTGTAAACTTCATCAAGATTCTTACATCTTTTATGTCATTTCAGAATCATTCATCACAATGGCTCAAGAACAAACTCATGATCAACCACAACACATTCAAGAAGATGCTCCAGCTGTACCAATACCAACAAATGAAGAACATGTGCCAACAGCTGAATACATCAGACTTGGTGACTGCAATCACCAATTCCGCATCTCTCTCTTTGAATGTGATCACCCAATAATCCCAGCAATCCTTAAAAATCATCCAACTTTTCCCATGCTCTCATTATCCGACTCTACTACCCCCATGATATATCTTCAACAATTCTGGCGTCATGTTGTGTCCCTCACTGAAACCAAACCCGACACAATCCAAAGCACCATTAAAACACAACAGATTACACTAACATCAAAAGATCTTCGAATGGCACTCAATCTTCCTGCCGTAGTACATGGCAACCTCACAGCATATGAACAACCACCAACCGTCAACCAGCTCAAAGAATTCTTCATAGAGCTTGGATAAGATAAAGATGCTGATGAAACTCACAAGTTCAAAGTCCTGTCGACTTTCAAGAGGAAATGCCTACCTGCAAGATGGGCTACGCTCTTCTCAATTCTTAATCGGTGCATTACCGGTAAAGAAACGGGAATGGATAGAGGCACTACTTCATCATATCAAATCATGTATGGTATAGTGAAACAATGTCACTTCAATTATGCGAAGCTTCTATGAAGAATGTATGCATTCCATTTGTTAGATACTTCAAGATACTGATTGCTCAGTTCATGAGGCAACATCCCAATATCACAAGAAGACAAATAGGTCCAACACCCAAAGTGTCATGCATGCACAACACAAGTGGTGACTCAATAGTTACCACCAATGCACCAATGCCTATACCACAAGGCTCGTTGGATCTTGTTAACAAGGAATCACATGCATACAAGGAGTACATGGGTTTAGTAAAAACTCCTATGGATAGCTCAAAACCGAGTGGTCCTACCCCAGATGCGTCTAGGGTTAAAGTAGAGTGTAGCGCCAAAGTAGGAACCTCTAGAACTCATCGAAAATGAACTGCTCGGAAACGAACAAATAAGGGTAGAAAATTAACGCAGTTAGATGAAGAAGAGGGAGAAGAAGATGATGAGGGGACCGATAAGGAGGATAAGGATAGAAAGGAGTCTAAGGTTAGTGATGAACGTCATGATGACGATGATGGGGATGATAAGGGGGACGGAGATGACACCCATAGACCGGGGATTAGGAAGAAGATGAAGTATGACAACAATAGGTCTAGGACCTCTGAGCAACACCAACTCACCCCTCCCATCATTATTGATGTGAAACCACCATCATCACCTCCAAAAACAACAACAACAATAGCAACAACAACTATTCACACAACAACAACCCCACCAACAACTCACTTTCAACAACCGTCAACAACAACATCTCACCCAAAACACATACAAACGATGTCTACATCGACATTGTTTTGAAGAATCCGAGCTAATCTGGTACCACTTGTAACAACCACACAATTCAACGAAGTAATGGGAAAACTTCGTGCTGACATGGAGTCAAGGTTTGCAGCTCAACGACAACAATCTACACAAGTTGGACCTTCCACATCATCAAGATCATTATCACTGGACCACATCTCCGAACTAATGATTGATAAGATCTTGAATGATGAATTACTCATGGCAGCACATCCCGACCTTTACAGTGGCTTACTGGACCCCGAAGCTCAACCACCAGCACCAACTCCTGTCACGAATCAAGTCTTGAAAGTCGAAAAAGAAATGACAAAGTTGAACTCTGAGGCAATCAAACTTATTACAATATTGTCCTCAAGAGTCACGGACTTAGAAAGCCAATGTCGTCCACAGTCAAGGAAGCGCAATCTAGATGATCCAGACTCGGATAATCCTGAGGGGGAGAAAAGAGCTAAAAGACAAAGAACAACAACCATTGCAACGTTCTCATCCCAAAAACAAACATCATCTCAACAAAAACAACAACAAAAATCAAGCTCACAACAACAAACATATAATCTAGAAGAAGTGAATGCTGAAGATGTTGAAGTTGAGATTGATACTCAACAAGAAGATGCAGGTAGTGACAAGGATGACTGGGACGATATGACTTACAGGGAAGGTGAAATACCTCCAGAGACCGGTGGATTCGATGTGTTTGATGATGTGCTAAGGGATCCGATACAAACTGAAGAACAAAATAGAGATCCTACAGCCGAAAAGCTTGACTGCATGTTCTCAGATCTGCATGAAAGGTTCGGAATCAACATTCAGGAAGATGACACAATGGATCAAAGAGTTAATAGCATTTATTACTCCTTAATTTACAAGTTCAAAAGCGACAGAGATTTCAATACCAGACTTGTAGATCAAGATGTCTCAAAAGCTCTTGGCGTGTCTTCTTCTTTAACGTTTGTAAGAGAAAGAAGAGAACGCTCTCCATTATGGAAACAGATTCCCAAGGTTCCAAGATCTGACTCCACACCCTTAGTTTCGTACTTCAACAACGATCTAAAATATATGTTGAACGGTTCAAAAGAATACCTACCATCTACAAAGGAAGTTGCCACATATGAGGAAATTCCGGAACCATTTCTGGAAGAAGAAAGATTTCTGGATATATTCTCTGAAGAAGAAGTTGATCGTGATGACTACTGTTAGGTATACAAATATTCCTATAAAAGACTCGGTCACCTAAATGATGGAATATCATTAAGATAGCTCGTAGTTAGTTTAATAGTTAGTTTAATAGTATAATAGTAGGTTAATATGTAATTAGTATTCATGGAGTGGGTCGGGTCTTTACCCACTGTCAGCTCACTCCACAGCCCGTTTCATGGGGCATTATTATGTAAACTATATATACCCTCTCCCACCCAAGGGAGAGGGTTGGAGCTTCCTTTCATTTCAATATAACCTTCTCACTTTTCTCCCATCTCTTTCTCTCTCTTGGAATTCTCCCAACTCTCTTCCTCTCTCTACTTTTCTTCTATTAATTCGAATCATAATCACAATAACGATACATGTTACAATTATGAATATCCTACAATTGGTATCAAGAGCCATGGTTTGATCTTTGGGATTGTTTGAACTCGGATTTTAGTTTGGTTTTTATGTTTATGGTAATTAGTTTGAATGGTATTTAAGAAAAAAATCCATAGTTTGATTTTGTTGGTGATTCGAATTGATTTATGGTTGTACTTTCTTGATTGGATGTGTGATATGAACTTGGTTTAGTGTTTAGATTGCTTGTTTCATATGTTTATTGGTAGTCTTGGGCAATTTCGAGGGTTAGTATGAAAGTTTCTTGGTAGAGAGTTGTCTCTTTGTAAATGTTCTTGGTAGAGAGTTGTCTCTTGGTAAATGTTCTTGGTAGAGAGTTGTGTATAATTTGGTTAGTATTTCTAGAGATTTGTGGTGTATTGGGTGGTGATTTGTCTTTTCACTATAAAGGGAAAACAAGACAAAACGCTAGAAAGTGACAGTTTTGTCCTGTTCTTGGTAGAGAGTTGGTTCTAGCGAGTTGGTTCCAGAGAGTTGGTTCCAGAGAGTTGGTTCTAGCGAGTTGGTTCTAGCGAGTTGGTTCCAGAGAGTTGATTCCAGAGAGTTGGTTCTAGCGAGTTGGTTCTAGAGAGTTGGTTCCAGCGAGTTGGTCTAGCGAGTTGACCTATTCAGCGAGTTGGTCTTGTGAGTTGACCTTTTTTAGCAAGTTGCCATTCTAGAGAGTTGTCATTCTAGAGAGTTGATTTTCAGCGAATTGCCATTCTAGAGAGTTGCCATTCTAGAGAGTTGGTTTTCAGTGAGTTGCCATTCTAGAGAGTTGCCATTCTAGAGAGTTGCTATTCTAGAGAGTTGGCATTCAGCGAGTTAGTCATTCAGCGAGTTGACCAAAGTTGACTTTTTATGTCAAAACTTCAAATGGCCATAACTTTTGAACCGTAACTCCGTTTTCAGCGAATTAGCTGTCAAAAACGTTCGGAACAGGCTGAATATTCCGAGGCTTCACCACAAAGTTGTGAAATGAATTTTTTTGAGGCCTAAATCACCTCCGGAGTGAATTTATTAAGGTTTTAATTTTTTAGACCAAACTTTTCAACATTACTATTTGCATCAACCGAACCAAATCATACTGCTTGGTGATAACTCACTGCTGGTTGACTCTTAGTGCGAATTGATAACTCACTGCTAGTTGATCAAGTTGTTGTGAGGTGACTATACACTGCGAGTTGAATATTTATGTGATTTGAGAATTGTTGCGATTTGAGTTGTTGCAACTTGTCCAATTACAATCTGATGTTGCGAGTTGATTCTTGCAATTTGACTTGGTGTGATTTGACTCGTTGTGACTTGACTTAGATAACTAATTGTACCTTGCAAGGTTTATCATCTCACACTCAATCACTAAAGTCCTCTTGCATCATTTCACGGTTTCTTCTTGATTTTGTAAAATCCCGCGAAAGAATCTATTTCTCGGTTTAAATCATAGAATTGTAAAATCCCGTGCACGTTTACATCATGTCTACCACTTCAGACTCTGTCATTTCTGAGAGAGAACTTCATCAGCCGCAAAAATTGCCCGATAATGCAAAGGAAAGGTGCATTGAATGTTTTCAACTTCTTCACTCAAATCTCAAGGTTCTCTTTGAACGACCTGGATACCTAACAGGATACGAATGTGCATTCGCTTACGAACGTGCATTTACATCACTCTTTGGTCAAGATGTTCAGACTTTCACAGTCAAAATGACTGTATTTAGACCAACTTGAACAACAACTTGACGAAGGAAAATTTTCCGAGGGAAGATCCATGGCTGCCTTTTGTGTGATCAACAACCAACTCCAAGTGTTCATTGATTCATAAATCACTGAGAACTAAATGACTAATAAGTATTTTACTAATTACACGGGAGTTCAGGTTGACATGTTCAGAGATACACTACTCTAACTCATGGGTAATGTCAAGAAGTACATTGAAATGAGAGTACAAGACAAACTTAAGTGTGACATCAAGATGAATGAAAGTCGGGTGCAATCAAGAAATATCAATGTTGATTCGGCTAAAGCATCAAATGTTGGAGCAGTTGTCACTGAGTGCAGAGGAACAGAGACAGAGAAGCTTAACCCAAGAAGCAGTTCAGTAGATGTAGACATCATACCTGAAAATGAACGGGTATCATGTGCTGAGGTACCCTTGACTGATCAACATAATGTGCTTTCTAATGAATGGCAGCATACTGGTCATATTAAGCCCAGTTATGACACAAATTTGTTGGAAAAGACTGATAGCAATACCATCTCTAATTCAACAAATATGAGTCATAAAGGGGGAGAAAGTGATCAGGATGCTGAACATGATGATGAGTCAAGTTTTTTGTTTACGGCTGAGATGTTTAAATCAAATAATATGGTTGATAAAGAAGTTTTTAATGAACTTTCTAACAGATTTTCACAACTTGAAAAACATTGTATTTCACTTGAAATAGCAATGCAACAAAAGGAAGAAAGTTTTGAAACTAACCAACCATATAAAAATCTGGAATTCCCTGAGTTCCGTGAATTTTTGAAATTAACACTTTGAAAGCTTAGCTTCAACACAAAAACTCGACAATCAACAATTTGAAAAAGCATATTTCTGTCCTTAATGAGAAAAGTAATATATTCAAAGCTAAACATGACATCAATGTTGTTAAATCAAGAAACATCGAATTGGAACTTTATGTGGCTAGATTACTTAAGGAAAATGAGTCTTTGAAAAGGCATCACATAGACCCAAGAGACTCTATCAAAGAAACTAGTACTAAGACTTCAGAACAAACAACATCTTTGATGGTTAAAAATGATAAATTCAAAGCTCGTAGTCAAGAAAAGGTTTTTACAACTGCTGCATTAACAAATGAGGTAAGAAAATTAACAGGAAACAGTGTGAACACTAAGTTTGCAAAACCATCAATCTTGGGGAAACCAGTTTTACAATCAAGTAGAAACCATTCTGTTGTTAGACAACCGAATGTGGTTAGATCTGAACGACCAAAATTTTCAAGAAGACGGTTTGCCTCCCAAGTTGATGCGAAACAATGTTTGACAAAATCAGTCACTTCACATAATTTGCCTAAGAAAATTGCCTCTGGGTATGTTAAAGCTCAACAAGTAGCTACACCTACACCTAACTCTTCTAGGATAAGTTCGAAAACAGTGTCAATACCGAGTGTTAAAACTCAAAACTCTTATGATATAAATGACTTGTACAAGAACTATGATCTTGAAAAGGCTAGGAAAAAGGCACTACTTCAAAAGGATGGAATCTTAGGTTCACGACCTCATAGGATGCCTTCTAGCTTATTGCAGAACACGACCAGTAGCAGCAAACCAAAACCTGCGACCACTCAACAAACAAATTGGAATTGTCTAGTTTCAAAGAGTAGTTGCACATCGATTAAAGCGATTCCCGTTGCAATTCACTCTAAGGATTCTAGATCTCTTTCTGAATCCAAATGATCAGTTTGCTCAACCTGTCAGAAATGTGCTTTTAATGCTAATCATGATGATTGTATGACAAAATTCTTGAAGGATGTGAATACTCGTGATAAGGTTCAACCATCCAAGACTAGAAACTACAACAAGCCCGTAGAACCAAAGAGTTATACTCAAAAACCTGGTAGGCAGATTGCTATAGGTCAAAGGTCTTCTCTCAACAAGACTTCCACTTTCCATGAGAAACCAAACACTCCTAGATCATGCCTTAGGTGGATACCGACGGGTAGAATTTTTAAGATTGTTGGTCTTAGATGGATACCCGTAGATGTTCACTAATTGCAAAGCCAAGGTTGAGATTGGAACCCCAAATGGTATATATGTTGATATCACTAACCCATATAAATGAAAACAAACTCTCAATGTCAGTGCAGGTAGTCTTTACTAAAGTGCAGGTACATCGCTCAACACGATTAAGGAAAGACTCGGAGTTTGGCTGCCGAAAAGAGTGATATTTCATCAATTAGGGGTTAAAGAAGCTCAAATTTGATGCACATGACGATGACGTTTGAACAAATCAGTTCAAGCCTCGCTCTTCAACGACTATGACGTCTGTTCACATCAGTTCAAGCCTCGATCCTCAATGTAACATTATGGCATCTGCTGACAACACTTCAGGCCCCGTTCATCAAAGAAAAGAAAGGTGTAAGATTCAGTGCGCCTTATCTTCGGAAGAAGAGAAATCTTCTTAGTTTTGACCATTCTCAACAAAACGGTTCATGCTTCCTCCATGTTCGTTCAGTCATCAACTGGATCTATTCATCTTTGCTTGAATTCGTATTCACTTGCTCATTCAAAAATGGCAAACTTTCATATGCAATTTTTGAGGGGGAGAAGGGTTAATAAACTACATGATTGAGTGTATTCTTATTCACATGCTCAATCAAAAATGGCAACCTCGTATGCAATTTTTAAGGGGGAGAAGTGTGAATAAAATACATGATTGATTGTATTCTTATTCACTTGCTCAATCAAAAATGGCAAACCGCGCTTGCAATTTTTGAGGGGGAGAAGGGTGAATATACCACATGTTGATTGATGCTTGAAGAATGGTCATACGACTCTCCTCCAATGCCTAATTTTCCATTAACTAAGGATGACTGGGATTTATGTTTGATGATTACTTCCAAGCTTCAACGAATGATGATTGATCAAGATGCACAGTCTAGAAGTATAACTCAAACTTCTCAAGAAACCCAATCTCCAATTATTCCTCAAGGTGTTGATGATGATTATCATGTTTGTAAAGTTGCACACATGAATAATGATCCATCACTTGTTCTATTTCATCACGGATTGTTGTTCCTCCAAATGTGCACTTTGTAAATCAACCACAAGAACATAATGGAAAATGTCGATTATAACGTCAAAACGGCTAAGAATTTAGACATGGAATGTCAAGTAATCACGGAGTTTATTTGGTATCCCTTATTTGAGATTGAAGTTGACTTTCACAAAGGCGTGATCTTATTTTATCTTGAAGTCGGGGTTGATTGGATGAAGATTGATGAGGCGAAAAATGAACCACTTTTAGGGGGTCATTTAAGCCTGGAATTGAATTTATTTGATCAAATATTGCCCCAAATCGTTCCTTTTGTGATTTTAGGTACTTTGGGAGTGAAATCTAGAAAAGGAGGCAATTCGGACGTTTTTGGAGCATAAAAGTGAAGAAAACGCCAAAGTCATAATTTTCCTTGCTGGGAACAGTAGGTGACGGCGTCAAGAAGGAATTTTTGACGGTGTCAAGAGTAATTTCCATGACGACCCAGTACAGAAATGACGGCGTCACGAAGTAGGGCGTCAAGAGTAAAATGCATGACGGCCTGGAAATGCATAACACATGACAGCGTCAAAAGTAGATCAAGGCAGTCCGAGAAGTATTTTGGCGGCGAGATGACGGCGTCACAAATTTGTTCTTGACGCCGTCAGACCCTATTTCCTATATATAGTTTTCTAATTTTCACATTAAAAAAAGAGAAGTTTTGGAGAAACCGTAAGGCCGAACTTAGTACGAATTTTACAGGTTTTTCAAGGGTTCTCAGCCCTTGAACCCTTTCATGTGTAATTGAGATAAGTGTTCTTTTAATTCAATCAATATGTCTATGTGTTGGTTGTCTATATCTTGTTCTTGTCTTAATTCCATCATGCTAGGCTAGATCTATCTTGTGTTTGCTTGGATCTAATGAAACCTAGATGTTAATTATGTGTTGATTACTTGTTTATGGTTGTATTGGATGAATGATTTCGATGTTAGGCTTAAGAAAACTGGCAGACTTCCAAATGGTAACATGCTTGAACGTCTTCGGAAACATGAACTGACGTGCACTAGGTTTTATTGGTTGTATTTAATGCATGAGTAAATTCTAATGATCCCATGTTAGGAGCTTCTTAGCCGGCTCGACATAGGAGTGAAGTAGGCACTCATAGGATTGGGGAATTAAGTGCGCCACCCCATGAATGGTATTAAGGAATACAATCCGTCATCCACGCAACTATAACAAGTAATTAAAGTGTAAAAGATATCTAGGGAGTAGTGAAATCTAAGTAAACACAACTTCTCCACTTATTGCTCACAATTTTAGTTTAATTTAGTTTATTTTCATTTCTAGTATTTTATTTTGATTGCATCTTTAGTATTGGGTTAGTTGACTAGCAACTAATTCCGCCCAAATCCTTCAAACCCGAGATTTTTACTTGCTTTCTAAAAAATATAAAAATACAAAAATAATCCTCCTTCATCTTTAGAACTAGTATTTAGGTTTTCTAATCCTAGCGACACTATTCCTAGCTGAACGATCAATCCCCCGGTACTTGTCACTATACTATACTACAACGATCAGGTACACTGCCTGGTGGGGGTTGTAAGCTTCTCAAGATCCCTTGAGAGGTAAAGCCTGGTGCGATTCCCACGTATCAAGTTTTTGGCGCCGCAGCCCGGGGAAAAGTTATTGTCTAGGTTAGAATCTCTTTTTATTAGGTCTACTTGCTAGATTCCTTTCTAGTAAGACTTTATTTTTATTTTTAGGTTTTCTTTAGTCTATCTTTTTCTTTGTGTCTTTGTTAGTAAATCAAATTCATTGACTATTCCGTTGACCATTATGGAAAACGCGAATCCACCCCTTTCCCCTAGAGAAGTGGCTGTGTTACGTTAACAAATTGAGAGTGAGATTAGGGAGCTTAGAGAGCTTAATAGGTTGATTAAGGTTGAGCTCGAACATGCATTTAGTGACCTAGCGACCGCCTTGTATTCAAATGAGGACCAAGGGCCTAATGACTTTGTGAATGTTGTTGAGGGACTAGAAGAGGAGGAAATAGATCCGAAGCTTAATGACTACTTTAATCTACACCCCACTAAGGAGGAGATTGCATATTATAATAATCTTATTGATAACCCGCGATCTCCTTTCACTATAATCAAACCTAAGATAAAGAGAGGCGATCCTAAGATTGCTAAAATACCATGTATGATTGGGTATAGACACGTTGAAAATGCTTACATTGACTTTAAATCCCCAATCAACATCATGTCCTCAAATGTTTATAATGATATTATGAAAACAAGACTTGAACCTAGAAGAGATCCCAAATACCCCGGTGGAGTTTGTAACTTTGTCGGGAGAGTTAAAGGTTTACATGTCTTTGTGGGTAATTTCACTTTTGTCCCCGACTTTATGATTGTGGAGGATCTTGCTAATGTCATTGATTGTCGATTATCCAATGTTGTGTTTGGCAAACCGTTTGTTGAGGAGTCTAAGTTGGAATATGATGAGATAGAAGGAACAATCCGATTTGCAAGTAACACCGATAGGATCACTTATAGGATGCCTAATAGAATGAAAGAGTTTCGCTTTATATCCCGATTTGATAAGGATAACGTTGGTGCTTTTGAGTACATCAATGAAGAGGATAAGAAAAAGGGAATGCATTATGTATGGGAAAAGAGGAGTCTTTTCTACAAAGATTGCTTGGCCCTAGGACCAAGGTATAAAGTCGATAAGGAATTTGCCCAAAGGATTATGGGGGCGATTGAGAAAAAGGTGATTGGTTTCTACAAAGAATACTTACAATCGGAGAGTGAAACCAACGATGAGGTCACGTAGTAACCCATGACCTTGAGTCTAGCTACAAGACTCGTAAATAAAGAAAAGCGCTTCTTGGGAGGCAACCCATGTTTTGTGTGATTTTATTTTGTTTGTTTGTTATTTGTTTCCGTATGCATGCTTTATTTTTATTGTTGGTAGATCATGTTTCTCAATTAAATAGTGGAAATACTTTACTTTGTTGTTTTGGCCTAGTCTTAACTCCACCTAAAGGTATTTTTGCAAAAGATAAGTGTAAGGGGAAACCCCAAATATGTTTTTAAGAAACAAACCGATCATGATTCTCCACAATATTAAATGAACATATGTATTCGTATTTGTTTGAGTCAAATGCTTGTATTGAGTCATAATGAAGTTTTGCAGGATTTTCCAGGAAGTAGGACCAAGTTTTTCCAGAAATTTTCCGGAAACTTAACATAAGAATTTCTGCAGGTCACTTCTGACGGCGTCACGAGTTAACTCTTGATGGTGTCACGTGTAAAAATCTGGAAATTTTACCAGTTTTGTTTTTCTAACGGAGTCTTATGGTTTTTGTGAATTATTAAGTTTTATAATCTCCAGGAGATCTGCAAACTTCATTCCACAAGCATTATATCTTATTTTGTTTTCTAGGATTTAGTAACTTATATAGGTTGTCGCCGATTTTATGCGAGGTTGTCTTGTCTATTTTCTCAAGATTTACAGGTTATGTATGACAAGAAGATGATTTATATTCTGGAAGGGAAGCTTTAATTGTTCATTTTCTTGGAGGAAGATCTAACCTGGTCACCTTATTATCCATACCAAGCGAATCAGGGGATTATTTGATTTCATTCTTTTTACTTATTTCACTTTTACATTCTTTACTTGAACATTGGGGACAATGTTCATCCTAAGTGTAAGGGGAGGGTAAAATGATGATACCTTACATATGCACTTTCGCTTGAGTTTGTTTTGTTTGATGGTAGATGTGTAATAAAACTATGAGAAATACTTGTTAGTGCAATTTTAGCGCCAAATTTAAAATTTTTTACAACATTTAGGAGTGAAACTTTAGCCATAGCAAGCGTCTCATGGATAGGAGATTGTATGACTAGCACATAACCGTATATTCAGAAAAATTTTCCACCCAAATATGTGAGGTTCGCCTTTAGATTTGATAGGAAAAGCATTTACTATTAGTGCTTATGAGTGTACCGGTAGCATTTAGATTCTAGAACTTGCGTTAGTGATGCATCCCGAGACCGCTAGTGAGACTACATTCGTGTAGTAGGATTTACTACATGATAAGAGGCATTAGGATCACCCTTGTGTTAAACCCGTATCATAATTACTTGACCATTTAAGTCATATTACTTGGCTAGTTAAGTCAACTAATTTTTCCCACACCCTTAGCGTTGTACTCATTTTTAGTACACGATACCCCTAGTACACCCCTCCGAGCCTATCTTTTCGTTTCTAACTTTAAGCATTTTACTTAAAGGAAGAATTTGTTACACCCCACTTAAATGTACAACCAAATCGCCTTAGCCTTCCGTGTATGCACTCATTTTTAGTGCATTATTGTTATTTGTTAAACCCTAAGTTAACTTTCTAATTGATTACATGGTTGCTAAGTCGATTCATATCCTTGTACATATTGTTTTGGGACGATTGGGACTCATGGGTAAGTACTTATTTTATGGAGTAATGGGGAAGAACATCATTTATTACCCCCATATGTGCGTTAATCTTAAAAGTGCTCGAAGTGTTTTCATTTTCTTAATTCGAGTCATTAGTTTAGTTTATTGTAAAGTATGTAAAGATTCAAGTGTAAGGGGAATGTTCATTCCCTATGATGTATTATTTTGGATGGTAGGATAAGAGTGTATGCTAAAAAAAAAAATAAAATCAAAAAAATCAAAAAAATCAAAAAAATCAAAAAAAATTAGAAAAAGAAAAAGAGAAAAAACATACGGACTACCATCCCGTTTCATTCTATGTTCATTTTTATGTTTTTGTTATTTTTCATTTATTAGCTTAAGTCGAGTCTAGTCTTTGCTTAGCAACGCCATATTGTACATGTAATTAATCAAGATTGTTAGCTCGCCACCAGTAAAACTTCCTTTATCCAACAAAACCGTGTATTTCATATCCCTACTCCTAACGTTACAACCCTTTAAAAGACCTCTTTGATAGTTTATCCTAGGTGCTTACGCCATGTGGTGGGGGTTTGATCCTTTCCCAAGCCAATGGTAATCTATTTTGCTATGACAGGTAGTGAGAGATATCTTCCGTTTCCATGTTGTAATTTATACTTTATTACACCCGAGAGATGTGAGTATTTAAACACTATTTGTGAGGTACTAGTGTATGACCTCCGTGCTTGTCTATTGGTCTTTAGTGGAACGATTATTTGTTGTAATTACTTTTATATTAGTGTTAAATGACCCCTAACTTGTATTTTGAGTAGAATAAAAGCGCATTTGCTTGAGGACAAGCAAATCTCAAGTGTAAGGGTATATGATGAGGCGAAAAATGAACCACTTTTAGGGGGTCATTTAAGCCCAGAATTGAATTTATTTGATCAAATATTTCCCTAAATCGTTCCTTTTGTGATTTTAGGTACTTTGGGAGTGAAATCTGGAAAAAGAAGCAATTCGGACGTTTTTGGAGCATAAAAGTGAAGAAAACACCAAAGTCTTAATTTTCCTTGCTGGGAACAGTAGGTGACGACGTCGAGAAGGAATTTTTTACGGCGTCAAGAGTAATTTCCATGACGACCCAGTACAGAAATGATGGCGTCACGAAGTAGGGCGTCAAGAGTAAAATGCATGACGGCCTGGAAATGCATAACACATGACGGCGTCAAAAGTAGATCAAGGCAGTCAGAGAAGTATTTTGGCGGCGAGATGACGGCGTCACAAATTTGTTCTTGACGCCGTCAGACCCTATTTCCTATATATAGTTTTCTAATTTTCACATTAAAAAAAGAGAAGTTTTGGAGAAACCCTAATGCCGAACTTAGTATGAATTTTACAGGTTTTTCAAGGGTTCTCAGCCCTTGAACCCTTTCATGTGTAATTGAGATAAGTGTTCTTTTAATTCAATCAATATGTCTATGTGTTGGTTGTCTATATCTTGTTCTTGTCTTAATTCCATCATGCTAGGCTAAATCTATCTTGTGTTTGCTTGGATCTAATGAAACCTAGATGTTAATTATGTGTTGATTACTTGTTTATGGTTGTATTGGATGAATGATTTCGATGTTAGGCTTAAGAAAACTAGCAGACTTCCAAATGGTAACATGCTTGAACGTCTTAGGAAACATGAACTGACGTGCACTAGGCTTTATTGGTTGTATTTAATGCATGAGTAAATTCTAATGATCCCATGTTAGGAGCTTCTTAGCCGGCTCGACATAGGAGTGAAGTAGGCACTCATAGGATTGGGGAATTAAGTGCGCCACCCCATGAATGGTATTAAGGAATACAATCCATCATCCACGCAACTATAACAAGTAATTAACGTGTAAAAGATATCTAGGGAGTAGTGAAATCTAAGTAAACACAACTTCTCCACTTATTGCTCACAATTTTAGTTTAATTTAGTTTATTTTCATTTCTAGTATTTTATTTTGATTGCATCTTTAGTATTGGGTTAGTTGACTAGCAACTAATTCCGCCCAAATCCTTCAAACCCGAGATTTTTACTTGCTTCCTAAAAAATATAAAAATACAAAAATAATCATCCTTCATCTTTAGAACTAGTATTTAGGTTTTCTAATCCTAGCGATACTATTCTTAGCTGAACGATCAATCCCCCGGTACTTGTCACTATACTATACTACAACGATCAGGTACA
Source organism: Artemisia argyi (assembly GCA_030686995.1). Lineage (NCBI taxonomy): Eukaryota > Viridiplantae > Streptophyta > Magnoliopsida > Asterales > Asteraceae > Artemisia > Artemisia argyi. Next base: position 70,777,169 of record CM060694.1, on the reverse strand, counting down.
CTGCCTGGTGGGGGTTGCAAGCTTCTCAAGATCCCTTGAGAGGTAAAGCCTGGTGCGATTCCCACGTATCAAAGATTCTTCGAGATCCTTGCTTGAGCTTTTACCTTTATAATGACGAAGACTTGGATATCTAGTTATTTTGGTAATTATTCATTTCTATTACCACAAAATAACTATCACTTCAAGGAATGTCACAACTTACACGAAGTTTTCTGTAGTCAAGAGGTGATGTACGTCTTATACTTGATTGTTGGTTGGTTGAAGAGTATAGAGTACTTAGGGATTTTATGTTGTACGAACTCTCTACACCGCTCTTTGTCACACGCTAGTGCAAGCTTAAGTCACAAGAATGGGGAATTCTACTTCAGTTTCAAGTTTGGTATATTGGGTTTACTTCATCAGTGGTCACTTCAAATAGCCTACATAAGGGGTGGTAAAGATAGTTAGAGAGAGTCTTCTTGTAGCAGTTGATTCTCACCAGATCCGTTTAAGCAAATTTTTGTTCTTCTCACAAGATTTCAAGAAAATGTGCCTATAATATGTTGCTGATTTTGAGGTATCAAAACCAGCAAGGGGAAGGAGACATACATCTAAATGCATAATGAGTACATGTGATGAACTTAATTCTTCTTCTTAATTGAAGTTATCCCGGGAAGACAAATGTCATAACCACAGAGAATATCAGTGTATTAACTCGTTACATTTGGTGTATCATTCCAACTACGTGGGGGAAGTGGTCTTCTGATACTTGTGGTAGGTATTACTTCTGCTTTCAGTGGGAAGAAATATGAGAAGAACAGTTGGTGCGTGAGATGATATTGCTTATCGACATCTTCATACGGGCTAATATGGTTTATGGTAAAGTGCTTCTGGTTAATGATACATGTACACAATGTTATGCTGATTCTGATGAGATCGCAACCATCAGGGGGAGATAAGTGTACATCAGGGGCGTACAACAGGTTCAAGTGACCGAGCTTAATCACTTACTCCGGAGTTGATATCCACAGAGAGGGTCAGTGCTTCAACCTGTTACTTTGGTGTCATCGTTTTCATCTTATGTTGGATACATGCGTACAATATGGATTGAGTTGGTATGTGTAAGTTAACTAGAAAGAATTTGGTGAAATGAAGATGTTGATATCTTATTCCTCCGAATAGTCAACTGCTCCAAACCATAAAGTAATGTGTACATTGGGGATGTACAACAGGGTCATGTGATCGGGCTTCATCATACACTCCGGGATTGATTACCGCAGAGATGATCCGTGGTTCACCTTGTTACTTCGGTGTTATCATTTTCTTCGGGGTCTTTGAGCGTCATACAATGAGACTTTTTGCATCACTTCAACTACTTGAGGAAGTGGTCTCAGGAAGATGATTGTCGGTTTGGGGGAAAGCCACCAAAGCTTCACATTGAGGAGGCTAAAACTCAGCAATTTGGTGGTGTCTAGCGATTAACTTAGTTGTGAGACTCTAGTGATTTGTTAACCACATATGTTTGGTGAATTGTTGTGACTTAAGTCATTTCGATTAGTCTGATTGTAATTTGACGTTGTGAGTTAATCTTTACGACTTGACTTATTACGATCGGATCTATTGTAACTTGACTTGTCACGGCTTGACACTTAGTGCTAATTGTTACTTATCCAAGATCTCTCTCTAAGTCTAACTCGCATATTACATCTTTCGGTTTCTTTTATTGACTTTATTAAAATCCCGGGAAGGAATCGATCTCTCGGTTTAAGTCACAAGAGTTGTAAAATCCCATTTAAGATTATATCATGGCATCTACGACTTCAGACGAGTATTCAGGAGCCTCGAAAGCTTTGGTGGTGAAAGTTTAAGAGATGTTGACTACTGACTTCTAGAACGAGCTGAACGATACTTTCATTTTGGTACTCATATCAACATCTTCTTAAACTAATTAGTATACTTTGTACATATATTATACTAAATTGTATATAGATATATAAAATCAACAAAAAACGTATAAAAATCAGAAAATTAGAAAATACCAAAAATAGTTGTCTTTAAGGCAAGTCTTCTAGTATCGATAACATTTACGGACCTAGAAATGTCATTCAATAATGACACGAGTCGTTAAATGAAGTTCGAACAGAAGTTCAAAAGTTTTTTTCAAAACATGCCTAAACTTTTTTCAGATTGTAACCCGGACTTAAAAAATATGGCTTGCTATTACTTCAGATAGCAACCCGTTTTTCAAAATGAGGAAAACACGTCGTCAAAAAGATGGTTGTTCCTAGCAAAGGGTGTCGTTCATCCGAGCGTGAATTACTTTACAATCATGCACCCTCAATCTGTTGTACGATTCAGTGCATCATTTCTTGTATAAGAAGAGAAGTCTTCTTTTTATCGCCAATACTTTCCCTTCTATGATTTTTCCGGAAAGTATTTGTGCAAAACTTGGTGGTACCATGAAATTTTGGTTGAAAATCAAACTGAATCCAGATTTTGATAAAAATTTTCACTCAATCAATGCCATCAACTATTTCAGTTTTAACATCTATCATTGATTGAGGGGGAGAGTGATTTCTCAAAATTTTATGTATTTTCAAAACTCTCTACTTTGTACATAATAAGCAATAATACATTTTGTGATGGTTATGTGTCAGTATGAGAATATTTCAAAGAGTTTTTCGTTAAAACTTCAAATCTTTTGTAAACTCATCAATTCTGACACATAACAACCTCCCTCACAGATTGAGGGGTAGCAAAAAAAGGTTCCTTTTATCAGAAAATATTAAAACTGACCGCATTTCTCTCCCAAAAATGTTTTCTAACTTATTTAAATCAATTGAGATCCAAAATCTCAAAAGGTTTGATATATTTGATCGGGGGAGAGAATGTGATTTAAATAAGAAATCTGATAAAATGTGATGTTTTGGAGTCAACAATAGGCTCCCTCATATGTGCTAAATGCTTTCATAATACCAATGCACATATTAAGGGGGAGCAAAAGGCGTTTGTGAAAAAATACCAAAGACCGGCCATTTACTTTAATGCACGGAGTTATAAGGATGGTTAAGGTTAGGTATGAGTTCCCATGATCCACCAGAACCGGAAGGATCTTCCCAGGGACAATCCTCTAGATAGATTAGAAGTCCTTAGGAATGATTGAAAAAAAAAGGGAGAAAACTGAGAAAGGGAAGAGTGCCGACTGAGATAGAGCTAGGACTGGAACAAACCCAACAAGGTTCTAGTGATGAAGTCTCGGTAAGCACTGAAGGGGTTGAAGAATTAAAAAGAAATGAAATGAGAAAGGGTGAAAAGAAATAGCCCTCCATATATTCAACCTTAGGGCAGAAACCGGGTTCAATTCATATGCTACTAGTGGTTACCAAGGTAACACTAGTATTGAAGACAAGACGTCATGGACCCAGTGACGCACTACACTAAACTTCCTAGCCACTCAAGTTCTCTTAAAAGAACTTGTTTCATTCTCACGGGGAACCCTATGCAATGTATCGACCGCTCATTGCGAGCCATGTTGGAACCTAAACAGGAGATGCCTCCCCAATCTCCAGGAGCGGATCAAAATGCACTATTGAGTCTAGAGCCAAAAGATCATCCACAAATCTCATTAGGACACACTTCCAATATGCTTACTATTTCATAAACCGTGAAAAGTAAGATAATATATTATGAGTCCTACGCATTATCCTTGTGGTATTGCCAGAACATCTGAGTGATATGCAAATATTCACAATGAAGATGGAAATCCTTCTAGAGCGAACATCTTTCAAGCTCTTGGTAGGTGACATGTGAGATCCGTCTTGGATCAATGATAAAGTGACAACTGGAAAGCAACGATGGGGTGATTCAACATTGAATCAATCTTGTTCCAGGAAATGGATTGACGGATACTTTTACTAAAACCTTTCAATGTGCTCACCAACTAATTTTCGTGCACATTGATTGTGTATAATCTTTCAAACAAAAGTATTTTTGATGGAAATGTGATTCGAAGTATAAAACTCTTGTCGTGTCTCAAAAAATGTTTATTAAGTGACACGTCAATGATTTCTATAAATCTATTTCTCATCAATCAGTGAATATCAATTCACCGATTCACTCTACCGTGCTATCTGCTTTGAGACGTTCCGGTATGAGAACATGCTTAATATGAAGATTCCGAAGTGGATTCTTTGTAAGATTCATTACTACAAGCTAGAAATTCCTGTCAAGGAGAGTCTTCTTAAACAGAGACTCTACCTGATCACAGGTCGGTTCTCACAGAATCGGAGGGTAGTTTGTCCTCGCAGAACGAATGACAAAGCCATATTCGTTCTCTATCTTTATTGCTAACTGTTTTATTCTCAGGAACATATAAAGATGGCGATGGTGATACCCAATTCCAGCTGAATCGTGTCATTCCATACCTCATGCTCACACTGCTAACTCATTATAAATGAAGATCATTATTGACTAGAGACTTGCAACAATGAAAGTTAAAGAGACTAACAACAACGTTTCCGCAACTCTGATGAAAAGTCTCCTAATCCAGAAGAGTGTGAGCATGACGGTTCAAAAGTCACTATTCCACATGAAGGCGATACAACAAAGGATGAGCTTCGAGATTTACGGTGGCTAATGATCTCAATGAAAGCTCAAAGATCACACATGCCAAAGGAACATTGGTCACAATTTCATTGCTTGGTGTACAAAGTGAGCCAAAAGTGAAGAACCAGAAACTACGAGCTACAGGATCTAAAGAATGCTTGAAAAACAAGAACTTAATTTCTAAGGTGACCTCGTTTAGGGGGAGATTGTTAGGAATACAAATATTCCTATAAAAGACTCGGTCACCTAAATGATGGAATAGCATTAAGATAGCTCGTAGTTAGTTTAATAGTATAAAAGTAGGTTAATATGTAATTAGTATTCGTGGAGTGGGTCGGGTCTTTACCCACTGTCAGCTCACTCCACAGCCCGTTTCATGGGGCATTATTATGTAAACTATATATACCTTATCCCACCTAAGGGAGAGGGTTGGAGCTTCCTTTCATTTCAATCTAACCTTCTCACTTTTCTCTCATCTCTTTCTCTCTCTAGGAATTCTCCCAACTCTCTTCCTCTCTCTACTTTTCTTCTATTAATTCAAATCATAATCACAATAACCATACATGTTACAATTATGAATATCCTACAACTACAACTTCGATGCATTCATAAGGATTATTAATGTTAATGAAAGATCAAAGGGCTTCTACCGACTAAGGCAACTCAAAAGGAAGCCTCGTGATGAAGTCTACTCAAGCTCCATAATCCTTAGATATGTTGAAGTTAACTCCAAGTATCAGCATTCACATGGTTATGTTGATTATCACCTAGTTCGAACCGACAATCAACATTACCGCTTCAGCGAATCAGATTATGTGAATCTTCATCCTCATGACCTTGAAGATATTCTGAAAAGAAGTAAAGACTTCTACAACAAGAAAGCCATCGATCAAGACGTGATCGAATCAGTCCTAATTTTCATGAAAGCCTATGTTGTAGTAGTTCACATTGAAGACTTCCAGATGGGGATCGAAATCTATCAAAGAAAACTCAACCTGACTCCTCCAATGTTAGCTTGCATCGGTGATGCGTAGGGATTGCACCAGGCTTTACCTCTCAAGGGATCTTGAGAAGCTTACAACCCCCACCAGGCAGTGTACCTGATCGTTGTAGTATAGTATAGTGACAAGTACCGGGGGATTGGTCGTTCCGCTAGGAATAGTGTCGCTAGGATTAGAAAACCTAATTACTAGTGCTAGAGGTGAGAGATGATTCTTTTTGTATTTTTATATGTTTTTGGAAAACAAGTAAATATCTCGGGTTTGAAGGATTTGGGCGGAATTAGTTGCTAGTCAACTAACCCAATACTAAAGATGCAATCAAAATAAAATACTAGAAATGAAAATAAAACTAAATTAAACTAAGGTTGTGAGCAATAAGTGGAGAAATGTGTTTACTTAGATTTCACTACTCCCTAGATATCTTTTACACGTAAATTACTTGTTATAGTTGCGTGGATGACGGATTGTATTCCTTAATACCATTCATGGGGTGGCGTACTTAACTCCCCAATCCTATGAGTGCCTACTTCACTCCTATGTCGAGCCGGCTAAGAAGCTCCTAAAATGGGATCATTAGAATTTACTCATGCATTAAATACAACCAATAAAACCTAGTACACATCGGTTCATGTTTCCTAAGACGTTCAAGCATGTTACCATTTGGAGATCTGCCAGTTTTCTTAAGCCTAACATTGAAATCATTCATCCAATACAACCATAAACAAGTAATCAACACATAATCAACATCTAGGTTTCATTAGATCTAAGCAAACACAAGATAAATCTAGCCTAACATTGTGGAATCAAGACAAGCACAAGATATAGACAACCAACACATAGACATATTGATTGAATTAAAAGACACTTATCTCAATAGCACAAGTAAGCATTCAAGGGCTGAAAACCCTTAAAAAGGCTGTAAAATTCGTATATGGTTCGGCCTTAGGGTTTCTCCAAACTTGTTCCTTTTTAATGAATGAAAATTAGAAAACTATATATAGAAAATAGAGGCTGACGGCGTCAAGAACAATCTTGTGACGCCATCATCTCGCCGCCAAAAGAATCCTCGGACTGCCTTGATCTACATCTGACGCCGTCACGTGTTACACTTTTCCAGGCCATCACGTATTTAACTCTTGACGCTCTTCCTTGTGACGCCTTCATTTCTGTACTGGGTCGTCATGATATTTACTATTGACGCCGTCAACTTGTTACTCTTGACGCCGTCACACACTGTTCCCAGCTTGGAAAATTAAGTCTTCGAAGTTTTCTTCATTTTTATGCTCCAAAAACGTCCGAATTGCTTCCTTTTCCAGAATTCACTCCCAAAGTACCTAAAATCACAAAAGGAACGATTTAGGGCAATATTTGATCAAATAAATTCAATTCCGGGCTTAAATGACCCCCTAAAAGTGGTTCACTTTTCGCCTCATCATATACCCTTACACTTGAGATTTGCTTGTCCTCAAGCAAATGCGCTTTTATTCTACTCAAAATACAAGTTAGGGGTCATTTAACACTAATATAAAAGTAATTACAACAAATAATCGTTCCACTAAAGACCAAAGACAAGCACGGAGGTCATACACTAGCACCTCACAAATAGTGTTTAGATACTCACATCTCTCGGGTGTAATAAAGTATAAATTACAATATAGATACGGAAGATATCTCTCGCTACCTGTCATAGAAAAATAGATTACCATAGGCTTGGGAAAGGATCAAACCTCCACCACATGGCATAAGCACCTAGGATAAACTATCAAAGAGGTCTTTTAAAGGGTTGTAACGTTAGGTGTAGGGATATGAAATACACGGTTTTGTTGGATATAGGCAGTCTTTACTGGTGGCGAGTTAACAATCTTGGTCAATTACATGTACAATGTGGCGTTGCTAAGCCAAGACTAGACTCGACTTAAGCTAATAAATTAAAAATAACAAAAACATAAAATGAACATAGAATGAAACGGGATGGTAGTCCGTATGTTTTTTCTCTTTTCTCTTTCTATTTTTTTTTTTTCTTTTTCTTGTTTTTTCGAATTTTTTTTTTTTTTTTTTTTTTTTTTTTTTTGCATACACTCTTACCCTACCATCCAATATAATACATCATAGGGAATGAAAATTCCCCTTACAATTGAATTTTTATATACTTTACAATAAACTAATATAATGACTCGAATTAAGAAAATTAAAACACTTGGAGTACTTTTAAGATTAACGTACATATGGGGGTAATATATGATGTTCTTCCCCATTACTCCATAAAATAAGTACTTTACCCATGAGTCCCAATCGTCCCAAAACAATATGTACAAGGATATGACTCGACTTAGCAACCATGTAAACAATTAGATAGTTAACTTAGGGTTTAACAAATAACAATAATGCACTAAAAATGAGCGCATACACGGAAGGCTAAGGCGATTTGGTTGTACATTTAAGTGGGGTGTAACAAATTCTTCCTTAAAGTAAAATGCTTAAAGTTAGAAACGAAAAGATAGGCTCGGAGGGGTGTATTAGGGGTTTCGTGTACTAAAAATGAGTACAACGCTAAGGGTGTGGGAAAAATTAGTTGACTTAACTAGCCAAGTAATATGACTTAAATGGTCAAGTAATTATGATACGAGTTTAACACAAGGGTGATCCTAATGCCTCTTATCATGTAGTAAATCCTACTACACGAATGTAGTCTTACTAGCGGTCTCGGGATGCATCACTAACGCAAGTTCTAGAATCTAAATGCTACCGGTACACTCATAAGCACTAATAGTAAATGCTTTTCCTATCAAATCTAAAGGCGAACCTCACATATTTGGGTGGAAAATTTTTCTGAATAGTACGGTTTTGTGCTAGTCATACAATCTCCTATCCATGAGACGCTTGCTATGGCTAAAGTTTCACTCCTAAATGTTGTAAAAAAATTTAAATTTGGCGCTAAAATTGCACTAACAAGTATTTCTCATAGTTTTATTACACATCTACTATCAAACAAACAAACTCAAGCGAAAGTGTATTTGTAAGGTATCATCATTTTACCCTCCCCTTACACTTAGGATGAACATTGTCCCCAATGTTCAAGTAAAGAATGTAAAAGTGAAATAAGTAAAACAAATGAAATCAAATACTCCCCTGATTCGCTCGGTATGGATAATAAGGTGGCCAGGTTAAATCTTCCTCCAAGAAAATGAACAATCAAAGCTTCCCTTCCAGAAAAATAAATCATCTTCTTGTCATACATAACCTGTAAATCCTGAGAAAACAAACAAGACAACCTCGCATAAAATCGGCGGCAATCTACATAAGTTACTAAATCCTAGAAAACAAAATAAGATATAATGCTTGTGGAATGAAGTTTGCAGATTTCCTGGAGATTATAAAACTTAATAATTCAACAAAAACTTTAAGACTCCGTTAGAAAAACAAAACTGGTAAAAATTCCAGATTTTTACACGTGACGCCGTCAAGAGTAAACTCGTAACGCCGTCAGAAGTGACCTGTAGAAATTCTTATATTAAGTTTCCGGAAAATTTCTCGAAAAACTTGGTCCTACTTCCTAGAAAATCCTGCAAAACTTCATTATGACTTAATACAAGCATTTAACTCTAACGAATATGAATATACATGTTCATTTAATATTGTGGAGAATCATGATCGGTTTGTTTCTTAAAAACTTATTTGGAGTTTCCCCTTACACTTATCTTTCGCAAAAATACCTTTAGGTGGAGTTAAGACTAGGCCAAAACAACAAAGTAAAGTATTTTCACTTTTTAGTTTAGAAACATGATCTACCAACAATAAAAATAAAGCATGCATATGGAAGCAAATAACAAACAAACAAAATAAAATCACACAAAGCATGGGTTGCCTCCCAAGAAGCGCTTTTCTTTATTTACGAGTCTTGTAGCTAGACTCAAGGTCATGGGTTACTACGTGACCTCATCGTTGGTTTCACTCTCTAGGTCATCTTCTAAACCAGTTTTGTATTCCGGACCTAGTTGCAAGCATTCTTTGTAGAAACCAAGCATCCTATTCTTCACATACTCTACTCCTCTACGTCTATCCTCATCATTCCTATAATAAACCGCTTGCTTGTGTTCCTTTTCAATATTAGAGAGAAGGAGGTATTGCTCAATTTTGTAGGGCATTTGGTAGGCAATCTCATCATTCTCTTCCTTGAATCTAACTATCCCTAAAGTCGGATCATAACTCATCCTAGTGACCTCAATAAATGGTTTTCCGAATATTATTTGGCTTAGGCAATCATCTATCACCGGACGAGTGTCTTCTACTATCATAAAATCGATCTCATAAGTGAAATTGCCTATAATCACATGCAATCCCTTCACTCTTCCTACAAAATTACTTATCAAATTCCTATTGGGCATCATCCTAAAATCAAGTTGTTTCTTCATCACCCAATTGTAATAAGTCCTAGTCATGATGTTTACAGGAGATCTAGGATCAATATAAGCTTTCCATATATGCATATGCCCGATGTTGCATGGTATGTTGATGTTAGAGGGGTCTCCCATTTTGATAAGGGGTGTGCCAAGGATATATGGTCTCTCGGGACTATCGAATAAATCCTTATGGTATTCCCGTTCTTCCTCGGTGGGCAACTTATCAAAGTACTTCTTTATAGTTTCTACTCCCTCTAACCCCTTTTCCTTATTAACCTCAACTTCCCTACTTTCATCCCTAGTTTCAGTTTCTACTCCAACTTCATCCTTGTCACTTTCTTCTATCTCCTTATCTATTGGCTTAATGGTGACAACATTGACAAAGTGGACATGTTTAAATGATGAGGGGTCCTTAATTTGGATTCCGTTATTGGTGTCCCTAGTGTCCTTCCTAGGTGTAGTTAACGCTTGGTTGTTGAGGGCTTTCAACAAGTTGTCTATCTTGTTGGTCATCTCCGTTTGTTGTTGGTTGAATTCGGTTTCAAACCTAGCTATGCGAGCTTCTTGAGATGCCATGAACTTAGACATCAATCCTTCAAGATTGTTGGTACTACCATAGTTGTTAAAAGGATTGTTGTTGAAAGTACGGTTGGAGGGTGGACCGTTTGGTTGGTAACGATTAGGCGGATTGGAAGAATTGGGTTGATTTTGTTTCCACCTAAGGTTTGGGTGATTTTTCCAAGAGGGGTTGTATGAATCACCATAAGGGTTTGGCTCGGGTTTGAAAGTGTACCACTTATCTCCCGCTTCGTCGGTACGTGAGGATGCGTAGTCAGCAAAAGCTGTTCCTGGGAGTTCCACACAATCACAAGTGTCATGGGGACCACTACATAATTCGCATGAAGAAGTGATTTTGTTCACTTGGCTTGAAGGCTTAGGAGCTTCGTAAGATTTCATGAGAAACTTGACTTGGTCCTCAAGTTCCATGATCCTACGGTCGGGAGTGCTAGAGTTGTTCGAAGTCAAAGATATTGCCTTGACCATTTTGTTCAAATCACGGGGATCATTCCAACTTTCGTTGTCATAGAGAGCAAGATCTTCTATGAGTTCCCATGATTGTTCCGCACTTAGATCACGTAGCTTACCACTGGCCGATTGGTCAATGGCTCGCCTCGTGGAGAGATCCATATGGTCATAAAAGATTTGGACTTGGAGCCAAAGATCTATGCCATGATGAGGGACTTTTTGGAGTAAGTCCTTGAAACGAGTCCATGCTTCATAAAGAGATTCATTTTGACGTTGTTGGAACATCAAGATGTCATTTCTAAGCTTAGTAGTTCTCCCCGGTGGGAAAAATTGAGCAAGGAAACGAGTGGTGAGATCATCCCATGTGGTGATGGATCCCGCGGGTAAACGCTCAAGCCATTGACTAGCTTGATCCCGTAGAGAGAATTGGAATAGGCGTAATCGGGTTGTCTCTCTAGTTGAAACATCTAGGTCTATGGAATCTACGATTTTAAGGAAGTCCTTAAGATGTTGGTTTGGATCTTCGGAACGAAGTCCATGGAATGCACATCCGCTTTGCACCAACCGGATGGTGTCGGATCGTAAGGGGGTCACATTGGCTCCGGTGAGCTCAATGGTGTTTCGGTAGCCTTGGTGGCTAGGTCGGGAATACTCTCCTAAGGTTCGGGGCCTAAGAGGTTCTAGTGGTGGGTTTTGTTGTGGTGGGATGACGGGTTCAAAGATGTTCCCATCGTCCATGATGTTGGGTGGTGAAAAGTTACGAACAAAAACACAAAGAAATAAGATAGACTAAAGAAACCTAAAAAAATAAAAATAAAATCTTACTAGAAAGGAATCTAGCAAGTAGACCTAATAAAAAGAGATTCTAACCTAGACAATAACTATTCCCCGGGCTGCGGCGCCAAAAACTTGATGCGTAGGGATTGCACCAGGCTTTACCTCTCAAGGGATCTTGAGAAGCTTACAACCCCCACCAGGCAGTGTACCTGATCGTTGTAGTATAGTATAGTGACAAGTACCGGGGGATTGATCGTTCAGCTAGGAATAGTGTCGCTAGGATTAGAAAACCTAATTACTAGTGCTAGAGGTGAAAGACGATTCTTTTTGTATTTTTATATTTTTTTTGGAAAGCAAGTAAATATCTCGGGTTTGAAGGATTTGGGCAGAATTAGTTGCTAGTCAACTAACTCAATACTAAAGATGCAATCAAAATAAAATACTAGAAATGAAAATAAAACTAAATTAAACTAAGGTTGTGAGCAATAAGTGGAGAAATGTGTTTACTTAGATTTCACTACTCCCTAGATATCTTTTACACGTAAATTACTTGTTATATTTGCGTGGATGACGGATTGTATTCCTTAATACCATTCATGGGGTGGCGTACTTAACTCCCCAATCCTATGAGTGCCTACTTCACTCCTATGTCGAGCCGGCTAAGAAGCTCCTAAAATGGGATCATTAGAATTTACTCATGCATTAAATACAACCAATAAAACCTAGTACACATCGGTTCATGTTTCCTAAGACGTTCAAGCATGTTACCATTTGGAGATCTGCCAGTTTTCTTAAGCCTAACATTGAAATCATTCATCCAATACAACCATAAACAAGTAATCAACACATAATCAACATCTAGGTTTCATTAGATCTATGGAAACACAAGATAAATCTAGCCTAACATGGTGGAATCAAGACAAGCACAAGATATAGACAACCAACACATAAACATATTGATTGAATTAAAAGAACACTTATCTCAATAGCACATGTAAGCATTCAAGGGCTGAAAACCCTTGAAAAAGCTGTAAAATTCGTATATGGTTCGGCCTTAGGGTTTCTCCAAACTTGTTCCTTTTTAATGAATGAAAATTAGAAAACTATATATAGAAAATAGAGGCTGATGGCGTCAAGAACAATCTTGTGACGCCATCATCTCACCGCCAAAAGAATCCTCGGACTGCCTTGATCTACATCTGACGCCGTCATGTGTTACACTTTTCCAGGCCATCACGTTTATAACTCTTGACGCTCTTCCTTGTGACGCCTTCATTTCTGTACTGGGTCGTCATGATATTTACTCTTGACGCCGTCAACTTGTTACTCTTGACGCCGTCAACTTGTTACTCTTGACGCCGTCACACACTGTTCCCAGCTTGGAAAATTAAGTCTTTGGCGTTTTCTTCACTTTTATGCTCCAAAAACGTCCGAATTGCTTCCTTTTCCAGAATTCACTCCCAAAGTACCTAAAATCACAAAAGGAACGATTTAGGGCAATATTTGATCAAATAAATTCAATTCCGGGCTTAAATGACCCCCTAAAAGTGGTTCATTTTTCGCCTCATCAATCGGTATTCAAAAGATCAAGTGTTGGACCTGCTTCACTAGACCCAGACTTTGACTCTGTGTTGTTTACAAGACCGATAAAAAGCAGAAAAGATTATTCAGAGTCGTTGAAGTGGCTAAGTTCTCCTCAGGTACCTTAATTAAGATACAGAAGAAACTTAAGCGAATTAAGAAACATGTGGAGAGGCTACAGATTGAGATGACTGCAAGCAATCATCATTTGTTGACTAGAGTTGTAAAAGTGATAAGGGAAAGGCCCACGGTTCATGCATCATGGAGAAGAATGGAACAAAGAATCGGATGTCGAAGCTGGCCCAACCGAATACCATAAATAGAAGACCCGAATGATCTACCCTTAAGGGGAGATTGTTGGTACACAAAAAGTGAAATCATTTGTTAGGGACTTCTACTTATATTTTATCATAGTATAGGGTATGTTGTGCAATATTAAGTTGTATGGGATACAAGTTTACCATCGCAGAACTTGTATATCCACGATGGAGGCTTGGCTAAACGTTGGGTATATAGACCCCCTACCTCATGGGTTATGAGGTGTGTGTTCTCTATCAATGATATGCGAGACTTTTGTTATCTCTCTCTCTCTCTCTTCTCTCTAAAGTGCTCACACCCACTTTATAAATTTAGATTAGTTGTAGACGTGATATTATTGGTACAAGAAATATCCTTTGGATATCTTTCTTAACTCAACCATGGTTTCTCTTCTAACACAACCACGGTTTGTTCTCAACACACTCCCTTCTCACCCAACCATGGCTACTCTTCTAACTCAACCATGGTTTACTCTCTCACATCTCCCTCTCACACCATTTGAATTTCAAATTCAAATTCTTCCATCCCTAACATCCACACTTCCTTTTCAAGCAAAGAAATATCCCATAGCATATTATTTCTCTCTTTTCTATGCCATGTGAGGAATACCTATTCTGCCCCTATCCGATTATCCTTTCTACTCTTCTCTCTTTGATAATTGGTTTCTCTTAAACACTTCACAAAACATTTTTACAAATTAGCTATTTGAGTTGGTAGACCTTTAGAATGATTTATGTTAAGGTCTAAATGTGTGAAATACAATTAGGGGTTTAGCAAGGTTGGTTATTTACAAGACCAAGTTCCCAAAGGGAAAAAATCACCAGAGTGCCTAGCGCGCTGCTGGCGCTCCAGCGACGCGCCGGCCTCTGTAAAAATTTCCCAAATGGGAACTTGGCCTTTAAATACTCACCCTTGCCTCTTATCTTTACCCTTTCTATTACAATCGAGTCTCTAGGTTAGGTTAGGGCTTGGTTGAACAAAAAAAACATTTATTCTTTCAATTTGGTTGTAAGGGAAGTCTTGTGTCTTGGTGACCAAGCCTAGATCATTGGGGATCTAGTTAGGGTTTGATACTTCCGGTGGGAAGTCGTTGTGGTCTTAGTGACCTTGGTGGTAGTCTTAGTGACCTTTGTGTGAAGTTGAATCACGAGTCCTAGTAGGTGGTTTCCGAGGGCAGAATACCGTTGGAGTAGCTCCTTCTTAGTGAGCATCGATATTTGGGAATATCATTGGAGTGAAGTTGTAACGGTTTATAGTCCACCGAAAGGATTATTCTTAGTGAATAGTAGAGTGTCGTGGATTCGTTACTGGACATACGGATGGTATAAACCCCCCATCCCGAACCAGTATATATCGTTTTGTTCTTTACTTGCTTTATATACGTTGGTTGTGTTTGTGGTTATTGGATTCGTGTACAACCACTTGGTACTCTTTGATGCCTAAAGTTTTTTTTTTTTTTTTTTTTTTTTTCTCTAAACATCTAAAAAGCCGAAGATACCATACTCACCCCCCCCCCCCCTCTACGGTTCTACACGTCACATTATCCAAGGCATAATCACCTCAAAGACTCAAAATACTTATCAGTGAGAAAGAAAATAAGCTACCGAATACTCCAAAGATTATAGTTTATTAAAACTTAACAAAAATTCAAAACACACATCTTTTTAAAGATTCACTTTTGTATATTTAACGTGGAAGAGTAAATGTGCACAAAAATTTGTACGGTACAACATGCTTAAAGCAATACCTTAAACTCTGAAATATATATACCGAAATCAAATATTATCATATAAACACACAGATCAATATATACATTTATGGTTCAATTCAATGCTTCCAAAGAGGTGTTATAGAAAACAAAAGGTTGGAGCATTAAAACCTCAAAGTATACAAACCATCTCCAATTAATCATTACACAAACTATAATTATTGTTCAACTCTTTCAACTTCTTCTTGGAAGGATTTATACTTTCTTTTAAATAGCACAATAAACTTCCCCCACCACGGCCACGGACAACAATCAAGACTCGACTCAAACACAAATAAGAACACGATCTCAATATTTCTTTCGTGTTTTATCAGAAATGTTTTAAGACCTTTAAAGATCCTAACAACACGAAAGTATACCTATCATTGATCTATCAAAGAAAAATAAAAATCGAATACAAACTCAAAAGAACCTGCCCGACAAAACCAATAGGTTTTATCCAATCTTTTTCATTCCAAACAAAACACAAAAACACAAGTAAACCTACCTGAGATCTTTTAATAAGATCTTGAAGTCGTCACGTTATTTAACCAGAAAAGGTGCTTGCGGTTCAAATTGAGAGGTAAGTGTTTGTGTTTGTGAGAATCGATTAGAAGAATTTGTTGTGTGTTCGACTGTTGATGGTGACGAACGAAGATATATGAGTTTGATTTGAGATGATATGGGTGTTGAGAAGAGTTTTGGTGAGATGTGAGGCGTATATCATGAGGTTAGGGTTGAGGAATGAAAAAAAATTAAGATATTAAAGTTTAAACCGGTTGTATTGCGTGTTAGATTGGATTTGACTTATTTTCTTTTTATTTCGGACATGATCAGATATTGCGCTTATATGCTATATCACAAGAATTGGACTTGGATCTATTACAAAAATCCATTGTTTAGAAATATATTAATTTGAAATTATCTTGAATTTTACTATTACAACAAAAGAGCATGAATATACGTAGACATACCTTGCAAATTCCAAATGAATAATTTATGCTTCACAAAGACGAAGTTATAATCATTATCATAACAACCATTTTAAGCATCCACCTGACCATGATTGAATTTCTATTCTTTAAGGGTTTTTTTTCGTAATTTATTACATCTCCATATATTAAGTTTTGAAAATATCATAGCAGATCACATTTGATTATCCATAATCTGTAGTGTTGTTTCTAAAGAAAATAAATATGGGTACAATTATTTGTTTTGGATTTGGTTGTTTGGTCTATATCCGATTAATAATAAATAAAAAGGTTAAGCTTAAGAAATAAGCAATAGTTCAATAGTTTACATTAATTGAGGAACAATGAGACCCAAAATAGATATAATATCAATTGCAATGTTATCAAAACATTTTATTTACTCAAATTAGGTTGCTTTTGAATTTATAAGTTATACATTGTTGTATATTTTAGCCTCACAATCACGTTAACAACTCAACAATTTACTAAAACATTACGGAATCAACATTTAGATACAATTCGTGCAACGTACGGGTTTGTCATGCCTCATGTTTCTTTATAAATAGGTTTTCATTTACTCTATCCAATAAAACTTGGATCACTATTATGAGTATTGTTGCCACTCTTTTTTAACATCTAATTCATATTCTCTTTCTAAAAAACCAGGCTCATTCATCTTCTTCACCGACTCCAACGTGCCATTTATTTTAAAACGAAACAATTTCTTGCCAAAATTTGTTATGCAATTTATAAAGAAACGCGTGTGTTTTAAATTTTCAACACAAAGTCTTTATAGACCATATTTCGTGTAGCATTAGGTGATTTATTTTTTTGCCGACTCATATAAGACATAAGAGATATGAATGCTATGCCGCATCACACTATTTTTGATATAATGTTTCGTAGGTACGAGTTTATGCGCAGAATGTGAATGTAATATATGTTTTTGGCAAACAAGAAAAAAAGAAAATGATATATATATATATATATATATATATATATATATATATATATATATATATATATATATATATATATATATATATATATATATATATAAGTTACCAAACTGTGCTTCTAATATCGCTGTGATATTAATAACCAACCTATACATTTTTAGGGGATATTTTCTTTAAAGTGTTAAGCTAAATTTGTTGTGGTTGTGATATAATACATGATCTTAACTTCGAAAAGTTCTGATCTTTCAACTTATACAATACGATCGTACACAATGATCTTTTAGCTTATACAATACGATCGTACACAAACACCTCGTAGTAATGCGCGAGTTGATGTATTTTCCAATAGCCTATAAGCCAAGTTAATGGTATCGCGTCTAGTTCTTTTCTCCCTATCAAAAAAATTAGTTTTACAACGCATACAACACTGACGTATACAAGCGCTCCGTGACAACTGCAGGTTTAAATCCTTGTTATATAAAATTCATTGAAGTGGAATTGAGAGCCGGTACTATTCCGAAGCCACTGGTTGGAAGGTCGACTCTAAGGAGGAGGATGGCTTGGGTTCATTGTGAAGCCGCGGCTTGAGCCAACACTGTTTACATGCCGATCCGAGCCATCAGCTAAGAGGGATTAAAATAAGGTTAGTAGATTTTCCACTTATTTAGATTACTGGGGTTTCCTCCTAGTTGGCAATCAGTTGATAGGGTTCGATGCATGTTGTACACTTGTTTTCCATTTCCGTTTACTTTACCACTTAAATCTTAGGGTTGGATACATGTTGTACACCTGTTTTCCATTATATCGATGCTAAAACCACTTACAAAAGTCATTGCCAGTTCATTTGTTCCATTATCTCAATGCTAAACCATTTACAAAATCCATTTCCTGGTGATTTGTTTAGTTCGTAATTTCTCTTTCTAAACATACAGTGGTTGTTGTTGGGTTACATCTGAGAGAGCGGTGAACGTTTAGGGTTTCAGTGCTTTAACAATCGCTGGCGAGGTTTAATTTCCATATGATTCATTAATGTAAGGTATTTCAGTTCTTTCTTTTTTCTGGTTTGTGGATTTGTGGATATGTGTTTGTGTTTGTTTAATCTTTGTGGTAAGTATGATATGTGATAATGAGTGTTGTATTCTTTTGTTGCGGTTCTGGCACTTCTTCCTCCGGCTCTCTATTTGCATAGCGAAGAAAGGCAAAGGCTCTTGCTCGAATGCGTGACTTATGTCTCTTTTTGCATTTATAAAAAGTAAGATGAATCTACGCTCCTCGACCTTAAGTGAATGAGAGGTTATGGGGTTCTTGGTCTTTTTCCAAACACAGTTGACTAATAGGCAATCCCCTTTTTCCATGATTATGTGAAAGGACTCAATTCCTTATTTCTTCCCTAGTGAAATGTAGCAGGAACAACCTTCCGGCAGTCGCATTAAGTATATTTTTCTTGAAACTCTTTACTCCTTCACCTGTAGCAAGTACTCATTTCTATTTAGTTGTTTCCTTACTCTATCCGGCTATTGAACATGGTTTCCCTCTGCTTATGGTAATAGAGTTAGACATCTTAGTGTGATAATGAGTGCTGATTTTATATGGTCTACTAAAACTGTGTTTTAGATGGCTGTCATGATCTTTCCATTTTTTTAGAAGATTTCTGGATATGTGTTTGTGTTGTTTTAAGCTTTTTCTGTGGGTAGTACTAATAATTTGATAGCATGAAGTGGAAATGTGTTTTGTAGCCAATCTTAGTTTTGGCATGCCGAGAACAGTGTGGTATAAAAGTACTTGCTTTGAAATCTTTCGTCTAGAATTACGGGCTAGAGAAGGTTTGAAGGTGTAACTCTATAATTTACTTCCGCTGTTTGATGCTTTATCTATTACCGGTTTTTGGTTTATTAGTATTGTAGGTTTTTAGCTTGTTGTTGCATTAGGTGTGTTATATTCATGCAATTAGGGTTTACGGTATGGGAAATTCACTAAAGTTGCTTCAAATGTTTGATGTTTTGGGGTGTTTTCTAATAGGTGTTGTTTTTTCATGGTTTGGATGTTTGATGTTTTGGGATGTTTTTCATGTGAATGTTCAATGCATCGTTGTTTTAAGATCTGGGTTTGCTGAAGTAACATTACCAACCGTAGTTTTGACTTGGCGAAAACATACAATATAAAATGCAATTTTGTGAGATTTGATGTTTTGGGATGGATGTGAATGTTCAATGCATGGTTGTTTCAAGATCTGGGTTTGCGAAAGTAACATTACCAACCGTAGTTTTGGCTTGGTGAAAACATACAATAAAATGAAATTTTGTGAGATTGGTGATGTGGGTTACACTTTCCAACGTTTTCTTAAGTAATATAATTTCTTTCATGTTCCATACGCCACTTTTGTAAATCAATCTTAAACAGTTGTTCCTTGGTTATGTTTTAGTCTGGTTTTTAGCGTGGCACAAACTACAATCATAATTTGTAACCAATACGATATTTGAGCCGAGCCATTATAGTCTTGGTGCAATTATTAATACATTATTCTCTTTTGTATTCAAACTATGCAGTATATGTTAACTTGACATAATAATGTTCGGGTGAGTAGGATGGAGAAAATCGATATAAAGTTTGTGTATGACGTTTGGAGGAGAGTTTTCATTTTGAAGTTAACGATTTGTTGATGTATGCTATTTATTGCGTTTGTTTCGGTTTAATGCTACCGACAATACTTTGAAGTTCAACCATTGGTCTAAGGTGATACAGTTTTGCATTAATTTTATGGGATGTTTTCGTATGTCTGATTTGGATAATAGTTGTTTGGCTATGACAATTCAGATACCCGATGTGTCTTAATTTTGGCATGGAAACTACTGGGAGGCCCAAAATGTAACTGTGTTTGTAGTCAGCACAATTTTTGAGCCAAGGCATAAATATTTTGTCTCCATCATTGAGATATTGTTCATTTTTCTATTGGGGCTATCCATGATACGCCAAATGGACATATTAATGTTGGAGTAAGGGAGTGGGAGAAATCGATGTAATTGTTATTTATGATGCTTTCGTAGAGAAGTTGAGTCACGAGGAAACCATTATCTAAGCTTCTTCGTGGCAAAAAAACCTCCGTACATGCTCAATAAAAAAATTTGTGTCAATTTGTCCCATCCTCCTTACCTCAATGTTAGTATGCTCATTTTACATATCTTGCATATTCTAAATAGAAAATGAACAATGTGTCAGGTGACATGTCTGTTGGGTCGAGCAACCTAATTACACCAGGTTCACATACAAAAGGCACCACTAAAGTTAGGCTTTGTTCATCTGACATCTAGAAATGGAAAGTTATGAAGATCTTCCTGGTAAACATGGTTTTATAGGTTTTTATTTTTGGCGTATTTCTATAATTCCAGCTGGATAAATTTTTGTAGTGCGAAACCAACAATTTAATATATGTTGCCATTTTCAAATATTTATTTTGACTATTTATGATTTAGAGCTTGAAATTAACGATTTACGATTTTGTAGGTCTAATAATCTTGCGCACTTTCTGATGGAAACAATGGAGAATATAGAAATGCATGATTCAACGACTATTGAGCTATTCAGGTTGCTTGCACTTACAGACTCTAAGCAGATATTCCGGATAATATCAACAACAAATCAGCAAGAGCTAAAGCCACGAAGAAATGAAAACGATTTTGTGTGACTTTATATACATCTTAATTACAAAAATTGAAACCAAGAAGAAATGAAAATGATTTTGTGTAAATTTATATGTATTTTACCTACAAAAACAATAATAGTTGTTTCTTCTTCTACTTTTCCATTGGCTACATGTTTCATTCATGTTTAGTGTTTTGTTTACTTCTAATGGATTAAAAAGATCGTTACTTTGTTTACGGTTGGTGCAATTCCTAAAAACAGTTCACAATTCATTGTTTCCGGCTTACTCATAGAGCTATGAGTTTTCGGTGATCTCATTATATATATCTTACAATGCTTCATAATGAAGCATTAGCTAGTTCTAAAAGGTTATAGCCATCATTTTCTCAAACCATGTGTAACTGTATAACTATTGGACAAAGATTATTAGCATGCTATCACTCTTCATTAGCCAAGCTCAACACTGAGCAAAGCTTCTAAGGAGAAAAACCCAGATGGGAGGGAAAAAGTTTTTTTTTTTTTTTTTTTTTTTTTTTTTTTTTTTTTTTAATTAATTAATTTATTTTTATTTTCTCACTCTCGTAATTAAAATTCGGTTCGATAGTATTTATATGTAGTAGCAAAAAATAGTAAAATATGTGGATCCGGTACTTTTCCAAAACCGCCAATTCATATGCCAAGCCAAAGGTATTTCCACTAAGCTTTCCTCTTCCCGTCAAAATTTCGTCTTCCAGCACAATATAGTACTATTGTATACAAACGCCTGTCGGGTGCGCGGGGTAAAATCCTCGTTTTAAAAAAGGGGGAGAAATTTAGAGGAGATACATCTATTATTGTAGATGCATCTTAAATGTATATCGTGGTTTTTTCTCACTCTTCTTATTTTAATTTTAGTTATCATTTGATCTTAACATAGGATGATCGGTTGGTTTGTTTTGCAAACATTTTGTGATATAATTATAACATAACTAGCTTGAAGAAATCATTTTAAAAATAACTTGTATCATTCAAACGAATGAACGATAGGTTATTTGTTTGAAAAAACGTATTATTTTATCATTTACATGTTACCTAGCCAATTTTATACAAAACATGCATTTCACATGCACCCTTTCCATGTTCCCTATATATTACACGACTCGTACCATCTATTTCACTACACGTCTACATATTTTCTTGTTTCACTTGATCATCTTTCAAATATGCACAATCTCTTCGTCGTAGTCATCCTATTCTTCCTACCATTTTTCTTATGCAACTCCTCTATGGCGTTAGGAGGAGAGGTTCTCACTCGTGGTTGGAAGCCTATTCAGAATGTGAATGACCCTATTGTTGTTGACATTGGGAAGTTTGCTGTGGACGAGCACAACAAGGAAGAGCATATGTCTCTTAAGTTTGAAAAAGTAGTTAAAGGAGAGACTCAAGTGGTGGCCGGAACCAAGTATAGTCTAACGATCATGGCAGCGGACAACAATGTCGAGCATAATTATGTTGTTGTTGTTTGGGATAAGCCTTGGCAGAAATTTAGGCAGTTGAGTTCCTTCAAAGGACCCATTTAAGTAATGATATTAGGGGTTTATTCTTGGAGTATCCTAATACGAAAAGGTTGTTAAACACTTGATCAATATAACAAATTATTAATCTTACTCGATCATTTTGGCTTGTAATGTGTGACAAACTTTTTTAAAGGCTTATGGTTGTGTTATAACATTAAATTATAAACTTTTTTTGTTTTATAAACCTATTTACACTATGTATAAAACTTTTAAGGTTTTATAAATATTTCACATAATCAAATGCATTAAATTATGAAAATGTTCAATCTATACTATCTATAATGGAAAAATGGTCAAAAGTGAAATGTTGAGTTTTCAACAATGGTCAAATGAGAGAGAAAGTGAAATGTAATTAATACTCTTATTAAAACACCCCAATACATAGAAGTACAATTATTTATTCACATTGTACAACTAAATTAAAGCATATCTACCAAATTAAATACAACCAATCAAACACAAATCGGGTTGACCCAGGACGCTTCAAACACGGCTGGTTGACCCAGTTTAATTTGACCCGTTTTCGACAACTTAGCAAGTTTACCCGGTTTAACTCGACCCATTTTTCAACCGGAACGGTTCAACCGGTTGAACCAACCGGGTCGAACCGGGTTTCAAACATTATCCATTACTTAAAAAAGTACAATTATTTATTCACATTGTACAACCAATTAAAAACATATCTACCAAATTAAATACAACCAATTAAAACACAAACCGGGTTGACCCGGGACGCTTCAAACCCGGCGGGTTGACCCAATTTAATTTGACCCATTTTCGACCCAACCTAGCAAGTTAACCCGGTTTAAATCGACCCATTTTTCGACCAGAATGGTTCAACCGGTTGAACCACCCTGGTCGAACCGGGTTTCAAAACATTATGTTTTATTCCCAAATCTTGAAACTTTTATTATTTTTCGTTTATAACATATAATTTTTTTTTATCAATAAACTATTTGTCGCTATAAAATCCCGTTGCTATGCACGGGTACTCGTCTAGTATCATAAACATCTTCATGCATGACACGTAAGCTTGAATGCGTGTTCATTATGGCTTACAAGTTCTTAAACCTCTTCATCATTTTATAAGCCTTTTCATAAAGCACCATAGTCGATATTCTGAGAACCTCGTATCTCCGGTAAAAAGAAGTCTTGCAAAAGGTTGTTATGTAGCGAACATTTTAAATAAAACCTAGATGTTTATCAAGTAATTGCTAGAAAACCTTTTATCTCCAATAGCCAAAAAAATTCACTGATTTTTTTAATAGTGAAAAGATTTAGACAAAGTTTATATTGAAAGATCTTTTATGTAAAATTTTATGACTCATTCTTTGAGATCGATTATATTAGAGAATGGAGATGACTCTATGTTACAATTATATGTGCAGAAATTTGAACAATATTCTATGTTTCTATTTCTTTCTTATGTAATCATTTGATTTAGTACATTGCAATTTTCTATTACATGTCGATAAATAGTAATTAGAATTATGTTTTACTGAATAGAGTATTTCACGGGATAAGATCTTAAACACAGGGTGAGGACACATTTAATCCATTGTATTTTTGTGATTGTGATTCAGATTCTTGGTAGTGAGGTAAGTAGGAATCTTAACTTGGTAATGGTTTGTGCAAGTGAACTTCAAAAATCGAAACATGAAGTACTACCTCCTTGATATAAATTTTGGTAAATTAACAATGATGTTTTTGTTTAAGATTTATGAGGTGATGTTATTCGGAGTTTTGTATTTTTCCATGTGCACATTTGCATTAGAATAGTAATCAAAATGAGTCGTTTTAGGCTGTATTCTATCTCGAATAGGCGACAGGGGCCAAATTTATTTTCATGTGCAGATGTGCTTAGAGAAGCTCTCAACAAATCGATAAAATAACATAATATGGTTAAAAATGGGGGTAGCGAGTTGGTCTTTTCCCAACTCGATTTGTTTGACCCACACAAAAAGGTCAAATCGATAAAATAACATAATATGGTTAAATGGAGACTGGTTACGGAAATACCCGGTCTTTTAAAGAAAAATTACATGGGATCCAAAATGTTGAAGATTAAAACACTAGTGATTTCACAATACCCGGTTTCTATCTACCAAAATTTTAAGCGGGCCTTTCCCTCTTTATTCACTTTCACTAATTTTAAGTCACTCCAATTTTGTTCTTCTCCCAAACACAGACCAAAAAAAAAAAAAAAAACCATACACCTTTGTTGGTTCCGCTGGGATCGTGGGACGCTATCTAATTATTGTCGTTCCGAGTCGACTTCTTTATAATCAAGGTTCTTTAGTTTGTTTTATCTTGATTTCATATGATCTTTTAGTTACTTTCTTGAATCTTTCCATGTTCTTTGATGACAGTGGAAATTGGGTTCCTGATCCAAAATTCAAAATCCAGAATTATGGCTCTAAGCCAAAATTAGGAATTTTGTAAATTTGTTAAGCAAATGTAAATTAGGGTTCTATATGGGTGTTTATAGGTTAGTTATTATCTCTTAATTTCATTCACTACTCTTGTATAACCACTACTACTAAATTGACATCTTCCCAAAATATGCAAGACCCACATAAATCTACCGACACTGTTGAGAAGTATTGTTATGATTATGAGACACTTGATAGTGTCAATGGAGCTCTATATATATCCCTTTTTACCACAGCTAGCTAGACACATGTCTTCCAATATATTAAGGAATTGTTTATATGATGAATTTACTGGCTAACAGGGGTGTTTAGATGCACTTATTAAGTGAAGGTCCTGTAATTATCTTAACTGATGTTTGTCTCTTATTTTCTAGTTATATAAAATCAAAACAATCATGTTTGGATAGCAAGGTAAGAAGCTTTGCAAAGAGAACCAGTTATCGAATAAATTTTCAATAAGTTAAATATTCTTAGCTTTTACCAACTAGTTATATATAATTCTGTATATTGAGATTGCTATAATCACTTAGAAACTATACCTATGTAGAAAAGTATAAAACTCAAAGATTACAAACCCAGAAACAAGATATGTTCTCAAACAGTACAACCAAAGCTTGATCTCAATCAAGAATAACAACTAGAGTAATTTTAGTATGAATGATATTTTCTGGATTACATAACAAAAGAGAGAGTAGCAAATATATAGAGATCAAGATCAGGGGTCGTTTTCTTGTGTGAGACAAGGAAACGGCTAATGTGAGCACTACTCAATGAGACAACCCTAACGGGAGTATATCTCCCAAGAGTAACAAAATGGTCCTTGAGATAATAACCAAGAGACCCATCCATCCTTTATCATTTATGCAACAGCCACAAAGCTTTGAGCCAAGGTCCAATATCACCCTTCAATGTCCAACAAACTCCAAGAAGATCCAAAAAGGATTATTACTGAAAATACAAACATACCAAATTAGTCCTTGTGGTTAGAGCCAGATATCAAATGAGTCCTTTTTTCCAACAACCTCCAAACTCCCAATAGTTTTTTTGCGAGTTTTCTGTAGTTAGTTGATAGTTAATCTTCTTTATGTGCGGTAATTATTTTTCTAGGTTAGTGAATGACTCATGTACTTGAGCAACAGTCTTTACACAACAAACAACAACAACAACAACATGCCCAATCCCGCAAGAGCGAGGTATGGGGGAGGTAGAAGTGTAGACAGATCCTACCCCTACCCCAGGCAAAGCCTAGGAGTAGAGAGACTGCTTCCAGGGAGACCTCCGGCACGTGCACATGTGTGAGTGATAAAGAAACCCAAAGGGACGCTTGCAGGTATTTTAGACGGAGCATATGGTGTCTATCTTCTGATGGGATCTTCCTTCCCGACTCAGCTCATGTCAACTGTCAAGCCACTAATGCTAATAAGGGCTTTTTGGTATTGCTTCTTAAATAGTACTCGAAATGTCAAGTCACTAATGCTTATAGGGGCTGTTTGGGATTGCTTATTAAATATGACTTGAAATACATGATTCTAAGGAATTTTTTTATTTAATTTTATAGTTTGGATTTTAAGGAATTCTTGATTCTTTTACATGGGCACAGGTACGATTTCATTACCCACCACGTGTTTGATTTAAGAATTGGTTCTAAATGGTTATATGGTACAAGTTACAGAGTACTAAATATAATTGAATTTTGTGCAAGTAATTTTTGGTTTTTAATTACTAGTTTGTCATGTGAAGTAAAATTTCGGCCGTATCATGTTCCAAGTAGGTATAATCCTTTTGGCAATGCTGTTAATATGTTTAAGTTTGTGGGTAAAGCACTCACTTTTAGCCAATTGAAACCCATTTACTGATTTTTGGTGGCAACATTTGTGGAATTGATATGAGTAGGATACTGAGCTACTCAACTCTTAAGTAACATACGAATTGGTGAATTCATGATAGTTGGATTTAAACTTAAAGTTATAAGGGCCAATTTGGGTTGAGAAACGACAAGACAGTGGTATGTAAAGGTGGTTGTTACATGAGTCATCATTTTATACCAATACGAGGCTTGTATGCATGGTTAGTCTTTCTATTGGATACTCCATGTGAAGTGTTGTTAATGTGAGTCTTTGTGTGAGTTATAAAATAATGGTTTTTGTTTTATAGCAGCTGGCGTTTAAGCATTGTCAAAACAAAAAGCAACAACAGAGGATTATTGTGTTTTGCTGGAGGGTATGTGTTGTGCATATTAGGCAGTGCGGTTTTTAGTATGGAGATGATTGGAAAGAAGTTAAAAAGAATAGTATCACTCTTGATGATGTGAACTTCGGTGAAGAGGACGAAGCTAAGACGGAAAAGATTGAGGCCCTGGTTGCTGTTGTGAATAATAATGACAGCAGTCACATGTTCATGTTCCGGCCAGATCTAATGCTCTTTCTGACGTTCTATTGAGGTTTGTGATTGTTTGATTGCACACAAAGTTATTACATGTTACCGTTTTAGCTGATATTGTTAATGTTTTTGTTAGTACTCCAATCTTTACTGGTGATGGAGAAGGTGGAGGTGGTTTGCGGCCGTAGCTGGTGGTGTATATGGTTTTTATTTTGGTGTTGATCCTAATTTGGATCCTGAACTTGCTCTTGCTCTTCATGTATCAATGGAAGAGGATAGAGCGAGGCAAGAAGCCGCCGCGAAAAAGGTTGCAGATGATTCTTCTAATTAGCAAGAGAAAAAAGGGGAGTCTACTTCACAAGATGCAACCATGTCTGAAAATGTTGGGACTTCTGAATCTGAGAATAAAAATGATGAATTAATGGTTAGTTCCAGTATATTTTTCTCTATTATGTCACTCCCAAAGTTTCTTGATACTGTATATTAAACGATTTTGAAATCCAAATAATACTCTTTACCTTCAAGGAATTGTTTTGTGCTCTCATGCACTGCATAACCATTCGTTAGTTTACAAGATACATTCTTAGAAATTGTTAAGCACCTTCTCTTTATAGTATTAACTTTTCAATCGCTTTTTAGCCAAACCGGACATCACTTTCATCTTCAATTCAATTCATTCAATTAATTAAATTAAACAACACCATCATCAACACCAAGCTACCTGGAACAAAACCTCACAAACCGGACATCCGCCGGTGTTTTCACGCGCCCCCACGCGCCACCACGAAGTGGTGGAATTCTTGTTTTTTTTCCGGCGTTTCTCCGGCCATCTCCCGACTGCTAGGACTTCAACCCCCAGCGTGTGGTGGTTCCCCACCTTTTTCCGGGTTGACCCAAACATTGTCGTTGCCGGAGCCGCCGGCGACCACTTTCCGACCACCGGAATTTTTTTTCCGACCAGGGAGTTGCTATATTATCTTTCTTATTCCTTTTTGTTTGGCTGACCTTATCTTATTTGTGCCACCACGTGACGGTTTGTGTTTGTGCTTGTGCTACAGTGTTTGACGTTTTGATATCCAGGTTAGTTGCTATATTATCTTTCTTATTCCGGCGAGGGAAGACTCCTCACACCACGCTGTGACGGAGCAGTTGGTCTTGTTCGCCGCCGGCCGCCTCCTGCCGCCGTCGGCCACCGCTGCAACCGCCACTGCTGCCCGGAATTTCCTTCCGGCAGCAGTAGAGTACATTTTCTTAAACTTTATTTATTTATCTATTTATTTAGCTACCTTTTTCATTTACTAGCAGTCTTGGTTCTCTTTTACTTACTGGTGCGCGTTTGTGTCCCCTTTTTGTGTGCTTTTTTAGTTTGTTTTGTCTTTTCTTTTGCTGCTCCCCTTTTTTTGCCCCTGTGCTTTTGCCGTGTGTGTGTTTTCCGGAGGGTAGGATAGACGCTGTAGTTGGTGATGGTCACCTGAGGTCATGTCTTGCCGGAGCGGGTGGGGTAGGGGTAGGGGTAGGGGTAGGGGTAGGAGGGGTAGGGGTAGGGGTAGGCGGGTCTAGGGTGCTTAGGGGTGTTGGTAGAGTAGCGGGTTCGCGTAGGATCAGAGTGGGCAGCTGGAATGTAGGGTCTTTGACCGGTAAGCTCTTTGAGCTTGCTGACGTCTTGGGGAGACATAAGGTTGATATAGCGTGTTTTCAAGAGACTAAATGGAAAGGGTCTAGCTCGAGGGAGGGAAACGGCTACAAGCTTTGGTACTCGGGCTCTAGGTCAGCTAGAAACGGAGTTGGAGTCTTTATAGCGGCGGATCTTAAGGATAATGTAGTGCAAGTGACCAGGAAGGACGATAGAACCATGAAGATTACTTTGGTTATTGATGGAGAAACCGTTAACGTGATCAGCGCTTACGCACCGCAGGTGGGTCGCAGTGACGTAGAGAAGAGGAGTTTCTGGGATTCCCTCGACGAGCTCGTGAGGGAGTGCCCGGCAGACCAACGATTATTTATAGGTGGTGACTTGAACGGTCATATAGGAGCTTCTGCAGATGGATACGCGGGGGTTCATGGAGGATTCGGGTATGGAGGTAGGAATGATGAAGGATGCTCGATACTAGAATTTGCTACTGCTCACAACTTAGTGGTTGCAAACTCTTTCTTCAAGAAGAGAGACGTCCACTTAATTACCTTCCAGAGCGAGGGTCATAGCACCCAGATTGATTATCTGTTGGTGCGCAGAGATGACCTTAGGGCATGTAAGGACTGCAGGGTTTTCCCTGGCGAGACATGCGCATCCCAACACAGATTGGTTGCCTTGGATACTCTTTTCCAGAGGAGTCGACACAGGAGAGAGGCGACAGGGATGCCAAGGATTTTGTGGAAGAATCTTAGCGGAGATGCGGTGGAGGCGTTTAGAGCGAAAGTCTCAGAGGGTCTTTCGGCTCGGGCAGAGAACTTGACTACTGGGGATGCGGATCAGATGTGGTACACCCTTGCTGGCACCATCAGAGACGTAGCAAAGCTTTCCCTAGGCGTGACTAGTGGGTCAGTGAGAACCCAGTCAACACGCAGGGAATCTTGGTGGTTCAGAGAGGAGGTACAGATCAAAGTTGCAGAGAAACAGGCTCGGTTCAAAGAGTTTCTTTTGAGTAGAGAGAGCCACCAAGCAGATAGTGCAGCTGCGGAAGAGAGGTATAAAGTGGCTAAAAGGGAAGCAAAAAAGGCGGTAGCAGAGGCGAAAGACAAGGCGTACGAAGATTTGTATAAGAAATTGGACTCCAAAGAGGGAGCAAACGATATCTTCAGAATTGCTAAAGCCCGTGAGAAAAGAAGAAGAGATTTAGGAAACATTAAATACATCAAAGATGAAGGAGGATGTACCATCGTGAGTGAAGAAGGTATTAGAAAGAGATGGGGAGAGTATTTTTCCTCTCTCTTTAACGAGGGGAACACCGATGGAAGGGGGGAAGGAGAGAACCCTAGCCAGCATTTGTCACCAGAATGCTACTACTCGAGGATCAGCCAAGAAGAAGTGAAGGTTGCATTACAGAAGATGGGTAGAAACAAAGCTGTAGGCCCGGACCAAATACCCATAGAAGCTTGGAGGAGCCTAGGAGATGAAGGGGTGAATTGGTTGACCTGCCTTTTCAACAAGATCTTCTCTAGCGCCAAGATGCCAGAAGAATGGAGACTCAGCGAAGTAATCCCCATCTTCAAGAACAAGGGAGACGCGCAAGTGTGTAGCAACTATAGGGGTATTAAGCTACTTGGTCACACCATGAAGCTCTGGGAGAGAGTTATTGAGAGGAGGTTAAGAAGGGAGACAAGGGTGTCAGAGAACCAATTCGGATTTATGCCAGGGAGGTCCTCGGTCGAGGCTATCCACCTCCTCAGAAGTCTTATGGAGAAACATAGAGAAAGACAGAGAGATTTGCATATGGCTTTCCTGGACCTAGAAAAGGCATACGATAGTGTCCCACGAGAGTTGATTTGGAGGACTCTAATAGAAAAAGGAACCCCAAGGAGATACTTAAGAATCATTAGGGATATGTACGAGGGGGCGAAGACCCGCGTACGGTGCACGGTGGGGTGCACTGAGTTTTTCCCGGTGGAAGTTGGACTTCACCAAGGATCAGCCATTAGTCCGTACCTCTTCGCCCTGATTCTTGATGAGATTACTAGAGGGATACAAGAGGGCATTCCTTGGAGCATGATTTTCGCTGACAATATTGTGTTGGTAGCAGAATCGGCCGAAGGGCTAAACTACAGACTGGAGCACTGGCGAGAGGCATTGGAAGACAGTGGTCTTCGGGTAAGCAGAGAGAAGACTGAATACATGAGATGTGATTTCGGTAGCAACGAGATCGGCCACAACGAGGAGGAAGTTCGTATCGGCAACCAGGTTCTTCAACCTAAGGAGTTTTTTAGATATCTTGGTGCGGTGATACACAAATCAGGAAGGATTGACGATGACGTAACCCACCGTATTAGAGCTGGATGGGCGAAATGGAGGGCGTCGTCAGGTGTGCTCTGTGATAAGAAAGTCCCCCTTAAGCTTAAGGGAAAATTTTATAAGGTGGCGATCAGACCAGCTATCTTGTACGGGTCAGAGTGTTGGCCTATCACGAAAGCCCAAGCTAACAAAGTGGAAGTGGCAGAACTGAGAATGCTAAGGTGGATTTGTGGGAAGACTATGCTGGACATGATACCGAACGGAGTTTTCAGAGCAGAACTTGAAGTTGAAACTATAATCTCAAAGATGCGAGAAGGAAGGTTGAGGTGGTTCGGTCATGTCAGGAGAAGGCCACAGACGGCGCCAGTAAGGAGAGTCGAAGAGCTGAGGGTCGACGGTTTGAGAAGGAGGGGAAGACCTAAGCTCAGGTGGGAGGATAGACTTAGGCTAGACATGAAGGAGCTTCTCTTGTCCGAGGACATGATCTCAGATAGGAACGAGTGGAGAGCTAGGATTAGAACTTGCGGGTAGTTTAGGTCGTGTGGTTGGTTGTCTTTGCCTTGCCCTTTTGCGTTTTAGGTCTGGTAGGCCCTTTTGCACTTTAGGCGTTTTGGTCTCTTTGCTTGTCCCCTTTTAGGTTTTTAGTAGGCTAGTGGTGTCTCTTTTCCTTTTGCCTTAGCTTTTTCCCCCTTGGCCTTTGCTTTAGCCCCCTTGCCTTAGTTTTTGCCCTTTGCTTTGCCTTTGCTTTTGCCCCTTGCTTTGCTTTGCTTGTTCTTTGTGTTGTCTTCTTGCCTGCTGCCTGCTTGCTTGTGTTTGTTTTGCCTTTGCGTTCTTGCTTGTGTTTGTTTTGCCTTTTCGTTCCTTGTTTCTCTTGCGTTCCTCTATGCTTTGTTTGCTTGCTTTACTTGCTTTGCTCCTTGTTATTTGTTTGGTTCTCTGTGCTTTGTTTGTCTTGTTGCTCTTTTGCTCCTTGCACTTTGGGTTTCTTTAGCACTCACACATGTGCACGTGCCGGAGGTCTCCCTGGAAGCAGTCTCTCTACTCCTAGGTTTTGCCTGGGGTAGGGGTAGGATCTGTCTACACTTCTACCTCCCCCATACCTCGCTCTTGCGGGATTGGGCATGTTGTTGTTGTTGTTGTTGTTGTATTCTTAGAAATTGTTAAGAAGAACCATTCGTTAGTTTACAAGATACATTCTTAGAAATTGTTAAGAAGACTACCAATAGATACTCTTTGTGAAGTGGTAGTCCTACTTTTCAGTATGTTATATTGCATATAGATGTAGTATTAAATGAACTAGACATGCATACTTGTCTCAAGGCAAGCTTAGGGGTGTGCATTGTTCGGGTAATAACCGAATAAACCAAAAACCAAAACCGAACCGAACCAAACTAATAACCAAACCGAATTTGTCAAAAATAAACCGAACCAAACTAAAAATTCGGTTTTTGGTTTGGATATGGTTTTGGCCATTTGAACCGAAAACCGAATTTATATAAATATAAACATATTTTTTATATATTTATATATACAAAAAGACCATTATTATTTTATCCTAATATAAAAAACACTTTCTATGCGTGATTTTTTTTTCTTTTTGCCAAAAATCTATGTAATTAAGTTTAAAAAAAAGATATAAATGGTGTAATTCGGGTCAACCCGAAAATCGAACCGAATTCAAATTCGGTTTTTGGTTTTAACCAAAAATTTTTTTAACCGAGCTAACCGAACCGAATAAACCAAACAACCTGATAACCGACCGATGAACACCCCTAGGCAAGCTCATATACTTTCTTGCATGTGCGTATAGGCATTTTATGTTTGGCCTGTGACATGTTAACTTAGAGCTTTGGAATTATGCCATTGACAACATTGATAATTAGGTAACTACCTCACAAGCTAGTGATATTATTTAAAGAAATTGGGATAGCTGGAATCTAAATAAAAACAAGATATGAAATTTCAACACAAAAGCTAACATACAAGTAAAAACTAATCTCAACGTACTTTTATAATTTCTTTTCAACTGCATATTGACCATTCACTTTTTTTATGGTTAATGTATCTTACACTTTGAGTTGACACTGTCAATTCTTCTAAGGGTTCAAGCAAGAATGAGGAAAGTCATAGGCTTGCTGGACTTGTGCAATTGTAAGAATTATCTTAAATTGTTTTAGAATAAACATTTGTTTATAAATTTTAACTTACACACTGTTGGTTATTTCCTTTTTAGTGTCACTGGTAGTATGAGGTGGGAATTCCCTGCTGTAAATCACCAGCCGTTTGATTGGGAGTGGATTTTATGTGATGAAATGAATGCACCACTTTGTGCTAAAGTATCAAAACGACAATTTCTCAAACATCGTAAGTGCTTGTTAAATAACTTGAATTTATCCAAATCATTAGAGTATAACTCCCTGCTGTAATTTGCTTTTGTTAAATAACTTGAATTTTTCCCGAACATAGTGTCGAGCACCCCCTAGGAATATGATTGTTTGGACACTTGAATTTATCCAAACCATTAGAGTATTCCCTACAATTTTCTTCTTGAAAAACTCACTAGACATACAATAGTTTCATCCTTTCTAGAACTTTTTGTTGTTTAGATTGTTGATGTATTTATTTCATTAATTTACGTATAGGTACCTTGGAGTGACGAGCGTCCGTTAGAGAACAAAGTGTTGAACTCTATAATTGGTGCATGATTTACATTGTGGCGTGATTGATCCCAGATAATTATGGCTAGTTATGTCGAATTTTAGTATTTTTCTTTATAGTTTGTTGAATTATATTTTTTCAATTTGGATTTGTCTAAGATTTATGTTTTGCTCAATTGAAGTATTATCTTGTATTATCTTAATTTACTTTGTTGATTTCGACATTTTTGGTGTATTTAAATCACCTTTTATATATATATATATATATATATATATATATATATATATATATATATATATATATATATATTTGTTGCATTTATATTTCTTTATTATGGTGAGTCAAATTGTAGATTATGGAATTTAAAAAATTTGGAAAATTTCAAAAACATTTTTTTTTTAATAAAAGAGATTTACAAAAAGACAGGTTTTGATATAAACATATATCTTTTACTTTATATAAAGACAGGTTAGAAGTTTTTATAAAGACAGGTTGTGAGAAAACCGGTGTCAATGCCTAATAAAAACATGTGTGTTTACTCTAATAACCGGTGTCGATACTTCTAACAGAGACCGGTTATGGAACCGGTTTCTATATGTTTCTATCATGGAGATACCCCTTCAGAGAGTGGTCTCAAAACCAGTCTTTATAGGCTATTTTTGTTGGAAAATTTAGTGCACTTGTGGGATTTGTTCACACCTGGTAATGGACATGGAGGTACGGAGTGTACACCCATCAGGTCCCTGAACACCCTGACTCAAATAGTGGTTGTGTAGGATTCTGCTGCTAGTATTGGTTTCCACTGATAGTGGATCCTGCTGCTATCGTCAGGATCCTGCTGATAGCAATTCTGCTGCTAGTAGTATGACTCTGCTGCTGAGCAGACAATCTGCTGCTAGTGATAAGTGGATTCTGCTGATGGTTATGTAACTGATTTGACCTATTCAAATGGCAGTTACATCTACACTTATGACCTCGTTTAACTAGTCAAGTAACCACTATTTTAGGCTATAATGGGGATAATTATGTGGAGATTAATGGGCCGATTAATTCTCATAATTCCATTTGACTAGCCATGAGTATCTTCCTATAAATAGGAAATCATATTATGCAAGAGGATATATACAGAAAACATATAACACTTATACACGAAGGGTTATTGATTTGTGCCTAAATCACTAACAACATTTGGTCTTATCCCAAGTAGATATTCGTGATACCCAGGCATTAGGGTCGAATAGTTTACTTTGGAAAGTGATAACACGATTCCAAGTGATATCCGGTAACCTTAATTGGTACGTAGCTAGGTCTTTGATTATCTTAACCCTGTTCTGGGCGAATAACCACCAACAATCAAAGTAAACTATTTTGTGATAATCAATGGCTGCTGCTATGAGGCATATTGCTGCTAACTTTTCCAAATTGGATAAGTTTGAAGGTGTTGATTTTAGAAGATGGCAAAAGAAGATGCACTTCTTGCTTTCAAGCATGAATGTTGTGTATGTTCTTAGTACTGCCATTCCTGAGGATCATGGGGATGATGCTACTGTGGAACAGATAAGGAAAAGAAGCAAATGGGAGAATGATGACCATGTATGCAGAGGTTTGATTCTCAATGGTATGTCTGATTCTCTCTTTGACATTTATCAGAACGTTGAATCTTCCAAAGAACTTTGGGATTCCTTGGATGCCAAATATATGGCTGAGGATGCTTCAAGTAAGAAGTTTCTTGTAAGTAATTTCACAAATTACAAAATGACTGCTTCAAGACCAGTCATGGAACAATACAATGAACTTCTTGGAATACTTGGAAGGTTTACACAACATAAAATGAACATGGATGAGGCTATTTCAGTCTCTTGTATCATTGACAAACTCCCTCCTTCTTGGAAAGATTTCAAGCATGCCTTGAAACATAAGAAGGAAGAACTGACACTTGTTCAGTTGGGTAGTCATTTGCGTATTGAGGATTCCCTCAGGGCGCAGGATAATGACAAGCCAAAGAGTAGCAATGCTACTGGTGCACATGTTGTCAATATGGTGGAACATAACAATTCCACCAGGTACAATGACAACAAAGGCAAACGTAAACATCAGGACAACACAAGGGCTGATCCTAACAAGAAGGCAACACCTACTTGTTGGAAATGTGGCAAATCTGGTCACATGAAAAGGGATTGCAAAGGTGTTAAGGTTGGTGGTAAAACCAATGGTACAGGCACTAGTGGTTCAGGGAGTGGTGGTTCTGCCAACTCACTGAAAGGTCAGAATATGTTTAATGAATCTCTTCAGGTTTATTATGTTACATATGTATCTGAATCGAACTATGTGCAGGATGATGATGTTGCGTGGTGGGTTGACTCTGGAGCAACTGTTCATGTGTGCAAAGATAGAAGATGGTTCAAGACTTACGAGTCACTGAATGATGGTTCTATTCTTCACATGGGAAATGAGTCAACAGCTTTGGTGCATGGTCGTGGTTGTGTAAATCTTAGTTTTAGTTCTGGAAAGATTGTAACTTTGTTTAATGTTATTCATGTTCCTGATATAAGGAAGAACTTGGTTTCAAGTAGTGTTTTGAATAATCATGGATATAAACAAGTTATTGAATCTGATAAATTTATATTGTCTAAACATGGTGTGTTTATTGGTTTTGGCTATTTGTGTAATCAAATGTTCAGGCTTAATGTTGTCACTGACATTGCTAATTCAGCCTTTTTATCTACCTCTAAACTGAATGACTCCACCTTGTGGCATGCTAGACTTGGCCATGTACACTATAAAAGGATGCAAGACATGTCTAAGGATGGGTTAATCCCAGCATTTGACATGGACACTGAAAAGTGTAAGACTTGCATGTTGACCAAAATAACAAAGAAACCTTTTCAGGGTGTAAAACGTGAGACTGAGCTCTTGGAGCTTATACACAGTGACCTGTGTGATTTGCATGCCACTCCCTCTTTGGGGAACAAGAAGTACTTTGTGACATTTATTGATGATGCTTCTAGGTTTTGTTATGTGTATCTATTACATACCAAGGATGAAGCTTTAGATAAATTCAAAGTATTTAAAACAGAAGTTGAGTTGCAACTTGGGTCCCTGATCAAAAGATTCAGGACTGATAGGGGAGGTGAGTACATGGATACTTTGTATTTTCAGTCTGTTGGTATAATCCATGAAACGACTGCTCCCTATACTCCTCAACAAAATGGTATCTCTGAAAGGAAGAACAGGGTACTGAAGGAGATGGTTAATTCAATGTTGTCCTACTCAGGACTGAGTCAAGGGTTCTGGGGTGAAGCTATGTTAACAGCTTGCTATTTACTTAATAGGGTTCCCAACAAAAGGAACAAGGTTACCCCTCATGAACTCTGGACTAAAAAGAAACCCAACCTGAATTATCTCAGGGTTTGGGGTTGTAGGGCAGTTGTAAGACTCCCTGGTCCAAAGTTAAAAACTTTGGGTGAAAGAGGCATTGAATGCATCTTTGTTGGATATGTTGAGCATTCCAAGGCTTATAGGTTCTATGTTATTGAACCTAATGAATATGTTTCAATTAACTCAATAATTGAATCAAGGGATGCACTATTTGATGAGAATAGATTCTCATCAGTCCCTAGACCAAGTCAGAGGATTCCAAATGGAACTGATGACATTGGTGTATCAGAGGTCCCTGATGATTTATCATCTCAGGCCCCTGATGAGGTTGTGGTTCAACAACCTGAACTTGAGCTCAGAAAGAGCAAAAGGGTCAGGACTCCAAAGTCATTTGGACCTGAGTTTCAATTATACTTGATTGAAGGCACAAGGAGTGAGGTCTTTGACCAATACTCCTATTGCTTCATTGTTGAGGATGATCCCAAAACATTTAAAGAAGCAATGAAATCCCAGGATGTTGCTTTCTGGAAAGAAGCAATAAATGATGAGATTGACTCCATCATGGGCAACAACACTTGGGTGTTGGTTGATCTACCACCAGGTTGCAAACCTCTTGGTTGCAAATGGATTTTCAAAAGGAAAATGAAGGTAGATGGAACTATTGAAAAGTTCAAGGCTAGATTAGTCATTCAGGGCTTTAAACAAAAGTCAGGGATAGACTACTTTGATACTTATGCCCCTATGGCACGTATCAGTACCATCAGGCTGCTGATTGCTTTGGCATCAATTCACAATCTGATTATTCATCAGATGGATGTGAAGACAGCTTTCTTGAATGGTGAATTGGATGAGGAGGTTTATATGAACCAACCTCAGGGCTTCATCATGCCTGGCAATGAAAACAAGGTGTGCAAACTGATTAAGTCTTTATATGGACTGAAACAGGCACCTAAGCAATGGCATCAAAAATTTGATGAAGTGGTTTTGTCTAATGGTTATGTTCTTAACCAGGCTGACAAATGTGTATATAGCAAATTTGATGAATCTGGTAAAGGAGTCATCATTTGTCTATATGTTGATGACATGTTGATCTTTGGCACTGACCAAAATCAAGTTGACCTGACAAAGGAATTTTTGTCATCAAGGTTCTCCATGAAGGACATGGGGGAGGCAGATGTTATCCTTGGTATAAGGATTAAACATGAAAGCAATAGTATATCAATTTCTCAGTCTCATTACATAGAGAAGGTACTGAAGAAATTTAATTGCTTTGATTGTACTCCAGTGAGTACTCCCATGGATACCACTGAGAAGCTTATATTGAACAATGGCAAAGCTGTATCTCAACTTGAGTATTCCAGGGTGATTGGCTGCCTGATGTATGCCATGACTTGTACAAGGCCTGACATTGCTTTTGCTGTGGGTAAACTGAGCAGGTATACTAGTAATCCTAGTGCTCAGCACTGGCAAGCAATTCAGAGGGTACTGAAGTATTTGAAGAGAACTATGGATTATAGTCTCTCATATACTGGTTATCATTCAGTGTTGGAAGGTTACACTGATGCAAGTTGGATCAGTAACACTGAAGACAATTCGTCTACCAGTGGCTGGGTATTCCTACTTGGTGGAGGTGCAATTTCTTGGGCATCCAAGAAGCAAACTTGTATCACCAGTTCAACAATGGAATCTGAATTTGTGGCTCTAGCAGCTGCTGGTAAAGAAGCTGAATGGTTGAGAAACTTGCTTCTTGAGATTCCATTGTGGCCTAAACCTATAGCACCTATTTCTATCTGGTGTGATAGTGCTGCTACATTGGCAAAGGCTTATAGCCAGATGTACAATGGGAAGTCTAGACACTTAGGTGTCAGGCATAGCATGATTCGTGAGCTTATCATGAATGGGGTGATTTCTATAGAGTTTGTTAGATCTCAACAGAATTTAGCTGATCACTTGACGAAGGGTTTGGCTAGAGACTTGGTTATAAAGTCTGCTAAAGGGATGGGTTTAAAGTCCAACTTGGTTACTGAATGCTAGGACACCCAACTCCCTCCTGAGGAAACTTGGGAGCTGAGTTCAATGTGGAAAGCTGAACATTCAGTGTACTGAAGCACATGTTTTACATACATCCCAAGGTTTGTGCTTGGAACCTGCTGATAAGAAGGATGAAGTCACTACTTCTTAATGGTTAATTTTCTTTGAAAAAGTGCTTGGCAGGAGCATGAATAAAGAGGAACCACCTATGTAAATGTTGAAGTTTTTCCGCTTCAGGAAGCTATGGACTTTTAGCTTTTACAACATTTATGAATTGGATATGGACACATGGCTTGTATAGTGTCAGGAGTGTTTAAGTGTTGGAAAACTTGTGTGTATTTTATCTTCAGGTATTCAAATGGGTTGAAGGGTTCAATTCTTAGAACACCCTGATTCTCGAATATTTGAACGTGTAATTTACTAATATGGAAATTCAATCCTCAGGATATTTTCGTTTATGCACTTGTTTTGTATAATGGTTATTTTTCATGCAAGGGAAGTGAACTAAATTTGGGGAGGATTGTTGGAAAATTTAGTGCACTTGTGGGATTTGTTCACACCTGGTAATGGGCTTGGAGGTACGGAGTGTACACCCATCAGGTCCCTGAACACCCTGACTCAAATAGTGGTTGTGTAGGATTCTGCTGCTAGTATTGGTTTCCACTGATAGTGGATCCTGCTGCTATCGTCAGGATCCTGCTGATAGCAATTCTGCTGCTAGTAGTATGACTCTGCTGCTGAGCAGACAATCTGCTGCTAGTGATAAATGGATTCTGCTGATGGTTATGTAACTGATTTGACCTATTCAAATGGCAGTTACATCTACACTTATGACCTCGTTTAACTAGTCAAGTAACCACAATTTTAGGCTATAATGGGGATAATTATGTGGAGATTAATGGGCCGATTAATTCTCATAATTCCATTTGACTAGCCATGAGTATCTTCCTATAAATAGGAAATCATATTATGCAAGAGGATATATAGAGAAAACATATAACACTTATACACGAAGGGTTATTGATTTGTGCCTAAATCACTAACAACATTTGGTCTTATCCCAAGTAAATATTCGTGATACCCAGGCATTAGGGTCGAATAGTTTACTTTGGAAAGTGATAACACGATTCCAAGTGATATCCGGTAACCTTAATTGGTACGTAGCTAGGTCTTTGATTATCTTAACCCTGTTCTGGGCGAATAACCACCAACAATTTTGACTGGTTTAATTTGTATGAGATTTTTTGTAGTAGTGCCATTACCCAACCTCTATTACTCAACCTGCCCAACCAGTCCATTTTTCCTTGTCTACTAGTACGTAGTACTATTTATTTTGCTATTTGGTACAGCTATTCTTTCATGGAAATGGTAGCTATGTTGAATGTGGCTTTAATGCAGGTCTTGTGCAGATAGCCAGAGTAACAGACCCACCCCACATGTTTTTGTTAGGTTCAATAATAATGCATTCATTTTTGACACATCTGAAGTTCTAATGCTAAACTATTTTTGAAAACTAAAAAAATGTTGAATGTGGCTTTAATGCATGTCTTGTGCCGAGAAAAACCTAATACAATTGGAATGAACCATTAAAATTTATTTAATCGAACTAGATTAAAGAAACATGGACCATTAAAATATTACAATTACTTAAATGGGTCCTGTGAAGGAAATCAACTGTCTAAATTTTTGCCAAGGCTTGTCCCAAACAACAGCTTGATAATTATTCTTGACAGTGCCATCAGCTGCCTTGATCGTTAGATTGTACTTCGTTCCCTCCACCACTTGACTCTCTCCCTTCACAATCTTTTCGTACTTGAGAGACCCCTGCGCCTCCTTGTTGTGCTCAGCAACAGCAAACTTTCCTATTTCAATGACCAAAGGGTCACTCAAGTTTATAGGCGCCCAACCACCCGGAAGAACTTTTCGGCCTAACGCTATGTTGGAATTACAAAATAAGAATGATAAGGAGAAGATGATGATTGGGGCAAAGAGATTGTTCATTTTGGAAGGATGAGTTTATGTGAAGTGAGAAAATATGTTTTGAAAGAGAGGCATACTACGATGTGATATATAGAGCAGGCAATACAAAGTGCATGTGTTTCCTTTATTAGAGAGAGAGAGAGAGAAAAAAAAAAAAAAAAAAAGTACTTAGTGACTTGATAGTGTATAACGATTAATTTTTTTAATCGAAGTTCAATAATGATTAATTTATTATTTTTTATAAGTTTAACATGTTTGTACACGAGTTTAAAAATTAAATATGACTAAAATTATTATTAATGGAGAAATAAATATCAAACTTAAAGCACTTGTATTAATCGATATTAATACATAATATAAAGTTAGTCGGCCTAGAAAACTTGGTCTATGACGTCGAAGAACCTTGGTTTACGTTGGCCTAAGAAACTTGGTCTACAACATCGAGGAACATTAGTCGCTTCAGAATAGGCTTTGTCATTCTACGTCGGCCTAGGAACCGTCGGGACAGGTTTACGTCGGCCTAGAAAACTTGGTCTACAACGTCGAGGAACCTTGGTCGCTTTGGAATTTTGTCGTTCTACGTCGACCTAGGAACCGTCAGGGAAGGTTTACGTCGGCTTAGGAAACTTGGTCTATGACGTCGAGGAAACTTGGTATACAAGTTTTTATATGTTGTTTTATACATGTTTTCGCACATGTTTTTATATACATTTTAAACACGCTTTTACACACGTTTTTATACACATTTTACACACGTTTTTACACACGTTTTTATACATGATTTTATACAAGTTTTTATATACGTTTTTATACATGTTTTACACACGTTTTTATACACATTTTTATCCACGTTTTTTATACACATTTTTAACAAATGTGTATAAAAATGTGTATAACAACTTGTATAAAACCACGTATAAAATTGTGTATAAAAACGTGTATAAAATGTTTATAAAAACGTATATAAAAACTTGTACAAAAGCATGTATAAAAACGTGTATAAAATGTGTTTAAGAACGTGTGTAAAAACGTATATAGAAACGTGTGTAAAAACATGTATAAAAACATATATAAAAACATATGTAAAAACGTGTATAAAAGCATGTATAACAACTTGTATAAAAATGTGTATAAAATCGCATAAAAACGTGTATAAAAGTGTGTATAAAAACGTGTGTAAAAATATGTATAAAAACATGTATACAAATGTGTATAAAAATGTATATAAAAACGTGTATAAAAACGTGTGTAAAAATATGTATAAAAATGTGCATAAAAACGTGTATCAAAACGTATATAAAAATGTGTATAAAAACATGTATAAAAACGTGTATAACAACTTGTATAAATACGTGTATAAAAGCGTATATAAAAACGATCGTTGATATAAATGACTTGTTAGGAATACAATTATTCCTATAAAAGACTCGGTCACCTAAATGATGTAATAGCATTAAGTTAGCTCGTAGTTAGTTTGTTATGTAGTTAGTATTAGTTTAAGTAACACCGTGGAAGAAGGACGGGTCTTTACCCACTGTATGCCTGATCCACAGCCCGGTAGAGGGCGTATTATTTGTAAGTATAAATACCCCTCTCCCACCAAGGGAGAGGGTTGGACCTTTTCATTCACTTAATCTAATCTTTCTCTTTTTCCTTTCATTCTCTCCAAAGGTTCCACTTTTCTTTCTACTCTCCTTATTCATACGCCACTTACCACCATGGTTTACATGTTTGGAACTTAGTGTTTATCCTACAAATGGTATCAAGAGCCAAGGTTTCATCTTAGGGCCTTGTAGAATCGGATTTGGTGTGGTACTTTGTGGTTTTTGGTAGTTAGAAGAGTTTTCTTTAAAAACATCTTACTTTGATCTTTCTAGTGTTATATGATGTGTTAAGAGTGTACTTTTGTGATTATTGGTGTTAGTACTACATTGTTTCTCAGTCGGTTAAGTTATATCTTACGTCCGTTTGACGTTGTGATTGATTTTGGGTCACTTTCTTACTAGCGGTTTCCTTTTTTGTTTATGTATTCCTCGTAGCGGTTTGCTCCAGCATTCAGCGATTAACTGTTAGTGAATACTATATTGGAACATACAGACAAAACGCTAGATAGTGACAGTTTTGGACTATTGTGGTTTGCGATTAGAATTAGCGGTTTAGGTTAGCGTTTGGGTTTTGCGGTTAGTTGTTAGCGGTTTGCTCCAGCGGTTTACTTTGTTCAGTGTTTAACTTATCTAGCGATTAACTCATTCTGGGTTTGCCATGATTAACGTTTAACTCTGTTGTGATTACCTCTTCCAGCGGTTTACTTCATTTAGCGGTTACCATTGCCTGGTCTAGCGGTTAATTTGTTTCAGCGACTTCCTCAGAATTGCGTTTACCTAAAGTTAGTGGTTTGGTACTTTTTAGCGATTACCTATACTTTGTAGCGACTAACTAAGTGGTGAGGTTCTATTGATTGGTAAACTATTTGTATTTAGTGAATTGTTGCAACTTAAGTCGTTTCGATTAATCTGATTGTGATCTGACGTTGTGAGTTAATTCTTACGACTTGACTAATTTCAATCGGATCTATTGTAACTTGACTTGTCGTGACTTGACACTTAGTGCATACTGTGACCCATCCGGTATCTCTCTAAATCTAATTCACTGAGTACATCTTCCGGTTTCTTTTGTTGACTTTAGTAAAATCTCTAGAAAGAATCATTTCTCGGTTTAAGTCACAAGAGCTGTAAAATCCCTTTTGAAGACTTTGTCATGGCTACTACCTCTGACGATATTCAAGCTGCAGGGTCCGATACTCGACCTCCTATGCTCGATAGGACTGATTATTAATCATGGGCACAAAGAATCATACTCTACTGTCTGGGTAAGGAAAATGGTGAGAATATTCTGCGATCAATTGATGAAGGTCCTCTACAGATGGGTACAACAAGGGATATCATCTCCACTGCTGATGATGGAATTCCCACCCATGGAATTAACAGGCCGCGTTCCTACAATGACCTCAATGAGGCTGAAAAGAAGCGATATGATGCAGATATTCGAGCCTCCAACATCGTGATACAGGGATTGCCCAAAGATGTTTACAAGCTTATCAATTTCAATACTAAAGCAAAAGCGATTTGGGACAATGTCAAAATGATCTGGCTCGGAACTGACCAAAGAAGACCGTGAGTCACAGCTGTATGATGAATTTGAGCATTTCAAGATGAATCCTGGTGAAAACATTACTGACTACTATGTCAGATTTCAGAAGCTTGTCAATGACATGAGAATGATTCGATTGACAATGCCTAACATCCAACTCAACTCTAAATTTTTCAACAACATGTCACCTGAGTGGGATCGATTTGTCACAGCAGTGAAACTCAACAAAGGACTGAGGAATACCAACTATGAACAGCTATTTGCCTACTTACAACAACATGAGAAACATGCAGCGTTTGATCGTCAACTAAGAGAAAAGCTCAACCCACCCACCACTAATGAATCACTTGCCTTCATGACTAGCACATTGCCTACTAATCAGCCTTTTTCATCAATGGATCAATCATCTCTACAATCACCTGTTGCCATGAATACCCATCTTGATTTAGGGTTTTCTCATATTGATAAAATGA
This sequence comes from Artemisia argyi, assembly GCA_030686995.1. Taxonomy (NCBI): domain Eukaryota; kingdom Viridiplantae; phylum Streptophyta; class Magnoliopsida; order Asterales; family Asteraceae; genus Artemisia; species Artemisia argyi. The sequence continues at coordinate 70,732,183 of CM060694.1, read as the reverse complement.
TTGACAACCTTTCTAATCAAGTGTCTCTGCTCGTTCAACAATTCAGAGCAGTACTTCCACCAACCAACAACCAACTCAGAGCCTCCTCTAATCCACGAAATCAAGCTGTTGTGGAAGATGGAAGAGTAATGGTACAGAATGTTTAGGGCAGACAAAATATGAATCAAAGGAATGCTGCTAGAGGCAATTTGCAGAACAGAATGGGAAATGTTAATCAGGGACAAGGAAGGCAACCAAAATGCTACAACTGTGGGGGTCTGGGTCACATCGCAAGGAATTGCACTCAGCCAAAGCGTCCTCAGAATTCAGACTACTTCAAGGATAAAATGTTACTCATGTAAGCTCAAGATAATGGAATTATGCTGAATGAGGAAGAATTGTCCTTTCTTGCTGGAGATGATAGAAATACATTTGATGATGATGTGGATGAACAACCTGTCCAGGACTTAGCTGTCAATGATCCAAACATCTTCCAAGCTGATGATTGTGATGCTTTTGATTTAGATGTTGATGACGAACCCACTGCTCAGACCATCTTCATGGCTAATTTATCATCAACTGTCTCAGCTCCACAACAATCTGGTCCCTCCAAATCATCCATCATATCTGAGGTACTAAAGTTATATGATGATTGCAATATTGATTGTGAGTCAAAGAGTTTCTATGATATACGACAGAGTAATGTTGGTGAAATGGATGAGGCTGAATTGGAGAATAATAATGTTAGTTCAACTAAGCATCAATCGGATCACAAGATTAATCCTGACGTATCTTGTAGAACATCTTCTATTACTTGTGATCATAATGTGCTGAATGAACAGAGGATTCATAACGAAATACAATAAACAAACGTTGCAGAATTAGATATTGCCAATATGGGAAATAGCAATGTTGTCCCATATGAACAATATGTAAAGCACAACGCCGAAGTTGTTGTATCAAGTGATACATCCTCTGTTGATGATAATGTGTGTGACTTATATATGTACACTGCTGCTGCATCTGATGACACTCTGACCACTAGGATTAATATTCTTAAGGATCAAGTAATGTGTTATGAACAACGTGCAAAATTTGAACTTACCGAACGTGAACAAAAGATGGATTGGCAAATGAAGGCATATATAACTGAACATAATTTAAAAGAAGATGCATTAAAACAAGAAATAAAATTTGTTCAGTATCAACTTGATCAAGTTGTTAAGGAAAAACTTGAAATTCAGGAGAGTTTAAGTGTGCTAAAAGGTGAATTCAAAGAAAAAGAAACTAAACTTCTAAATGAATTTTCCAACCTTAAGGAGTTGAAGAACAAACTTGAAAATAAGTTATACATGCATGGTCAAACCATACAAACAGCTCAAATGGTTCAAAAGCACATGAAACTAAGGGATAAGCATAGTGACAAGGATTTAGGTGTGCCTAAAACAAATTACCTTAAGAGCGTTAGTGCCTCTCAACCTGCCTTGTATGATGCCAATGTTATGCTCACACCTAATCATGCTCCCCCAAATAGTTGGTCTGATAAAGAAATGGATGAACTTGAGTCTGCTAATAGAGAGAAATTTGATAATAAAATAAAAGATCCTAAGTGCATTAAACACCGTGTCATTGTTAAACCCCATGATTATTATGAACAAAACCGAGTGACTGTTTTTGCACCTCAGGCTAAGTTAACACCAGAACAGGTATATTGGCCACTAGATGTTGAGAAAATGAAAACTGATGAACTTAAGGCCAAGATCCCTCAAAAGCTTGCTGCCCCAATGGTGTATCCCCCCAATACACCAATGCACTTAGTTCAGTTAACACTTCCCACACAATGTAAAAATCTAATTGGCATATATGTCCTCTGTCAAATGTTCACTGATTTTGATAGAACATGCAAAAAGAGAATCACACCAACGGGAAATACTGAGGGTGAAAGGGGCTTTGAGCTAACAAAAGAGTGTTATTTAACTGAAGTTATCCCATTTTTTAAACTAATCAAAGAGTGCTTCGAGGGTCTAAGACAGTCCCTTGATGGTGAGCTGAAAGAAATGAAAGAAGTGTTTAAAAATATGGAGAATAAGGGTAAACAAACTGCAATAGATCTTCAACATAGTGAGATTGCAAGGAAAAATATCCTTATCATGAATGACAATTTGATTGCTAAGTGCATTGCTCAAGATGTGTTCTACACTGCTACTGATTCTACGTTGAATGCTTGTCAATTTCATGAAATGTATATTGTTTTGAATGTTCTCCAAAATCGTGTTGTTGAGCTTGAGGGGGAGAATTTGAAACTGCAAGAAAAAATTCAAAATGATGATCATGACAACATGGTCAAGCACTTTTCTAAACTAGAAGTTGATAATCTCAATCTTCAATTAAAATATCAACATTTAGAAGAAAGGATTAAAATATCAAAGGTCAAGACATCTTCGGATGTTCCTGAATTTGATACATATTTTGAATTGGCAAAAAGGGATGAAAAAATTCAAGCTCACACTAACACGATTCCGAAATTGAGGGTTCAAATTGCCCACCTGAAATCTTCCATGAATGATGTGGTCGACACCCATAAACCTCAGTCAGTAGATTCTCAGAGTTTCCAACTTCAAAACATGATCAATAAACTCAAATATGAAAATGAATGTGATACGGATTCGTATAAAAGCGGACAAGATATCCTAGGCTAAAGCTAGCGGCGATGACGTTTGGCCAACCAAGTCGTCAATCGACGGTCGAACTCCAGCCAACTGGAATGTTCTGTTAAACACAAAAACCAGGTTTAACGATGAAAGAGATTTCTTTTTTTCAATTAACAACCCAACCTTTGATTACAATAAGTTTAAATAAGCAAACAACTTGTAAAGAAACAAACGACCAAATAGGAAAATATCCCACAAAAGAAAGAAACAAATAATCTTCAAGAAGCATGAAATAACTTAATCAAAATAGGTTGGATTGGATCTTGTAAAATTGTTGTCGACCTAGCTACTTTCAACCAGCCCTTCAGGGCTTGACGAGCTTCCCGGGGGTTCTTCTATTGGGCTTGAATCCGTATCATCCTCCCCCTCTAAAAGACGACTCGCCTCCGAGTCATACCCAATGTCTTCGTCTTCAAAGTAAGGAGTGAGGTCAGCGACATTAAAAGTGGCAGAAACATTATAATGGCCCGACAAATCTAGCTTGTACGCGTTGTCATTTATCTTTTTCAAAACACGAAATGGTCCATCAGCACGGGGATGCAGCTTTCCAAACCGACCAGGAGGAAATCAGTCACGCCGCAAATAAACCGAAACGAGATCACCTTCGTTAAAAACGACATGACGCCTGTGTTTGTTTACCCTGGAGTGATATTGCAAGTTATGTTTAATAATCTGGTCACGTACCTCAGCATGCAGTTTGTTTATTTGATCAGCCCGAGCATCTCCTTCTTCACTAAAACCATCAGTCCCCAGGAGTGGAGCAAGATCCAGGGGTGTAAATGGGTTTCGCCCATATACAACAAAGAACGGACTCCGCCCTGTAGAAGAATGATTACACCGATTATAAGCAAATTCGGCCTACGGTAAAGCTAAATCCCACTGTTTTGGGTGATCACCCACAAGACTCCGAAGCAGATTTCCCAGACTACGATTCGTAACTTCAGTCTGACCATCCGTTTGAGGGTGATGCGAACTGCTAAACTGTAACTTAGCCCCCAACCGCGACCACAACGTACGCCAAAAATGACTCACAAATTTGACATCTCTTTCTGAAGTAATAGACTTAGGCACACCATGTAAACGAACGATCTCCGCAAAATACAAGCGAGCAACCTGAGACGCATCAAAAGTTTTCGCACACGCAAGAAAATGAGCCATTTTGGAGAATCTATCGACCACGACCATAATCGAATCTTTCTTGCGTTGTTTCATAGGTAATCCCAAAACAAAATCAAGACTAACATCTTCCCAAGGACTATGAGGCGCTGGTAAGGGAGTATAGAGCCCCTGATTTGTATTATGCGTTTTGGCCACATGACACACCCGACAACGTTGTAATACCTTGACCACATCCTTCACCAAGTGAGGCCAGTAACATTTTTTGCGTACCAACACCGCTGTTTTTTCACGCCCGAAATGACCCGCAAGAGCCCCCTGATTACATTCCAAAATAATTGCCTCACGGAAAGACGAGAGAGGAACACATAAACATTTTCCCTTGTAAAGAAACCCATCACGTTGAAAATTCGAATGTTTTCAAGCTGAAAATTCGAAAGTTAAACAACATTACAAAGAGTTATATGATTCAATTAAGATTACTCGTGAAAAAACCAATGAAAAGATACCTTCTTTGCTAAATGAAATTGAGAATCTAAAGACTAGGGTGAAAGGGAAAATGCCGGTCATCTCAAGTGACAAATCAATGGTATGTGAATGTAACAAATATGCAGGTGAGGCTGTGTACATACCGCTTCCCCTTAGGAACAATGAGTTAGTCCATAGTGATTACCTCAGACATCTTAAGAATTGCCTTGACATGACCCGTGAGACCATTGAAGAAGATAAAATGGCAAGAACCTCTGATAACACATTATCAGACATTAGTTTTCTCACCAACGGTCACAAGTATTTTTAGAATATGCCATTGGTACGTGCCCCAAGAGTCTTAATATGCAAGATAGAAAAGTCACATCCTCATCTAAGAGTTTGAAAAAGCATGTTACCTTTGATATACCGTTGGCTAGTTCTGATCATAGCACAACACCACTTAGAAACCAAACAACTATACAACAATCTAATGTTCCCGTCGTAAATTCTACAGGAGTAAGCAATGACACTAAAGCTAGCGGGTCAAAGTCTAGAGGCAATACAAGGAATGATAGGACTTCACCAGCTAAAAGTGCTCAAGGGAAGAAAGTAGAAGACCACCTTAGGAACAATAAGATTGATCTAAGTGAAAAGAATCGTGTTGATTCTAGTATTTGCGATAAGCGCACTGTAATTAATTCGAATTCTAATGACACTTGTAAGACTTGTAATGGTTGTTTAATTTCTGGTAGTCATGATGATTGTGATGTGTTATCCTTGCAATCCTCTTACAAATCCTCAATTATGTTTGCTAAGACACATAAACTGGAAAACCATACTTGGAAAGCTACAGGAAAGTTGTTTACCAATGTAGGATATCAGTGGAAACCCACTGGAAGAAAATTCACTTTAGGAAGCCAGTGTCTACTAACAAGAATACCAGATCCTAAATATTTAGCAGTTAAGAAATGGAAGGCAACTGGTAGGAAATTCCCTTTAGTGACTCAATGCCTTGATAATAAATCAGTTGCACCCACTAGTATCATTTCTTCTAAGGAAGCCATTGTAAAAAATAATCCTGACTCGTTTAAGTATGCTTGTGCTAACCAATTGGATCCCAATTACACTTGGGGATCCATGTTTTTAAGTTATCCATATCTGTCTGATTTCAAATGCAGGTCGTACAAATCGTCCTGTGGTATTTGGACTCAGGCTGCTCAAAACATATGACTGGGGATCGCTCTCAGCTTAGAAATTTCATGAAAAAGTTTATCGGGACTGTCAGATTCGGAAACAACCATTTTGGAGCCATAATGGGGTATGGTGATTATGTGTTCGGGGACAGTGTGATTTCTAGAGTCTACTATGTGGAAGGACTTGGGCATAATCTATTCTCTGTTGGTCAATTTTGTGACTCCGATCTCGAAGTGGCCTTCAGGAAACACACATGTTTTGTTAGAGAATTGGATGGAATTGATCTTCTTAAAGGAAGTCGTGGCACTAATTTGTATACTATCTCTATCAAAGACATGATGCAGTCCTCTCCAATTTGCCTACTCTCTAAGGCCTCTAAGAACAAATTGTGGTTATGGCACCGTCGTTTGAACCACTTTAACTTCAGCACCATTAATGAACTTTCTCGCAAAGATCTTGTTCGAGGCATGCCCAGATTGAAGTATGAAAAAGACCATCTTTGCTCAGCATGTCAATTAGGTAAAAGCAAAAAGCACACTCACAAACCGAAACCCGTCAACTCCAACACTGAAGTCCTACATACCCTTCACATGGATCTGTACGGACCCATGAGAGTGCAGAGCTTCAATGGGAAAAGATATATTCTTGTAATTGTGGATGATTTCTCATGATTTACATGGGTGAAGTTTTTAAGATCCAAGGATGAAACTCCCGAAATCATCATCAAAATCATCAAACAACTACAAGTAAGGCTTAACAAGACCATTAGAGTCATTCGCACTAACAATGGACCAGAGTTCTTCAATAAATAACTCACTCAGTTTTATGAAAGTATCGGCATCAGTCATCAAAAGAGTATCCCTCGAACGCCCCAACAAAATGGAGTTGTTGAAAGACGGAATTGCACACTTGTTGAAGTTGCTCACACTATGATGATATTCTCTAAAACCCCAATGTTTCTATGGGCTGAAGCAATTGCTACTGCATGTTACACTCAAAACAGGTCGTTGATACATCTTCTTCACAATAAGACACCTTTTGAGCTGGTGCATCTCAAAAAACCTGATCTTTCCTTTCTTCGGGTGTTTGGAGCCCTGTGCTATCCAACTAACAATAGTGAAGACTTAGGTAAGCTCAAGGCTAAGGCTGATATTGGGGTCTTCGTTGGTTATGCGCCAGATCGAAAGGGGTACTGAATCTACAACAAAAGAACCCGACAAATCATGGAAACGATCCATGTCACATTTGATAAGCTAACAGAGCATACGGCTTCAGGACACACCAGTTCTGGACCCTCTGTAGGATCTACCCTTGATAGATCTTGAGCCAATGGATCGATAGCCTACTAATGTAATCACTAGCAAGACTATATGGAAAATCTCTGTGAGCTTGTATCTATTGTGGAATATAAATACACACGATATACTAAATACTTTGATCCTCTATGGATCGTTATTATTCACTAAGAATTGTTTTTGACACGTACATAATACAATGACCTTGGGTTCCTTTTATACTAGTAGAAACCCTAATCTTTGTTACAAGAAACGTATATTCATAAAACTCTAGAAGATATTCTACATATCTTATCTATAAATAACTAACTCTTATCTACGGATTAACTATATCCGCAGAAACTAATGCATCAGCAGAATCCAGATCATCAGCAGAATCTTTATAAGCTTCAGCAGAATCCTGTCAACAGTATCCATCAGCAGTATCTATATGCTGACTTCAATAATTCCTTACAATCCTCCCCTAATCTTGCAGTTAACATGGTTAACTCCAAGATTCTTGATAGATCTTTAACACCAGAAGAAGAGGATTGATCATGAACTCCAGCAGCAAAGAATCTTCATCAGCAGCATCTCTATGATCAGCAAAACTTTTAACCACCATTCTTTGCAGCAACAAATGACCAAATGTACATCGAAACATAAGTTTCATACTATTCTCATCACTTATAGGTGTGTTAACTCCTGTGAGAGGTGAATCATTGAAAATAATGGATTTGATGTCTCTTTACCAATAGCCATTACTACTGGAGTAGCCAAATGTTTTAGTTCACAAACTATGGTACACTGATGACCATATGATGTTTAGCAAATCATCAGCTATAAACGGATTTGATACGTCTTTACCTGTAGCCGTTTGCTCAGGACTAGTCAATTATTTGGTTGATTAAATCAACTTGGTAAATTGAATACCAAATATGGTTTTCCGCTGCCTTTACCACAAGCCATACACTTGTGGGCTAGCCAATTATTGGGAATCCATAAGGAAAAAGCCATGGTCAATTGACAACCATCCAATTCTCAGCTGTTAAGCATGGGTGAGTTGAGGACCCAATAGTTTTTAGCAAATTGTTACAGCTATCAACAGATTTGACTTGTCTTTACCAAAGCTGTGCCCTTTCGACTAGCCAACTTTTTGGATGGAATAGTCAACATCATGGTAAGTTGATAACCAGATAAGGTATGGAAATAACCAACACCAAAACCTGCATACAACATACATAACACTATACAAATCTGTTAGTTTTTTTCTTTTTTTTTTATTAAAGAAAATAAACACACAAAAATATACAATACCATAATTCATTCAGCTCTGGCCACCCTGATCCTAGATTTGAACAAACGAATCAAAGATTCAGCAAAGAGTCTAGCATTCCAACTGGATCAGGAGGAATCTCCAAATGATGTAGAAGCATTTTCTCCATAAGAGGCACAGTCAGAGGATAATCCCTATCTATAAACATAGCCACCCTTATACCAGATGTAGTTTCCAAGACATGAACATAAGGAAGAGGATAAAACCTCCATCCTAATACTTTCCACCTATGATTTTGATTCCATACTGCATAACCAGAACCAGTGGAAGACTCAGAATCTATGAGAACTTGAAGATCTCCCAAAAGATATAATCCAGCACCTTCAGGAGTATGAGTAACATAATACTTGGTAACCAAGTCATAGAGAGTAAGTAAATCCTGATGATCCACAAGATGCAAAATTTCCTGTAGAAATGTGAAGGACAGATATGATCCATCAAGCCTATAAATAGTATTAGACTGCCCATTACTAGAAACCTCCCATCTAACCAAGACATCTCAAAATCCCTCAGGCCAATCTTCAGGAGACCCTTCCTCAAGAAAAGAAGAATCATCAGCATCAAAATCCAACACCTTCTGCACATGAGGAGATTTTGAGACTTTCATTCTAGCCATTCTTTTGGCCCTTCTGCCAGGAATATATATAGCATAAGAAGGTGAAGATGTTGCATTGGTCAGTGTAGGCTCAGGATAAACTTCTGAAGGATCATGTACAGCAGCTGAAGAAGATGCTGATGGGGGAATAACATAATCCATTGCAGAAGGTGAGACAGGGACTGGTTGAGCCTCCTATTCAACCTAGCTTGTTTAGCTCTAGCAGCTTCAATTTCTATGAGTCTAACCGTTTCCTCATGAATTTGATCCTGATGCAATCTTTGTGCTGCCTCCTCACCTAATCTATCTTCCTCCATCTGTCTTCTGGACCTCTTCCTAGAAGGAATATCTGCTTCAAGAACCTTAGCTTTACCCTTGTCCAGAGAAGAAGTGTTATTAGCAGAAGTATGAGCAGCATAAACATCAGTAGGAACAACATGTGAAGGATCAGCAATACGTGCATCCTGGTCAGCAGATGCAATCTTATCAGCTGAATGAGAAGGATCTGGAACAAGAGCATCACCAATCTGAAGACCTTTTGGATGAGAATGATGAGAACCAAGAAGCCCATCCTTGTGAAGTCTGGTCTTAATTAAGTTGTATTGGTGAATCAGCTGATCATCTGATAAGGACCAGACATGAGTCTTAGTCCATGGTTTATTATACACTGCAGTACTCTGATTCTTTCACAAATTCTCTCATCATCTTCTTTTGCTATTCTTGAGTAGGAGGCTTATCCCTCTTTGCTTTGGCTATCTTCTCAGCATCAGATTTCCTTCTGAGTTTCATGAGCTCAACCATTCTAGGAGCATAATCAACTATTGAAACATTATCTCCAAGAATCTCTTTAGCAAGAACAGGATTAGAAACCACTTGCTGCCCAATGTGCATCCAATCAGCTTCATCAAAGTTTGGAACTGCAGCATCCAATTCTCTTTGTCTTGCAATAGGCAAAGTAGAAACATACTTATGTGTAGCAGAGTGGATCTCTGAGTCATATTTAGCCTGTAATGCCTTAGCCAAATTTGAACTTTTCTTTTTATCTGCACATTCCTTCAAGAGTCTTTCTTGCTCAAGCTTTTCTTGTTCTGAGACAAGATCATCATCAAAAACTCTAGTAATGTCAGTAGAATCATCCTTAGGAATGTCTGACTCCTCCATAGGATCAGTAGTTAAAACTTGAACAACTGTATCAGTAGTAATATTAGCAGATCCTCTGGTATAGGAAGTAGCAGGTGTGTCTCCATCAGTAGTATGCTCTGGAATAGATGGATCAATGCTAGGTGAAGCCACATACTCTTTACAAGCAACAAAGAATGTATCAACTGATGTATGAACACCAACAGTGACCGTCTCAGCAGCAACATCACTCATATCAACATTGACCTGCTCAGCACCAACAGTGACCTGCTCAACAGAAACACCACTCATATCAACATCAGTAGAATGAGCTTCAGCCATATCATCACTTGGTGTAGTACTTCCAAGAACAGCAGCAACAGGTTCACTAAGAGGTATCCCTGAGTCAGCAACCACATTCTGATCTTCAACAGACACTTTTGATTTCTTTCCAATATAAGATCTTGGATGCCTTCTTTGATACTTAATAGGTCCCTGAGGCTTAAGTGGTATAGCAGATGTAGATGCAGGTGGAGGTGGTGGCTGAGCTAGAGTCACATCAGCCAAGACATGAAGAGACTCAAACTGCACATCATCCTGCTCATCTTCTGATTCAAGGACCACTTTCCTCTGTTTCTTTTGTCCTAGTTGTCTTTCCAAATCCTGAACCTTTGCTGTGAGCATATCTATCTGACCACCCAAATTAGCTTTAGTTTCTTTGAGTTCTTTCTCTAAATCATCAACCTTCTTTACATACCTGTCAAGCAAAGTACATATGGAGATGAGATTAACAGGACCTTCAGCTCCACCAGCAGGGATATCTGTGGTATTTGGAGCATCATTGGTCCTTACAGGAGAATCATAAAATCCTGCATTTAAATCCTCATACCCTTCAGAAGTAGGTCTTAATGGACTTGGTGTGGCAAGTCTTGTTATCTGTGGTGATTGTACAGGTTGGTCAGGGCTAGAAACCTCAGGTGCCACATGCTCAGTAGGAGCAAAAACACTTGGTAAGGGTATAGGTGTGGGAGGTCTAGGTGTAGATGGCCTTGGAGATGGTGGTGTTTGGGCATCAGCAGCAACTGATGCATTACTACAAGCTGGAAATTCCTATCAAGGAGAGTCTTCTTTAACAAAGACTCTACCTGATCACAGGTCGGTTTTCACAAAACCGGAGGGTAGTCTGTCCTCGCAGAACGAATGACAAAGCCATATTCGTTCTCAATCTTAATTGCTAACTGTTTTATTTCAGGGACACATATAAAGATGGCGTTAATGGTTCCTAATTCTAGCTGAATCGTTTCAATCCATACCTCATGCTCACACATCCTACTCGCTATCAATGATGATCATGAAAGTTAAAGAGACTACCAACAATGTTTCCGCAACTCTGATAACAAGTCTCCTAATACAGAAGGGTGTGAGCATGACGGTCCAAATGTCACTACATCACATGAAGGCAATATGACTAAGGATGAGCTTGGAGATTTACTGTGGCTGATGATCTCAAAGAAGCTCAAAGACCACACATTCCAAAAGAACACAAAAGTTGGGCGTTCCTTGTTTGGGTTCCTGCTCTCGTACCAATTAGACCTTAATGCTTGAAACCTGCGCACTAAGAAAGCAAACAAACACCGTTAGGCTTATCATGGGATTGTCTCCCATGATTATCCTCCAGCGTGAGAGTAAGTAATCGCTTTAGGGTTATATTGAAGAGTTGGGGTTTTGTAAATCGTACCTTTAATGAGAATTATGTCATTCTTTATATAAGCACGAAATCCTTGTAGATTTCGTGTTCCTCACTCTTCGCACGCATAGTGCTTATCCGGCCTATGGATCTTTATCCATAAATAAAAGATCCTTATCTAGACCATAAATAGTTTGGTTGAGTTTGGGCTTTCGTGAGTCCAAACCGTTAGTAGTATGGCCCAAATCATTGTCATGATAGCCCACTCATAGTGGACTTGGGCATTAGTAGTGTTTATCATTTGGGCTCATGGCCCAAATATAGACTATACGTCATCATGTCCCCCCAGTCTAGTGTGCGCGGGTGGTAGCCGCAGATGCTAGACTAGTGAGGGCAGTGGTAAGCGTGGTGGAAAGAACTTTAAATAATTACCGCCCAATATTTGGAACCATGTATCTAGTCCCGAAATATCTCAAAGATACCTTGGGAAACAGGAGTGTGTCCACGTATTTATCGGGAAGTGGGAAAAAGTGCTTGTACTTCCTTGCATTCTAGCCACACGATTAACGTTAGTGGGATCCACGTGGTGATCCTTTTAGGGTTTGGTGATCTTATATAAATCACCGCCTCCCTTTTTACTAAAAACATCACAGTAAAACTCCTTCTTCCGCCATTTTTAGAGTTTCTTAAGGCTTGTTCAAGAACCAACTGTTTCATTAGGTAACCGCGAGTGCGCTCCATAGTTAATCTTATTTTTCCTTAGAAATGGTTCGTCAGTTAGAAGAGTTTCACTCTGAAATGGACGAGGATAAACTGCGTCAGTTCACCTCTGACTATTTCATTCCGCTTGCAGTGCATCCGGAGGTACCGGATGCCAACGCATGTGTCACGGACTTCCCTGAGGGGAAAATAGGGGTGTACACGTGCTTCTTTGAATTCGCCAACCAGCGCGTGCCTATATCCCGATTTCTGAGCGATGTGCTAAACTTTTACCGCTTAAACATTTCGCAGCTGCACTGTATAGGAGCGGCCAAAATAATAAATTTCGAGGTAAACTGCCGCTTACTGGCGATAAACCCAACTATCAACTTATTCCGCGCGTTCTACAACACGTCGTGGTCGAACGGGTGGGTAACATTCTCCAAGCGCCCAGGGGGTTATCAGTGCTATACTGATAAGGTGGACTCCCTGAGGGGATGGAGGGAAAGATTTTTTTGGATAGATGATCGGGTATTTGCTTCGCTCTCTAAGTTTTATACTCAAGGGGGGCTTCTAAAGGATGAACGCCCAGATCCCGGTACGTACAATGTGGGGGATGCGGAGACTATTGATGAGAACCGCATCCCCATCAATGCTTATCCCGAGGAGTTCTTGGTGCACGTAGGGCTGAGTCGTAACTACTTCAGGGGAAGTGACGAGGTGCCAACGTTCTTGGATGAAAGCGGCCGGGGTGGGTGCTTGTCGTTTATCCTCGCGTGTATAATGTAAGCTTCTTTGTGTATATTGATTTTATCACTAACTTGTTCCTCCTTTTGTGTGATTATATGTTGCGCAGAGATGGATCTATTTGCCGTAGTGAAGCTGGCAAAGCCGACGCTGGTAACCGTGGGCATGCGCCCATTGAAGGAAGGCGAGGTGCCTATTCTTGAGGCTACTGCTGGAGCTTGCGCAAGAGGAGCCTTCGAACGCATCACAGCCCGTGATGAATGCGACCCCAGTTCAGACGGTGCCCGCGCAAGCAGTGGTGACGCCTGAAGTTGCGCACGCTGAGTCGTCCACAAGTGTTGGTATTCTCAAAGTGGACACGGACTCTGAAGAGGAGCACCAAGGTGTGAAGCGCAAGGCTGTAGTTGATGATGGTGAAGGAACTTCTAAGCGCAGGCATCATACCATTATTGTGGATGAGTCGTCAGACGAGGAGACGTCTGTATCTGTTACTGCGCAGAAGAATGCTAAGGCTTCTCCCTTTATGTAAGTAAACTGAATATTTATGTTTGTACGTGTTTTTTCTTCGCGCCATTCCCTAATCTTTATTTTATGATTGCTTGTAGTGATGATGCTGCAGGGGGTGATGCAGTGTTCGTGGAGGGGTCAGTGCCACCTCAGGCGGCTCATACGCATGTGGAGGAGCTAGCGGGAGTTGATGAAGAGTTGTCTGCACAACAGCTGATGGAGGAGCTGGGAGCTGTTGCTGAGCGTCAGGCTGAGTTGGTGACTCAGCTGAAGGCGCGGTATGTTGAGGAGGGTAGCACTCTCGCTCAGAAGGATGAGGAGATTGCTCTGCTTAGGGCGCAACTGGCTGATGCGCGGGCAGAGGTGGAGTCCACAACTTCGTATGGTAGGCGAGTTGCTGATGAGAAGTTGGCTTTGATGGTGGAGCTAAGGCGGGAACGTGCTGCTGTTGATCAGCATAGGTCTAACTGCTCCTGGGCTTTGAAGTACTTGCAGCAGAATCGGAGCCAGCACTTTACCCAACTTGATGAGTTCTGTGGGCGTGTAGAGGCAAAAGTGCAAGCGCAGGAAGACAAGCTGCGTAAGCTGAGTATCGAATATGATGAGGAGTTATACCCTCATCTGATATCTACGATTGCTGAGTGCAGGTACGTAACCTATGTTATTTTCTCGGCTCCATGTGCCTTTAATATTCTGACTTTTGCGTTGTTGTATGTACAGGTGGCTGATTAGCCATGGTCTGCGTTTGGCTGCCATGGGTACGCTGGAGTCCCCGGAGGTCCTGAAGGCCTTTGGGAAGGTTGTAGAGTGCGCCGTGGAGCGTGGTAAGGCGCAGGCTGTGGAGGAACTACATGAAGGCAAAATTCTGACAGTGTCGCTTGCTGAGGTGCCTGGTTAAAAGGCGGATGCCTATGATGAGCTCGTGAATGCCATGGAAAAGATGAAGTTCTTTGAGTTTCCACATATCACGCGAATAGAGCGTGACCAGGATTGCCCCATAAAGCTGATTATGGAGGGGTTAACCTTGGGGAGGCATATCTTGGAGGATGCGGAGGCTCAATCTGACTTCTTTTTGAAGTCGGATGAATCGCAGCTGCAAGTTCCGGTCTTTGCGCAGCCACGTGACATTCTGAACCCCTTCGCCCTTGAGAAGGAGGTCCCTCTGAAGGAGGTCCCTCTGAAGGAGGTCCCACTGAAGGAGGTCCCTCTGAAGGAGGTCTTAGAGGCTCACCTGGAAAGGGCAGCAAAGAAGAAGGGTATGAGGGGGAAGGCCATCCTTTGTGGGGTAGGTGCTTCGCATATTCCTATATCAGATGGAGTCTATGTCAGCGTGGCGACCGTATCGCCTAGGGATGCTTTGCTTTTGAGGAGGCTCCAAGAGGCTGGGAGCTCTGCTGACCAAGAGCGTAGCCCTGAGCGTTGTCATAGCGTGTAGATATGCATGGACTTTTTGTAGATGTAACTTGTATAAACTTATGGTTCTTATGAATAATAATTTATATCTTTTGTTCGTATGTCGTGTTACTTGTACTTTAGATTGTTATCTTTTGTATAAAAGATCAACCAAGAGTCAAATTGAGACCGTGACATACTGAAAGTGACTCGTATTAAGTGCATAACTTAAAGAACAAATCATAAGTGTGAAGATAGACTTGCAATATTTTCGCAGAAACTTTTATCAAATGACCAAGAGTCTTGGTTCGTAAATTGCTAAGCATGTACGGTGTATGTGGTATTGCGCATCCTTCGTGGAATGCGCATGTAAACTTACTTTAACGTCTTGAAGGTAAGGTGCTTAGCAAGGATGCGTGATCCAGTGTTGATAGGTTTGCAACCCTCTTACTCAACGAGTTAGTTAGTAGGTTTACTCATCCGTTCTGCCATCGTAGGTCTTAATAAGTGCATGCACGCCATGTAGGAAAAATATAAAATAACAATATTGAAAACATAATAAAAATGTGCGCAATAAAGTTAAGTGTGTTATGGAGTTAGCTAGAAACCACAACGTTTTATTAATACTTGCAAGTTTTTGGAAGATAAAAGGCAATTCCTAAAAAAAATAAAATTCAAGAAAAGACATTTATTGGGCACGTACTAAAGTGCAAGGTTGTCTGTGTGTGGGCCATAGCCTTTCCTAAAGATAGCATCTCTTGAGATTGCAGATATTCCAAGTGCGTGCCAGCTCGTGGCCTTCCATATCGCGCAGCTTGTATACACCATTACCTAGTGCATCCGTGACCTCGTAGGGTCCTTCCCATTTGGGTCCAAGCTTGCCCGTGTCTTCTGCGTGGCTTGCATCATTAGCGCGGTATACAAAGTCTCCTGGCCTGAAAGAATTGTGTTTGACCTTTGCATCATAATACTTCTTCATCTTTGCTTTAGCCTTTGCTTCGCGTATAGCTGCGCGTTCACGCCTTTCTTCCAGCAAGTCCAAGTCTATGCGCCGCTCCTCGTCATTCGTTGTGACATTTATTTCCGCTGTACGTATAGTTGGCATTCCAATCTCGGCTGGTATGACGGCTTCTGTCCCATAGACAAGAGAGAATGGTGTGTCTCCGGTACTGGTTTTAATTGTCGTGCGGTGCGCCCATAAAACATGTGACAATTCATCCACCCATCTTCCTTTATGTCTGTCTAGGCGCACTTTTATTCCTTCGCCTAGACTGCGATTTGCGAGTTCAACCAAGCCATTGGTTTGTGGGTGTTTCACTGAAGCAAAGTGTTGTGTAATGTTTAATTGCACGCACCAATCTTTAAATGTGTTATCACAGAATTGTTTTTCGTTGTCTGAAATAATCTCCCTAGGTAGTCCGAAGCGACATACAATGTTGTCCCACACGAAGCGTTTGACCTGATTGCCAGTGATGCTCACCACTGCTTTTGCCTCAATCCACTTGGTAAAATAGTCTATGGCTACGATGAGGAATTTTAGCCCTCCCGCTGCAACTGGGAAAGGGCCTGCAATGTCAATGCCCTATTTGTAGAATGGCCATGGTGAGGTGATGGGGTTAACTCTTGTTGTGGTCGGCGCGGAATTGGCCTGTGGACTTGGCAATCGCTGCATTTCTTTATCATGTCCCGTGCATCGCGGTGCATAGTAGGCCAATAGTTTCCTGACCACAGGGCGCGCGCTACTACCAGGGACGGAGCCAGAAAGAAATATGACCGGGTGCACAAATATTTTTTAACCGTAATATAATAGAGTTAAAAAGTGGATTAAAACGAAGATTTCATTAAAACGATAAATAAATGAATATATTACCTTCTAATGAGTGATTCTACGATCTCCCATAGCAAAAAAAAAAAAAAAAACACTTACGTGCACCCTCATTTTTAATATTCATAAGTTCTTCTTTCTCTATAGCACAAGTTAAAGCGCCGTTAAAATAATCATCACTCATCCGATTACGAAAATCAGTTTTAATGAGCTTTATTTTAGAAAAACATCTTTCAACCGTAGCGGTAGCAATAGACAAGACTATAACCAACTTCATTTAAGCACTACTTTTCATATTTTTTTTTTTGTAAGTATACGAATACTAGAGACACATTTTAATGCACCGGGTGCATTTAAGATACATTTAGGAAAAATCGATAATTTTTTCAAAAATTAACATTATATCGAAAAAATCCATGGGGTGCACGTGCACCCGCGGGCACCCCCTTGGCTCCGTCCCTGGCCACTACAGACCGTGGTCCTGAGTGCATGCTACATGAACCAGCGTGAATTTCTCGGAGTACATAATCTGCTTGAAGAGGTCCGACACATCGGATCCAAGGTTGTAGGAATGAACGTCGATATAGGACATCATCTCGAAGTTCAAATCTCTGTACTGTGCGCCGCACACTTCGAGCTTCCTTCGGATCATGTGGTAAGGTTCCTTTGCTTATAAATTCAATGATAGGTGTCATCCACGTAGGATTCTGTTCTTCTATCACTGTGGATACTTCCATCTCCGAGATTGATTTGCTTTTTAGAGTTTCCACCAAGACCTGCTTTGATAGGTGCGCAAAGCTTGTAGATGCGATCTTGCTAAGCGCGTCAGCTTTCCTGTTTTCTCCTCTAGGTACTTGTTTGATTGTAAACCTATCAAAGTTCTGAATTAAAGACTTGGTTTTTTCAAGGTATTAGACCATGAGTTCATCCTTGGCTTCATATTCGCCTAGCACGTGGTTAGCTACTAGCCTGGAATCGACATTTGCCTCTAGGTTGCGTACACCCATTTGAATTGCAATGCACAGTCCAGCGAGTAGAGCTTCGTATTCTACCTCATTGTTTGTGGCTGTGAATTCGAAGCGCAGTGCGTAGGTGAATTCTACTCCTTCTGGATTAGTGAGGATAAGGCCTGCGCCTGACCCATCCACGCATGAGGATCCGTCTGTGAATAGAACCCATGGTTCTTGTAACTCTGTCTTGCTTGCTGAAGGTGGAGTATCGGTATCTGGCTTCTCAACAATAAAGTCGGAAAATATCTACCCCTTGATTGCAGTGCGTGGTCTATACGAGATGTTATACTCACTCAACAACACACTCCACTTTTGTAGCCGTCCTGATGCGTCAGGTTTAGAGATAACTTGTTTGATGGGTTGGTCCGTGATTACAGCTATTGGGTGCGCCTGAAAGTATCTGCGCAGTCTTTTAGCTGCGAATACTAGAGCTAGGACCAGCTTTTCCATAGCGTTGTAGTTTGTCTCTGTCTTTTTCAGTGCCTTGCTTACAAAGTATATGGGCGTTTGAACGGAGTTCCTATCTGTCAATAGTACTGCGCTAACTGCTCCATGGGTTGCAGATAAGTACATGATCAACTCTTCCCCTGGTCGCGGTGCGACAAGTTTGGGAAGTGATGCAAGGTGATGTTTTAGTTGTTGGAAGGCTTCCTCTGCCTCCTCAGTCCAACGAAAGTCTCCCTTTTTTGTGCACTTCGTGAGTGTTTTAAAGAGAGGGAGTGATTTGTCTGCTGACTTGGATAAAAAATGGTTTAGCCCAGCTAGCTTTCCGTTTAATGACTGGACTTCTTTCAGTGTGCGCGGTGAGGGGAGATCGATGACAGCTTTTGTCTTTTCTGGGCAAGGCTTGATGCTGTCAGGTTCTATTAAATACCCGAGGAACATGCCTTCTGTCGCGCCAAAAGTGCACTTCTTGGGATTTAGCTTCATGTTTATTTTTCCCAATGTTTTGAACGTCTCCTCAATGTCGCACACCAATTCTTCCTCTGTGTGACTCTTTATAACAAGGTCATCAACATAGACTTCCAAGTTGCGACCTACTTGCTTCTTAAATGCTGTGTCCACCAATCGCTAGTATGTTGCTCCCGCGTTCTTTAGGCCAAAGGGCATTTTTGTATAGCAAAAGACCCCTTGACTTGTGTGGAAGGCTGTTTTCTCTTCATCTTCTTCAGCCATCATAATTTGATGATATCCTTTGTATGCGTCTAGGAAGCATTTAAAGGGATATCCACATAGAGATTCTACCTTCCAGTCTATTTCTGGCAGTAGGTAGCAGTCCCGTGGGCATGCTTTATTGAGGTCAGTGAAGTTCACGCACATTCTCCAGCTGCCATCACTCTTCTTTACCATTACTGGATTAGAGAGCCAGTCGTGATAGTAGACTTCGCGCATGATACCTGCGTCTACAAGTTTGTGTACTTCTTCCAGGATGGCTTTTGCGCGATCTGGAGCCTGGCCGCGCTTTTTCTGTCGTATTGGAGGATATCCTTGTCGGATTTGTAGCTTGTGCTCCGTTATGGAGCGCGGCACTCCAGTCATGTGTTTTGGTTCCCATGCAAAGATGTTTAGGTTATTTTGCATGAGTGCGCACACAGCTGCTCTGCCTTTGTCAGACAGTGACCCTCCGATTGATATTTGCTGATCTGGGTAATCTGGGTGAATGGCAACCTTTAAGTTTGGTATTTTGGCTGCGCGTTGTTCTGGGAGATTCTCCACTTCACTAGCTACTGTGTTACACTCTTTTGGTGACACAGTGGTGTTGTAGAGGGTGACAATGCCTCCTTCTACTGGGAATTTGAGCATCCCATGCACTGTGGATGATACGACGTGCATGGATGATATTCCAGGTCTCCCGATGATGTCGTTGTATGGTGAGGGGGATTTGATTACCATAAAGTTCATCCAAGCTGCCGTAGAGTGCTGCTCATTACCTATGACCACGAGTAGGCGTAATTGCCCCATGGGCCATATCTTCTCTCCTGTGAATCCTGTCAGCGATGTTGTGGCTGGGATCAACTGACTTTGTATCTCTGGTCGCAGCCTTTTGAAGCAATGTTCGTACATAATATCTGCGGATGCACCTCCGTCTACATACATACGGTGGATATCGTGACCCCCTATATGTATTTCAATGGTGAGAGAGTTGGGAAGGAAATTTCATTCTTAGAGGAGAACTTTTGGCCGACTTTTTGCCTAGCTTTTCGCTGCCATGATTGTATCATGTAGATTGTGTCAGCCTTGTCTTTGGTTGTCTCCTTCTTGCCTCCATTCTTTGGTTTTTCTTTCCCTTCTTTTATATTTTTAACGAGGTGATCCATTCTACCTTCCTTTACCAGTTTGTCGATCAATTGTCATAGTTGGACGCACTCGTTGGTAGTGTGGCCCTTTTGTCCATGGTATTCGCAGTATCCATTCCCCACGCACCGGTCCTCTAGGGTGCGCATTGGTGGGGGCTTCGGGAATTTTGCGCCCTCTGTTGCGAATATCTCTGTTAGGAATACGGATATTCCTGTAAAAGTCTCGGTCACCTAATTATTGTAATAGCATTCAAGTTAGCTCGTAGTTAGTATATTATTTAGTTAAGTATTAGTTTAGTCTAAGTAACATCGTGGAAGAAGGACGGGTCTTACCCACTGTATGCCTGATCCAAAGCCCGGGTGTGGGCATTTTTATGTTTCTTTGTAGGATAAATATAAATACCCCTCACCACATGTGGAGAGGGTTGGACCTTCATTCACAACCTAATACATTTCTAGTTTCTCTCAAGGCTCCCATCACTTTCTCTCTCTAAACTCTCTCTCTCTCTCTCTCTCTAAAACTTCATCTTATTCGATCCATTTTTCATAGGAACCATGCATGTTATGATCATGGGTATATTACAATCTCCCTTGGTATTTTCGTGAGGGGGGGTATATTTGTCGTTTTCTCGTCCACTTCCCTGGCCGCGATAACCCTTGTTGCGGTTGCTACCCTGGTCATTGGATTGTCTCCTAGGCTGTTCTTGTTGCCTATAATTTGAGTAGCCTTTTTTACTATCTGCTTCTCCTTGGATGAAAGACCGTGTGCACTTCATTAACTCATCAAAGGTTTGGGGGACCTTATCATTTAATTTCTTGATGAGTTCTAGGTTATTTATCCTATTCATGAACCCCGAGATTTTTAGCACTTCAGGACACGCCTTGACGTGTATGCATTCGTCTTTAAAGCGCTCCATATAAGCGCTTGTTGATTCCCCTTGACGTTGTTTTACTCTGGCTAATTCAACAGGGTTCTTTGCGCACTTCTTTCTTTGAGTAAAGCTTAAGCGAAATGCTTTTCGCAATTCTTCAAACCCGTTTATGCTTCTTCGTGGAAGCTTACTAAACCAGGTCCGCACATTCCCTACTAAGTAGAGTTAAACATATGACACCACACAGGTTGTGGCCAATTTTGGATGGTGGCAGCAGATTCAAAAATTTTTAGGTGATCATCAGGGTCACCTGTTCCATCATGTGTTTTCACATTGGCGGGCATGCGCCTCTTTTTATCATCCGAGTAGTCACTAATGCGCCGTGTGAACGCATCAATCTTTTGGCGGTGCCAAGGAAGAGATATGTCTTCATCTTCCTCCTTACGACGTCTTCCTCTAGACTTCCAATGTCCTGTTTCTTTGTCCTCGTTGTCCGAGGAATCACTCGAGGAATAGTTGTCTCTTTTACGACGTTTGCGCCGTTTTTCCTCAGAATTTGAGCTTGGAGGACTTTCACTTGGAGGCGCCCGTCTTCCCAGTCTATCTTGGATCCTTCTGCTATCAGACCTTGAAGAGCTGTCGCTTGGTGAGCGTTGTCGCCCAAGTCTGTCTTGTATTCTGCGGTTACCAAGTCTAAAGTGGACATTGGTGCGCATTCCATCATATTCATATTCTTCTGAGTACTGCGAATCAGATTTTGTACCCAGTCTATCGTGGACATTGGTACGTCTTTCATTATTTTCGCGTCCCCCCCTCTGGTAGCTTGGCGGGGATGTTTCGCGTTCAGGACCAAAGTTGAGCCGGGCTTGCAGGCTTAGACTTGACCTTCTCCTTGCTTCTTCTTGCATGAGGGCAGTTAGGGTTTCATAATTTTGGGATACAAAATTACTTAACGTTAGCTCAGGCGCGTCCTCTTCCACTGCAAGAATTTCTGCCTCAACATTAGGCACCCTATCTCGGTTAGGTGCGCCAGGTGGCACAGTGTTTTCCACTATAGGTGCCATTTGGTGGGGATTATTGAAGAGGGTGCGCTGAAGTTCTTCAATGCTTGGAACCACCGTGGTGGTTTGAGTAGTCCTTATAGGCAATTCTACCGCTGGGAGAGGTAGGGTTGGTCCTGTTTCTTGGTGACCACGCGCACTGGTTGTTCCAGGGGCCTGCCTAGAGGTCGAGTCTTGAGGGTTCTTCCTCTGTGGGTCACCACGTGTTTTTTCCAACTGCGGAGTCCGCTGGCTTGAGTTTTTGTTCTTCGTCATTCTAGTTCTTAGTGTAGGGTCCCACGGATGGCGCCACTTGTTGATACAAAAGTTGGGCGTTCCTTGTTTGGATTCCTGCTCTCGTACAATTAGACCTTAATGCATGAAACCTGCGCACTAAGAAAGCAAACAAACACCGTTAGGCTTATCGTGGGATTGTCTCCGACGATTATCCTCCGGCGTGAGAGTAAGTAATCGGTTTAGGGTTATATTGCAGAGTTAGGGTTTTGTAAATCGTACATTTAATGAGAATTATGTCATTCTTTATATAGACACGAAATCCTTGTAGATTTCCTGTTCCTCACTCTTCGCACGCGTAGTGCTTATCCGGCCTATGGATCTTTATCCATAAATAAAAGATCCTTATCTAGACCATAAATATTTTGGTTGGGTTTTGAGTCCAAACCGTTAGTAGTATGGCCCAAATCATTGCCATGATAGCCCACTCATAGTGGACTTGGGCATTAGTAGTGTTTATCATTTGGGCTCGTGGCCCAAATATAGACTATACGTCATCAATGTACAAAGTGAGATCAAAAGAGAAGAATCAGAACCTACGAGCTACATATTCTAAAGAATGCTTGAAGACAAAGTGCTTAAATTTCAAAGGTGACCTCGCTTAGGGGGAGATTGTTAGGAATACAATTATTCCTATAAAAGACTCGGTCACCTAAATGATATAATAGCATTAAGTTAGCTCGTAGTTAGTTTGTTATGTAGTTAGTATTAGTTTAAGTAACACCGTGGAAGAAGGACGGGTCTTTACCCACTGTATGCCTGATCCACAGCCCGGTAGAAGGAGTATCATTTGTAAGTATAAATACCCCTCTCCCACCAAGGGAGAGGGTTGGACCGTTTCATTCACTTAATCTAATCTTTCTCTTTTTCCTTTCATTCTCTCCAAAGGTTCCCACTTTTCTTTCTACTCTCTTTATTCATACACCACTTACCATCATGGTTTACATGTTTGGAACTTAGGGTGCGTTTGGTAGAGAGAATTTCAAAGAATAGAAATGAAGCAGAGAATATAAATTCAGATAATAGAAATCAGTAGAGAATTTTGTTCAATTCTAATGTTTGGTAAAAACAGAGACTTGACCCGAGAAATGAAAAAAATAATAATTATTTGTTGATTTTTTTTTTTAAAAATTATTTTTTCTAAATCACAATTCTAAAAAAATATATTTAAAAAAAAATATTTTTTTCATAAATTATATTTTTTTTTAATTTATTTTTTTTAAAAAAACTTCTTTTTAAAAAATTTATTTTAAAAAAAATTTAATTTATTTTTTTATAAAAATTATTTAAATTTTTTTATTTTTTTCTAAATAACAATTCTAAAAAAATATATTTAAAAAAATATTTTTTTTAATTTATTTAAAAAAAACATATTTTTTTAAAAATTTATTTAAAAAAAATTAATTTATTTTTTAAAAATTTATTTTTTATAAAAATTATTTTAAAAAATTATTTTTTCTAAATAACAATTCTGTTAAAAAAAAAAAAAAAAAAAAAAAAAAAAAAAAAAAAAAAAAAAAAAAAAAGTGGAGAATTCCCAATTCCACCCAAAATGGGATGGAAATCAAATTACAAAGAGATGTTTTCTCGAGAGTTCACGTTTCTCCGCTTTTTCACTTTTTTGTCTTACCAAACACGAGAATTAAAGCCATTTCCATTTCTCTACCTTCATTTCTCTCTACCAAACACACCCTTAGTGTTTATCCTACATGACTAACGTTGCAAATGATCATTGGTATAAAGGACTAACATTGCAAACAATTGTTAGTATAATGGACTAACATTGCCACTTGATGATTGGACTTAACTAACAGAACTAATTTCGTTATCAAAATAGACTGAAAGTAGAATGAAATTATCACTTTTGGACTGAATCCAAAACTTTTTGAAAAATTGGACAAAAAATGAAATACCCCGTAAACCACAATGACAAAGTGTAGTTAACTCTAAATTTTGTGTAAAAACGCGTGTTTTCACGAATATTATAACCATATCAGTATTTAATGTTTTATGTAACTTTATAGAAAAATATGCGCAAGGTTAATTACTAATACGGGTAAAAAATTATTATCAATGAGAAAATAAATATTACAGGAAAGCACGATGACTTACCATGATATGAAAAATGAATACACTTTAAAAAATTTATTAATAAAAATTCTGTAAGATCGATAATAAATATTAAGCGACATTATCATAATGAAAATTTATGTAAAATCGCATGCATACACGAAGTGTTATTACTTGCAGATAATGATAAAAGATTATTCATTGTTGATTTGGTTTGCACGCTTCATATGAAAAAATTGCGATACTTATGGAAAGAAAACATTTTAAAATAACTTGTAGCATGCAAATTGTAAGTAATTTATTTGAAGTAAAATATTATAAGTTATAACAATGCTTATGGTTCTGCAAAATGGTTTGTCAGAATAACCAAATATGCCATAGGCATAACCGAATAAATATATTTAAATGGACTCGTATCTAAAATTAATATGTGCAAACTTTTCAAAAGACCAATTAACCTTCAACAATGTTTAACATAAGCATGTTTCATCTTGTATTCATGACCTTGGAAGCAAAATTCAAGTATGTCACTTTTTAATATTAACATTTTATATGTTTCTAAACGAGGACTTTTTTTTTTTGAAAAATTAAAAGGAATTGTACATTAGGGGTGGCAATCGTGTTAGGTTTAGTTAGACGAGTTGATTACTTCATATATCTCACCTTGACTCATTTTGAGCCACAACCCAACATGTTTGTTAAATATATATATATATATATATATATATATATATATATATATATATATATATATATATATATATATATATATATATATATATATATATATTAGCAGAGACGTAATCAGGGAGTTTTCGCGGGTTTTCGAGAACTTTATGGATTTTTTCGATGTACTGTTAATTTGTGAAAAAAAAAACATCGATTTTTTCTTAAATGCATTTTAAATAAATCCGGTCTATCGAAATGTGTTTGGTTAATCGATTTTTAACTCTATTATATTACGGTTAAAAACTTTTTGTGTATCCGGTCATATTTGGTTCTGATTTTATCCCTGTATATTAGTATACTAAAAGTATAATAGAATCAAAGATATATGAAATTACTCGATAAAATTATGATATAACCTTAAACAATCACAAAATACTTTCCAGGTAGACGATTAGCATAGAAATTAAGATTGAAAAATAGATGATATCTACTATCTATATAAAACAAGGTTTTGCTAAAATTTCTCCTCTCAAAATTATTCAGATAATGACACGTGTATAATCAATTGATCTAACGCTTCTAATTCATTTTCAGCATCCGATAATTAATTCTAAGCAAAAAAGGGCGGAACTCCTTTGCCAGCCTTCATTTCCTTCACACACCGAAAAAAACCACGCACACATGTCCTCTCAACTCCCAACTCTCAACTATCGGAAATAAAAAAAATCCTTATCAAAAACCTAAAATCACAATCAGATCCAACATTATCAAACTATGAATCATCAATCATATCGAATTAACACACAAAAGATCCCTAAAACACAAACCCTAACACAAAATCAAATCTTGCCTCCTAAATCATGCCGACTGTAAATCATTGATGATGGTTCGTTTTTCTGCAAATTTTAATTCATTATATGTGATGTTTGTTTGAATTAACCAATTTTCGAATTTCATTTAGTGGGTTTTGTGAATTGATTGTTACAACAATCATTATTTAGGGGTATCATCATTGACGAATTTCATTTAGTGGGTTTTCATTGTTTGTTATGATTTAGGTGACAACCTCTGAAATCATAGATAGTTGATTAGGTTGTTTCATAAACCATGTTTTGATATGTTTTTAGAATGCTATTTAGGTTTACAAATTCCCCTTATAAAAAACGATTATGTTGTTTGATTTTGGCGGATAATATATATGTTACAACCTATAATCCACGTTTGTTATGTTTGTAGGATGCTAATTAGACTATCAAATGTTTATTAGAAATAATAATAATAATGTAGTTAAGTTTGAATATTTCAAAAAAAAAAAAAAAAAAAAAAAAAAAAAAAAAAAAAAAAAAAACGTTTTTATATAGTAGATTTGTTTTGTTGAGTCAATGTACGAGGTTTTATGCAATTGAATGCACTCCATATGACACTTAACCCAACTGAATTGTTTTAGCAACTTGATAACATAAGATGGCTGAATATTTGGATTGCAGCTACGGAAAAAGCTTTTAGAGTCGCAACATGCATATAATGGCTTTATTATATTTAGAGTAGCAACATAGAATTTTAAAGGTGAACATACTGTATCATAACATAGTAAATAGTTCGAATTTAACGGGGTCCTTTATTTTGAATTGTACAGACTGATATAGTAGTTGCAGACTCGGGCTGGTCATTCATGGTGCAACACAAAGAGGGAAGATGAGCGTATAAGGAAGGGGTTTAAGTTATTGGTTGCTACTCCTGGGACACTTCTTGACCATCTCCAAAACACTAAATGGTTTAGATATAAGAACCTCAAAGGTACAGTTTTTTTATTTCATAATCAAGTCTTTTGGAGCAACTTACTACGCAAAAGTTATGCGATTTTAAGACTTAATATAGACCATAGTTGAACCTTGAGTGACGAGAAGGCTGATTTTGGTCTATTCGTGTAGGTTGGTTTAAACCCACAAACACTATTTTGTTTATCTAAAGAAAACATATTTTTTCATATCGTAATTAACCAAAAAGTTGTATACATTAAAAAACATATTTTTAGTTGAAGTAACTCTGTGTAATAAGGGGATGTTTGGTATGTCTTGCGTTTGCAAATGAAAAAAGTTAGAATCATCAAAACACATCTGATCCACGTTTATTTGTGACAATATTTAATATCTTTTCAATTGCAGAAGATGTCAAGGTGACCGAAGAAAAGACTGTTGATGTAGAGACCTCGCCTGTAGCAATAGACCACAGGTTATGGCTGCTGATGAGGTATATAGTTTATCTCCGATTGATCTTTTTCAAGAATGTTAATACGTCTAACGATTATTAATCATGCTACTTCCACTATTAAACTCAATGCATTATGTTTTCTGATAATCAATTACATGTTTGTAAGGTGAGTTTTCTCTTTGATTTCTTTCACTTTTTGGGTCCTTTTTGATGAATGGCTGTAGTCACTATCGTTGTTGGAATGATGTGTAACATCTGGAATTTTTGTAGGAACCAGACAGAATGGTGAGAGATGTCCACAGAGAATGCGCTTGGAAGCAGAGGCATCATCTTGGTCTGGTCGTGTGCGCCCTAACAAAATGGTGACTTATATACTTTGTTCTTAAACTTCCTGTTAGTTATGCTGGATTATGATTTTATCCGATGTCTAATTTTTGAATTTGAATGATGCATTTGACATAGTAGAAAAGAACAACCTTTTTGAAAGAGAAAATGGCTTCCAACGGAACACTAGCGCTCCCCGCATTATTGTGAGTATTGGTTTCACGAAGCACTATTGAGTGTTGACCGTGTGAAATTTCACTTATTTTGGCTTATAAACTTCCATAAATCAGGTTTTATTTGGTCTATCTGCTAATGGATTATGATTTTATCAGATGTCTAATTTTTGAATTTGAATGATGCAGTTGACAGAGCAGAAAAGAGCACCCTTTTTCAAAGAGAAAAGGGCTTCCAACGGAACACTAGCGCTCCCCGCATTATTGTGAGTATTGAGTATTGACTGTTTGAAACTTCACTTATTTTGGCTTATAAATTTCCAATATGTTACCATACATCAGCTTTTATTTGGTCTATCTGCTTCTGCAAATGTAAACCCTATAGAAACCCAATATCACGTTATGTGGTCATTTTATAGTCTGAAGTTGGCAAGATTACACGTGTTAAAGAGAGCATTTTGAGTATCTATGCGTGTAATAAGGTAACTTTAATATGATAAACTGGCCTCTTTTTTGAATCATTTTTTTGGTTGAACCAGAAACAAGTCTAATTGAAATTAGACATGAATGCGAATCTTTGATCGTTGTTTTTGATGGAATTTGGGATACAGTAAATACTTGATAACAAATAATGTCTAATATTCAACAAATGAACCATCTTTTTACAAATAATTGTTAACTTGCTCTACACTGGCGTATCGTTTCAGGTTAAACCAAGAAGCAATTGACATTGTTCTCCCATTTTGCAGAACCAACAAACCCGATCTAACATCTGAGTAGTAAAGGAAAAAGATCACAACAAGCACTAAATGAAAGAGACTTGCTGCCTGTTGCACAATCGGGTGTAAGGGTGTTTGGATTGCTTATAAACTCTTTTCCTCCCTGGTAAGTTGTGTCTACCTTTAAATTACTTTTGATGCACTTTATGATTAAGAATAATGCCTATAGGTATCACAATTCGTACAAGGGTAATTTTTTTTTTTTTGCCACTATCATTTGGCTTCTAAAAACTAGATGGTGTTACCTTTGACTATATGCTTCTACAAAAAATAAATGTATAACCAAAAGTAGAATGTTGAATTAATTCATCACAGGTACCAAAAATAAATTTAGAAGCAAAAGTGACACCTATAAGCAATATGCATTTGTAATTAGTATGTTTGTAGTTAAACCATCAAAAGTTACACCTATAAGCAATATGCCTATAATCGAAAGACGACACATTTCTTATTCCGATTCAGGACCAGAATCATTTGGTATTTCTGTGCTCATTTTTATTTATTACTGCAACCAACTATTTTGATTCATTATCCCAAATTCACCATATGTAGGTACATAAAAATGCAAAAAAAACACCAGAAAAAGATGTCTTTGAACGATTATATCTCAAACAACATAATCACCGCTATTGTTAAATGACAAGGACCAACTGCCTAGCCAAAGAAAGCTACATAACAATAACGTGTCCAAAACATGGTTCTTAGACTAACAAGTAACAACCTGGTCCATTTTTCGAAGTGTATGTTGTAGATTCATACTCAAATGTTTTCCCTGTACTTTGTTATCATTAAATAGCATTGTGGATTTGGACTATTTGCTTTTTACATACGAGTGTTATTGTTCTGATACATACATACATATGTTTCTAATTGATATTTGATCTTACGGTATAATATTTATTTACTAAAAAATGTTGTATACAAACCGCACCGCAGCGAATCGCGGGCTTTAAACCTCGTGTTATACATTTGATCTTTCTACTATGTGTGCCTTTTTTAAGAGTACAAACGTGACCTTATTATATGCAAACTTATAACGGACTAAATGAATTATAATCACAAACTTTGTTGCAATTTACAATCTTAAATCTATTATCAAACAATTGTACTATTTATTTTTATCTTAAAAACCAAAATTTAAACTAGCCGCCCATCGGGCGGGCCTTGAAGCTAGTATCTATGTATTATAATATAATGCACTTTTGTACCACCCAATGAAGCTAATAAAATTAAATGAGCCGATATGTCATTCCTTGTTTATCTTTCTTTGTACAACTTTTCAATGCAGTCATTTTTATACTGCTCCTCTTTAACTTATTTTTGTAAACTATTCAAAGGCATTAAAACTTCTTCAGCGCTCTAAAACTTCTTCTATACGATTTCACATTCAAATCGACAGTTTCTCCTTCGCATTCAATGTGGACACAGTCAATCAATTCTTCCTACAAATCTTCTCTCTATCATTCAATCAATCAATTGTTTTTACAAATCTTCTTCAAAAACATAACGCGTTTCTCCCATCTTTTGCTATTGTCGGATTCGGAATCAAAAAGCAGTTTCAACACATATGGTTGAAACCGCCTGTTCAAAACACCAAACCACAATAGTTTCGTTCTATACCATAAAGCCGATTTAAAACACCAGTTATCAATTCAATTCATTCTATGACCAACAATTGGTAAGTAGCTTATAATTCCAAGTTTATTTAGTTTTGATTCAGTTATAATACATTTTCCTTGATTATGTTTTATTTAATTGTATTGTTGCGAAACCCTATAAAAAAGAAATTGGGGGAAATCACATTGATGAATTACTTTTCATAATTTGTGATTTATGAATACAAGTGTGGTTAGATATAGTAGATCTAAAGACTGGTGTCATTTTTTCTGTGATACATGTTTGTGCCGTAATTTGTATGTGTTTTAATGAGGGCAAGACGTTTGATGAAATGGTATGAAATCTATTAAACCCTTTATTTTATAGCAAAATTGTTGTTTTTTTAAGTTGTATGGATGAGTTTAAATATATTGTATTGTAATTCCTCTAAATGAATCATACCGTACCTCCACATGGGTTGTTCTTAATTATTTTATTTTTAACTTGATATTGTTAATATTGAGGTTGTTTACTAATCGATTGCTCCTTCAATTAGGTTTTTAATAATGTGGCTACGGTTAATCATTTAACTCATCTGTGTGCCGAAGAGAAGTTTTCGAATCGCAAGAAAATGGAAATCGAATATTTCTTGAAACTCACTTTTGTATCTTAACATTTACAAAGGAAAAGAATTTGTAATAGATGCATTAAAACTTATGCTATATCTTATTATCTCCCAAGTGCAGTTAAAAAAAAAAAAAAAAAAAAAAAAGTGTGTCTTTGAAATGCTTTCTTCATACATTTTGCTGAAGCAGCAAGACTGCAATGGTAACTTATTCTGCTATTTGATAGTATTTACAAATATTGAAATATTCGTTCTTTTAGCAGGGCAAGTGATGTCATATCGTATTTTACATTCTTGCAGGGATGTGTAATGATTGTGCTTTTTCATGCGAGGTCAAGGGAATCGGTGCATCTGGTATTCATTCTTACAATTCCGGAAATTTGATTCATTATATTATAACTATTAATTGACGAAACTTAATACTGACACTTGGTATGAATTGCAGGCCATCCAGAAGCAATTCATTTAGTATTATTTTTGGTGGAATGGGTCCAAGGAGAATTAAGATTAGGCCTACCATCAGGCGAAGCAAGTGATACAAAATGTTTGTGATTTCCACCAAAATATTCAAACTTATCGTATGGTTTAGGCTTTGTGTTAAAGAAGGAAGAATACGAGCTACCTGAAGATTCGACTTATGCTTGATAGGAGTATTGCTAAGAATTAAATCAATCTTGCATAATTTTATATCATTTCAATTTTTGTTGCGTTTCTAGCATAACGTTAGTTTTCTAGGTGAGTTATCCTCCATTTCTTATTTGTATCATTCTTTCAGCTATATTTGTTTTTTGCATGCAGAAACAAGAATTCTCGCATGTAGCTTATGCCACAACTGGACCACTTGCGAAACATGTTTTTCATTGTAAGCGGCTTCACTAACAAAAGGTACTTTGGGGTTTTGTCAAATAAATGAATGTATTATTATTTGTGCTATCACATAAGGAACCAAGTAGAACGTAAAGATTTTATTTATTTACTTCTATTTTCAAACAAATACCTAACGCTTTCATGCTTCAGCAATTCTCTAACCCGAGAAACACTAGGGTAACAATTTGGGATGCATGGATATAGTACCTTTGTAAAAATATGAGTTGGTTCAAAGGAGTAGGATTAAAATAGGACCAAATTAGCGCTAGATGGTTTGATATTGGGACACAGGTGTTAAGTATTGTCATTTAGTGGGTAGTGGTGTTGCTGATATGATATGGGTTGGATCATGATATGTGCAACTATTAAAAATTGGTATCTGGTATCGCTCTTATAAAATTATTTGTTTAACTTTTGCGATATAAAATGATGAGATAGAGAGGATATCCATGGGGATTTGCTTTAAATATTGCACTACTGGCTTATCTGAAAATTGTTCATCTAAATTATTAAGTTTGTTCAAAAACTAATTAATGTGGCAAGTGCAAAAATACAAAATAAAATAAGAAACTGCTTATAACATTTATGCATTTCTCTATATACTTTACAATTTGTGATACATATGGCTGATTGTCACTCATTTCTCACAGGTTCCTTACTTTTGGGCTCAATTCGACCAGGTGCTGTTGGCTGGAAAGTTATATTGGTGAAGCAAAATAATTGTTATATATCAATGTAAGTGAAGGACAGCCAAAACAAAGACTAAAAGGAACATAAACACATGTTTTTGTATTTAAAACGTAAATAATATAGCTCTTCTTTAATTGGATATTTGGGATTGTTTGGAGTAGTATTTCTTTCGACTAATCATGTTGTTCATATGGATTAATTTTTTTTCCTTTGTAGATTGTGGTTTAGGATTCCTGGTCTATTTCAACCGTTGTTGGTGAGCGATATGTACTTTCATGTATTTAAACTTTGATGTTCGATGATGGTAAATATTTACTTTAATCCGTTGTTGTTGAGTGATATGTTGTTTTCTGGGGATTAGATGGTAGCAAAAACAAGTCAGCTTGCTACCCAGTGAAATATTATCGAAGGCGCATCTCTACAACCAAAATCAGGTTGTTTGTTTATTTATATAAATTTATCATTTGAATATATGACAGCTTTTACAAAATCCTCCTAAAATGTATTGTTTTGTTTAATTTCATGATATGGTGCCTGATTAGGGTCAGCCAGATGAGAATATATGTCTATGTTTTTTTTTTGTCAGACTTTTGACAACATAGCGTTAATGTTAAAATTCAGCTTCTCACTAGCACACAACCCTATATTGCCATTGGTTCTCTAATATGTAATTTATTAACAAACTTCTACTTTCAACAGTCAACGCCTTGGACGGTGAAAATACTGAAGGTGCGTTGTTTCCAGTTCCGAGTACTTTTAATGTTGCGGACACCGATAGTAGAACCATCTCTTCAACTAAAGGTACAATAGTTTCTTTTGTGCAAATGATGTTTGTAGTTTGAATTATTGTTAACGTTATTTGTCTTACATGTGGATTACATGCTTTTTACTTTTCTAATATCTTCTTTTTGTAGGCAATATATGTTATGCTTTACTTAACCGTGTGCTTGGCATGTTTCTATGATCAGATGATGCGGAAGCGGATGAAATGATCATATGCTTGGAAGACTGGTTGAAAGCAGAAGGCATCCTAAGCAGTGATAAGGATCTTATGTAAAGACACTTATTAGATGTTCTTTAATAATTGCGTTCAGATGATGCATGGCATAGCAGCAAAAGTTGCATCAACTACAAAAAGATCTATACCACATATAATTGAAAAGTGGACTGATGTAAGTATCAAGTTTGTTTTAAGATGACTAGATGTACTGTTTGCTTATGTGATTAGAGAATACATATTATAGGATGTGACTTTGTTGTTGGTTAGGTACTTTCAAAACGGGTAACTTTAGAATAGGTCATGCTGACCCACTAAATAGTTTTATCAGGAACTTTTCAGCAGCAATATATTTTTTTGGGTCAATAAATTAATTTAGGAGATCATTTGAATAGACATGGTGCTAAATTAAAACCATTTAATGTGTCATACCCAGTGGATCTAACTTATGGATAGATAAGTTTAAAAGTTTTTGTGTATTTGAACAAATGGAGGTAATCACCAAAAATTTAACCCAAATTGATCCATATTTACGTAAAAATGGTTTGAATTGTCTCAACAGGTATGTGATGGTATACCTTTAAAACTATGGGGCAATTTCATTTTATTGTGTGCATTATGTAAAAGTAGTTTCTAAGATGAATTGCTCCCTTCTGAATTTGTAGCTTTTGTTTAATCCAATATAATGCATTGGTTTGAAAGTAAGATCATTACTCGATTTTATTGAACATGTTCTAAAGAACTTTGTGATAATAGTCCTTCATAAGAAATAGTTTATGATGGTGTTGAGGAGTATTTCTGGTTGGCATAATATTGTTAAATAGGATGTTCCTATATTCTAATACACTCCATGTGATGATGTACAATTATATTGTCTGAAGTAATGCTCAACTATTTTTATTTCCTTATCATACCTTTATATGTCTATTTTGTCTTTTTGCAGCAAGCTGCAATTGTATATCCAAAGTAAAAAAAGATATCAGATCTGCTAATACCTGCAATAAAGCTTGTGATTGATTTTTTGCTCAAGCATAGATATTGCTGAAGCAAAAGGTCAAAGATGTGAGACTATTGGTTGCCATCTGTGTAGCGAAATACATCTTCGGATTTAGGCCTTTTATGCTCAGTTTTATGCCAAAGACACAGTTGATCTGGACGAGTCTTTGCCTAAAAAAAGTTTTTAACATATTGTCAACTAAATATTGTTCATGGCTCAATTAACGGGTTTCGTAATGTTTTGTGGGACACGGTTATTGAAATAAACGACGACGTAGCAACGCAAGCATCATTAGCTAATTATGGTGTAATTGATCTGTGTATTATATTATGTGAAGAATAAAGGTGAAAAGAACTTATATGAGTATCTATGTATGGCTCAACTTATCTTGAATTAATAACTTTGCTCACCTTTGAAACATTACGTTCTTTTATTTTGAAATTTCAAATGACACTAAACATTTAAAGAAAAACCAGCATTCAATTGATTATGCCCATGCATATTCTCATGAACGTATTATATTGTTTAGTCTTGAGAAGACATGAAAATAACAACACAAAACTCGGTAATTAAATTCTTTGCATGTCAATGTTAGTATGCTAACTCTTAATTGGTTCAAGGTTTCCACACAAGATGCATATCACTCGATAAAACGATACCTCACACGTTCTAATAACGATAATGTCATAGAACATTTTTTTTAATACACATATGACATGTTTTATGTCATTTTTTGAATTTAAATTTCTTTTACTTGCACATTCTTTAATACTTATTGGGTGCTCATGGAATGGACATTTGCTTATCACTTAGTTAACGCTTACTACATACATTTGTTTTTCAAGACCGTCAAAATTGGAGGCCACGATGCATGGGCGTTTATTACATTAATAGTTACAAGCATAGTAATTTATAGTATCATTGACTTATTATTTATTATTTATTTCAAAAAATCGTTCAACCTGTTTACGTTCGTTGTCTTTATTCACACATTTAATTTTTTGATGCATTATTTCTTTTAAAACTCTGCGATTCCGCGGGTCTATAAGCTAGTAATAAAATATTTGATATTCTTGAGAGATAAATTTAATACTTGTTTTAGTTACTTTTAAAAGTTGGGTGTAACACCCCGCTAAAGCGGAAACACGGGATGTAACGAGTAAAGGCACAAGCACAAGATAATAGAACATGCCATCATTAATTAAATCAAATAGTACAACATTACTACATTGTTTTGGCTGACATCGGAAAATAAAAATAAGTTTGAATTCTTGAAAGATATTGTCTTGACAACTTAATGAAAGCAAAGATGACATGGAGACCCATTATGCACATGCCTTCATAAAAACGCTTACTGACGACTACCTGAAATGCATGACAGAAAATGGGTCAACTATGAAAATAGTTGGTGAGTACACACATTTTATATAACTAGGCGAGTACCCATGCATAGCAACGGTTCCTAGCGGCACATTAAGTTTCGGTTGTCATTAATTCCGCCCCATTTATTGACATGAAACAGACATTGAATTCCATTATTACTTTCCATCTTTCGGTTGTCATTAATTCACCAAGCAATTAATTTTCGTTTCACATGTGCAGGGGTAAAATCGGGATTGACCAAAAATTAAGTTTTCCACAATTTCACTTTGACCATTTCTCCATTATATGTAGTAAAGATATGAGAAACCATTTGAGAAAGTTCACAAGGCAAAGGCGATGTCAAACCATTCAGTTGCAAGTCCCGCCCATACAAAACTTGTAACATATATGTTCACAACCCATTGCATAAAAAGTAGTATGTCTGGTAGTCAAGTACACACGGTGATAATAGTTCACAATAAGGGCACATAGTATATATTAAATCAAGGCTGCTCCGAACAAGGGAGGCTTTATAGTGTTGCTCCGAACATGGGAGACTTTATGTCACTCCACCACCTAGGCGAGATTTATTAGTCACTCCACCATCATGGCGAGATTTATTAAGAATGCTCCGAACATGGGAGACTTTAGATTGAGAACGCTCCGTAACATAGTGAGACGTTCTGCTCCTGACCTGGGAGGCTATAGATCGCTCCGAACAAAGGAGACTTTAGGTCATAGAACTTATGGTACTTTAAG
This sequence comes from Artemisia argyi, assembly GCA_030686995.1. NCBI lineage: Eukaryota > Viridiplantae > Streptophyta > Magnoliopsida > Asterales > Asteraceae > Artemisia > Artemisia argyi. Next base: position 70,695,899 of record CM060694.1, on the reverse strand, counting down.
TTCAAAAGTTTAATTCGAGTTCAAAAGTTCAAGTCAAGTTCAAGAGTTGAAAACAAGTTATAAGGTCAAGACAAGTCAAAAGAGTTTAAAATAGTTAAAGGGTCAAAATATATCGTACGGTTCAAAACATAGTTCAAAGTGTTCAAGTAATAATGTTCATAAAATAGAAATCAATTTAGTTTAAGTATGATTTATTTACGAACATAAATAGTGAAACAAAAATTATTTAAGTTCATTTGTGTAAACATTATATTTTAAGTATAGTTCATGCATCCACCCCAAAGCGATTAAAATAGTTAGAAAAAGAGGGTTCGTGAATACTCACCAGTAACGAAGTAGTGATGGTGATCGGAATATGAGTACGACGGGAAAACCGCGAAAGTCACTAAGGACCTACATAGAAAATATAACAAATCTTAGGCTCGGGGAAATGATATGTAATGCTTATACTTAAGTTTTTATACAGTACTACTGGTACTTATAATACCCTAATGTAACTTAGTTATGAGTTTTATAGCATGCCGGGGGTCGAAAAGATATTTATTTAAGTTTATACGAGTTAAAATGCAAAGCTGTTAGAATTTTGATAAAAATCCCGCACTAATCGGGTCGCCATTTCTAAACCGTAAAGGGTAAAATTATGAAATTTATATTTTTGGAAGGTATAATTCTGTACTTTGCAAAAATCATGGCCTCACTTCTGTGGGAATTACAACTAGGGTGGAATGACTATTTTACCCCTGTGTCTCAATGTAAGAAATTCCGCATTTAAGCTTACCAAAATGAGTACATCTGTTTATTTACAGATCCAATGGACATAGGGCCAGTGGGAAAAGTTTTGTTTTTGTTCATTCAAAAGGACTAGGTACTGAAAGTGCCTAAATCCACGAACTTTTGGCTTTGCAAAACTGATATGCATTTTCGGACATGTTTTAGTGTAGATTTTCTAATAAAATCATCGGGATGAATTAGGATGCAAGGCTTTCGGGGAAAATACCTTGAAAATGTGGCTAACTAACCATATGTTTGTTTTAGCTTAAAACCCACTGAGGACCAAATGGTGAATCGTTTTTGTTGCTTGAAAAACTGGACAACTTTGACCAATTACAAGTAAGATGCTTTATGCCTATTAAATGGGTTTTTGTGGGAAACATGCAAGGACTAATTCATTAGCATCATTTTTATAGATCTCAATATCAAAATGACCAGGGGTTTAGTGGTTTTTAAATAAAATCTAAAATGGTTTTGATAAGTATAACAATATGGAAACCAAGATTAACAAATCCAAATCAATAACTCTTGCATTCAAAAACCCATTCAAGCCTAAACTACCTATCTAACACCAAACAATCCTATGAAAACTTGATCAAATCATCCAAATAGGGCATGCAAGAGTTGATTTACTTAATCCTAGTGAAATCTCTAATGAGCCAAGATGAGATTAAAAAGGCACAAGATACTTACCAAGATGATGAGATTGATTGGTGTTTTGAGTGAAATAAATCAAGAATAAGACTAGGGCTTCAAGATCTTCAATCTAGGAACAAGAGCACAATGAAATTTTATATGAAATAGGTGTTGTGGGCTGTTCTAGCTCGTTGGAAATCAAAAGGAGAGAACAAGAGATGGAAAAATGGTGATACAAACAAGAAAATGATGTATAAATGAGTTGGTTTGGTTTTCTTGGTAGAAGTACACATGCAAAACATATTGGACAAGTGTCCTAGAGGTGTGTTAGGCCTGGAAAAGTGAGGGGAAAAAGGGTTAGCGGGTTTTGTGGTATTAATTTGATTATTAGTGTGTTACGAGGTGTAGTTTGCTCCCGGTAATTTAAAACGCGAAGTTTTTAAAACACGATTGTCAAATAAATATCAAAAACATATTATTTCTATAAAAAATATCACATTTAGCATAAAATGACTAAATTTGAACGTTCATATATTTTTCGAGCCTTTTGGAGTGTCATAGATTTGTTAAAGCTTAAAACGCGAGCCGAAAACGCGTAAAACGTAAAAAGTGCAAACTTCATGTAGAAATGGAAAAATAACAATATGACTTTTCAAAAATGTGTATGAAGTGAAATAAAAATGCCTAAAACATGTAGACTAAGCACAATCTAGGGCCGGTTCCAGTTAATTGTTCATTTAACGACATACACGAGCTAACCTAACAAGTTACTCGTAAAAGTCAATTTCTACGAAATAAAAAAAAAATAATAAAAAAAAAGAAAATTAAAAAAGAAAGAAAGAAAGAAAAATGTGAAAGAGAGTGATTAAATAATGACCCAGAAAATATGAATTGTTACATTAGGCATCTAGGTGGGTTTCAGGTTGTAAACGACTTGAGAAAGTAAATTAATCTGGAACTGTCATTTATAAAATGAGTTACCTGTGACTTATTTACAACCTAAACATGGTTAGCCCAATAAGAACATCAATCATAATAATATTAGATTACTTATTTAATCAAAAACATCTCATTTCCATTATTTAATCAAACCAACTAATAAATAAGAACATCAATCATAATAATATTAGATTACTTAAATGGGTCCTGTCCAAGAAATCAACTTCCTAACGTTTTGCGAAGGCTTATCGTTATCCCAAATGATAGCCTGATAGTTATTCAAATCTGTCATGTATAAGTTTGCTGCCTTGATCGTTAGATTGTAAGTTACTCCTTCCGCCACTTTACTCTTTCCATTGACCACGTTAAGGAACTTTAGTAACGGCTTCGCCTCCAAGTTGTGAAAATACACAGCAGACCTTCCTATTGAAATGACCAAAGGGTCATTCTGGTTAACGGGCGTCCAACCACCAACAAGAACTTGTCGGCCTAATGCAACATAGGAATTACAAAACAAGAAAGATATGGAGAAAATGAGGATTGGGACAAATAGTTTATACATTTTGGAAGGATGGTTTCTGTGAAATGAGAAAAGGTGTTGTGAAAGAGATGGAGATTAATATGTGATTATTTGTGTTATATATAGGAAAAAAAGACAGGATTTCATGTGAAATATCTAAGGCAATAAAGGCAATCAATGTATATTAAATTAAAAGATTAATTGTTTATAGCTTTATTAGACAAATTATTAATGCAATTTTTTTGTAATATATTTTACATGATTTATTAGGCAAAATTAGTTATACTAGCAGGGTATCCGCATGTTGTGGCAGCGGGTATCTTGTAATCAAAATTTTCGGTGAGCTATATTTTTCAATCACGTAATTTTTGTGATAATGATTTAATGCATTTCGAAAATTTTAAAGAATAACTTTATCACACATTATTTCATATTAAAATCTCAAATACATATGCATCACGATTCAATGACGATAGCAAAATGGTAGTGAGTAGTATTACGAGGTTGTGATAATTAGCGGTGAAATGTGCTTGCTAATCAGTAGATATTGTGAAATATTCGTTACAATATCATATCACGTGTAAACATAGAGAATCCTCGTAAAAATTGATAAGTTTGCACGTTTTCATACTTTTCATCTGAAAATCTTAGTACATGTCTCTTCGTACATTGACATGTACGATTCTTTTTAATCGAATTTATTAATAAAATAATTAGGATTTCACTAAACTTGTACTAAAATACATACATATATGATAAAAAAAGATTTAATATGAAATTTTCAAAAATTTTAAATGCCCATTATCAAACAAAAATTTGTCATTAAACTTACATTAATAAATGCTTTAAATAATTACGTCTAAAAGATAAATGGGACGAGGCATTCAGAACTCGTGTTACGCACAGAGTTTGTATCTAAGTGTTCATTGCATAATGTTTGTGTAAATTGTCGAATATACAACAATCTCTAACTAAGGTTGCTGCGGGAGATCTTTGTTCATTTGTTGAATATTCAAAAATTCAACAATCTATAACTAAGGAGTATTCATAACCGAACCACTATTAATACTCTTGTCTCGGTTTGATCTTTTCATACTCTTATTTATTACCATGCATCTTATTTACTATTCTGTTTGTGTTGTTACTTGGATCGGGACTTAGATAATTATGGTTGGTTTCTTATTTGCATTAAGCTTCTAGAGTATGTTTTATTTGTGTGTAGCTCTATAGGAGTAGTTTGATTTTTATTATCTGCTTTAATATGACTTTTTTTGCATGGGCGCAATGATAATAATGAGTTCCTGTTCATGGCCCGTGCGATGCACCGGTTTTGTATTTTAATAAAATATTGAACTATTGCTTATGTCTAAAACTAAAATTTTTATTTACTATTATAATTTACAAATGGCTCAAGCCGAAATTATATACTTTTTCCTTTATATTCATTATTCAAGTTGATATTTTTAACATGCCGTATTTTGTTATTTTAGCAAACTATTTTAATTTTACATGTGTTATTGGAATGTTATTGAGGATGATGTTTTTTTTTTTTTTTTTGATTTTGTGTTATTGGAATTTTAAATTTAATTAATCAGGTAAAAACTAAAGTGAAATTTAATGTTAAAAAAAGTTCCAAACAGAAGTAGATCTACAATCAAAATTACTTGATCACAATAAGGACAAAATACGCATTCTAACATTAAATAACATAAACATTTGTAGTTGGTGTAAATTGTCAAATTGTGGAATATATATTTAGCATAACAGATTGGAACATTTTCTACTATATCGATCATTAAGTATTATTGTCTTTTATCTATGGCTAAACAAATATACCTTGTTAGTTAATGAAGAATTGAAGATACTATTATAACTTCTACTAATTTATGTTTCAATACAATAAGTGTAACATATCGTAAAACTACATTAAGTAACATACACTTAAAAAAAGACTATAAATCATCTATTCCAACCCAATTAAACTTAAAAATACCAACAGCCCGGTCCAATAAAACATTCAAGTATAAGAATGTTAACCCTAATTGTACACTCATTTGCACAACCTGAATAACATCACACATCCGCCCCTTTATTCTTAATTGAATTCCTTTATTGTAGGTGGTTGTTCGAATTCTTTAGGGTTGTAACATTGTATATTACAGTAATTGTATAGCCTCTTCAATATAACGACATAAACTCTTGACATGCTAGCAATTACTCAGGTCTAACTCTTTGCATGTTCGCAATTACTCAGGCCGAATCATTAAACACTCAATAACTTGATATTGAGAACCCGTGCTACGCACAAACTTTCGTGTGAATTTGTTTATATTTTGGTAAATCTAACTTTTTTGATTAGTTTATAGTTTATTAGGTATTGTAGTTGCTTTTTATTTTCAAATTTTTGTTTTAACTTGATATTGGTCAATTAATTAGAATGGGCTTTTAATAATCCTTTTTCTGGTTATATACATGTTCCGCATTTACCATTCACAAATATTCACAGATACTCCCAATGGGTTTGAAAAATACCAACCTTCTATGATGCTACATCTATTGCATGCCACTTGGTTCGCTTCCTGGACGACTTGAGAATTTGCTCCAGGATTCGCTTCTTTCTTTTTCGACCTAAATAAAGTAATGAACTAAAAGTCTGTGTATAACATTTAATTTTTTACTATCGATATATCTAAAATATTTTCTTTACCATCTCATAAAAAAGTGTCGTTACTCATTAATCTTCCATGATTATTGTTGTAACCCATAATTTTTTAGAGCATAAACCCGTTATTTTCGATTGTGTTGATAAAAATGTAGATGCTTTGTTTGGCACACCAAGATTAAGACATTTAACCATTCGAAGATTGAACCTTGTTCTTGAACAATTGTGGACATAGTCACTGTTATCTATACTACTTATAATAGAGGAATAACTCTCTCTCCAAAAAATTCAGATGTACAAAAAATGATGCATGGTTTACAACACTTTAAAGCAAGAAATTTTTATAATTACAACAACCAAAGCATTGTGTACAACAAAACCTAGCATTAATCGAAATTCAGACCACTTTCCTTAGAATTCTACATTAATAGCATTAAAAACACCCCCACACCCAATATTACAATCATTTAAACACAATGTACAACCCTCATTCTACATTAATAGCATTGAAAACACCCTTACACCCAATATTACATTCATTTAAACACAATGTACAACCCTCATTCTACAATAATAGCATTAAAAACACCCCTACACCCAATATTACAATCAGTTAAACACAATGTACAACCGTCATTCTATATTAATAGCATTAAAAACACCCCTACACCCAATATTACAATCATTTAAACACAATGTACAACCCTCCATCTTAACCTAGACACGAACTTGTGACCAAGACTCGACTCAATAAAACTCGACTCGATACACAAGGCTGTGAGCTCAAGCTCACGGCATCCCTTGTTTTCACGACTCAATAATAACGACAACAACAAAAAGAAAGAAAATGATACCAAACAATTATTTAGCTTCTTATTTATTAGTTTTAATCTTTATTTAATCAAAAACTCTTGAAAATTCATGTACTTATCCCCCACCGTCACTAGAACGACAAAAAGGGTGGTGGGTTTTCCTACGTTCGACCGCCGGTATCAACAAAACGAGAGAGAGAGATGGTTTTGGTGATGAACTCGAGCTGTGGTGGTGTTAATCGTGGTGTTAGGAGGTGTTTCTAGGCGCGTGATGTACCTCAAAATGATGGGGAGGTTGTAAGGAGTGTGGTGGTGAGTTTAAGTAGCCGGCGGCGGTGTTTGTTTGGCCGAAAAAACGACTAGAGAAGAAGAAGAAATAAGGTGCGACTGGTTTGAGAGAGAAAGGGTGTCAAACCCTAAGTGAGGTTATAATGAGGTTTATATAGGAAAGTGTTTTGGACCTTGTGTGAACCCTATTGCACCCTTAGGGACTAAGATTGTAAATATATGCTAGGGTGGGAAGTGTAGTTTACCAAATCTTTTAGTATTTCGTTCTCGAGGAAAATTTAGCTGTCGGAATGACTTCTCATGACATTTTATTAATTCTATCAAAAAATTTATTTCAGCGTACACGCCGCTGCAATGCATGCGTACCCTGCTAGTTAATTACAAAAGTGTTGGTAAGCTTTTATTAAACATTTTGTAATTTAAAAAGCATGCCTATTTTTCTTACATACAGAAACAGTCATCCGAGCAACCCAAAACTATTTATTTCAATCATTTCCTCACTTTTAACCGTTAGGGAGTATATGTTCTCTAGGAGGAGCCAAAGTCCATCAACAATATACATATACAAATTCTCATCCATTGAAGTTTTAAAAAAGGGGTTGGAATGCATAAATAAGTGTACATGAAACTCTAACTATATAGGTATACAAATCCACATATGGTTCTCAAAACCTTACAAACACTAAGAAGTTTTGATATTTATTTTTAATTTTTAAGATTTTTGTATATATTTATTTAATAATTTTCTAAGTTGTGTTTGTTAGCATGGCATGAAAATTGTTGGTGCCGTTATTTCATTACTTTTAATTGAGGTCGAGTCAAACACTCAAAATACAATATTAACTCGGGCTGCCTCATGACCCGTGCGATGCAACATCACTTCAAATAAGAGATTAAAATATTTTTTTACCATCTCATAAAAAAGCGTCGTTACTCATCAAATTCCAACAGCCTCGTAATATAAACTAAAACTAAATAAACAATAGAAATGCTAAACGGATTATCAATATAAAATATGACATTCTTCAAAGCTGAAGAGGATATTCCTCTCTAACTTCATTACCTTTTTATCCTACGTAATTAAAAAAAAAAAAAAAAATACTGCTATTAGATATTATCAATGCTTTTTTTGAATATCTAACGTGAAAGAACCTTACAAAATTCGCTTCTAAAACAACTTCCAAAATATCTACTTATACTTTTTAATTTAACGTCCAATGAAAATCCACATATCGTAACATAATTTTTATTGTATGGTCGGACAATGGTTGGCTATGGTAAAATTAATGTTGAAAATAAAAAATTTGTACCATCACATACAACGTGTAGCCCATTACAAATAGGATAGTCAATCCAATAATACCCGATATGCTACACACATACTCTAAATTGTTTCATTTTAGTTTGCCCTAATAATCTAACACACACTTGTGATAAGCACGCCTCCTTCCTCCTAATTTCTCTCCCAAAGATTATGCCTCTCATCTTCCATATCTTCCTAAAAACGCAGTAACAACTCATAAGTATCTCTTGCTACCACAAAATCCAAACAACAAACCCTCCTTATTTCTGTTCGAATCCACTCGAAACACATCTCCTTTCCAATTTTAATCTGAACACGAGTCTCGTTTCTCCCATGCAACGGCTTCAAGGTCTTGTTTAAATCCATTTAATCAATTCTCACAAACACAACTATACCCTAACCTTATCTTCTTTGATGCTCATGCAGAATCAAGAGGCTTCAAGATCCTTTGGAGGGTCTCGGGTAGGTTCTACATGTATTATTGTTCTTGTGTTTTGACAGCCGAATCAATAGAAAGGATGAAACTGGTTGTTTTGTTCTTTCTTATTCGAATAGTAAAAAGAAGTTAAACTTCTTACAGATCGATGACGATTAATTTTTTTTCTTCATGTTTATGATCTTTGAGGTCTAAAAGGCTATGGTGACACGAAAGAAAAAAATCGATGATCTTTAAATATTTTGTTATCATTTTGAGTTTTGGTTTGAGTGTGGGTGAATGATTGTGACATGAGGAGGATGGGAATAGGATATAAATGGTGTTGGTTTTTGTTGTGGACTGTTTTTGGCTTGGCAGTAGTAAGTTTAACATAACATCGGCCTCGTTTTATTTACTTTTTGGTTAGGTAGTAGACGTGAATGTTTTGGATTGTTAACATGGGTTAATAGGCTATGTTAATGTGGGTTTGTTTGTGGCTTATTGTTTCGGTGTTGACTGATGTTGAATGGAGATGGAAATGAACTGTGATAGTTTGTTATTTATACTCATCAAAAATCCAATTGAAAAGTCACATTTAAAGATTGTTGATTTGTATTCCCTAAAATAATAGTTATTAAAGTTTATTAAGTTATAATAAACTTATATGAACTTAATTGTGTGAGGCTTTCCATTGCCAAAACTATAAAGCTCGTGTTGTATTCCATAATAATGATAAGAAGGAACCCTTGTAACCATGGACTGTTAATATGCAGGCAATTATTCTGACAATTACTATGGACGAACAGTTAAGGAATCAACACATGGTTTTAACTCAAAAACCTCTATCTTCATTACTCCACCTTAAATTAGAGGGCTTAATATTATAGTATTATAGATAATTGTTTCTAAATGTATTGAACTTGCCACCATTTACTATGTTGTGTAGTAAACTTTTTTTTTTTTCTTTTTTTTTACTATTGTGTGTATCCAAGTGACTAACCGTCCTATGTAGTGGGTAATTAAAATTAACCTCGTTTTTTCTTGACGTGGCACTTTGACTTTCGTTGACCGCGTTTTAATAACACCGTTATCGTTATTTTACCCTGTTTCTCTCTCTATAACCCTAACACCCTCATTATTCCCCCCCCCCCCCCCCCCAAAAAAAAAAAAAAAAAAAAATGTACAACCTTTTTTCCCCCAATTTATTCTCTCTCTCCCAAACCCTAATTTGTTCTTACCAGTTTCAATCAAACCCTCTTAACATTATTTTTTTAATGTTTTGAATGCGATTGAAGGTATGTTTAGCTCTTATATCACTTAATTGGTTCTTTAATTAGATTTTAGAATTAACCTCAATATTCAATTTCGTATTTTGTAGAATGGTTATACCTGGACCTGATGGATGGTATTGATTTGGACGTGTGGAATGATGGGATTTTTCTGCTTGAACCATTAAGATACGAGGATGGTGTGATTTTAAAGATGTATATGGCGAGGCTGTCATTTGAGGAGCTTAGAAAGTTGATCAAGAAGTCACTGATGGCTATGCATATGTTTGGTATGTATTATAGACTTCCTGAGTGTGATTTAGATCATGGTCTAGTCAAAGTAGAAAATGACAATGATTTGATTCACATGTATGACCTGTCCAAATTGCATGGTGGAATAGATTTGTACATTGACCCTCTGGTACAGAAAGTGCTATTGGTCACGCTAAAAATGTGTGACGATATGCATATAGTCACACACATTTTTTTTCGTTGTGTGTCACCAAAGGTCCCGCCACCGAAGGTAGCATATGGTCACATTGTTGAGTTTGTGGCCTTTTGCATCGAAAAAGAGTGACCAAAACCCCGAATATGTGTGACAAATTAGGCACAAGTTTTGTTGTATTAGTCATTATCAGTGACTGTAAAGATGATTGGCTCCAAACGGTCAACCTAAACTGACCAGGTGAATGGTCAACAAAGTCAAACAGCCTAGAGTCAATGCTCCGCGGAAGTATAGGGTTTCCCCGGGTCGTTATGTCCCGACGAGGTGTGAATTATTATCAAACGGCTTTGTGATCGGGTGAATTTGGATGAAAAGGGTTTTGTGAGTGATCTGAACTAAGGAATTTACAATAAAATAGCTTAAAGAAGCTATATGAATAAGATGGGAAAGTTACAAAAACCAGAAACGATTAAAACTTAAAACGCGTATGTTTACGTTTAAATAACGCGAACGTACAAAATAAAACGTAAAAACTGAAATCTGAAAACACCCAGGGGGTGAAAATGACTTTTTTACAAACTAAAAGGTAAAAGATAATTTTTGGAAAATGAAAATAAATTTTTACACTATTTAATTATTTAATATTAATTAAATACTATTTAGTACTTATTATTAATATTTAAACAACTTAAATATAATACAATATTAATTAAATACTAAAAAGGTGAAAATAAAATTTCTAAAATTATAAAATAACTAAAAATAAGTTTTAAAATTAAAAATAAGTGTTTTTTTGTCTTTTTGTGAATTTTCTATTAATTAATTACTAATTAATTACTAATTACCTAATTAAACTATTTTAAATTAAGAAAAATACTAAATGAACAGTAAAAATTCTAATAAAATTTCTAAAATTATTTTATAACATATAAAAGCTATAAAAAATATAAAAACTAGGTTTTGCTTAATAAAAACTAATTATGCTATTTAAAACTAATTATTAATTAATAATTAATAAAACTAAGATTAATTCTAATAAACACTAAATGACAAAATAAAAATCTGAAAAATTTACTAAAATTACTTTACTATAAAAGGTAATTAATAAAAATATAAAAATGACAAGTGCTTAACAAAAATTTAAAAATGAAAAATAAAATTTAAATAAAATTAAATAGAAACTATCACTTAAAATTACTTTGACTTTTCTGGATTTTTCTTTTAGAAAACTAATTTAAAACTAAAAACATTAACTTTTTATAAAAACAACTTTTTTGTTGATTGAAAATAAGCACAATGGAACACAAAAAGCCACACAGTTGACTTATGTTGACCAAGGGGTAAAATAAGCTCAAATGGGATCCAGTGGGACCCACAATGGTGAAATCTGATCTAAATAAGTTATTTGGACATGTTAAAGCAATAATGAGCCAAATAAGCTCACAAGATAAGCTGAAAAGCACCAATAAGCACTTCCTAATTCTAAATACCACTCAGAATTGGGACAGAGTTGAAGCCTTGATTCAGGTGGGGTCCACAAGTCAAAGGGTCAAAAAAATGGTCAAAACATAAACCCTACTAGGAAGGGGGTGGAAAGGAACAAGGATGATGGGTTGTAGACCACTGAGGTGATCAGAAACCACCACCAAAGTGGTGGTGGTGGGACTGATCTGCTGGTGCAGGGGGTTCACCTCCCCTGCAGCCTACTTTGGCTCAATGTGGGGCTCATGGGAAAAATCATAAAAATGTAAAAACTATGGGATTCTAAACTTGAGGTGGTAGAGAACAAATAAAAACAAGTTTCATTCCATGAATCATACCACAAAATTCTATTTAATTACTTGAAGTTTGGGAAAAAACTGAAAACATGAACTTTGACTTTTTGATTAAACTAGATATGTTGACTTAAATGGATTTCCAGTTGAATCTGTTGACTGATATAGATTAAATAAGGTATAATAAGACTACATTAAGCTATGCTAACAACTTGTGAATGGATTTAAGCAATTATGGAACCTACTGTATTGACAGTTAACTGTCAAGGGTGTTTGGATGTGATCTTTGACTTTCCTACTATATAAGCTACCTATTTTATGCTTGATTAATACTAGAAATACCTAATGTGACTGAGAGAAACTATAATCAACACTGAGATCACCCTGGAAAACCCTGAACAGACATAGGCCAAACACCCCTTATATGGTTATCTGTCTATACCTTTCAAAGATACTTAAGGATTTTGGGCTTGTAACTGAGTAAGGAAGTTTGAGATGTGTACACAGTCACTTAGTGATCAGATTTTCGTTATAAATAACAACTTTCAACAAGTACACTTCAAAAACCACTTTAGAAAGTTTTGACAGTTTTCTATTTGCATTTGCACAACTAACAGTCACCTATAAGCTAAGTTATCTATCACTTAATTCTACCATAACAAGAACAACAACACCTAAAATAACACAAATTCACTGGTTCATATCATGCAACTATTAAATCTATCAATTAATGATGAGCAGTTGAATCAAAGTTACAAATGATGAAAGTGTACTTACACACCCCTGTGCTCACTTCAGAAACATAGGGAGCAACTAAGATATCCACACTTGGAATAAGCAACAAGGACCTTTTCTCCTTCTGGAAAGCTCAACTATGCTTATTAATAAGCATAGTTGACTTTTGTTGACTTTGTGTTTTTAAGAGCTAAAGCTTAAGTGAACCTTGCTGAGTTTCTGGATGCTTATGTATGACTAAAATTAGCTCAAACAACTAAATAACAACAACTTATTTCATTATTGAAGCTAAAAAGGAAATTCAAATTGTTTATGCCAAAATTAAATTTAAACTGTAGGTAACTAATATTGATAATAAAAGTTAACTTGAGTACAATGTAAACACTGATTACACTTGATTTGAACTAAATTTTATAACAAATAAGGAAAAATTACATAAAAACGATTTTGCTAAACTATAAAAAACTACAATTAACTACTGCTACTCTCCCCTCCTTCTTTCTTCACTTTTCTTGATATATAGGGACCAGTGTGGGTCCCACAAGCTTTCCCAATTGTAATTCTCACCATAGGATTGGCCAATTTAATCTTGGCCGTTCAAACAAGATTGGCGGGAAAATTGGTTTTTGGCAGATTGTGGTAACTTGTGAGGTCTAGGTAGCATTTATTGCATCTTGGAGGGTTGTGTTTTGAGGGGGAACAAGACATGGGATGAGGAGGGGGGAGGTGGCTTGTGGCAGTGGATTAGCAGGTCAAGTTGGGGAGGAGGGTGAAGAGTTTGACCTTTTGACCTAGGGAGTATTAGAAACGGGGTAGTATTATTAAGTGTGGGGAGTGGGCTGATGGTGTTGGGCTGGAGTTATAAGGGTGGAGTGGGCCTGGTGGTGTTGGGTTGTAAGATTATTAAGGGTCCGGATGGTAGAGTAACAAACACAAGGACCAATTTTTGAAATTCCACAAAACCAAGGGACTGAAATTGTGATTTTCACAAAGTGTTCACAAGGACTTATTTTGACAACATTGGAATATTACAAGGATGAAAATTAATATTTTCCAAAATAAAATACCCGGGGACTAATTTTGCAAATTTCTAAACTCCGGGGACTAAACTTGTAATTTTCTCAAAATTTTCATCCAGGGATTAAAAGTGATTTTTGTGAATTCCCAAGGACCAAAATTGATTTTTCATTCAAAATTATCCCACCAGGGACCAAATATGTCAAAGTCTGAAACTTCAGGGGCTAAATTGTAAATTTTCAAAACTTTTCAGATTTTTCACCAAAGGACTAAATATGACATTTTATGATTTCAAAATGACCTTTGGTGATAATTTTCCATTTTTTGAATGACCAGGGACTAGTTTTGTAATTTTATGAAAGTTAGGGGACTGAAACTGCCAATATTGCAAACTTTATACGTTTTTCGTCTGTTTTTGCTCATTTTGCATCTAAAACATATAAAACACAATTTTGAAATATTTTTAGTATTTTGATGCATTACTGAGTGTTTTTGTATGTTTTGCAGTTCAGATTTGACCAAAAATGATGAGTGTTTGAGCACTCATCAAAAGACTTTATAGTCACATGAATGTTTTTTGAGAGTAACTATTTTTCAACCTTTGGCCACATAAATATATAATATATGTGACATTTGAGATGATATATTCAAGTAAATGTGTATTTTGTGTGACTATTTCCCGTCTTGTGGCCACATGAATATATAATAAATGTGACGTTTGTGATGATTTAGTCACACAATGAGTGTTGTTTTTATGGAGTTAGTCACATACAATTTAAAACAAAGTGGCCAAAAATGTTAATAAGCATAAAACCATGTTTCACCAAGTTCAGGACGAAACCCACTTCATCCTCCAAAACATTCTCGAGCATCTAAACGCTCTTTCTCATGCTTACCATCCATAGAACTTGCTTTAGGAGGATGTTTCTCATTAAGGACCTTGTTGACCTTTTATAGATGTAGGATTTTCCTTTTCTAAGTTATTTTTCAATTTTTTGCAATTTTTTTAGAAGTAGGACTTTGACCCTTTTATTTCATGTCTTTACTTTGACTTTCGTCAAAGTTAAATTTTACTTGAAATGAGATTGGTTCTACTATAGAGTGTGCATTATAGGTTGACCTTTTCTTTGTCATGTTTGTGAGGTGGTCACTTACCTTTTCACGACTTTTTGTGATTGGATATATATACTTGTCTTCTTCAACAACTAACTCTCCTTTTGTAGGATCAAAATCCATGTATCCTTTCTTGGCACCCCGACTAGGGGGAGTATTGTCCAAGGGGAGCATTTGGCTTGCATCATTCCGCTACACAACTCTTCTTTTTGTTTTGACAAAAAGGGGGAGAATTAATATTAAACTTAACCTTTACTTTTGCATATTAATTTTGCAAATCAATCATATATAACTATAAGTTGAGTAATACATAGTTTAATATAGATTTTTAAAAGACTTGATACTATAATTATCTGGTTACTTAAAAATGAAATTTATGTTTTGTCCTCAACAAAAAGGGGGAGATTCTTAATACAAATATCGTCCAAAAAACGTTATTTATATTTTACGATCTTTGCTAATATTTTGTTGTAAACAAAGTTTAAACTTTATTTTCTAGCAAAGTATAACTATAGTATAAGTCTCACATATAGAAACTTTATTTCTAAGTAAACATTACATTTGCTACATGATTCATTGTTTATCTGAAAATGTTGATAGCATATTAAGTGTCAAAACATATTTAGTAAGTTTTACTAAATATTGTGTCTTGTTGAGTTATATGTCTTCAAACATCTTTAGTAACTCAATCACTTAGAAAAAACACATCATACAAACATTAGTCCATATTGCTACAAGAATACTTTTACAAGTTCATTTTCATATTAGTAAAAGTCTAAAATTAGAAATATACATCTACATCATGCATTGCATCATACATGTCTTGTCAAAGCTCTTTGTAAATCTTTCTAAAAGATCTCATGCATATTTGGAAAGATTATTACTCAACATAGTTGACTTAAAGGATCTTGATTAGACATGTCATAGATATGGAAAGATTTCTTGGAAGAAACTCTGTCAGCTCTGGCGGAACCCTGGGAATACAAGGGCGGAACCCTTGATTTGGTTCCGCCTGATCCGTGGCCTAGCTGTTTGGTTCTCCTATAAATAGCAAGCCACATCCAAGAAATCTTTCATCACTTTTAGCTATATTACACACATACACTCTCATCTCTATCATTTAACTCAGTTGCATCTCACTTGTGTGATTCTCTTTTGTAGCAAAGAAGTCCTCAAGTTCATCCGAAAAGACTACAAGCTTCAACACAACGTTCCAAGCCTTGGTAGCTTTGCATTGTGAAAACTCTTATAGTTTATACATCATTTTTTTGTATGTTGTCTATAGTGACCGATTAGTATTTTAGTCCTCAAAATACATTGAGTATATGGTGGACCCTTTTACTTGGTTACGGTTAACTATATTAATCTAACCAAGTTCCATGATGTAGCGAAGTATTGATTAATTATCAAAAGTAAATAAACGTAACATATAAGACACAAATTTTTTCAACGTTTAATTCTTTATTAGAAATTAATCAAAAGAATTATACCCAAGTGTTTGCGGAACAACACTTGGGATTGAAATGACAAGTATGGTATACTCCTCACTAAACCCAAACTAAGTTTGAGTGACAACTAAGATCCAGCTAAGCTATCTCAGGGATTGTGTTGTTCTTTTGAGAGAGTAAAGATTTGGTTTGTGAATGTCTAAGCATTAAGTGCACAAACATAATCTTTACCTCTCCCACTTATTCTCTATTTATACACAAGTAGATTCTAACACATACCTAATAGACAAAGACTACAAGACAAATTACATCAGCCTATATTGGACAAAATACATAGGTATTTTGTCCCTGTTACAAATGACTATAAGTAGTAAAGTGCAGGGATGCTTTCTGGTCTTCAGTGTTGACAAATGTCTTGGTATTATACTCATTCAGGGAAAGTTGATCTTTGCATGATAAGGACCTTCCCTTATCCATTCAAACTTATCCCGCCTAATCTGGCCTTTACTTCAGTCTTCTTATCTTCAGTCTTTGTTCACTCAGTGTTTTTAGTTGGTGAGGAGTCATGGGACTTAGTGAGTTATTGTCATCCCTCACTGAGTCCATCATCTTCTTCTTTGACTCAGGTATCATTCACTGAGAACCGCCTCACTGAATGGTGAACCTTTCTTCATAGATTCGCCCTGAGCAACTTGAGGATGACTCACTGAACGACTGTGCATTGAGTGACTTGTTTGGTGTTCTCGGTTATCAAACACTTAGGATATTTTATGTTCAAATCCTAGATTAAGGAGTTTGGGTTTTAACAGACCCAACAGTCTTCCCCTATTTGGATATACAAATAGCCTAAGTGTTTCAAGGTTCAGTGAGAGATAGCAAAGGTATTATCTCTACAACCTGAATTACTAAGTAATGTTTAGGACACTGAATGTTAAACAAAACTGTTAATACAAATATCGCCTAAAAACGTTATTTATATTTTATGATCTTTGCTAAGTTTTGTTAATAACAAAGTATGAACTTTAGCTAAAAGTAAATTATCACTTTGAGTGTTTAAGTCTTGTTTAACTAATGTTTACATTTCCTTTTAAACTAAACATTGGTTTTATTTCTTAAATTAGAAATAGTCACATCACATTTATGGCAAGTTTTGTCATTATGTATTTATGGCAAGTTATGTGTTTGACTTGCTTTCATGTTGCTTGCAAGTATCATGTTTGACTTACTTTAAGTGATGTGACATTGTTTGGTTGCTAGAAGTTATGTGACAAGACATTGTTTGGTTTGGAAAGTTATTGCATAAACCTACTGCTGACCCGGCGGTACCCTGGGGGTACACGGGCAGAACCCATCTGAGGGTTCCGCCTGATCCGCCAAGCTTGCAGTTTGGTTTGCTATAAATACCAAACCATTTGTTTGTTTTGTGTAACCTTTTAGGACATATTTTCACATATTCTCTAAACTAACTCAGTAACCCTTGACTTGTGTGATTCTCTTATGTAGCAAGGAATTCCACAAGATCATTCAAGAAGTTACAAGCTTCAACTCTAAAGTTGCAAGTCTTGGTAGCTTGGTCATGTATAAGCTTTAGTAGTTTATACTTCATTTGTGTCATGTATGTAGAAGTTGTTGGTTAGTATTTTAGGCCTCAAAATACGTAGTATGTTGGGAGTTGTTGTATCCTAGTAAAAGAACTAACGGGAGTGGTTGTACCCTTGGTAAAGAACTCGACATCTAGCTTTGTGTCGGTAAAAGTGTAAGCGACGAGTGGGAGTGGTTGTACCCTTGTAAAAGAACTCGACATCTAGCTTTGTGTCGGTAAAAGTATAAGCGACGTGTAAGGTTTTCTCCGCCGGTGAAAGGAGCTTGTTGATTAGTGTTTATAACTCTCGAGTTGGAAACTCGGGGCGTGGATGTAGGGCAAGGAAAAAGAGTCCTTGTAGCCGAACCACGATAAACAATCGTGTTGTGGTTTGATCGTTTCTTTCTCTATCTTTGCTTATTGCATGTTATTGTTTAGTTAGAATCGTTAACCACATATATAGCTTTTCAAAGAAGTAAAACATTTAAAGTTCTCTTTAAGTTTTCAAACAAGTGTAAAAGCTTTTCAAAGAACTAAATAAGCAAAGTAAGGATCATCACAAGTAAAGCTTTTCAAAGTAAGAAACAAGTATAATTAGAATTGATACTTACACTAAAAGCTTTTGAAAGAAACAAACATATAATGGTGTGTTTATATTGTTGAACAAACATAAAGTTATTAAAGGATTTTTATGTTAAAAAGGATTTTAAAAGAGGTAAACTATTCAACCCCCCTTCTAGTTTTCCACAATTGGCATCAGGAGCTACGTTACCCAAGTTCCTTAAAATAAACTGTATTTTAAAACTTGGATCGATCCATGGATTTTGAAAATCTCAAAGAAGGGCAACCTATTCAAAACCCACCACTATTTGAAAAAGAAAGCATGCTTAAATGGAAAAGTAAATTTGAAAACCAAGATGATCAATTTGATCTCACATTTAAGTTAGAGGTTTTAGAAAAATTAATTGATAAACATTTAGTTGAGATTAATACATGTACTACTAGTTTAAATGTTTTAAATGAAGGTGTAAGTGAAGATGACTTCTCATGTCGAGCTCTTCGGTGGACTTGCTTGTGATTCATGGACTAACACGGATGAAGATGAAGCCAACCATCCGTTTTGTGATTCTCTCTTAGCTAAATCACCAAGCAAGGTACATTTTGAAACCAAACATTTTTGCTTTGACACATTTATCCTAGAGTTTTCCAAAATAGAAAATGAGTCTAAACTTTCATGCAACATGGACCTAAAAACTATCTTTAACAATGAAACTTCAAGATCTTGGGTAAACACTTTTGAAAATGAAATCATGTTAGAAGATAAGATGTCTAGACTTGAGAGTCACGTTGAAATTGATTTAGAATGTAAAGTATGTCTAGAGTACAAACATGAAATTCTAAAACAAAATGAAAAAGGAAAAATGCTTCCTAAATTTGAAGAAAGTTCAAAAACTCTTGAAAGTTGTTTGAAGAATCAAAGGTCATTTAGAGATAGAACAAGATTAGGATTTAACTCTAATAAATCATCAACAAGTAAAACAAAACATGTTGTGTTTGTGAAACCTAAGAGTGTACTGTAGAAGTTACTCTAGCTCTAATAGGAACACATGATAAAGGGATAAAAATATCATGGTCAATTCTTTTATGTGTCTTTCTAACTTTCTTGGATTTATAAGAAGTTGTGTTTAGCCTCTCTACGTATCAAGATTATTTGCTTTATGTTTTTCTTCTTGATGGCTAATCTATGGAGCTTAAAAGGTACACGTCTCTTCAACTTACCTTTTAAATGTTTCTTGTTGATTAACTGTATGATTTGTCATAAGTATTAGTAGTAGTCTTTACTATAAGGTGTCTATGATTGTGTGAGTAACAATAAGGATTAGATCCTTCATAGGTAAAGTAGTTTGATACTACTTCTAGTAGGAGATATAAGGTGTCTTGCCTCGTTTAATCTTTCGGGAAAATACACGAGTAACTCTTGAGTAAGTCTCACTTAATTCTTATTTTCAAGTGAGTGAACTAAGAACTTCTTAAGTGATAAGACAACCAACACTTTTGTGATGCTTGCAAATCTAGCAAAACCAAAACATTTCATAAACACTTATAGTACAAATGTCTTTTGGTATTATACCCTATATTTTCAATAGCATCCAAAGTCCAATCATTCTTTTGCTAAAAGCTTCACGAAAGACACACAAAGTAAAATAAATCAGTTGAATTTTATTTGAATGATTGGGAGAAAATGATTTATTAAACTTCTAGGATGTGAACATCAAATTCGACCCATAGTCTTATGATGTTGTATATCTTAGACATTTACACTTGTGAGGTCTTAAGAAAATAAACCCAAAGAGTCGAGGAATCATTGAGTTTAAAATTCAATGAAAGACCACCTCCTTCTAAGATATCATCTTTGGTAGATGATGACTTAGTCAAAAGCCCAACATTGATAAGACAAGTATGTCAAGATCAATAACAAGGAAGATGGACTATTAAAAATTGAAAAACAACATCCTTTCGTCTTGTATAAAACATTGAGTCAAGCAATATCAACAAGGTCATAAAAACCTGAAACATGGGTCATAATAGTAATTGAAACAAATTAATAAAAGGTGTTTTTGAACATTAGTGTAAAGCAATTACTAAAACAAAATAGACTTTCAAAATAGAAAAGAATGTTAATCTTTGAAAGACTATTTATTTACCTAAGCAAGCTCCAAAAGTAAGGGATAATCACTCAAAAACATTCCTAGTTATTCACTTGTTCACAATGATTAAGTCCTTTATGACTTATCAAGAATGAGATTAGTAAATCCGTAGGTAGAGCTAAACATAGAGATATGTTTGGAAGTATACATGTTCTTACAACAAATGTAACCCAACATTATGTTTAGTGCTTGTCTATGTGCTCGGTTTTAGAGAAGATCCTTAAACAACTCTTTCGAAAGAGCTTGCTTGGATTCAATTAAAGGTACTACACCACTAGGATTATGGTGTCCCAAAAGAGCGGGATTAGAAACCATAGTGTATGCCAAATGGAATTGCATCAGTAATAAGTTGATAAGAAAAGCACAAGTGGTACTTGTACTTTTAATACTTACTTACCCAATGAGTCTCCAAAAACGCGCATGATTCTCAAATTTGTATCAAATGGAGAAACACATCAACAAGCTCCGCTTGAACAAGCAAACTCACATAAACAAAGGAATTCATCTTATCAACATTGTTATACCCTCAACAAAGGAAGCATCGACTTCAGCGACAATTCAATCCATTATGTTCTTTATTGACATATTGTGATCCATCATCATCGTCTTGGTAAAAATGTTCATTGAGGAACATCTTAACTAAGAAAGTTTTTCTACGTTAATCAATCCATCAACGTTTTCGCTAAACCCCTAAAATGTGAAACATTCATCATTCCTAGGCTTAGTCATACACAATAAGACTTAAAATCTTAGGTTTGAACATTAGGATAAAACCACAAAAATCAAGACAATCCCTTTTTGATTTTTCCTGCAGACACCCACGGCACCCTCAGACCATACGGGCGGAACCCATTTTTTGGTTCCGCCTGGTCCGCCGATTCCACAGATTGTTTTTACTCTAAATTTCAAAACCAAACACCCTCCTCATTTAGTCATTCACCTTCAAACTATCATTACCCTCTCAAAAACACATAACCATACGAATTTTAGGGCTTCTAATCAAATCTCTTCCAATCCAACTAACTTTGTAAGTATTCCAATCACAACTACATTTTTAATTTAATCATAACATTTTTGCTAACTAGAATCCTAGGGCTTTTGCATAAAAACTTCATGATTCATGAAAAACTTGGTGGCTAGTCAATTATGTATTCCATTAAGTTAAGAAATGTATCTTCTCATTGTTATCTTAATTTACCAAACACACCAAGAGCATTATTTTTCTAATTGTAACACAATTCATCACCACATTGTTAAAACAAATGAAAAACATCATTGAAACATCACTTGCATATTATCTCTTGAATGCTAAAGGGAATACATAACCAATATGTATTTTCGGGTACATTCAATCGAAGATATATTAAATTAGGAGAGTTTTTGGTTATCTTTTGTTTTCGTAACATTACTTCTCAAACAAAACAATTTGGGCATCAAAATGAGTCAATATAACCAAGTCTCCTCATTGTTTGCATAAAGGAACACATTAGAACATGCACATTGATTAAAAAGTCATTAACATATAATTCTTGTGTTTTCTAGGAATCAACATGCCTAACGCAAATCAATCCGATCACATGGAAACCCTTAAGTACTTGCCCAAACACCATAGGACTAAAGGTCTTAACAAAGTTCAAGTAGAAACCTTTAAGGCACTAGAAAAACGCTATGTTCACGAAGGTAGAACAATTGATCCATCCTTTCTAGAAGGAACATCTATTCGCCAAAACTTTGCCGCAATCAACTTTGATTGTCTTCTTGATATTAATGAGCCAATTTGCCCTAGGTTCGTACTAGAATTCTATGCAACCGTAGAACTCTTCACCGATGAGTCGGGTAAGATATCATTAACTTTCAAAACAAATCAAATACCAAATTTCATAGACCTAAAAGACTTAGCTATCATCCTTGGTGTTCCTAATGAAGGTACTTGTCTTTACACGGATAAGTGGCCTATTTCAAGCCTAGACTCAATTGAGCGTTTTCATCCATACAACAATCCTCTTGTTAGTAAGGAAACAATTAAGGAACATCTCTTTGTTAGAGCCTCTACCACTAGGAAAAATCGTTCGGGGAATATTGTGGATAAGGACCCATTTGGTATGGAGACCAATGAGCTTAAACCACAATTTAAGAAGTGGGAAGAAATTCTTAGAGCCAATGTCATAAGTACCATAGGAAATAGGGATCATGTTAACACATGCCTTTGCTACATGCTTTATAGCATTTCCATTGGTCAACCATTCAACTTAGCCTACTACCTAGCCCGACGAATGGCCGACATACCTTTAGTTGGAAAAACCGCCCTTCCATATGGAATGCTTCTTACTCGGCTATTTAGAGCAATTTCACCCATTCCTCCTAATGACAAAGGAATGCACCTTGACTATTCTCTTGTCCCTCACATCTTCGTTCCTCTAAGTGATAAACGAGTTTTCAAAAATAAGGGCAAACGCACTCGCTCACCTTCACCTTCATCATCATCCGACATGAGCGATGACGATAATCTTCCTAATTCGAAGCTACCTCCTTTGGAATATCTTCAAACTCTCCCCATCATTGACAATGCTTCCGAAGAATTCAAGCAAACCAAAGGAATGTTCAAGTGTTTTGGAAGGTACCTAAACAAGCTCAAAAAGAAGATTGACCGGTTGTGAGAAGATTAAGGAGCGTTTGTCTTATGTGTGCTTTAGAAACGTCTTTGTGCGAAAACTATGTGAATTATGTGATTTGTATTACTTCTCATATTCATGTCTTATTACGTTTGATGGATTATGTTTTGTATGCTCTTTTATGATTAATGACAATATTGGTGGTATGTGTCAATTTCATGCTTATGGTAAAATTCACTAAGTTAAGTGAAAATCGTTAGCCCCCGGTCAAAGTCCTAAGAGATGAATGTCTATATGCCCAATTTTTGCATTTCCTAATCTGTCATATAGTAAATTTTCATTTCCAAGAGTTTTCGAAAATTTTGAAAATCGTTTCGCGGGTCAAAAACGCGGACTGTAAAGTTTTTCAGGCCTGGTGGATCCCAAATTTGGGTTCCGCCAGTACAATTTCTGGGAATTCCAGAAATGGCCCAACGGACCTGGCGGATCCCAAAACTGGGTTCCGCCTGTGTAGTCTCAGGGTGCCGCCAGTTCCTGCAGAAAATTTGTGAACATTTTTCTTAAGATCATAACTTGTAAAGTGTCAAGTCATTATCCCAAGTGAGAAACATCTTTCATTAACACCAACAACCATATTGGAACAAACCTCACTCACTAAAACAACTAGGAAGACACTTCCCGCCAAAATTCAAATTCAAAACATAACTACCCAAAGGAACCCTTTTAAAGGATCCTTCAAACCTTTGATACATTTTTAACCAAACCACTTCCCATGATCACAAAGCATTGAGTGCATAGGTTGGTCTTTCACTCCATCCTATTCATTGGATTGAACTCAAATGATGTGACATGGTCATGAAAATCATTTGACACCTCAATCTTTGAATAGTAAAACATCAAATCCAAACACTATTTCAACACCTTTCTCATCCTATAAAATTGAAGGCTCCACAACAATTCAAATCAAACCATCACCAATCAAGTCTTCTTCTCTCAAACACCAAAACCAAAACCTTTGAAATGACCAAATCCAACACCTCATCCGAGTCATCAAAATCATGTGCTAAAACCACTAGGATTAGTGTGAAAACTTGTTGCTTCAACAAAACCACCAAGTCAAGCTCATCATCATCAAGTGATGCCTCACTAAACATCTCTTCACCTATCCAAGATTTTCTTAACCTTACTACCTCAACTACACCCTCAACACCTTGTAATACCAATGTGATCACCATTCAAGATTTGCTCAATCTTGCCACTCCACCACCTTCTCCACCACCTTGCAACTCAAACCTAGCCTCTAATCCATCACCAACTAAACTTTTGAGTGTGTCAACCTCACCTTCCCAACAAGCTTTTAAATCAAAAACTTCTTCACCTCAATCACCAACACTTACACCAATGGAACTTTTCCATACACCACCAACATCACCAACACCCAATTTGGAAACTTTTGATGATTCTTTTTGACACCATTGCTCAAATGGAAACACAACAACAACATAATGAGCAACTCAATGATGAACCCCATTACCCATCTATGGTAGAACGGTTGGCTTACCGTTATGCTAGACCCTCCATTTTTCCAAATGATCAAGGTCATACCCACCAACAATCATTTGTGTTTCACCCAATTTACAAAAACCTTCATGGTGATCCTTATGGAGAACCAAGTTTCCATCACCTAGTTCAACCACAACAACAACAACAACAACCATCACCACAAGAACCACCAAACACAAATGAGGAAATTAACACTCATTTAAGCCACCTCAATGCCTTCAAACGAATGGTTGATTCTCAAATTAACCATGTTATGGAATTCAATACGGCATTACACTCAACAAGTGAAGGAAGCAAAAACACTTCTCAACCATCCACCTTTGCTCCTTCAAGTTCAACCCATCCACCACCAACAAATCAAACCTCTCTTCCATCAAACTTTCCCCGCCATGATTGCGGACATTGCGAAAGAACCGCTCGCATTAGTGAAAGATGTCGAACGGAACTTCGCGAGTTAACCGAAGAAATGAGGTTTATTCTAAACCACATTTTGGATCATCTACAATCCTTGTCTCATCCACCACAACCTTAGAGTCTCCAAAATGAAACAAAACCGTTTCTTTTGGAAAAAGTCCCCATTTTAACCAACAAAGCAAAACCAAGTCACCTCCTCACATCTCCAAATAAAACCCGCTACAACCCTCAATCCACATTTTCATCCCTAAACAACCCAATCCTTGTTTTTTGGATAATGTTTCTCATTAAGGAAAATGATGATTTCCTTGTAGCATTTTATGTTCTTAGTTTATTTTTTAGTTTTCTTTGTAGGATGTTGTCATCTTAATTTTGTGTCTTTGACTCTCTAAGAGTCAAAATTTTACAAGTTAAATGAAATTAATTCTACAACAAGGTTTGAAGGGTTTGTTGACCATTTAGGTATAATGAGTGAACTATACCTTGATATGGTACCATACATAAATCTTGTGCTAACCTCTCTTTTTGTAGGTTCATTATTCATGTTTTCCTTCCTTGAAAACTCATTTAGGGGAGTAACATTCAAGGGGGAGCATGAGTCTTGCTTTATTCCGCTTCACAACTCTTAGTTGTGTTTTTAAAACATCAAATGCTTTCATGACTTGTCTTGTGCGGAAACTAACTTTTCTTTTGTAGGTTCAAAATCCATGTCTCCTCTCTTGGCACTCCATTTAGGGGGAGTATCAACCAAGGGGGAGCATGCCTATAATTCCGCTTCGCTACTCTTCTTTTTGTTTCGATGAAAAGGGGGAGAATTTATATGAAACTTGCTCTATTATTTTAAACTTCCGCGTAGCTAACTCTTTGCAAAAACAAGTTTCATTACTAACTTTATAAGACTTAACACTAAATCTTATGACTTACTTTTAAATAAAGTTTATGTTTTGTCATCAACAAAAAAGGGGAGATTGTTAATACAAATATCGCCTAAAAACGTTATTTATATTTTACGATCTTTGCTAAGTTTTGTTAATAACAAAGTATGAACTTTAGCTAAAAGTAAATTATCACTTTGAGTGTTTAAGTCTTGTTTAACTAATGTTTACATTTCCTTTTAAACTAAACATTGGTTTTATTTCTTAAATTAGAAATAGTCACATCACATTTATGGCAAGTTTTGTCATTATGTATTTATGGCAAGTTATGTGTTTGACTTGCTTTCATGTTGCTTGCAAGTATCATGTTTTGACTTACTTTAAGTGATGTGACATTGTTTGGTTGCTAGAAGTTATGTGACAAGACATTGTTTGGTTTGGAAAGTTATTGCATAAACCTACTGCAGACCCGGCGGTACCCTGGGGGTACACGGGCGGAACCCATCTGAGGGTTCCGCCTGATCCGCCAAGCTTGCAGTTTGGTTTGCTATAAATACCAAACCATTTGTTTGTTTTGTGTAACCTTTTAGGACATATTTTCACATATTCTCTAAACTAACTCAGTAACCCTTGACTTGTGTGATTCTCTTATGTAGCAAGGAATTCCACAAGATCATTCAAGAAGTTACAAGCTTCAACTCTAAAGTTGCAAGTCTTGGTAGCTTGGTCATGTATAAGCTTTAGTAGTTTATACTTCATTTGTGTCATGTATGTAGAAGTTGTTGGTTAGTATTTTAGGCCTCAAAATACGTAGTATGTTGGGAGTTGTTGTACCCTAGTAAAAGAACTAACGGGAGTGGTTGTACCCTTGGTAAAGAACTCGACATCTAGCTTTGTGTCGGTAAAAGTGTAAGCGACGAGTGGGAGTGGTTGTACCCTTGTAAAAGAACTCGACATCTAGCTTTGTGTCAGTAAAAGTATAAGCGACGTGTAAGGTTTTCTCCGCCGGTGAAAGGAGCTTGTTGATTAGTGTTTATAACTCTCGAGTTGGAAACTCGGGGCGTGGATGTAGGGCAAGGAAAAAGAGTCCTTGTAGCCGAACCACGATAAACAATCGTGTTGTGGTTTGATCGTTTCTTTCTCAATCTTTGCTTATTGCATGTTATTGTTTAGTTAGAATCGTTAACCACATATATAGCTTTTCAAAGAAGTAAAACATTTAAAGTTCTCTTTAAGTTTTCAAACAAGTGTAAAAGCTTTTCAAAGAACTAAATAAGCAAAGTAAGGATTATCACAAGTAAAGCTTTTCAAAGTAAGAAACAAGTATAATTAGAATTGATACTTACACTAAAAGCTTTTGAAAGAAACAAACATATAATGGTGTGTTTATATTGTTGAACAAACATAAAGTTATTAAAGGATTTTTATGTTAAAAAGGATTTTAAAAGAGGTAAACTATTCAACCCCCCTTCTAGTTTTCCACAAAAACATCAATATTATTCATAGTTATTACAATCCTAAACAAGACAAAGTAAATAAAAGATAGTTGTTGTTGCAGATTTGCTCAGGCTTCAGAACTTTATACCCAAGGCTTCACGTTTGGCTCTCTTTGAACTCAGTAGATGCTTGTCAGGATGCTCTTGGATTTTGATCTTCAGGTCATGACAGAACCTTACATTAGCATCATTCTTGATGGGATTGGCCATAAAGAAGTATCCTATCATTGCTTTGATCCCTTCCAGATCAATATCAGCCCATCTTTGAAATGATGGATCCCGATACTCATCAGTGAAGAAGAGACCTCTTTCAGGTTGTTCGATGACCCAATTGTTCACAAATGTAACTCCTTCAGGGAGGGCTCTATTGCAGTCTAGGCCTGGAACACTGATTTCAGGTTCAGTCTCTATCTTCTTTCTCTTCCTTTTAGAGGACTGAGCAAGAAGAGCCTGGATGGCTGGCACTGATGCTGGAAGCAGTGAAGGAATGCCAAGTTCTTCATGCTTTTTGGCTAGCTGATCATACCTGATTCTGAGGGACTTCATCAGGTGTTTGACAACGACATTACTCTTTTTGGCAATGATGGGACCCAACACATCTAATTCAGTGATCCCAAACTCAAAGAACTTGAAGGGATCATGAATCTCAAAGTGTCATTTGTCTTGGCCTCTAAAGACACTGAGAACTGCTGGCTTGGTATTCTGGTGGATCTTGACATCAGTTATGGGTTCAGGGTTTAGCCTTTGTGTCATGACCTAGTTATACCTATTAATGTTTTGTTGCCTTGTTTTAGTAGCTTTCTTCAGCTTGGCATCCCTCTTTGCCTTGAGAGCTATCAAGGCAGCATCCTGAGCTTTCTTAAACATCTCACCACCTTTCCTGGCAGCAAGATCCTGAGGCTTTAACCCAATAGCCGTTGCTTCTTCATTAACCACCTCAATGAGAGTACCCTTGCTTGCTTTTTCCTACAAAGCTACTTTCTTCAGTCTTTCAACCTTATCCATATGAGCTTGGATTTCATCCTCAGTCATTAAATATGTTACGCCATTCATCTGAAAGGGGACCCTGACAGGTGCATCAGGGTCCGGTCTAACGACTGAGGAAGCAGGAACCAGTGGTGTAGTAGGTTCAGACACTATAGTGAGAATGGCCTTTCCCTTGTCTGGCTGGTTTGCTGAATGAGCGGTTGTCTCAGGAGGCTGATGGGAGGAAATTGGAGTGGCTTCAACGATGTGCTCCCCCTCAGCCTGAGAGGAAGGTTGTCCTCTTGAAGCAACATCAATAGTTGAAGGCTGACTGGTGGAAGGTTCAGGAACTCTGGTAGGTGGAACTTCAATGGATCTCTCCCCCTCAACTCTTGCCGCAACATTAGTGAGAGCAAGAGTTGGTGGCACCACTGAAGGAGAAGAGCCCTTGAAAGCCTGGTAGAGTTCTGTGAGCATGCTCTTGATGTCAGAGGTATCCTTCTGAATTGTAGATACCTTGGCGTCCAGGGAAGCCTGAGAAGATTCAATGGCAGACATCCTTGGTCCAAGATTCCAGGCCAAGGTTGGAAGACTTAGCCCACGCCGCCAAGTTTTTCTCCATGAGACTCAAAGATGAAAAGATGGAAGTCACTGAAGATTGAAGACCCTGAAGATTAGCAGACTTCAGCATATCTGCCAGCTCAGTGAATTGGGTAGAGTTCTGCTGATAGGTCTGAGCAGCCTGAAGTATTTTCCTGTTGAGTTCGGGGTCATCTTTTACAGAATCTTGAATGGTGGACACGCTCTTGGTAATTTTGCTGAGCGATTCATTGAACTTGTTGAGATGACCATTAAGAGCTGTCAGTGAGAACGAAACATCAGCCTGCTGTTCCAAGGTATTATCATGAAAAGCTTCAACAGAGTCTTTGAGATTGAAGTAGTGAATTGCTTGCTCAGTGTGCATGTCGAACACATCATCAGTGATTCCTCTGTAAATGATGTTACAGGCCTTGCTCATAAATTTCATTAGCTTTCTTTCAGTGAGTGGCTTGGAATCATCATACTTGGCTAGTCTTTTAGGAGAGGAAGTCTCAGGTTCATCATCCTGAGATTTGGTTTCCTCCTCTTGTGGATCAAAGGGAGACTGATGGGATTGTTCAGTGGCAGTGGCATCAGTCTCCATATCATCACCAGCTTCATAAACTTCTTCCTCACTGGCCTTGCTGTCATCATCATCAGAGTCAAGAACAGCCTGAAAGGTGGCCATTGAGTCTATCTGCAAAAAGGGGTTAGCTGGCTCCTCTTCATACGAAGACTTGCCTTGGTTATGGTCACTCCCTGACCCCTCTAATCTAGCAGACTGGGATTTGTCTGCCTGGTCCTTAGAGTCAGTTTGTGAGGTATGCGCATCTCCATGGGGGGTGATGGTTCCATATCAGTGGGTGGTTTCTGTCCCCCTAAGTCTTTGTCCCCAGTTGTTCCTTTATCCACTGATGGGTTAGTGTCAGTGAAATCACTAGAAACATGTGAAATGTTAAGGCCCCGCGTTCCAACAGGCTGGTGCTGGCTTGTCAAAGATTTAGGGGCCGCTACTCCCTAAGACCCTGGTTGTGATGTACCAGAGACGTGAACGGGAAAGGTGGAAGGCGCTCCCCTACTATCATGTTATGTGTTTCCCTCTAGATCTTTGGGAGTAGTCGTGTGGACCAAGGACCCTGACTGTGATTTGTCAGTGCCCTTCGTTGTCCCTGAGGGTGGTGGAACCTGGCCATGGGTGGCAGTATCAGTCTTGGGTTTCCTTTTTGGCTTAGAAGCCTGTGTCCCTGAAGCCCCAGAGCCTTGTGCCTTTGGTTTGGTCTTTGGCACAGACTGAGACTTCCCTGTCCTCTTAGGAGGGGAAGGTGGGTACACTGAGTCCCTCCAGTTGTTTATGGCAACCATATGGGTCGTCAATTCAATGTTGGAGACTGAGGATGGGTCCTTTGAAAAGTTTGAAGGACTCAGGACGGCTGGTAAAGAGCATAAATGAACGTCCTGAGTGTAGTCATAACCCAGTAACCTTTGAAGAGCACATGAAATAAACCTAGGATATGACACATAATGTAACCTAGTCTTATTCAGTAGCTTGGTTACAAGATCACTATAAATGATCTCTCCAATGTTGACAGTGACCCCTGTCATCAGGCAATAAGCCGTCATCATCTTAACAGAGTTAATCTGCTCAGTGGATGAATGGTTCCCACCGAGAACCTGAATCACAAAAGTGAACAGGATCTTCCAAGCCATGGGAAAGGAGCTCTTGGTGACAAGGGTCTTGTCCAAATATTTTGGATCCAAAGCAATTTTTTCTAACCCTAATTTAACATCGTTTAAGGGTGTGCAACATAAATTCCATTATTATAATCAAGTCCTGTTGCAGAGCAAAAAGTTTTGAAATCCAGGACAAAATTCCTTTTCCCATTTAAAACAGAGAAACTGATGAGAAATTCCTTGAGGGGCCTGAGTTCTTTCTCATCAGTGGAGGGTGTCGGGTCATAGGCCTGAGCAGTACCCCAAAACTCCCTGAGGAAGTTGTGGTACTGGAAGTAGGGTGTGGAGGTGAAGGCGGTTTTCAAAGGGCAGTTATACAAAAACTTTACGATTTCCTTGTAGGCAGGGACATTGGTTGGGTAGTTAAAGTTGCCTACAACATTGTTGGTTTTGAATTGTACATCAGCCAGAGTCGATTTTGCCCATTGAGGTGCAAGCTCGATTCCTTGGTTATCTACCATTTTAGGTCAAAAAGATTTTAAAATTTTAATGGCAGAATATCACTCATCAGATGATCCACAAGTTGAGTCCAACTCGTTTTCTGTTTGTGAAATGAATGATATTGTTATCAAGGAGATTGCAAACATGAAGGATTTCTTGTTGTAAATCTTCTTAACCAAGAAAGAATGATTTGAAAAAGCCTTTGTTTTTTTTAAAAGATTACACACAGTTTTGCAAAGGATAAATTTTTGCAGAGTTTCTTTAAGAAAATTTTGTGTGTGTGTTTTGTGTGTTTTGAAAGGGGTATTTATATAGGGTGAGGAATACCATTGGTTAGGGATTTTGAAAATCAAAATAAATAACCACTTTGGGTTTCGCATTAAATGCCACCACTCTACTTTCCCAAGTTTTTCGCAACTGTCGAGGTGAACAGTGCAAGGAGCCTGCACAAAGTGCACTTTTGCAGGCATGATGTCACAGAAATATCAAGAGATATTATTTGTAAGGGAAGGCAATTAATGCCTAGTGGGATATAGGTAAGTAAGTGGGGGCTCAAGGTGTGGATGCCAGTGAGGCAGAGACATATATTCCTATATTAAATAGAAAATTCAGTTACAAACCTAGGACATTTACTAACTAGATACTTAGAGCATTTAGTTATGCATTGAATTGCATCAGTAAACGTTATGAGCCCCCTTGAATGAGAATTCATTCAGTGTTAATATTTTCAGTTTGGGTATTCAGTGAGTCTTTCACTATGTGAGAAACTCCCTGTGAATGGGTTTTTTGGTGTTGTTGAAGGGTTTTACTGAGGATGGTTGATTATCAGGGATAGGATAAGGAATATACACCATGTTAGGATATTTCAATCAGTGACCTGATTATCAATATCTAACATGCCTAGTTCTGCTTTCAGTCTAGTGAAAGTAGGTTCATCCAAGGGTTTTGTGAAGATATCAGCTAACTGATACTCTGTGGGAATGAAGTGTAATTCAATATCACCTTTCATGATATGATCCCTGATGAAATGATATCTGATATCAATGTGTTTTGTTCTTTGATGAAGCACGGGGTTGTTTCAAATAGCTATTGCACTTGTGTTGTCACAAAAGATGGGTACCATTTTGTAATGAATACCATAGTCACTGAGCTGACTTTTCATCCACAACACATTTGCACAACAGCCTGCAGCAGCAACATATTCAGCTTCTGCTGAGGACATTGCAACAGATTGTTGCTTTTTAGCACTCCAACAGACTAACTTTCCTCCAAGAAATTGGCAGGAGCCTGAAGTACTTTTTCTGTCCATGTTGCATCCTGCATAATCAGAGTCTGAGTATCCTTTAAGATCAAACCCTGAACATTTGGGATAGTAAAGTCCAAGACTGGAAGTGCCTTTTAGATATCTCATAATCCTTTTTACAGCAGTGAGATGAGATTCTTTTGGGTCAGACTGATATCTTGCACACAAACAGACTGAGAATTGAATATCAGACCTTGAGGCAAGAAGATACATCAGTGACCTAATCATACCTCTAAAAAGAGTAGGATTAACTGGTTTTCCAGCAAGGTCAGGACCTAGGTTGTTAGGAGGTACCATTGGTGTTTTCACTGAGGCACAGGCACTGAGGTCATACTTTTTCAGTAAGTTCCTAGTGTACTTTTCTTGACTGATGGCAGTACCTTTTTCAGTTTGTTTGATTTGTAGTTCAAGAAATTAAGTGAGTTCATCCATCATACTCATTTGAAACTTCTTTGTCATCAGTTTTTCAAACTGTTTACAAAGTTTGTAGCTTGTTGAGCCAAATATGATGTCATCCACATATACTTGGACTAAAATCACATCCTCTTTTGTCCTATAGGTGAACAATGTATTGTTAATTTTACCTCTTACAAACTTGTTTTGGATCAGGAGGCTGAAAGAGTTTCATACCATGCCCTGGGTGCTTGTTTTAGTACATAGAGGGCTTTGTTTAGCTTGTAGACATGTTAGAAATAGAAGTGACGATCATTTATTAAGTCATTTAGTCTTGTAGTAATATTGGAATAGTCTTGTAGTTTAGTTAAGGGTAAACGGGCTTGGCTTAATCTAATATTGTAAAAGGTTATGTCTAGTTTATTACAAAAGCCCAAGCCCGACCCATCTTCTTATCTCACCTATAAATACCTCCAAATGCTCTCATTTGGAGGTGTTGCTTCTAGGGTTTCTTCTATGTGTATTTCCTTCTTTCTCTCTCTAATCTAATATATCTTTCTTTCTCTCTCTAGAAGTTACCATCTCTATCTCTCTCTCCCCTCATTTCTCTTCTTTAATCTCTAATAAACTTGTGCTAGATATTGTTTTCAAGGGTCCTACAATTGGTATCAGAGCGGGTGCAGCGGAATGTAGTTGAGATGCATTTGTCGAAGGTCGACCATAATATTCATCAAACATTAAATCAAAGAAATTTTCCAGTTCTTGTTCTGAAGGTTTTCCAGTGTTTTTTGACTGAGCTCCTTGAGGCACGAGTCCACCATAATTGATATTTTGTACGTATCTAGAAATGTCATTCAACAATGATACGGACATGTACAGATGCTTGAGCGAGAGTTTTCGAAAATGTTTTCTAAAACATGTCGTTTCTCAAAAGTTTCTTTACAATGGCTTGTAAGTACTTCAGCTTACAACCCGTGCTTCAAAGTGAAATCTTTTCAAAACTTAAGTCCGGGTATAACCTCGAAAAGATTTCAAATAAGGACTTAATAAAATGGCTTCTGGACACATCAGTTCAGGACCCGTGCTTCAAAGAAAGGAATGTGCTTAATCATACAAAGGTTTTCAATAATTTTTTGAGCACTTATCCTAAAACGAAAACCACACACTTATCTGGCTTGAGTTTTCTTTAGAAAAACTTTCAAAATCTTTAAGCTCAAGACCATGATTGTTGATCTAATGATAAATTAGATTTTCATAATTCTCTTACATCCTGAGCACCACCTTTTCAAGATTTCTCAAAAAGATTTTCATAATCTATCAAAATCGGTGCTCATCATAAAAAATGACTTGTGTACACCTTACAGTGCACAACTCAAGTTTTCAAAGAAAGGAAAGTGCTGCGCAAAAATGATTTTCATCAACAAAGTGCACTTATCCTAAAAATGGACAATGTTGTACGCCTCAGTGCGACATTCCTACTAAAACAAAGAGAAGTCTTTGTTTTTCCAAAAAACCTTGATGCAAAATTCAACAAATCTGAAACTTCTTTCTCTTTCAGAATTTTGCTTCAAGAAGACTCCTTCCCTCTAAACTTTAAAAAGTTTAACATTTCTCAAAAACATATGCGAGTTTTGAGGGGGAGTACTTCTAAAACAAACTTGTTCCAAATTCATGAAAAATGAAATCTGTCTTTCTCTCCGAAAAGCTTTTTCTTAATCTGTTGATATCAAAAATATCACGATATGCTATTTTTGAGGGGGAGAAGACATGATTAAAATGTGATCAAAGATGTTTAAAGATTGTGACTGAATCTCAAAAGAGCTCGACTCAGATAGTACCAATGAATTGACGAAGCTTAAAATGTCATTAATCGAAAAGACTTGTCCTGGACGGGTAATAATTTCAAGCTAGTCTAACTAGTGATGTAAGCGTGTCTCGAATAGGACTTGTCTGAGTAGAATGTACCGTATCGAGAGACTTTCTTTGGACTTGACCAGGACGGGTAATAATTTCAAGCTAGTCTAACTAGTGATGTAAGCGTGTCTCGAATCGGTCATGTTCACTGAAAGTGGATCAATTCAAAAAGTGTAAACTCCTCACGCATGTGCAAATTTCTTAAAAATCCATGAGCACATGTGAAGGGGGAGTCCTTCATAAGAAACAAAAACTCTCAAAGTGTCAACAAAAATGTGTTTATATTCATAAACACTTTGAGAGATTTTCAATAAAATGGTTTCTTGGCAATTATAGGATAGTCATGGAGTTATAAGGTGACTAAGGTTAGGGAAACCGTCCTATGATCCGCCAGAGCCGGAGGGATCTACCCAAGGACAATTCCAATAGATTAGAATTAGAAGTCCTTAGGTATGATTGAAAAAAGGAGAAAATGAGAAAGGAGAAAGAAGGGGTTGAAGAATTAAAAAGAAAATTTATGAAAAAGGGTGAAAAGAAATAGCCCTCCATATGTTCAACCTTAGGGCAGACACCGGGTTCAATTCATATGCTACTGTTTGTTGCTAAGGTGACACCGGTATTGAAGATAAAGACGACATGGACCCAGTGACGCACTGCACTAAACCTTCTTAACCACTCAAGTTCTCTTAAAAGAGCTTGTTTCATTCTCACGGGGAACCAGCGTAATCTATCGACCTGTCTCTTAGAGATGGTTGATATTGAAGCAGGAGACCTCTCCCTAATTTCCGCATAGGAAACCAAATGTGCACTTATCGAGTCTAAAGCCCCGAGATTCATCAAAAGATCTCATAGGAACACATGATATTTCTACACTGGTTGTTCATCATTAAGGACGCTAGATGTAAACTTAAGAGTCCTACGCAGATCTTAGCAATCTGCCAGAACATTTATGAGAGGATTCACTTTTGTGATTCTCAATGATTGAATGGAAATTCCTGCCAGGGTCAACATCAAGCAGCCCTGACAGCAGGTCACTTCGGTAATTCTTTATGGGTTACGCTTAGTGTTCGCGGTGGTTTCAAACGGTCTACAGTCGTGGAGTGATCCCCAGCGACTCACCCAGTCATTGAGCTACTTAGTAGGTCTCGTAAGCTCTTTTGGGAGTATTTGACATGGGAACGGCCTTGGTAAGGGTTAGAAGGAGTCTTCACACTATGCTGTTGACGATCTCTAATTCCTTATCTGTAAGTACCAGTTGATTTATTGCTAACTGTTTACCTGCAGCTATACATCATCTCCATGGCAATATATTCCACATGCTCATACATGCATCACAAAGTCAAAGGAAAGTTCTCACAAAGATCTAAGCAAAGAAAAGTTCAAAGAATCTACAGCAGTAAAGTAACATAAATCAAAGTAAAGGAACAGGAGCAACAAATGCATGTATCACAAAAACTAAAGACGTATGAGCATGTTGGAAAAGCATTTCACCACCAAAAACAAAGAAGTGACGAAAGGCAGATGACACTACATCACAATCTACAACAAAAGAACAAAGAATGAAGAAATGTCAATTATCAAAGATCACAAAGCATGAAGGAACAAAGTCAAAAGAAACTATTCTACAAAGACTCAAAGTTCAAGACAACAAGCTTCAAAGTTCAAAGATCAAGATCACAAAGAGATATCTCAATGATCACCCCTTAGGGGGAGATTGTTAGCAATAGAAGTGTTGATCATCAATGGAATCAAAGAGAGATCTCAATGATCGCCCCTTAGGGGGAGATTGTTAGAAATAGAAGTGACGATCATTTATTAAGTCATTTAGTCTTGTAGTAATATTGGAATAGTCTTGTAGTTTAGTTAAGGGTAAACGGGCTTGGCTTAATCTAATATTGTAAAAGGTTATGTCTAGTTTATTACAAAAGCCCAAGCCCGGCCCATCTTCTTATCTCGCCTATAAATACCTCCAAATGCTCTCATTTGGAGGTGTTGCTTCTAGGGTTTCTTCTATGTGTATTTCCTTCTTTCTCTCTCTAATCTAATATATCTTTCTTTCTCTCTCTAGAAGTTACCATCTCTATCTCTCTCTCCGCTCATTTCTCTTCTTTAATCTCTAATAAACTTGTGTTAGATATTGTTTTCAAGGGTCCTACAAGACATGGTTAGGAAATTCACTACTTTCAAAGCCAGGAGGTTGTTGCACATATACATCTTCTTTAATGTTACCATTCATGAATGCACTTTTTACATCCATTTGGTAGACTTTAAAGTTCATGTATGTTGCAAAGGAGTGCCCTGCTCATTCAGACCCAGTTCATCACCAATACTTTGGTGGTGATTTCTTATCAACTCAGTGGACCCCACAACCTAGGTTTCAGCTTAAGTGTAGCTTAATATACCAGCTTATCATATCTAGGATTAGTTTAGACTTTAGCTTATTGTAGGATAGCTTTTAGGATCAAATTTGTGATCTTTGTGAAACAAGCTACACTGATTACTCAGTGTATGATCACCAATCCAAGGGCCCATACAGAGCTTATTAGTGAACCAATAAGGTAGCTTATAAGCTTAATCTATAGCTTATCATCCCATAGTTGAACCCCTAGGTTTATTTTGAACCTTGTTTTACTCTTGTGGACCCCACAACTCTTAGAAAGTGGACTGCACGGCAAAAACTTGCCCTGCACATCAGCACACCACCACCACACCACCAACTTAAGTGGTGGCTGCAGCCCACACCAGTAGACCCCACACCTCAGACCTAGCTTATTATAACCCCCCTCCTACCCAGGTTCAAATATTGACCATTAGTTTGACCTTTAGACCAGTGGACCCCACCTTAAATCACTACCAATCTCTGT
This sequence comes from Artemisia argyi, assembly GCA_030686995.1. Taxonomy (NCBI): domain Eukaryota; kingdom Viridiplantae; phylum Streptophyta; class Magnoliopsida; order Asterales; family Asteraceae; genus Artemisia; species Artemisia argyi. Next base: position 70,658,311 of record CM060694.1, on the reverse strand, counting down.
CCCATTTCTGAGTCAGAAGAAGAATAAGCAAGTGCTTATTTGGGATTTCCAGCTTATTCTAAGGGCTTATCTCACCATATTTAGCTTATTTAGGTTTAAGTAACTTAGATAAATTAGATTTCACCATAGTGGACCCCACATAACCTCAGTTTAGCTTATTTCCTAGTTTAGTCAACCATAGTCAACTGTTTTGATTCTTAGCTTATATCTAGCTTATTTTTAAGTTCTAAAGTAGTTGTCTTTATTAAAGTTTCATTATTTAAGTATTTAAATAGTTTTGTAAAAGAAAAACCAGAAAAAGCAAACATAAAAATAGTGATAGCTTCTATTTAATAGAAATTATCTAATTAATTTTCATTTTAGCTTATTAATAAGCACTTGTCCAATTTTATAATTTTATAAATTACTTAGTACCTTAAAGTAGTTAAAATAATTTTATTAGAATTTTCCTAAGCAGTTTACTATTAATTAGATTTAAAACTAGTTTAAATAATTAAATAGGTAATATTAGTAATTAAATAGTTTTATTTAATTTTAATCAACTAAAGTAGAATTTTATATTTTTCCTAAGTTTTATAATATAGTTAAGACTTTTAAAAAATAGTTTCATAATTTCCCCTGTTCATTTAATAATTTCCTTATTTAAATTAATTAAATTAGTTTAAAATTAATTAAATAGTAATTAATTAGTCAATTAGCTTAAATATAATTTTTAGCAAGTTTTTATAATTTTGTAGTATTCCTGTAGTGTTTAAATAGTTTTATAAATTTTATCATAATTTTCTAAGGTAATTTAGTATTAATAGTAACTTAAAATAGTTAAAATAGTTTAATTAAGTTAAATAGTATTTAATTAATAAAATACTCATAAAAAGACAAAAATATTTATTTTCATTTTTTATACTTTCTTCAAGTTCTTAGTTAAGTTTAGAAATTATTTTTATAAATTTTTAGGTTTATTTGTAATAGTTGTTATTTTTAGTTAATTTAAATTAAGTTTTAAATTAGATTTTAATTAGTTTTATTAATTAAATAGTAATTAAATATTATAATAATCATTTTCATAATTCCAATTTCATTTTCTATTTTCTTTAATATTAAGTTTTCAAAAGTTTCTATTTTTAGTCCCTGTAGTTTGTAACTTGTTAAATACCAATTTTCTCTGTCTGTTATCTGATTATCTGATTTTGTGTTTATTTCTGTATTTCTGTTATAATTTCATATCTTCCAAATATCAAGCAATCAGTAGTGTAATCAACTCTCAAAACATATTTGTTACTGTCCTCAGTACCACTCACTTTCCTATCCGTCAACAAATACAATTTCAATCTCGTTGGGATTTAACGATCCGGGGATTTCCCTATATTTCCACGGTCAATATTAACTTGCACTTTCTCCCAGGTGGGCCTAACAGCTTCACAAGGCTGACTGGTTGGTTTGGGAGGAGTCAAAATTTGGCGCCGCTGCCGGGGAGGTTGTTGCGTATTTCAAAACGGTAAAAGTTTAGTGGTTTTCAAAAACCCTCCTGTACAAATAATCACCACTTTGTAAATTTTTAAGAAAAGCAAAATCATATCTGAAAACGTTCATTAACATTTCTCCTGAAGTGTTAACAACACCAAACAAATCATAAACAACAAAACAAAACTGTGAAGTTAAATTACTTCGTATCTTTACGATTACAACCTATACAGTTGGTTTAAGGTAAGTTCTGACATTAAATTGCGAACTTAAGAGGGATCCATTTATTTCCTCCCGCCAGCCTGCGAGTAATCTTAAAGGAACGATTTCGGTTAACGAATCAGTTTCAAAAATATTGTCCAAGTTTTTTCACCCATACACGAAAAGCCAAAAACATTTTGTTTTATTGTGAATAAATTAATACCTTCAAATAAGTTCCCAATCATAAGATAAAAACTTGCCATTATATCCTTGTGAATAGTGTACCTTTTTAAAAGGAGCTGTTCATCTGTGATTAGTGGATTTAAGTTCACTGTAGTTTTGCCTCTATCTTGTGTTGAAAACTAATTTTTGTGCATGCGCACTCGTTCACAAGCAAAGAATAAAAAGAAGAAAAACGTACCCGAGTTACGTACTGTTACAGAAGAACACACAATCAAAATGAACGACGAGCCCCCATTCCTTCCCAAGGATGAACCAGTTCCTGACACCCGAACTATGGAGGAACTGTGTCAACCTACTATGCAAGGGAGGGGTGGACCAATTGCACCACTCACTATTGAAGCCACAGATTTTGGATTAAAACACCACATGATACAACAGATCCAGAATTCGTGCCAGTTCCACGGATTGCCGGGTGACGATGCCAACAGGCATCTCGACAAATTTTTAACTGTCACCCAAAGCATGAAACAAAATGGCGTCACCGATGACGGCCTACGTTTATACTTGTTCCCCTATTCTCTCGCTCATCATGCGACTTCCTGGTTTGATCGACTTCCAAAGAATTCGATCCACACTTTTGATGAGATGATCACTAAATTTCTGGCCAAATACTTTCCACCATCTATGGTCACAAAACTGAGGAATGATATCAGCAACTTCAGACAGCTTCCCGAAGAGTCCTTATTTGAGGCATGGGAACGCTACAAACTTGCCATTGATCGATGTCCTAATCATAACATGCTTCTTGTCACCATTATTGATACCTTTTATAATGGTTTGACACTCCGTCATCGGGACACCATCAATGCTGCTGCTGGGGGCACCTTTATGAAAAGGACCCCTGAAGAGTGCTATGACTTAATCGAGAACATGACTGCCCATCATAATTTTTGGGACTCCTCTGCTGAGAGGAACGATTCATTTAAGTTAGACACTCCGGCAAGCAATGAAATATCAATCCTAGCTAAAAAGCTGGATGATTTGTCTACAGCAGTTTTGCGTATCCATCAGAATAATCCTAATCAGGTCAAAACTGTTAACCCGAGTTGTGAAACTTGCGGTGGTCCACATTCCTACACAGAGTGTCCAGCCTCCGGTGGCTTTGCTCGTGAAAACATATCCACAGCTCAAGGTTCCTATAATACGGGAGGTAATTCTTACCAACCGCAAGGGGACCGAAACCTTTTGAGCTACCGTTCTAATAACTACATTGGACCACCAGGGTTTAATCAACCTCAGAATAGGAACCAGAACTTTAACCAGAATCAGAACCAGAACCGAATGAACCAAGGTTATAACAACCAAGGGAATTTCAACTCTAGTCAAAACCAGGTTCCTCAAAATCAAAACCAAGGAAATTATAACAGAAATCAAGGTCAGAACAATTACCCACAGGGTAATTCTCAACAAAACCACTTCCAAGGTAATAACAACCAGCAACATGGTAATTTCCAGAACAATCGGGCTCAAAATTTTCCAAACCAAAATCAAGCCATTGTTCCAACTGGACCATCACATGATGAGTTATTAAAACAGTTTATGAAATCCCAAGAAGAACTGAACAGAATGCTGGTTAATCAAATATCCAACTTACAGAAGTCTTTAAATGATCGACCCTCGGGCTCAGGTACAACTTTACCTAGCAACACGATCGCTAATCCGAGGGGCGATGTAAAGGCGATCACCACAAGAAGTGGAGTTTCTTACCCAGGACCTACAGCTCCCTCTACCTCATCTCCTATCCCTGTAGAGGAATGTGAAACTGAGGAGACTAAGGATAAGGTACTTCCTAACGGAGGTACCAATGACATCCCTCCTCCAGTTATCCCGGTCCCAACTCCTCGTAAAAAAGTCGTGTTTGAAACTACCGAAGGTCCTGTTGAAAATCCAAAAGCCAACCCAAAAACAACAATTCCATATCCCTCACGATTGCAAGACCAAAAGCTCCGTGAAAAAGCTAATCATCAGATGGAAAAATTCTTTCAGATTTTCCAAGAACTACACTTCGATATTAGCTTCGCGGATGCTCTTGTTTTAATGCCCAAATTCACATCGACAATCAAAAACCTGTTGAGCAATAAAGAAAAAATGTTTGAGATAGTACGAACTCCACTCAATGAGAACTGCTCTGCGGTTCTATTGAAAAAGCTTCCCGAAAAGCTAGGAGACCCCGGGAGATTTCTAATACCATGTACTTTCCCGGGTATGGTTGAATGTTTTGCCTTGGCCGATCTTGGTGCAAGCATCAACTTAATGCCTCATTCAGTTTGGAAAAAGCTCTCTTTTCAGGCACTTAGTCCCACATGCATGACTCTCGAGCTTGCAGACCGTTCAATTTCACGTCCCCTCGGTATTGCCGAGGACGTATTTGTGAGAGTGGGACAGTTCAATTTTCCGGCAGACTTTGTCGTTGTTGATTTCGATGCGGATCCAAGAGTTCCTCTCATTCTTGGGAGGGGATTCTTAAGAACGGGACATGCATTAATCAATGTTTTCGATGAGGAAATCACGTTACGAGTTGGAAATGAAGCTATAACGTTCAACCTTGATCAAACCTCGAGATACTCCTCTAATTATGATGCTGAATCGGTCAACCGAATTGATGTCATTGACATTGCATCCGAGGAGTATGCTCAGGAAATCCTTGGATTCGATGATAATTTTTCAAGTGGCAATCCCACTACTCCTTCTGGTCCCGTAATTGCTAATTCTTCTCCTTCCTTCACTCCGTTTGGGGGAAGTGATTTCGTCCTTGAGGAATTAGAGGCCTTTCTCAAAAGTGATTCAGTTCCCGAAGGAATTGATTACCAAGAGATTGACCCGGAGGGGGATATACTTCTCCTTGAGGAGTTATTGAACAAAGATCCTTCTCCCATTCCTGTTCTACCTCCACAACTTCATAAGGTGGAAATCAAATATGTTGAGAAAAATGATGACTTCCCCGAGGTTGAACTTAAGGACCTGCCTCCTCATCTAGAATACGCATTCTTGGAAGGTAATGATAAGTTACCGGTCATTATTGCAAAAGATTTAAAGGATGAGGAGAAAACCGCGCTGCTTAAAGTTTTAAAGTCCCACAAACAAGCAATTGCTTGGAAACTCTCAGACATAAAGGGTATTAACCCGGATTTTTGTACACACAAAATCCTAATGGAAGAGGACTTTAAACCTACTGTGCAGCATCAACGAAGGGTAAATCCGAAAATCCACGAAGTTATAAAAACTGAAGTTATCAAACTTCTTGATGCGGGATTGATTTATCCTATATCTGATAGTCCTTGGGTAAGCCCAATACATTGTGTTCCAAAGAAGGGTGGTATCACGGTTATCACAAATGAGGACAACGAGTTGTTACCAACTCGTTTGGTTACAGGGTGGCGAGTATGTATTGATTACAGAAAACTTAACGAAGCCACCCGCAAAGACCATTTTCCTCTGCCCTTTATGGACCAAATGCTCGAAAGACTAGCGGGAAACGAGTACTATTGTTTCCTTGACGGCTTCTCGGGTTACTTCCAAATTCCCATTGATCCAAAGGATCAAGATAAAACTACCTTCACATGCCCTTACGGGACATTTGCCTATCGTCGCATGCCTTTTGGGTTATGTGTCACAACTCACCATTTCAGGTCATTTCAGGTCATTTCCCGAACTTTGGAAAAACACTATTCATCAAACACTATTCATCAAAACACTATTCATCGTTTTACTATTCATCGTTTTCGAGGTCAGTTTGATATTCTGAGAAACTTTTGGGAAATTTACTATTCACCGAACACTATTCATTTCCGGAAAAGTTTTCACCATTCACTTGCATTACTCATTTCATCGTAAATTTAGTTTACGGGTATTCAAATTCGCGTAACCGGATTGGTTTAGGTGCGAATTCCTTTCATTAGTGTTAAGAACACTGCATACGGACTGGAGATAGTCTGCATATCATCATAACAGCATTTTCATGTTATACCACTCTCAGGATTTTCAAATTACTACATTCAGTACATTTAACGTTTTTACGTATAAGTATTTATAGTAAACGTTAACACCCGGTTTATACACGACGAATATATCTAAATATTCCCACAATGGTCCCGACATATTTTTATATCCATTTTATCATCATAAAAGTTATTACATTCATTTACCCAGTATTTTGGAAATTTATTTTATTTATAACGTAAGCTTATGAATATTACGACGGTTTTCGTGAAAACTAAACAATAATCACCCGAACACTCAATACTTGTACCCAACATAATTTTAACATTTTTATAACTCTATTTTGACAAGTTTAGTCATTATTTCATATTCCATATTTTTACGATACCCAGAGTTACGTTTCGCGATTTAAAACTTTACGGTTTGCGATTAACGGAACCAAAACCGACTCCGTGAACCATATAACACCAAGCTTACTACATACTCTTCTAATTTTCACACATGTGCAGCCCCCCCATCCCAATGTTACTTCAACTTGTCCCTTTATTTACCAAAATGCCATGGAATTTAGATATTTCATACTTAAACACATTTAATACTTTGATACTTATTTTTATAAATCAAAAATGAAGTTTTCTCTTGTTCTTCCTCCTAAGCCACGACCAAACCACCATATCAAGATCAAGTGATCATTTTTCATAAGTTATAACACCAAACTTGTTCCTTTTACATGCCTAATCAAGAATCAATCAAGAAAAACACAAGAAATCCAAGCATAATCATCATCTAATCATCTCATTTTATCAAGTAAGTTTTCAACTTTATTTTTTCATGGATCATCCTATTTTTACATGTATTACATAAGTATCATGCTAAAAACCATGTACAAGTAACTATACCACACTTTATTTTGGCTAAAAAGAAACATACAAACCCTAACTTTTTAGTTATGAATCCCCTTGCTCTAATAACTTGGTTAGGAGTCCATGGCACCCTAAGAAGGTGTATGGTAAGATTAGATTAGCCATGTGGTGATTACAAGAGGTTTGGTGATGGTAGAAATTAGTTTTTAACTTTGGAAACTTGATTTGGAACCTATTTTAGACATGCTGTTCCGTTTTGTAAAAATCTGGAAAATCAGTAAACACCAAGGGAACTTTGGCAAAATTTTTAGAAAATACTTTCAAAAACGAATCCGTAGGCGAAAGAACGGATTAAAAAGAGTTTATAACGAAGGAGTTATGATTTTTGCAAGATTGCAGACGAAAAGTATTTTTTCTGAAAATGGTTGCTGTTTGACGTTTTTCATTGGACAAAAAGAGACTTTAGACGTAACCCGGAGGAGCCGAGCTTTCCAAAATATATTACTATATACTAAGACGTAACCGTGGACATAAAGAACAAGTAAAACGGACAAGTAACGACAAAGATATTCACGTTTGAATATCGGCAAAACTCATTTCATTTTGACAGCTTTTATAAATATTAACGCCAAAACTACGTAGTAACTCTAGATTTCTAAAATAATACCAAGTACCCAATTTTATAACTAATGAAGTATTAGTTATTACAAGTATATTTTTATCACTACAAGGCGTTATTTCAAGGATTTCAACCCGAGGATTTCAACACGAACATTGATACATACGATATATATATAAGTATATATATTGCAACTAGCTTTATTTTTCTAATAACCATATTTTTCCTAAGTCTTGGAAATGTATATTTTTTATAACAACAAGTATTTTTCAAAGAGTAGAGTGGTATAGGAAACATGTGCATGGACATTCATAACATCATTTCATTATCTAAAGTAGATCGTTCATCATTCATATTAGGTTGCGGCTAGTGTGCGCGCCTTGTTTTTCAGCTCATTACATGTTCATGGTACCATCAGCTTCAGGTAAGTCATAGCCCCACTTTTACTGGTTTAATTACTTTACAAACTCTTTGGGGGAGATACATGCTTAAATACTCGTGTTATACTTTTATACGATTTCAAATCCCATGGGGGAGAATACATTGCAACAACTATTTTTGTACATGCCCAAGTATTACAAATTCCATACATTGCTTAAGTTGCCTTACTACCACTTCATAACAAGTCCCCTTTCAATATCATGGACCGTTAATTTCAAGTACTAAGCGAGAGTGAGTGAATAGATCTATTGAGGGTGATTCCTCGATTCATGTTTGGGTTGCTCCAACGGGACGAATGCATTTCATGTCTTATCAAGTGAGTGCCTGGTAGACACTCTGTTGGGGCATTACAAAGTCTAGCTTCGGGGTCATGAGCTTAAGGGACAATGTAGCATTTTTGACATTTATGTCGGTTCACTTTATACTTGTGGCTATTGTACATACGAAAATTACTTATGGAATTACGATACTTTTCCACCACTATTACTACAGAATTACGATGTCTTTGCAACAATCTTATGACTGATTTATTACAAACATATTACATTTGGCAGTGGGTTGTAAACACACAGGTTACAAGTCTCTTATGGCGGGACTTGGAACTGAGTGGATTTACGATGCCTTTGCTGGGAAATCTTCATTTCAATGCATTACATTCTTTTTCACAAGACTCTATGAACTCACCAACCATTGTGTTGACACTTTAGCATGTATTTTCAGGTTTTAAGCTATGGCACACTACTGGAGGTTTTGGCAGGGCATGGCATGGTCATAGAAGACTCTGATTATTCATTTGGGGACCGTTTTAAACAATTTTAAGGGCCTACTTCCGCATTACTTTTAACGATGTAAATTCAACAATTTGATTAAACTATTTTATTTTAAATGATTCAAGTGCAAACCATTTTTGAACTAGTGTTGTGATATCAATTGAGTTACACCCCAACTATACGTATGCTTCCGCTAGACCCTATTTTGGGGGTGTGACAGATTGGTATCAGAGCTTTGGCTATAGCGAACTAAGTGTTTTTAAAACCTAGACTATAGCTACTTTCAAGAAAACTTAACCCTATGACCGTCACATGCCTGCCTGCCAAGCTGAAGCCTCATTTGTGGTTAGTTGCTGACATAGGTGATGAGATTTGTGTCTCATTATCTAATATATTATATTCATCTATTATAGTTGATTACTATAATTGTCTTTCATATAAGTATGTTCACGTATCATATATGTCACCGTATTATGTTTTTCCTTGCATAGTTTCATCATTTGACCTTGAGTTTGGTCACTTGCTTTTGTCTTTCAGAACGTCTTGGTATTTTTGAAGGACATAGTCTTAGTATGACTGAGCTGAGTATTTCAAAATTCATGGAACCTCGGTGGAATATAGACTGGTCATCTATATTCAACCCGGGATAGTGAGATATAGGCTGACCACCTATGTCTGACTCAGAAATGAATTTTGCAACACTGAGAATGGTTATAATAAAATTCTGTCTGGATTGAATCCTTTACTCATTTTCCAAATGTTTCATGCATGTGTGAGTATACCCTCGTTGTCAGAACATTCATACTTTTCATCACCTCATGAACCGCCGCTTGGAAGTATGTCAATTGATCATTTCATTTCATGAACATTCACGTCTATGCATGATACACTTACATCACGGTATTTTCTTTTATTACAATATCATTTTGTCGCAGTTGTCACAGTCTCTTCCCTTCTCACCATCACTATCATTTCCTTTCCCCATCCCCATATAAATATAGAATTAGCTGACACTATATAGTTTCCTATGCCACTCATCCCTCACTACCACCAATATTGTTAAGTGGATATTATCAATGACCTCCCTAGGAAAGACTTTCCATACCATCTATAAGGAGAATCTCTCGATACATTAAGACCATTCAAAACTCAACAGAAATCTCAGGATATCACAAAACCATTCGAAACACTATCATTGGCCTGATCACCAAAAATTCCATCATCTAGAAAGTATTGGCTTGACTGAATTACAGGATTATTTTAGATACGATTACTCACAAAACAACACCATAGAGATAAATTCAACCTCTTAACCGAGACTATAGATTGAACATGTCCTCACCAATAGACTTTATCCAAACCTGTTAGACACCTATGCCTTTGTGCAGATATACATACCTGACTATTTTATCCTCTTAATACTTTCACTTTTAAATGGATTTTTTCTCCAAACTACAGTTATACAAAACATATATCTTGTAAGAAATACTTTTCTGAGGCACTTATTTTGATAAACAAATTCCTTTTGGTTAATCCTTTACAAAACTATTGAATTGTTAGGAAATTTTAAACATCGATCTTTGGTAAACCATTAAAACTACAAGTTGGTAAGCAGAGTTATACAGAAAGTTCTGCCTAGGAAAGGCATGATACCATTCAGAAAACTTGGAAAGTTAAACCCGAGATATACACTGGACCATGTAATATTTCAAACAGAGTAGGCCTAGTGGTCGTCAGACTTGAGCCTTGTTAGAGAACAACAGCAACAGGATTACACAACCACGTATTATCAGCTTTTCAGAATTGTCACCCATAATCCCATTTGGAAAGGAATCCAACCCATAGTCAAACATAAACCTTGCAGGAGAACAAGTAGAAATCATGGACCGTGTGGTCAAACAGTAGAAGCAGAGTCGAATTCCTATCGTTAGAGTTCGCTGGAATTCTCGAATATCATCACCTTTTCACCAATATGTTTTCAGAAACCAACATAAACTGAACTTCGGGACGAAGTTCCTTTTAGAGGGGAAGACTGTCACAACTCACCATTTCAGGTCATTTCCCGAACTTTGGAAAAACACTATTCATCAAACACTATTCATCAAAACACTATTCATCGTTTTACTATTCATCGTTTTCGAGGTCAGTTTGATATTCTGAGAAACTTTTGGGAAATTTACTATTCACCGAACACTATTCATTTCCGGAAAAGTTTTCACCATTCACTTGCATTACTCATTTCATCGTAAATTTAGTTTACGGGTATTCAAATTCGCGTAACCGGATTGGTTTAGGTGCGAATTCCTTTCATTAGTGTTAAGAACACTGCATACGGACTGGAGATAGTCTGCATATCATCATAACAGCATTTTCATGTTATACCACTCTCAGGATTTTCAAATTACTACATTCAGTACATTTAACGTTTTTACGTATAAGTATTTATAGTAAACGTTAACACCCGGTTTATACACGACGAATATATCTAAATATTCCCACAATGGTCCCGACATATTTTTATATCCATTTTATCATCATAAAAGTTATTACATTCATTTACCCAGTATTTTGGAAATTTATTTTATTTATAACGTAAGCTTATGAATATTACGACGGTTTTCGTGAAAACTAAACAATAATCACCCGAACACTCAATACTTGTACCCAACATAATTTTAACATTTTTATAACTCTATTTTGACAAGTTTAGTCATTATTTCATATTCCATATTTTTACGATACCCAGAGTTACGTTTCGCGATTTAAAACTTTACGGTTTGCGATTAACGGAACCAAAACCGACTCCGTGAACCATATAACACCAAGCTTACTACATACTCTTCTAATTTTCACACATGTGCAGCCCCCCCATCCCAATGTTACTTCAACTTGTCCCTTTATTTACCAAAATGCCATGGAATTTAGATATTTCATACTTAAACACATTTAACACTTTGATACTTATTTTTATAAATCAAAAATGAAGTTTTCTCTTGTTCTTCCTCCTAAGCCACGACCAAACCACCATATCAAGATCAAGTGATCATTTTTCATAAGTTATAACACCAAACTTGTTCCTTTTACATGCCTAATCAAGAATCAATCAAGAAAAACACAAGAAATCCAAGCATAATCATCATCTAATCATCTCATTTTATCAAGTAAGTTTTCAACTTTATTTTTTCATGGATCATCCTATTTTTACATGTATTACATAAGTATCATGCTAAAAACCATGTACAAGTAACTATACCACACTTTATTTTGGCTAAAAAGAAACATACAAACCCTAACTTTTTAGTTATGAATCCCCTTGCTCTAATAACTTGGTTAGGAGTCCATGGCACCCTAAGAAGGTGTATGGTAAGATTAGATTAGCCATGTGGTGATTACAAGAGGTTTGGTGATGGTAGAAATTAGTTTTTAACTTTGGAAACTTGATTTGGAACCTATTTTAGACATGCTGTTCCGTTTTGTAAAAATCTGGAAAATCAGTAAACACCAAGGGAACTTTGGCAAAATTTTTAGAAAATACTTTCAAAAACGAATCCGTAGGCGAAAGAACGGATTAAAAAGAGTTTATAACGAAGGAGTTATGATTTTTGCAAGATTGCAGACGAAAAGTATTTTTTCTGAAAATGGTTGCTGTTTGACGTTTTTCATTGGACAAAAAGAGACTTTAGACGTAACCCGGAGGAGCCGAGCTTTCCAAAATATATTACTATATACTAAGACGTAACCGTGGACATAAAGAACAAGTAAAACGGACAAGTAACGACAAAGATATTCACGTTTGAATATCGGCAAAACTCATTTCATTTTGACAGCTTTTATAAATATTAACGCCAAAACTACGTAGTAACTCTAGATTTCTAAAATAATACCAAGTACCCAATTTTATAACTAATGAAGTATTAGTTATTACAAGTATATTTTTATCACTACAAGGCGTTATTTCAAGGATTTCAACCCGAGGATTTCAACACGAACATTGATACATACGATATATATATAAGTATATATATTGCAACTAGCTTTATTTTTCTAATAGCCATATTTTTTCTAAGTCTTGGAAATGTATATTTTTGCTAACAACAAGTATTTTTCAAAGAGTAGAGTGGTATAGGAAACATGTGCATGGACATTCATAACATCATTTCATGATCTAAAGTAGATCGTTCATCATTCATATTAGGTTGCGGCTAGTGTGCGCGCCTTGTTTTTCAGCTCATTACATGTTCATGGTACCATCAGCTTCAGGTAAGTCATAGCCCCACTTTTACTGGTTTAATTACTTTACAAACTCTTTGGGGGAGATACATGCTTAAATACTCGTGTTATACTTTTATACGATTTCAAATCCCATGGGGGAGAATACATTGCAACAACTATTTTTGTACATGCCCAAGTATTACAAATTCCATACATTGCTTAAGTTGCCTTACTACCACTTCATAACAAGTCCCCTTTCAATATCATGGACCGTTAATTTCAAGTACTAAGCGAGAGTGAGTGAATAGATCTATTGAGGGTGACGCCTCCATTCGTGTTTGGGTTGCTCCAACGGGACGAATGCATTTCATGTCTTATCAAGTGAGTGCCTGGTAGACACTCTGTTGGGGCATTACAAAGTCTAGCTTCGGGGTCATGAGCTTAAGGGACAATGTAGCATTTTTGACATTTATGTCGGTTCACTTTATACTTGTGGCTATTGTACATACGAAAATTACTTATGGAATTGCGATACTTTTCCACCACTATTACTACAGAATTACGATGTCTTTGCAACAATCTTATGACTGATTTACTACAAACATATTACATTTGGCAGTGGGTTGTAAACACACAGGTTACAAGTCTCTTATGGCGGGACTTGGAACTGAGTGGATTTACGATGCCTTTGCTGGGAAATCTTCATTTCAATGCATTACATTCTTTTTCACAAGACTCTATGAACTCACCAACCATTGTGTTGACACTTTAGTATGTATTTTCAGGTTTTAAGCTATGGCACACTACTGGAGGTTTTGGCAGGGCATGGCATGGTCATAGAAGACTCTGATTATTCATTTGGGGACCGTTTTAAACAATTTTAAGGGCCTACTTCCGCATTACTTTTAACGATGTAAATTCAACAATTTGATTAAACTATTTTATTTTAAATGATTCAAGTGCAAACCATTTTTGAACTAGTGTTGTGATATCAATTGAGTTACACCCCAGCTATACGTATGCTTCCGCTGGACCCTATTTTGGGGGTGTGACATTATGCAATGCTCCGGGCACTTTCCAGAGGTGCATGATGGCTATTTTCCATGACATGATTGGAAAAACCATGGAGGTATTTATGGATGACTTCTCAGTCATCGGGAATTCTTTCGACTCGTGCCTCTCCCACTTAGAAAAAATGCTTCAACGTTGTGAAAACACTAATCTTTGTCTAAACTGGGAGAAGAGCCATTTTATGGTTAAAGAGGGCATTGTCCTCGGCCATAAAATTTCAAAAAGCGGGATTGAGGTCGATAAGGCCAAAATTGATGTTATTGCTAAACTGCCTCATCCCACAACTGTTAAAGGAATAAGGAGTTTCCTCGGCCATGCCGGGTTCTATCAGAGATTCATTCAAGATTTCTCCAAAATAGCCCGGCCTATGACTCATCTTCTTGAAAAGGATGCTCCTTTCATCTTTTCGCCCGAGTGCATCGAAGCTTTTTCTATTTTAAAGAAAAGGCTTACTGAAGCACCAATCCTTGTTGCCCCCGACTGGGACTTACCCTTTGAACTCATGTGCGATGCTAGCGATTATGCTATTGGTGCAGTTCTGGGGCAACGCAAAACCAAACATTTTCAGCCAATACACTACGCAAGTAAGACCATGAACGAGGCTCAAACACACTATACCACCACAGAAAAGGAATTATTAGCTGTGGTATATGCCTTCGAAAAATTTCGGTCTTATTTAATCTTAAACAAAAGCGTGGTGTATACGGATCATTCAGCTTTGAAATACCTGTTCACTAAACAGGATGCAAAGCCAAGACTGCTCCGGTGGGTCCTGCTCCTCCAGGAATTCGATATTCTCATAAGAGATAAAAAAGGAGCAGAGAACCTTGCAGCTGATCACTTGTCCCGGTTAGAAAATCCTCATCAGGATATTCTCGAGAGAAAAGAAATTAATGAAACTTTTCCTCTGGAGACTCTAAATCTCATCTCTAACCGGGATAATACCACCACCCCATGGTTTGCCGACTTCGCAAATTACCGTGCGGGAAATTTCGTTGTGAAAGGGATGTCGTCCCAACAGAAAAGAAAATTCTTTAAAGATGTAAAACATTACTTCTGGGACGACCCCTACTTGTTTAAAATATGTGCGGATCAAGTCATCCGACGGTATGTCCATGGCCAAGAAGCCATGGAAATTCTTAAAGCTTGTCATGATGGACCCACGGGGGGACATCATAACCCAAACTACACCGCCAAAAAGGTGTTTGATTCAGGATTCTTTTGGCCCACGATATATAAAGACGCCCATGAACTTATCAAAACCTGTGAGGCTTGCCAGTGTCACGGGAATATTTCTAAAAAGAATGAGATGCCGCAAAACGCCATCCAAGTCTGTGAAATATTTGATATGTGGGGCATTGATTTTATGGGGCCATTCCCGTCTTCACGAGGGAATAAGTATATACTCGTCGCTGTCGACTATCTGTCAAAATGGGTTGAGGCAAAAGCCTTACCCACCAATGATGCCCGAGTAGTTTGTAAATTTTTAAAATCTCTCTTTGCCAGATTCGGGACTCCTCGTGCCATTATCAGTGATCGTGGTACTCACTTTTGCAATGAACAATTTGCAAGAGTAATGCTGAAATATGGTGTAACTCACCGTCTTTCTACAGCATACCACCCCCAAACAAGTGGGCAGGTCGAGGTCTCAAATCGGGGTATTAAGAGAATTCTCGAGAGGACGGTTGGTGAAAACCGTGCCTCTTGGTCGGATAAGCTGGACGATGCACTATGGGCTTTCCGCACTGCTTACAAAACACCCATTGGGTGTACTCCATATAAGCTAGTGTACGGGAAAGCATGTCATCTTCCGATCGAATTAGAACATAAGGCCTATTGGGCCTTAAAACATGCAAATTTCGACCTTCAGACAGCGGGTGATCACCGTAAAGTTCAATTAAACGAACTAAATGAATTACGTGATCAAGCTTATGAAAATTCTTTAATCTATAAAGAAAAGACTAAGAAGATACATGACTCTAAAATAAAGAACCGCGTTTTCAACGTTGGTGACAGAGTTCTTCTTTTCAATTCAAGGTTGAAAATTTTCTCGGGTAAACTAAAAACCCGTTGGTCTGGACCATTTACTATAACCAAAGTATACCCATATGGAACTGTTGAGTTATTACAACCCGACGGTCCCAATTTTAAAGTAAATGGACATCGGCTAAAACACTATTTTGGAGGGGACATACAACCAATGGTTGTCCCGGATCTCCAAACTTACCCCATGGACCAATAAATTCGGGGTCGAGTCAAGCTAGTGACTCGGAAAACAAAAACACTAGTATCATGTACATAATAATAATAATAAATAATGAATTTTGTATTTTGTTCAAATTTCTATCCTTGTATGTACATTATACTTTATCATTCAACTTTCGGGCTGTCAGGGCATATTTATTACAGTTAATCATTCACAAGTGATTAGCTAGCGTGGTAAACCTGACACAAGCCTGGGAGGTAGTGATTACATATATTATATTATTTCATAAACAAAATAAAATACAAAAACATTTTTCCTATGCACACAATTTGCCCAGTTTGATTAGGCCCTCAGTTACAACATTTGGTTGTTGGCTGTTTTCAGTTACTGAGCTCTGTCAAACCCAGATTCCCTTTCAAGGGGCGGTTGTTAGGAATTTTCTTTCTTTTGTACATATATATATAAATCTAAAAATACAAAAACATTTATAAAAGATAAAAACCAAAAATAATCTCCTTTATCTTATCATTTCATAATTCTGTAAGTGGAAATCCCACTCCTATTTCTCACCCAATCTTTGAGTGACAATTCCACTCCATTACCCCAAGGACAATTTTAATTCGGGGTCGAGTCAAGCTAGTGACTCGGGAATCAAAAACAAGCTGCCTCATGACAAGTCAATTCGAGGTCGAGTCAAGCTAGTGACTCGGTAATCAAAAGCATAGCAATATGGGTTTTCACTCATATTTCTGATTTCTTTCTCTTTTCTAACACCCTAGTGTGGGGGAGACGAACCACATGTTGTACATATGTAAAATATTTTGTTAAAAAAAAAATAAATAAATAAATAAAAAATAATAATAAAAAAATAAAAAAATAAAAAAAATGGTATAAGACAAATAAAAAGAAAAAAGTGAGTTTGTATGTAAATAGAGTAACATAAAAAGGTTAAAAGTATTGCCTCCTTACGTTCTAAAGTCTTGGTGGGACACCAAGTATTGTGAATATTGAGGGCAATATTCAGTTCTAAGTGTGGGGGAGCGTTCTCACGAATGCAAAACACATGTTCCATCAAGAACCCCCATTTGATCAAAATTACCAGTTTTTTCACACTTAGAAATGAGATAAAATGGTATCAATCCTCCATGTCTAACCCACAACAGGATTGGCTAGTCCAGGAGCAAACGGCTCTTGGTAAAGACATCTCAAATCCGTTTATGGCTGGCAATTTGCCAAAAATTGTATGGTTCCTCAGCTCCCCGAAAACAAATGAGTTGGCTAGCCCGCAAGTTTATGGCTTGTGGTAAAGGCCGTGGAAAAACCATAATTGGTAATCAGCTCACCAAGATGTTGACTATTCCATCAAGAGTTGGCTAGTCCAGAAGCAAACGGCTTTTGGTAAAGACTAATCAAATCCGTTGACAGCTGGTGATTTGCTAAAAATCACACGGTTATCAGGTGTGCCACAGTTCTTACACCTGGCTACTCCAGAAGTGATGGCTTTTGGTAAAGAGTTAAAATCCATTAATTTTTTCTCAAATAGATTGCTAGGGACTAGCAATAGTTTAGTGTGGGGGATTGATGAGTGTCTAAATACTCATCATTTTGTACCAATCTCAACTGCCAAAACATACAAAAACACTCAAAAATGCATCATAATACTTAAAAATATCTCAGAAGAGTGTTTTATATGTTTCAAATACAAAATATGCAAAAACAAATGAAAAACGTACAAAGTTTGCATAATTGGCAGTTTCAGTCCCTCAAGTTTCAAATATTGACAAAACTAGTCCCTGAAGGTTTTAAATGAATAAAAAGTCAACTTAAGTCCTTGGGAAACCAAAAATGTTCACAAAACATCCCTGGATAAAAGTTTATACAAACTGGCAATTTTTACCCCTCAAGTTACAAAATTGGCAAAATGGTCCCTGGGTATTCAAAAATGGAAAATTTACAAATAATACCCTTGTACTATGCATGAATGAAAAAAATGGAACAATTTTGATAATATTTTGAGAAATTACAATCACAGTCCCTTAAAAATCCAAAATTACATAAATGGTCCCTGGAGTTTGAAAAATTACAAAAAGGTCCCTGGATATTTTTAAAAAATGGAAATATTATAAATTTGGTCTTTGGTTTATCAAAATTTGCAGGTTTGGTCCTTATGAGAAAAGTTTGGAGAAATTACAAAAAGGCCCCCTAACTTTGCAAGTTTGGCAAAAATAGTCCCCGGTATTTTAAATAATGAAAAAAAAATCAAAAATAACCGTGTACTATTCTATTATGGCAAAATAGGTCCTTGTGATTACATGTGGGGATTTACAACAATAGCCCCTCAACTTTGGAATAATTACATTTTTGGTCCTTATCACTTAAAAACCAAACCGGACCCTATTTATTTAACTAAACCAAAATCATTTACCCAATCCAAATCATTTACCCAACCCACTTATCCCCTAAGCCCAAAGAATAAGCCCAGTCCACACCCCCTTTTTTAGTTAAACCAGGAGTTGACCCCAGTCAAACACCCCAAACCCGCCAAACCACCCCCTCCACTGTTCATCGCCCTCACCACCACCTGAAACCACTATACCAGGTGGTTTTGTGCCACCTTTCACCTCCACCTCATCAATACACCTCATCACCAACTCACCTCCACCTCACACATCAACCCAGAATGGCATTAAATGCCATCTCCACCCTTTTTCACTCCCAAACCACATCCACACCTCTGTTTTCTTCCAATCAGTCCCAACTTGGCCTCCAAACATTCCCCTTGCCCCCTGACACCTCCACTAGCTCCCAAAGTTCTTTAATTGTAAACCTTTGCCTCCACGTTAACGTGGAGGACTTTGGCGCCAAAAGCTAGTTTGAACGGTTATGATCAATTGAGCTAAACCAATGGCTCAGATGAAGTGGAAAATGCTCAGAAGATATTTCTAAACCTAATTGAAGCATATAAAGGCCAAGAAAAGCAGAGGAGAAGACTACCTAGTTTATTTTCAATATTTGTATGTCGTTTAATCTAATTTCCAAATTCTAGTGTAAACCTAAGCTTCTAAGCAGTGTTATAAGTGTTTCAAGTGTATTGTAACTCTTTATAAGTAATAAATTTCAAGTTTCTCTAGCTGTTCAATCTTGTGCAATTTTAGTTTCAATTTCTTAAATTTCAAAAGCTCAATTGTTGTTATTGTATGATATACTGGACTGATAAGCTCACTTAAGCTCCTAGATAGCTTATCTAAGCTATTAGTAATAACTAAAAGCAGTTTAGTAAACAAAGAAATCAAAAACACCAAAAGTCAACAAAAGTCAACTGATGAGTTCTTGGTAATAAGCAATTGGAGCAAGGCAAATTGTGGATGGTCTTGGGTTAGAATCCAGTGGTGGATATTAGAAAAAGTTTCTAAGTTCTTGGTTCTTAGTTTCAAGCAGGAAAGCAACTTGTAAGTTTCTTAAAAATCTTATAATTATCTTTGTAATGCATATGTATTGATTTTGATTATCATAGCTATTATCTGTGTTTCTCAAGTTTGATTAGTATATTTAAGTTGATTTATGGTTTGAGATTGCTAGGCTGTTAAGAAAATTATTTGTTAACTCATTTTCTAAAAATCAAACAGTCAATATAGTATATTTGGTGTTCTTGTGTATTTGTGGGAATTATCTGTTTCTAAGTGCTTAATTACATCTAATATATCATAATAAGTCATGTTGGATCAGTAGAACAAGCTTTGTAAGCCATTTACCTCACAAATCATAAAACAGACTAGTTAAAAGGGGTGTTTGGATTTACATGTTCTGTGTTACTCAGCTTGGTATTGTTGTAATTTTTAGTGTATACAAGTCATTCAGTATCACATTAGCCCAGAGAAACAAAAATAAACAGGTCTTAGTTGGTTAAATAGTCAAAATCACAAGGAATACATCACCACAGTTAACTGTGGTGATATTGGAGTCCATAACTCATCAAATCTACTCACAAGTTAGTAATATAGCTTATTTCAATCTTAGTATAGCTTAATATAACATATTAAATCTGTAGTGATCATTAGAAATCCAAATTAGTCAACCTAGTTAATTTTCATCAAAAGTCAAAATTACCATTTTCAGATTTTCTCAAATCTTAGGAGATTTTTGTAGATTTATGTGTTAAGAATTACACTTTGTGCTTTTCAGGTTTAGTAGTCTACCACCTCTAGTTTAAGTTCCCATACAGCTTATATTTTTAGCATTTTTACACTAGGCCCCACAGACCTCCAAACTCACTAGCAGGGCAAAGGAGTGCCCTGCTCATTCAGACCCAGTTCATCACCAATACTTTGGTGGTGATTTCTTATCAACTCAGTGGACCCCACAACCTAGGTTTCAGCTTAAGTGTAGCTTAATATACCAGCTTATCATATCTAGGATTAGTTTAGACTTTAGCTTATTGTAGGATAGCTTTTAGGATCAAATTTGTGATCTTTGTGAAACAAGCTACACTGATTACTCAGTGTATGATCACCAATCCAAGGGCCCATACAGAGCTTATTAGTGAACCAATAAGGTAGCTTATAAGCTTAATCTATAGCTTATCATCCCATAGTTGAACCCCTAGGTTTATTTTGAACCTTGTTTTACTCTTGTGGACCCCACAACTCTTAGAAAGTGGACTGCACGGCAAAAACTTGCCCTGCACATCAGCACACCACCACCACACCACCAACTTAAGTGGTGGCTGCAGCCCACACCAGTAGACCCCACACCTCAGACCTAGCTTATTATAACCCCCCTCCTACCCAGGTTCAAATATTGACCATTAGTTTGACCTTTAGACCAGTGGACCCCACCTTAAATCACTACCAATCTCTGTCCCATTTCTGAGTCAGAAGAAGAATAAGCAAGTGCTTATTTGGGATTTCCAGCTTATTCTAAGGGCTTATCTCACCATATTTAGCTTATTTAGGTTTAAGTAACTTAGATAAATTAGATTTCACCATAGTGGACCCCACATAACCTCAGTTTAGCTTATTTCCTAGTTTAGTCAACCATAGTCAACTGTTTT
This sequence comes from Artemisia argyi, assembly GCA_030686995.1. Classification (NCBI taxonomy): domain Eukaryota; kingdom Viridiplantae; phylum Streptophyta; class Magnoliopsida; order Asterales; family Asteraceae; genus Artemisia; species Artemisia argyi. The sequence continues at coordinate 70,637,235 of CM060694.1, read as the reverse complement.
GATTCTTAGCTTATATCTAGCTTATTTTTAAGTTCTAAAGTAGTTGTCTTTATTAAAGTTTCATTATTTAAGTATTTAAATAGTTTTGTAAAAGAAAAACCAGAAAAAGCAAACATAAAAATAGTGATAGCTTCTATTTAATAGAAATTATCTAATTAATTTTCATTTTAGCTTATTAATAAGCACTTGTCCAATTTTATAATTTTATAAATTACTTAGTACCTTAAAGTAGTTAAAATAATTTTATTAGAATTTTCCTAAGCAGTTTACTATTAATTAGATTTAAAACTAGTTTAAATAATTAAATAGGTAATATTAGTAATTAAATAGTTTTATTTAATTTTAATCAACTAAAGTAGAATTTTATATTTTTCCTAAGTTTTATAATATAGTTAAGACTTTTAAAAAATAGTTTCATAATTTCCCCTGTTCATTTAATAATTTCCTTATTTAAATTAATTAAATTAGTTTAAAATTAATTAAATAGTAATTAATTAGTCAATTAGCTTAAATATAATTTTTAGCAAGTTTTTATAATTTTGTAGTATTCCTGTAGTGTTTAAATAGTTTTATAAATTTTATCATAATTTTCTAAGGTAATTTAGTATTAATAGTAACTTAAAATAGTTAAAATAGTTTAATTAAGTTAAATAGTATTTAATTAATAAAATACTCATAAAAAGACAAAAATATTTATTTTCATTTTTTATACTTTCTTCAAGTTCTTAGTTAAGTTTAGAAATTATTTTTATAAATTTTTAGGTTTATTTGTAATAGTTGTTATTTTTAGTTAATTTAAATTAAGTTTTAAATTAGATTTTAATTAGTTTTATTAATTAAATAGTAATTAAATATTATAATAATCATTTTCATAATTCCAATTTCATTTTCTATTTTCTTTAATATTAAGTTTTCAAAAGTTTCTATTTTTAGTCCCTGTAGTTTGTAACTTGTTAAATACCAATTTTCTCTGTCTGTTATCTGATTATCTGATTTTGTGTTTATTTCTGTATTTCTGTTATAATTTCATATCTTCCAAATATCAAGCAATCAGTAGTGTAATCAACTCTCAAAACATATTTGTTACTGTCCTCAGTACCACTCACTTTCCTATCCGTCAACAAATACAATTTCAATCTCGTTGGGATTTAACGATCCGGAGATTTCCCTATATTTCCACGGTCAATATTAACTTGCACTTTCTCCCAGGTGGGCCTAACAGCTTCACAAGGCTGACTGGTTGGTTTGGGAGGAGTCAATATGCAAGAAAGATCCTGATGGCTTCCATTCTAGCAACTGGTGCAAAGGTTTCCTCATAATCAATACCTTCTTGTTGATTATATCCTTTTGCAACAAGTCTTGCCTTGTTTTTGAATACGGTTCCAGACTCATCAGTCTTAATTTTGAAGACCCATTTCATTCCAATGATAAACACACCCTGAGGGCATTCAACTAGGGTTATGATATCATTTCTATCAAACTGTTCTATCTCATCTCTCATGGCCTGAACCCAACTCTCATATTTAAAAGCTTCTTTAACATTTTTAGGCTCTATCTCTGAGAGAAAGTCAACATAGAGACATACATTGGCTGAGGCCGCCTTGAGTTTAGCAGCCATGCTCCTTGTAAGCATGCCTTCAGTGGGCTCACCAATGATGTTAACAAGTTCTATTGATTTGGACTTAGTCCAGCTATCCTGAGGTCTTGGATAGGAGTAGGAACTTGTAGAAGCCTGATGTATAGATGGGGTGGGTTAATATACATGAGCCTGAGATTCCTCAAGATTGAGATTTTCAGTTACCTCAGTATGATCAGCTTGAATTATGGTATTCTGAACAATTGGTTCAGTGGCGGTAGTCTCATTGGAGGCTTGTTGAGTTTCTATGAACTCACTGATGGTAGGTTGAGGTAAGTTGTGAGGATTGATGTAATATGAGACATCTGCATCAGCTTGGTATTGTGTGGAGAGATTACTCTCGGGGTGATACTCATCAGGAGGATATCTCGATGAGTAATCAATACCAATTTCTTCCACTGAGGAATTAGAAAATCTGACAGCTTCAGTACTCTCATCAAATGTGACATGGAAGGTTTCCTCAGACCATTGTCTCCTTGTGTTGAATACCCTGAAGGCTTTTGAGACAAGGGAATACCCTAGAAAGTACCCATCATCGGCTTTTGCATCAAACTTGTGGAAAACTAGAAGGGGGTTGAATAGTTTACCGCTTTTTAACTTGATTATCCTTTAAAAACATTACGTTTGTTTAAAGTTACAAACACAACTTTACTTGTTTAATTCTTTGAAAAGCTTTACGAGTGAATAACAATTTGTCACACCCCCAAAATACCTGAATGGCAGCGGAATGGAATACCTGAGGGTGTAACCGATCATAGCACACAACCAGGATATATTGAACGACCTAAAGTGTCGTTTATAAAATACATCGTTTGATTCATTCAAAATATTCAGAGTTATAAAACATAGGTCCCAAAAGTTGGAAAAGGTTTAAGGAAATAATTTAGTACAATCAAACGATAGTTCAAAAGTGCATGAAATCCAAAAGAGACGCGTCATCCTTGATACACAAAGTGACTCCATGCATGCCATGAGAATATGCCTTAGATACCTGAGAAATACATTGCGAAAAACGGTCAACATAAAGTTGGTGAATAATCATAGGTTTGTAAGTAAATCGTATGTACATAAGCCACAAGTAATAAGTAAACCGACAAGAATGTCAAAAATGCTACATTGGCTCTTAAGCTCATGACCCCGAAGCTAGACTTTGTAATGGCCCCACCAGAGTGTTTACCAGACACTCAATTTGTTAAGACATGAAATGCATTCGTCCCGTTGGAGCAACCCAAACGCGAATGGAGGCGTCACCCTCGATAGATCTATCCACTCACTCTCGCTTAGCAATAAAATTAACGGTCCATGATATATAAGGGGACTTAACTTGGTAGTAAGGCAACTTAAGCAATGTATGGAATTTGTAATACTTGGGCATGTACAAAAATAATTGTGCAATGTATTCTCCCCCGTGGGATTTGAAATCAAATAAGTAATTAAAACGGGGCTATGAAAACTCACCTCGAAAGGATGGTACAACGATGGTACAATGATGTAAAAGTAGTCGGGACAATGAGGCGCGTACACTAGCCGCAACCTAAATGAATAATCGCGATCTAATTTAGATCAAGCCGTAATGTAATGAATGCACATGCACATGATACCTATACCACTCGTAATTTGGAAATACTAGTTATCGTCATAGTAAAATAGTTTCCATACTTAGGAAAAATAAGTCCATATATAGAAGTATATAACTTGTCGTATTATCTCGTATGAAAATGTTAGTGTTACATTCCTTGTATCGAAAACCTTGAAATAACGTCGTTAAGTCGTATAAGTATTCTCTTTGGTCATACGTATTCATTTGTTAAAAATATAGCCCTTAATAACATTTCTAGAAAATATACCATTTAGTGTGTAAGTTATTATTTTTATTTGTGTCGACTTCTAGCAGTTTCGAGTCTCTCTCGAATTTGAAGTATCTTTTTCGTTGTTTCTTGTACCATCTCCGGGCCAGTACATTGTACTTCACCGACTTCGGCCCAACAAACTGGAGATCGACACTTACGACCATAAAGTGCCTCGAATGGTGCTGTTTTAATGCTCGAATGATAACTGTTGTTGTAGGAAAACTCGATCAACGGCAAATGGTTAGCCCAACCATTTCCAAAGTCAATCACACATGCTCGCAGCATGTCCTCAAGTGTCTGAATAGTTCTCTCGCTCTGACCATCGGTCTGAGGATGGTAAGCAGTGCTCATGTCTAACTTAGATCCAAAAGAATCTTGCAATGACCGCCAAAAATTTGAAGTAAAACGACTATCTCTGTCGGAAATGATGGAAACTGGTGCTCCGTGTCTTGAGACGATTTACTTAACATAAAGTCTAGCAAGTTGTTCCATAGATTAAGTCTCTCTAATGGGTATGAAATGTGCTGATTTGGTAAGATGATCAACAATTACCCAAATAGCATCGTAACCTCCTGACGTCTTTGGAAGTTTAGTGACAAAGTCCATGGTAATACGTTCCCACTTCCATTGTGGAATTTCTGGTTGTTGAAGTAACCCTGACGATTTCTGGTACTCGGCTTTCACTTTAGCACAAGTAAGACATTTGCTGACATACGTAGCTATCTCTGCTTTCATGTTCGGCCACCAATAAAGCTTTTTGAGATCCTGATACATCTTATCAAAACCTGGATGAATAGAGTACTTCGACTTGTGTGATTCATGCATAATCAATTCTCGCACTCCACCATAGAGTGGTATCCAACTTCGGTCCTTGAAGCATAACACTCCATCTGGTCTCTTTACAAAGCCATTTTCGCTTTCTGGCATACCATAAATTTTCTCGTGTGGTCGGTTTTCTTCCTTGAGAGCCTCAATCTGAGCTTCTAGAATTCTTGATGGTAGTGGCGAAATGATAGTCATTCCCAATGACCTAACTCTCAAAGGTTTGAGTCGTTCTTTTCGGCTAAGTGCATCTGCTACAACATTTGCTTTTCCTGGGTGATATCGGATTTCACAATCGTAATCACTCAACAATTCTAGCCAACGACGTTGTCTCATGTTGAGTTCCTTCTGATCAAGTATATGCTGTAAGCTCTTGTGGTCGGTAAAAATTACGCACTTGGTACCATAAAGGTAGTGTCTCCAAATCTTGAGTGCAAAAACTACCGCACCTAACTCCAAGTCGTGCGTAGTGTAATTCTTCTCGTGTATCTTAAGCTGTCTAGATGCATAAGCTATCACCTTCTCATTTTGCATTAGCACAGCTCCAAGTCCTTGATGCGAAGCATCGCAATATACCACAAAGTTCTCAATACCTTCAGGTAGTGACAAAATCGGTGCGCTACAAAGCTTTTGTTTCAATAATTGAAATGCGGACTCTTGTTTTTCTCCCCACTCGTACTTTTCATTCTTTTGTGTCAGCTTTGTCAACGACTTCGCTATCTTAGAAAACCCTTCAATAAACCTTCTGTAATATCCAGCAAGTCCTAGGAATTGACGAATTTCCGTAGGAGACTTGGGCGTAGCCCAATCCTTAACTGCCTCGATCTTTGCCGGGTCGACTTGTAATCCTTGGCTATCAATGACATGGCCAAGAAATTGAACTCTTCGTATCCAAAAATCACACTTAGAAAATTTGGCATACAATTGCTCCTTCTTGAGTAGTTCCAGGATTGTTCTGAGGTGTTCTTCGTGATCTTCCTTACTCTTGGAATAAATCAAGATATCATCAATGAATACGATCACAAACTTATCAAGATACGGTTTGCACACCCTATTCATGAGATCCATAAATACCGCAGGTGCGTTGGTTAATCCAAAAGGCATTACCTGAAACTCATAATGACCATAGCGTGTTCTAAATGCCGTCTTCGGGATATCCTCTTCCTGAACTTTAAGTTGATGGTAACCGGATCTTAAATCAATCTTGGAATAAAAACTAGAACCTTGTAACTGGTCGAACAAGTCATCGATTCTGGGGAGTGGATAACGGTTCTTCACCGTTACCTTGTTCAGCTCACGATAGTCGATGCACATTCTGAAAGTTCCATCCTTCTTCTTCACAAACAAAACCGGCGCTCCCCAAGGCGAAGAACTCGGTCTAATGAATCCTTTGTCCAAAAGTTCTTGTAGTTGATTCGACAATTCTTGCATCTCCGAAGGTTCAAGTCTATACGGTGCTCGCGCAATTGGTGCAGCTCCTGGCACTAATTCGATTTGAAACTTAACTTGGCGTGTAGGCGGAAGTCCTGGCAATTCTTCCGAAAAAACTTCTCGAAATTCCTTAACAATTGGCACATCTTCAAGTCGTTTCTCATCCGACTTCTTCTCCGTGATGTGAGCCAAGAATGCATAACAACCCTTCTTTATGTACTTCTCGGTTTTAATGCATGATATAATACTGAGTCTAGTTCCACTTCGCTCTCCACGAACAACCAAAGTTTCACCGTTATAAGGAAGGTGAACAACTTTCTCATCACAAATAATCCTCGCTCGATGTTGAGATAACCAATCCATACCGATAACAACGTCGAAACTTCCAAGTTCTACGGGCATAAGGTCTATATTGAATGGGTGGTTTAGGAAATTTATAGTGCAACCACGAACAATGGTGTTGGTGTTAACTAAAGACCCATCGGCTAGTTCAACGATATAGGAAATGTCTAATGGGGTTGGTTCTATGTTAAGTAAAGGTGTAAATGCAATAGAAACAAAACTTCTATCCGCTCCTGAATCAAATAAAATGGATGCATAACGATTATTAACGAGGAACGTACCCGCAACAACATTCGGGTCTTCTTTGACATCTTCTCCTCCCATAACATAAGCTCTTCCTCGAGCCATTCCATTTTGGTTTCCAGTTCCTTGATTCTTCTTCTTTGGGCACTCATTCTTAAAGTGTCAAAGTTCTCCACAGCCAAAACATGTTACCGGTGGTTTCTGATTGCCACCAAAGTTTGGACTCTTGCAATCTTTGGTGTAGTGACCAACCTTCTTGCAGTTGCCACATAGATCTGGGCAACGTCCCGGGCTATGATGCTTCTGACACCTTTCGCACTTGGGTAAATTACCCTCACATCCTTTCCTTTCAGTCGGTCCTGCAGCATAAGCCCTTGCCACTTCTTGCCTCTTAGGTGGCGGCTGAACAGTGTTTCCACCTTGGTTGTAATCAAACCTTCTCTTGTTGTTGTTGACAGCAGATTTTCCTTTTACCACTTGGACCATGAGTTTCTGAGTTATACGAATAGCCTCTTCCATTGATTGAGGATCAAAAGAAATCACATCTCCTCGAACACTTTCAGGCAATCCACCAACAAAGTTTTCCATCTTTTTCTCATCGTCGGGAACCATAGTTGGACATAGTGCAGCCAACTCTTGAAACCTCCTGAAGTAGGTCTCGATGTCATCACCTTTAGTCACAAGCTCATAAAATTCTGTTTCCAACTTTTGCACCTCGGTACGAGGGCAAAACTTCTTAGACATTAGTTTCTTGAATTCCTCCCAAGTGAGCTTGTAAGCATTCTCCATACCAATCGGCTGAGCATACGAATTCCACCAAGACATAGCTTCATCAAGAAGCATACCTGTAGCAAATTTTACCTTGCTGACGTCCTGGCATCCGCACATGAGAAATACATTCTCAGTCTTTTCAAACCAGCGGATCAAAGCAACCGCTCCTTCAGTGCCCTTAAACTTGATAGGATCACTAATCTTGAAATCTTTCCATGTACATTCACGCCTAATAGCAGTTGGTTCAACTGCCCCTGTATTAGAAGCAGTCTCGGCAGCCCTAGCAGCAACCTCAGCTCTCTCAATCTCCAGAGCTTCTGCAATACTATCCCTGACCAACTTGCGGATAGCGGCTTGAGTCATAGCGGGTGTTTCTGGTGCAGTCTTACTTTTCCTTGGTGTCATACTTCTGATAAATCACAATGGAAATAACCATGAGAAAAATCATAATAGAAATAGTCATCAAACCAAATATATACACCCACAACATGTATAAATATATACAACCACAACAAGTATAAATACAACCACGATGTAGAACACTAATTAAGTTGGAAACATGATTAAGTGGTGGTGAGTTAGGCGTAGAAATGGAAGAAGGGAGGAGAGGAGAGAAAGAGTGGAACCTTGAAAGAAAAAGGAAAAGATTAGATTGAAAATGTATGAAAGGTCCAACCCTCTCCACATGTGGAGAGGGGTATTTATAGTTACAATATAACGCCCACTCCCGGGCTGTGGATCAGGCATACAGTGGGTAAAGACCCGTTCCTTCTTCCACGGTGATACTTAATCTAATACTAATTAACTAATAAACTAACTAACTACGAGCTACCTTAATGCTATTACAATCATTAGGTGACCGAGACTTTTACAGGAATATTTGTATTCCTAACAATCTCCCCCTAAGCGAGGTCACCTTTGAAATTAAGATCTTTGGTCTTTAAGCATTCTTTAGTCTTTGTAGCTCGTAGGATCTGATTCTTCACTTTACTTCACACTTTGTACTTCAAGCAACGAACTTGTGATTTGAATTCCTTTGAGATATGTGATCTTTGAGCTTCCTTTGAGATCATCAGCCAAAGTAAATCTCCAAGCTCATCCATAGTTGTATTGCCTTCATGTGATGTAGTGACTAAGGACCATCATGCTCACACCCTTCTAGATCAGGAGACTTGACTTTAGATTTGTGGATCGGGAGACTTTTTCATCAGAGTTGCGGAAACGTTGTTGGTAGTCTCTCAACATTTTGTTGTAGCAAGTCTCTCATCTTCATTGATTGTGTGGTGGATGTGTGAGCATGAGGTATGGATTGATCCGATTCAGCTGGAAACTGGAGCCATCAACGCCATCTTTATATGTGTCCCTGAAATAAAACAGTTAGCACTAAAGATAGAGAACGAATATGGCTTTGTCATTCGTTCTGCGAGGACAGACTACCCTCCGGTTTTGTGAAAACCGACCTGTGATCAGGTAGAGTCTCTTTTAAAGAAGACTCTCCTTGACAGGAATTTCCAGCTTGTAGTAATGAATTTTCCAAAGAATCCACTTCGGAATCTTCATACTTAGCATGTTCTCATACCGGAACGTCTCAAAGCAGACAGCACGATAGAGTGAATCGGTGAATAGATATTCACAGATTGATGAGAAATTGATTTATAGAAATCACTCGTGTGTCATATGATAAACATTTTTGAGACACGACGAGAGTTTTATACTTTGAATCACATTTCCATCAAAAATACTTTTGTTTGAAAGATATTACACAATCAATGTGCTCGAAAGATAAGTTGGTGAGCACATTGATAGTTTTTGGCAAAAGTATCCGTCAATCCATATCCTGGAACAAGTTTGATTCAAATTTGAATCGCACCATCGTTGCTTTCCAGTTGTCACTTGATCATTGATCCAAGATGGATCTCACATGTCACCTACCAAGAGCTTGAGTGATGTTCGCTCTAGAAGGATTTCCATCTTCATTGTGAATATTTTCATATCACTCGGATGTTCTGGCAATACCACAAGGATAATGCGTAGGACTCTAAATATTTTATCTTATTTTCCACATTGTGTGAAACAATAAGCATATTTGGAATTGTGTCCTAACGAGATTTATGGATGATCTCATGGCTCTAGACTCAATAGTGCGTTTTGATCCGCTCCTGGAGACAGGGGAGGCGTCTCCTGTTTTAGGTATCAACATAGCTCGCAATGAGCGGTCGATACATTGCACAGGGTTCCCCGTGAGATTGAAACAAGCTCTTTTAAGAGAACTTGAGTGGTTGGGAAGTTTGGTGCAGTGCGTCACTGGGTCCATGACGTCTTTTCTTCAATACCGGTGTTACCTTAGTAACTGCCAGTAGATTATGAATTGAACCCGGTTTCTGCCCTAAGGTTGAATATTCGGAGGGCTATTTCTTTTCACCCTTTCTCTTTTCAATTCTTTTTAATTCTTCAACCCCTTCAGTGCTTACCGAGACTTCACCACTAGAACCTTGTTGGGTTTGTTCCAGTCCTAGCTCTATCTCAGTCCGCACTCTTCCCTTTCTCACTTTTCTCCTTTTTTCATAATCATTCCTAAGGACTTCTAATCTATCTATGGATTGTCCCTGGGAAGATCCTTCCGGTTCTGGTGGATCATGGGAACTTATACCTAACCTTAACCAACCTTATAACTCCATGCATAAAGATAAATGGTCGGTCTTTGGTATAACTTCCACAAACGCCTTTTGCTCCCCCTCAATATGTGCATCGATATTCGAAAGTGTTTAGCACATATGTGGGAGTCTATTATTGAGTACAAAAGATCACATGTGATTATCAGATTTCATATTTAAATCACATTCTCTCCCCCGATCAAAAATTTCAAGTCTTTCGAGATTTTTGATCTCAATTGATTTAAATAATTTAGAAAGCTTTTGGGAGAGAAATGCGGTCAATTTTAATATTTTCTGATAAAAGGAACTTTTTCTTGCTCCCCCTCAAACTGTGAGGGAGGTTGTTATGTGTCAGATTTGAAGAGTTATCAAAATATTCGAAGTTTTAACGAAAACTCTTTGAAAGTTTACTCATTCTGACACATAACCATCACAAGTCTTTTTGTTGCAAGGTTTTATGTACGAAGTGTGGGGAGTTTTGATGATACATAAAATTTTGAGAAATCACTCTCCCCCTCAATCAATGACGGATGTGAAAGCATAAATATTTTCATAAACTATTAACGTCATTGATTGAGTGAAATTTTATCAAACTTTTGAGTTCAATTTGATTTTCATTCAAAATTTCATGGTACCACCAAGTTTTGCACAAACACTTTCCGGAAAAATCATAGAAGGGAAAGTATTTGGCGATAAAAAGAAGACTTCTCTTCTTTATCAAGAAATAATGCACTGAAACGTACATTAGATCGAGGGTGCATGAATATAAAGTAATTCACGCTCGGATGAACGGCACCCTTTGTTAGGAACAACCGTCTTTTTGGCGACGTGTTTTCCTGAATTTTGAAAACCGGGTTGCTATCTGAAGTAATAGCAAACCATATTTTTGAAGTCCGGGTTGTAGCCTGAAATGACTACAAGCCATATTTAAAGAATGTTTTGAGACACGACATGTTTTTGAAAAGAACTTTATTTGAAACCGAAAAACTCTTGCTCAAGCATATGTATGATTCCGTGTCATTGTTGAATGACATTTCTAGAATCGTACATAATATTGATTACACAAGAGACATGTCGTGAGAAGAATATTTTTGAAATTTTTGTAAATTTTTTTTTTTTTTTTTTTTTTTTTTTTTTTTTTTTTTTTTTTGATACTATACAAGGATATGTGAAGCAACCCCTTTACTCCTCTTGATCTTCTTGTAGACATTTGAGATCCTCAGGTGTGAGACTCTTCATACCAAGGCGTGGGAGGATGAATTGAAATCGTTCCCTAGAAAGTGCTTTGGTGAAGATATCGGCTAGTTGGAACTCAGTCCTCACAAAGTAAAGTTCCACAATTCCTTTCTCAACTTGTTCCCTGATGAAGTGATGTCGAATGTCAATGTGTTTAGTTCTTGAATGCTGGACATTGTTGCAGCAGAGTGCAATTGCACTTTTGTTGTCACAGTACATAGGAACCTTATTGCAAATAAGCCCATAGTCAGAAAGTTGAGATCGCATCCAGAGGATCTGAGCACAGCATGATGACATGGCAATGTATTCAGCTTCAGTGGAGGAGATGGATGTACTCATTTGTTTCTTTGAAGACCAACTGACTAACTTATTTCCTAAAAACTGCGCGCCCCCAGATGTACTGCGACGAGTGTCTTGACATCCAGCATGATCAGCATCCGAATATGCTGTGAGAGCCATAGAAGTTTCTTTAGGGTACCAAAGGCCCATGTGGATAGTTCCTTTAAGGTATCGAAAGACTCTCTTGACAGCTTCCAAATGTTTCTTGGTGGGTTTGGATTGATACCGGGCACAAATACAAACTGCGAACAGAAGGTCGGGTCTGCTTGCAGTAAGGTACATTAATGAGCCAATCATGCTTCGATACATGGTTTGATCGACCGGAATTCCTACATCATCTTCGTCAAGCTTTGAACGTTCAATCATAGGAGTATCAACTGAATCACTGGAGTCGAATCCAAATTTCTTCAACGTTTCATTGGCGTATTTGGATTGATTGATGAATATGCCATTGGGGTTTTGAGAAATTTGCAGTCCTAGAAAGAATGACATTTGACCCATCATAGACATTTGGAATTCGGAGCTCATCTCTTGAGAGAAACGATCACATTCTGAGGGATCAGACGAGGCAAAGATGATGTCATCGACGTAGATTTGTACATGTAGAAGGTGTTTGCCTGTTTTTCTGGTAAAGAGGGTAGGATCAACAACGCCTTTGGAAAATTTGTTGGCCAGAAGAAATTTGGACAAGGTGTCGTACCACGCCCTGGGTGCTTGTTTAAGCCCATATAAAGCCTTCTTTAATCGATACACGTGATTAGGGCGTTCTGGATCCACAAAACCTTCGGGTTGAGATACATACACCACCTCTTTCAGATCCCCATTTAAGAATGCGGTCTTGACATCCATTTGATAAACCACCATGTTTTGACTTGCAGCATTAGCGAGAAAGATCCTTATGGCTTCTATTCTAGCAACTGGGGCGAAGGATTCTTCAAAGTCAATACCTTCTTCTTGTCGATATCCTTTTGCCACGAGCCTAGCTTTGTTTTTCAGAACATCTCCATGCTCATCAAGTTTGACCTTGAATATCCATTTGAGAGCAATGATCATAGCACACTCGGGAGGTGGTACTAGTTCCCAGACGTCCAGTCGGTCAAATTCATGAATCTCGTCCACCATAGCAGTGAACCATGAGTGTTTAGACATTGCATCCTTGACGCTTTTTGGTTCAGCTTTAGAGAGAACAGAATTGAAGAAACACCATAATGCGTCAGTTGCAAGTTGCTTGCGGGTTGATACTGGACGTGAGGGGTTCCCAATGATGTTGTCAATAGGATGATCATTGGTCCATTTTCGAAGGTATTCATGGGGTTGAAGATGTGGAACTGAGGTAGCCGTATTAGATTCATCAGAGGATGTTGTTTCATTTGATGGTTCAGGGGCAAAGATATTAACAAATGGCTCATTATCAGGTGGAGCAAAAGGATTAACTTCAGATGAATTATCTACATTTGCCGCTCGATGTGCAAGTGAAGGTTGGACATTGGACGTGCTGACCGATTGACTGATGGCGGGGGCTTCAGAATCCCATGACAATGAAGTGGATGGACCGTTAAGGTAATCTCGATCATTCACCACCCCATCTGGTGGTTGAACCATTGTAGCTTCGGGAGCATTCATCTGTTGAGGCTCAAAGTATTCATCAAACATTGGGTCAAACAATTTCTTCCAATCTTCACTCGTAGGGGGTACAAAAGGAGCAGCAGGAATGGAATTCTGTACAAGCCTGGAACTAATTGGTCCAGGGGACAAAAGGTTAGGTACGGGTCCAGAACTTGATTGTCCAGGAACCGGGTGCTCAGTCAGCTCATCGAAAGTAACGTGGATTGTTTCCATTATATCTCTGGTACGTTTGTTGTAGATTCGGTACCCCTTTCGCTCTGGAGCATAGCCAACGAAGAAACCAATGTCGGCCTTGGCCTTGAGTTTCCCAAGGTCTTCACTGTCATTCGTAGGATAACATAGTGCATCAAACACTCGAAGAAACGAAAGGTCGGGTTTTCTGCCATGGACCAGTTCATAGGGAGTTTTGCAGTGGAGGGGATGTATCAAGGATCGGTTCTGAGTGTAACATGCGGTGGCAATTGCCTCAGCCCAAAGAAATAGAGGAGCTTTGGAAAAGATGAGCATAGTCCTTGCAGCTTCAACTAAGGTGCGATTGCGTCTTTCTACAACTCCATTTTGTTGAGGAGTTCTGGGTATGCTCTTTTGATGACTAATCCCGACACCTTCATAAAATAGAGTAAGTTGTCTGTTCACAAATTCTGTTCCATTATCAGTACGAACGACTCTAACTATTTTGTTGAGACGGACTTGCAACATCTTGATGAGTTTGATGATGGTTTCAGGAGTTTCATCTTTTGATCGTAGAAACTTCACCCATGTGAATCGAGAGTGATCATCAACAATAACCAGCACATATTTCTTTCCATTGATACTTTGAATCCTCATTGGTCCACAAAGATCCATATGAAGGGTATGAAGAACTTCCATGATAGAATTGACGGTTTTGGGTTTATGGGTATGCTTTTTGCTTTTGCCCATTTGACAGGCGGAACACAGATGATCTTTTTCATACTTGAGTCTGGGCAAGCCTCGAACAAGATCCTTTCGCGTAAGTTCATTGATGGTACCGAAGTTCAAATGGTTTAAACGTCGATGCCACAACCATGACTTGTTCTTGGATGCTTTAGAGAGCAGACAAATTGGAGAGGACCGTAGCATATCTTCGATGGAGATTGTGTAAAGATTGGTGCCCCGACTCCCCTTGAGAAGATCAACACCATCTAATTCTCTAACAAAACAGGTGTGCTTTCTGAAGGCGACTTCGAGATCTGAGTCACAGAATTGACCAACAGAAAATAGATTGTGCCCGAGACCTTCCACGTAGTATACTCTGGATATGACACTGTCTCCAAAGACATAATCACCATAACCCATTATAGACCCAAAATGGTCATTCCCAAACCTAACCGTACCAATAAATTTTTCCACGAAATTCTTGAGCCTTGAGCGATCACCAGTCATATGTTTTGAGCAGCCTGAGTCCAAATACCAAAGGACGATTTGTACGACCTGCATTTGAAACCAGACAATCGTGGATAACTGAAAAAGCTGGAGCCCCACACACAATTGGGGTCCATTTGGTTAGAACACACAAATATTGGATTATCATAAGTAACAGGTTTCTCACTGAAGTGTTCACATTTTGATGCACTAGGACTAGAGGTGGTATCTATTGCTTCTATAGGAAATAGTCTACCAGTAGGTCTCCACTTCCTAATAGGCATATCTCTAGAGTTGGTAGTCCTAGTTACTGGGCACATTTTCCTCGGAGTGAATTTCCTTCCAGTGGGTCTCCATTGATAACCAACATTAGTGAACACTTTTCCTGTTTTATTCCAGACTTGTTTTGCTCGTTTAACACTAGAAACATTCATATCTGGTGATCGTATAATAGATTTAAGAAAAGGCACAGCACATGTATCATGATTACCATAAAATAAGCATTTGTTACATGTCTTACAAATAGCATCAGAATTCGAATTAGTTACATCATTGTTCACACAAAAGTTTGAAATAACTCGATTCCTTTCACTAAGCAACACTTTATTGTTCCTAGATGACTCTTCTACTTCCTTCACAAGTGAGCTCTTAGCTGGCAAAGTCCTATCATTCTTTGTATTGCTCTTAGGCTGTGACTTGCTAGCATTAGATACACCTTTTACTCCTGTAGAAGCAATGATGGGAACATTAGTCTGATTAGTAGCTACTTGTTTACTGGTGATCAAGATGGAGGATTGAGGCATGATTTGAGGAAAGTCAACTGTGACATGCTTGTTGCCACTGAGAGGGTGCAAGGCAGTTGTTCTATCCGACTTGGTATCATTCTTGGGGCATGATCCTATGGTATATTCTAACAATTCCTGGGCCCTATTAGTGAGAAAGCACGCACCAATAATACCATCATCAAGTGTTTAGCAATCCTCTCATCTTCAATGGTTTCTCTAAGTATGGCCAGACAATCCTTAAGATTTCTAAGATAGTTATT
This sequence comes from Artemisia argyi, assembly GCA_030686995.1. NCBI lineage: Eukaryota > Viridiplantae > Streptophyta > Magnoliopsida > Asterales > Asteraceae > Artemisia > Artemisia argyi. The sequence goes on along the minus strand of CM060694.1, from coordinate 70,621,857 downwards.
ATGAACTAACTTATTGTTCCTAAGGGGAAGAGAAACATTCACAGCATCGCACGCATATTTATTACAAGCAGGTATCTTGGACATTGCATGATCACATGAAACAACGGGCATTTTACCCTTTACCATGGTCTTTAGATTCTCAATTTCATTTAACAAAGAAGTGACTTTCTCATTGTTTTGGTCACGTGTTGTTTTGATTGACTCAAACAATTCTTTATAACGTTGTTTAGCGTTGGACATTTCAGCACGAAGCCACTCATTTTCATGTTGTAATTCATTGATAATGCCCTGTTTTTGAAAATTTTGAGAATCCATAGACTTCTGGTAATTGGTATTGATCACATCGCTTCTGTTCGATTTTAATTGTGCAATTTGGACCTTCAACTTCCGAATCGTGTTAGAGTGAGCTTGAATTACTTCATCCTTTTTGGCTAATTCAAAACATGTATCAAATTCAGGAACATCCGAAGATATCTTGGCATTTGATATTTTTATACTTTCTTCTAGATGTTGATATTTTAATTGTAGGTTCAAGTTATCAACTTCTAGTTTTGAGAAATTCCTGACCATGTTATCATGATCATCGTTTTGAATTTTTTTAATAAGTTTGTAATTCTCCCCCTCAAGCTCAATCACACGATTTTGGAAGACATTCAGAGTAACTGACATTTCATGAAATTGTCGAGCAGATAGCGCAGAGTCGGTAACAGTATAAAACACATCTTTAGCAATGCAGTTAGCAATCAAATTATCATTCATGATGAGAATGTTTTTCCTGTCAATTTCACTGTGTTTGAGATCAATAGCAAGTTGGTTACCCTCACTTTTCACTTCATCAAAAACCTTTTTCATTTGACTCACATCATCATTAATGGTGTTTTTAAGTCCATCAAAATGTTCTTTTAGAAGTTTAAAAAATGGCATAACTTCAGTTAGGTAACACTGTTTTGTTTGCTCAAAACCCCTTTCCCCTTCTGTAATCCCTGTAGGTGTAATTCTTATTTTACAGGTTTTCTCAAAGTCATTGAACAATTGACCAAGTACATACAGCCCAATTAGAGTATTACATTGTGTGGGAAGAGTGAGAGGGACAAGATGACTAGGTGTGTTCAGGGGATAGGTAGTTGGGTGAGCAATTCTAAACATAGTGCGTGTGTTGCCTACAACTCTTTCAGCTTGCAATTTCTCAATATCAATATTCCAAAACACTTTTTCAGGACAAATTCTCTTTTGAGGAACAAAAATTGCAGTGTGATTGTCATTGGCATAGTCATAGTGAAACACGAGATTCTTAGCAATGCATTTAGGATCCTTTAACCGTTCAGCAAGTTTTGCCATAGTTCTATCCTCTGCCTCATTGATGTGGTCATAGGATCGAGTATCGGGAGGTGCATGGTTAGGTTCAAGCATAGTTTTTGCATCATATAATGCAGGTTGTGCACCTAGACCTATTTTAAGGAATCTTGCTTTGGGTTTGGAGGCATCATGTTCACTAAATTCATCACTTAACTTCCTGTGGCTTTCCAACATTTGAGCAGATTGAATGGTTTGGCCCTGTGTGTACAACTTATCTTCCAATTTATTTTTTAACGTTTTTAATTTTGAGAAGTCATTTAGAAGTTTAGTTTCTTTATCCTTGAATTCTTGTTTGATTGTAGTCAAACTTTTTTGAACCTCAAGTTTTTGTTTGACGGTTTGATTCAATTGGCTCTTTAAAGAAACTAGTTCCCTTTTTAATGATTCTTGTTTGGAATTATTTTTAGATATGTAAGTACGCAGTTGCCATTCCATTTTCTGCTCACGTTCATTCAACTCAAACTTAGCACGCTGCTCATAAATGTTTACTTGATCCTTAAGGGTGTTAATTCTAGTGATCAGAGAATCATCAGGGTTGTATATAGAGTGCTCATACATCTCATGGTTACTAAAATCAATAGACGGCATGTCACTCGGTACAACTTGGGTTCCATTGTCATTCACATACATTTCATATGGGATATTATTGGTATTACCCATATTTGTGATGTCTGTGTTGACAATATTCTTGAGTTGTACAGAGCCACATGCCCCCTTTACAGGTGCAGAATCATTCAGATCATGTATAGAAGATGTTGGTACCTCAGAGATAGCAGAAGTGATGGATGAATCAGGATGCTGTGAAGAGGATGCGGCTGCAGACAGATTAGCCATGAAGATTGTTTGAGCAGTTGGTTCATCATCCACGTCTGAGTCATATGCATCACACTCTTCAACTTGAAAGATATTCGGATCATTAAGAGCCATGTCCTGAACAGGTTGATCATCCACATCAGCGTCAAAGGTGTTCCCATCATTACCAGCCAGAAAGAGCAAAGCTTCTTCATCCAACACAGTCCCATTTTCTTGTGCCTGCATTAGCAGCATCTTGTCTTTGAAGTACTCAGAGTTTTGGGGACGTTTTGGGAGAGTGCAATTCCTAGCAATGTGGCCCAACCCTCCGCAGTTGTAGCATTTTGGTTGCTTAGCTTGTGCTTGAAGAGCATTCCCAACTCTGTACTGCCCATTCTCTCTACCAGCATTTCTTTGGTTGAAGTTCTGTCTTCCCTGCACATTCTGCACCACTACCCGACCATCTTCAATGACTGCCTGATTACGTGGATTAGATGAGATTCTGAGCTGGTTGTTAGTAGATGGGAGTGCAGCCCTGAACTGTTGGACCAGTAAAGACACTTGGTTGGAGAGATTATCAATCATCATGTCAGTGTGAGAATACCCAGAATCAAGTTGAGTATTCAATGCAGATGGTGAGGGAGTTGATGATTGACTGATGGTTGGGGTAGACCTGGAGGATGATTGTGATGGTTGAACTTGATCTTTAGAGGTTTGATTAGGTTGTTGAACATTGGAGACAAAAGCAAGAGATTCATTTGTTGCAGACGGATTGAGCTTTTCTCGCATTACCCGATCATAAGCTGCATGTTTCTCATGTTGCTGGAGATACGCATACAGCTGTTCATGATTGGTGTGCCTGAGACCCTTGTTGAGCTTCACAGCCGTGACAAACCTATCCCATTCCGGTGCCATGTTGTTCACGAATTTTGAATTGAGCTGTATGTTGGGCATTGTCATCTTGATAGCTCTCATGTCATTGACCAGCTTGTGAAATCTGACATAATAGTCAGTGATACTTTCCCCTGGATTCATTTTGAAATGCTCAAATTCATCGTAAAGCTGTGACTCACAATCTTCTTTTGTTAACTCAGACCCTGCAAGAAGCATTTTGACATTATCCCAGACCGCCTTTGCTTCAGTGTTGAAGTTGATCAGTTTGTAGACATCTTTGGGAAGGCCTTGAATGATGATATTAGATGCTCTAATGTCAGCATCATAGCGTTTCTTTTCTTCTTCAGACAGCTCATTGTAAGTGCGAGATCTATTAGGACCAAGCACGGCCGGTGATTGATCAGTTGCTTCTGAAATCGTGTCTCTAGTAGTACCCACTTGAAAGGGTCCCTCATCAATGGATTTCAGAATGTTAACCCCATTATCTTTACCTAGACAGTACAGCCGTATCCTTTGAGCCCATGATTCATAGTCAGTTCTGTCCAACATCGGAGGTCGGGTGTCAGACCCCGCAGCTTGAATGTCATCGGAAGAAGTCGACATCACAAATAAGTTAACCACAACTTAACCACAATAAAAACCAACCGCAACTTAACCACAACTTGACCAAACCGCAGAACACAATCCAACCGCAGTATGAGCTAACCGCAACCAGAGCAAACCGCAGGCCAGAGATACTAACCGCAGAGTACTAATCGCAAGTTATACCAAACCGCAACAAAATCCAGTCGCAATATGAACTAACCGCAACCTACACGAACCGCAGACCAATAATACTAACCGCAAGACACTAATCGCAGATTATAACTAACCGCAGGAAAAGTTAACCGCAATGCATTCGAACACAAGACACTTAACCGCAATGAGTTAACCGCAACACACTTAACCGCAGAGAAACTAACCGCAGTGCTTAGAACCAAACGCAAAATATTTAACCGCAGAACCTAGACGCAATAAGCAAGCTGAGGAAGACTTAACCGCAGAATCTAACCGCAGAGACAAAAGTCCAAAACTGTCACTTTCGTTGCGTTTTGTTTGTATTCCCGAAATAGTAAACGCAGCAATCCAAACGCAGATTTCAGGACTTAATCGCAACCAGGCAATGGAACAGTGGACTTAACCGCAACCTAGAAATTCGCCTAAAAACAATTCCAAGCTTCAAATATCTTGATGATATTGTAACACACTCTACACTACAATGTTCCACAAACACAAATGAACATAAAAGGACATCACAAACATGTATAACCACACAAGAGGGATGAAACCAAGATGTTTTCCAAGAAAGTTGCACCAAACTCACAAAACCACTCAAAACATCATCAAATTCGATTCTACAAGGCCCTAAGATGAAACCTTGGCTCTTGATACCAATTGTAGAACACTAATTAAGTTGGAAACATGATTAAGTGGTGGTGAGTTAGGCGTAGAAATGGAAGAAGGGAGGAGAGGAGAGAAAGAGTGGAACCTTGAAAGAAAAAGGAAAAGATTAGATTGAAAATGTATGAAAGGTCCAACCCTCTCCACATGTGGAGAGGGGTATTTATAGTTACAATATAACGCCCACTCCCGGGCTGTGGATCAGGCATACAGTGGGTAAAGACCCGTTCCTTCTTCCACGGTGATACTTAATCTAATACTAATTAACTAATAAACTAACTAACTACGAGCTACCTTAATGCTATTACAATCATTAGGTGACCGAGACTTTTACAGGAATATTTGTATTCCTAACACACGACATGTACGAATACAACCACAATCTGTCTAGATACAACCACGACACGTATATATACAACCACAACCTGTATAAATACGATAACAATAATGAGCAACCACGAAACATCATAAATATAATCACAACACATGAATATAATACATGAAAATTTCGGCCTACATGGACCGATATAATATATAGCACAACATTTCCAACATAGTAGAGTCGCACTTGATATATTTGTTTGTACAACAACCAAAAGACTACAAGTTCTTGAACTATGTCCCACACCTCGGGACTAGGAAAATAATACAAGCTAATATAATACCAGTCTATGTCTAGGCTCCTCCAGGTGCTCTAGATGGTCCAGGCTCTCCCCTCAAGTGGCGAATCTCACGATCCATCGCAACCACGATCTCCTCTAAGTGCTGGACTCGTAACTGAAAAGAAGCATCTCTGCGCTCCAATACGACTAACCTCTCTCGGATCAATGCCAACTGGTCTACCTGCTCCCACTGAGTCTCTTGTGTCGCCTGAGCTCTATCTCGAATCTCAGGTAGCTCATCTCTAAGTAGATCAATCTGCTCCTGGTGACTCAACTGTCGTGCCTCGAGTCCATGGTAAGACACATCAATACCAACTCTGCCCTGAATCAAATCCTCAACCTGCTCCTCGACAGCCTCAAGTCGAGTGGTAATAATCTCATCAACTCTATACCCCAACCTATCAACTTGCTCCTGCTGAGCACCTAACTGATCATCTAGCGTAACGGCTGTAGGATCCCTAGCTGCAGCCGCTCTCGAACTCTCACCTATGTGGTATACTGGTGGTGGTGAAAGGTCAGTAGTCTCGGTAGTAGGTGAATCTGGGGTGGTAAGCCTTGCACGCTTCCTGAGCGGCAAGAGTGAGGTAGGTATAGGAGTGGTAGTGGGTATGGCTGGTGGTGGTGGTGTAGGCACAGTAGGACTAGGGAGAGTCCTATAAGTAGATGTAGCTGGGCAAACCCTCTTCCTAGTAACCTGAATAGTCTTACTCCTAGGAAACATAAGCCTCGGTTCTGAAGAAGTAGTAGTAGTAGGTGATGGTATGTCAGTGGGTACAGTAGGATGGACATGAGGAGTAGGAGCCGTCTCCTCCTCCTCGAAAGGCTCGGTATCATCATCTGACGCCAAAAGTGGCAACTCAGGTGTAGGAGAAACAAGTGGTGAAACAACAGTGGAGGACACAGAGCCCTCATCATCAGAGTCTGATATAGTGTAAAGTATGACAGTGTTTGGATTCGAAGACATGTCTCTGTGATAATCAAGGTGAAATAAAAATAAATAACTCGTAAAATGGAATCACCTGAAATAAGTAAATATGCACTTATGATGAAATGATGATATGCTATGATGGTGTGGTTATAGTCTAGGGTCCATGATGCAACCTAGTTCGCTATAACCTTGGCTCTGGTACCAATCTGTCACACCCCCAAAATACCTGAATGGCAGCAGAATGGAATACCTGAGGGTGTAACCGATCATAGCACACAACCAGGATATATTGAACGACCTAAAGTGTCGTTTATAAAATACATCGTTTGATTCATTCAAAATATTCAGAGTTATAAAACATAGGTCCCAAAAGTTGGAAAAGGTTTAAGGAAATAATTTAGTACAATCAAACGATAGTTCAAAAGTGCATGAAATCCAAAAGAGACGCGTCATCCTTGATACACAAAGTGACTCCATGCATGCCATGAGAATATGCCTTAGATACCTGAGAAATACATTGCTAAAAACGGTCAACATAAAGTTGGTGAATAATCATAGGTTTGTAAGTAAATCGTATGTACATAAGCCACAAGTAATAAGTAAACCGACAAGAATGTCAAAAATGCTACATTGGCTCTTAAGCTCATGACCCCGAAGCTAGACTTTGTAATGGCCCCACCAGAGTGTTTACCAGACACTCAATTTGTTAAGACATGAAATGCATTCGTCCCGTTGGAGCAACCCAAACGCGAATGGAGGCGTCACCCTCGATAGATCTATCCACTCACTCTCGCTTAGCAATAAAATTAACGGTCCATGATATATAAGGGGACTTAACTTGGTAGTAAGGCAACTTAAGCAATGTATGGAATTTGTAATACTTGGGCATGTACAAAAATAATTGTGCAATGTATTCTCCCCCGTGGGATTTGAAATCAAATAAGTAATTAAAACGGGGCTATGAAAACTCACCTCGAAAGGATGGTACAACGATGGTACAATGATGTAAAAGTAGTCGGGACAATGAGGCGCGTACACTAGCCGCAACCTAAATGAATAATCGCGATCTAATTTAGATCAAGCCGTAATGTAATGAATGCACATGCACATGATACCTATACCACTCGTAATTTGGAAATACTAGTTATCGTCATAGTAAAATAGTTTCCATACTTAGGAAAAATAAGTCCATATATAGAAGTATATAACTTGTCGTATTATCTCGTATGAAAATGTTAGTGTTACATTCCTTGTATCGAAAACCTTGAAATAACGTCGTTAAGTCGTATAAGTATTCTCTTTGGTCATACGTATTCATTTGTTAAAAATATAGCCCTTAGTAACATTTCTAGAAAATATACCATTTAGTGTGTAAGTTATTATTTTTATTTGTGTCCATATATATATATATATATATATATATATATATATATATATATATATATATATATATATATATATATATATATATATATATATATATATATATATAGTTTGACAATGTTAAAACGGGTATAACTTGGTCGTTTTAAGCTCGTTTTCCTTGTTCTTTATGTCCACGGATTCGTTTTTGTATATACTAATATATTTTTGATAACTCGGCTCCTCTAGGTTACGTTTAACACCTCTTTTTATCCGTCGAATTCTGCCAAACAGCAAGCAGTTTTTATAAAAATAGTTTTCGTCGTTAAATTTGCAAAAATCATATTTCCTTCGTTATAAGCTCGTTTTAATCCATTCTTTCGCCCAAAGTTTCGTTTTTGAAAGTATTTTCTAAATCTTTGGTCAAAACTTAACCACTATCTACTGATTTTCCCACGAAATGAAAATAGGGACAGTAGGTATTTCTATTGTTTCAAAAACCATTTCTAGGGTTCTAATCTAGTTCCATCTTCAATCAAACCACTTTCAATCACCACAAAGCTAGGCTAATCCTACCATACACCTTCTTAGGGTGTCATGGGTCCTTAAACATCATCAATCCACTAGGTCTAACAAGGGTTTCTCATGTGTTCCTTTCTAGGGCTCAAAGTTAAATATATACAAAATAGAGTGGTATAAACCATTATTTGCATGAGTTCTTGTAAGAAAAATATATAAACATAGTAATAACTTGTAAAAATCATAAAAATGAGTTTGTTAACTTACTTGAAGGGTTAGGGAGTTTAAATGATGAAAAACCTACTAATCCTTGAGTTTTTATTTCAAAACTCCAACAAGGATGACTAAATGAACAAGTTTACACCTAGATCTTGTAAAATTTGTTGTTCTTGCTTCTTGGATCACCTAGGTCGATTCTACCATAAGAGAAAATGAGAGAAGAGTTTTTACTTGCACTTGTAAAAATGATTTGTGAGAAATGAATGAAAAAAAGTTTAATATATACTTAGGGGACAAAAGTTAGGTTAGCATTTAAGTGAGTTGGTGAGGTTTAGATATTTAGGACCAAGGGGGGGGGGGGGGGGGGGGGGGGGGGTTGGCCGGCCCAAAAAGGAGGGAAAGGGGGGGGGGGGGGGTTGTCTTGGGTTTAATTAAAAAAGTTAGTAGTAGTATTATGTTGTAATGATTTTTAGGTTTAATCGGGTACCGGGTTTGTTAGAAATAAATTTTATTGAAGTCATTCGGGACATAATAAAGTCGTAAAAATTGTAAAAATATGTCGGGTACAAGTACGGAGAGTTCGGGTGATTATTGTTTAACTTTTGTGAAAACCGTCGTTATTAAGTTAGACGTACGATACGTAATAAATAAATTTCCAAAATACCGGGTAAATTAATATTATAATTTTTATATTATAAAAATGAGTATAAAAATATATTGGGATAATAGTCGGGAGTGTTGGACATGTTAGTCACATTTATAGTTCGCGTATTAGTGTTTATTTAAAATAAACGTACGTAAATCGTTAATTATACCAAAAGTATTACTTTACTTATCCTACGAGTGGAATAGCATGCAAGTGCCCTAATGATGATGTGCAGACTATTTCTAGTCCGTATGAAATGTCCCTGATAATAATGCATGAATTCGCTCCTGAACCAATACGGTTACGCGAATTTGAACACTCGTAAACTAAATTTACGACGACATGAGTAATGCACGTGAATAGTGGTTTTCTCTCGGAAATGAATAGTGTCAAGTAAATAGTAAAATTTCTGAATGTGTCTCAGAATGTCAAATTGACCTCAAAAACGATGAATAGTGATCGATGAATAGTAATTTGTGAATAGTAGAATGTCGAAGTTTGGAAAAATGACCTGAAATTGTGGGTTGTGACACAATTCTACCTACAACTTTACATGTTTAATTCTTTGAAAAGCTTTACGTGTAAATAACAATTCTAACTAAAGACAAGATGTAATAAGCAAAGACAAAGAAAGAAACGATCAAACCACAACAAGATTGTTTATCGTGGTTCGGTTACAACGACTCTTTTTCCTTGCCCTACATCCACGCCCCGAGTTTCCAACTCGAGAGTTATAAGCACTAATCAACAAGCTCCTTTCCCGGTGGAGAAACCTTTACAACGTCGCTTACACTTTTACCGACACTAAGCTAGATGTCGAGTTCTTTTACAAGGGTACAACCACTCCCATCGTCGCTTATACTTTTACCGACACTAAGCTAGATGTCGAGCTCTTTACCAAGGGTACAACCACTCTCGTTAGTTCTTTTACAAGGGTACAACAACTCCCGACACACTATGTATTTTGAGGCCTAAAATACTAACCGATCACTTCTACACACATGATACAAATAAAGTATAAACTACCAAAGCTTATACATAACAAAGCTAACAAGTCTTGCAACTTTAGAGTTGAAGCTTGTAACTTCTTGAATGATCTTGTGAAGTCCCTTGCTACATAAGAGGATCACACAAGTCAAATGTTACTGAGTTAGTTGAGAGAGTATATTAAAATATATGTCCTAAAGTGATGACCAAAACAAACAAGTGGCTTGGTATTTATAGTAAAACAACCAGCAGGTCTGGCGGATACGGCGGAACCCTCAGATGGGTTCCGCCCGTGTACCCCCAGGGTTCCGCCAGGCTTGCAGTAGGTTTTACCATAAATAATTCAAACCAACCAAAGCCACATCAACAACAACTAGTCAAACACATTAAATCCAATTTGGAAAGCTTCCAAAAGTGTGTAAGATGTTATGGCAAGTCAAATACACAAGCTTGCCATAAATGAATGATGTGACAAGACACTTTCTAATTAAAGAAATAAAAACAATGTTTTGTTTAAAAGGAAATGTAAACCTTAGTTTAAACAAGACTTAAACACTAAAGTGATGATTTACTATTAGCTAAAGTTCATACTTTGTCATTAACAAAACTTAGCAAAGATCGTAAAATATAAATAACGTTTTTAGACGATATTTGTATTAACAATCTCCCCCTTTTTGTTGATGACAAAACATAAACTTTATTTATAAGTCAGCCACTAGTTTTAGTGTTAAGTCTTATAAAGTTAGATATAAAAACTTGTTTTTGCTAAGATGATGTGACATGCAAGAGTTAGGAAAAAAAATTGAGAACAAGTTTATATATAAATTCTCCCCCTTTTTGTCGAAACAAAAAGAAGAGTAGCGAAGCGGAAGTATGCACTTGCTCCCCCTTGGACGATACTCCCCCTAAATGGAGTGCCAAGAGAGGAGACATGGATTTTGAACCTACAAGAAAAAATGTTAGTTGCCGCACAAGACAAGTCATGAAAGCATTTCATGTCTAAAAACACAACTAAGAGTTGTGGAGCGGAATAATGCAATACTCATGCTCCCCCTTGAATATTACTCCCCTAAATGGAGTATCAAGGAAAGAAAACATGGATAATGATCCTACAAAAAGAAAGGTTAGTTTCTAAAACACAAGATATATGTATGCTACCATAGCGAGGTATAGTCTACTCGTTATACCTAAATGGTCAACAAACAATGCAAACCTTGTAGTAGAATGAAATTCATTTCATGTAAAATTTTGACTCTTAGAAAGTCAAAGACAAGAAATTAGGATGACATCATCCTACGTCTAAAAATAAATTAAGAGCATAAAATGCTACAAGGAAATCATCATTTTCCTTAATGAGAAACATTTTCCAAAAATAAGGCTAAGGTTGTTTAAGGATGAAAATGTGTGTTGGAGGTTGTAGCGGGCTTTATTTTGAAGGTTGAGAAGGTGACACGGTTTTGGTTTGTTGGTTTAAATGGTGAAACATTTTCCAAAAGAAACGGTTTTGTTTCATTTTGGAGACTCTATATTTGAGGTGGGTGAGACAAGGATTGTAGATGGTCCAAAATGTGGTTTAGGATAAACCTCATTTCTTCGGATAGCTCGCGAATTTCCGTTCGACACCCTTCACTAATGTGAGTGGTTCTTTCGCAATGTCTGCAACCATGGCGGGAAAAGTTTGGTGGAAGAGAGGTTTGATTTGTTGGTGGTGGATGGTTTGAACTTGAAGGAGCAAATGTGGATGGTTGAGAGGTGTTTTTGCTTCCTTCATTAGTTGAGTGTAGTGTTGTTTGTAAAACCATAATATGTTTGATTTGAGAGTCAACCATACGCTTGAAGGCATGAAGGTGGTTTAAATGAGTGTCAATCTCATCATTAAGGTTTGGAGGTTTTTCCCATATGGATGCTTCTATTTTCTTATAAGAAGAAAGTAGAGATTCAAATTGTTGGGAATGTTCTTGTGGTGATGGTTGTTGTTGTTGTGGTTTTTGGTTTTGAACAAAATGGCGGAAGCTTGGTTCTCCGGAAGGATTACCATGAAGGTCTTTGTAAATTGGGTGAAACACAAATGATTGTGAGTGTGTATGACCTTGATCATTTGGAAAAATTGATGGTCTAGCATAACGGTAAGCCAACCGTTCTACTAATGATGGTTGATGAGGTTCATCATCTAATTCCTCACTAGGTTGTTGTTGGGTTTCCATTTGAGCAATGGTGTCAAAGAATGACAAGGATGGTGGGTTTGATGATTTAGGTGATAGGTCTTCTAATGTTTCCAAATAGGGTAGTGGTGATGTTGGTGGTGTATGGAAAAGTTCCATTGGTGTAAGTGGTGGGGATTGGGGTGATGGAGTTTTTGATGGTTGAGCTTGTTGAGATGGTGATGTTGAATTGCTTGAAGGTCTAGTTGGTGGTGGAGAGGGTGTTGGAGTAGCAAGATTAAGCAAATCTTGAATAGTGATCACATTGGTATTGCAAGGTGTTGAGGATTGTGTTGAGGTAGTAAGGTTAAGGAAATCTTGGATAGGTGAAGAAATGTTAAGTGAAGCATCACTTGAAGATGATGAGCTTGACTTGACGGTTTTGTTGAAGCAACAAGGTTTAACACTAATCTTAGTGGTTTTTGCCAAAGATTTTGATGACTCGGATGAGGTGTTGGATTTAGTCATTTCAAATGAGTGGTTTTGAGGTTTTGAGAGAGGAAATTTTGATGGTGATGATGTGATTTGAATTGTTGCAAAACTTTCAAATTTATAGGGTGGAAGAGATGTTGAAATGGGTGTTTGGATTTGATGTTTTACCATTCAAAGATTGAGGTTTCAAATGATTTAGAAAATTTTCATAAACATGTCAAATCATTGGATTTCAATCCAATGGAATTGGGTGGAGTGAAAGACCAACATATGCACTCAATGCTTTGTGATTATGGGAAGTGATTAGGTTGAAAATGTTCCAATGGTTTGAAGGATCCATTAAAAGGGTTCCTTGGGTTAGTTATGTTTGAATTTGATTTTTTTGCCGGAAGTGACATTCTAATTGTTTTAGTGAGTGAGAGTTGTCCTAATATGGTTATTGCAGGTAATGGAATATGTTTCTCACTGAAGATAATGGTTTGACACTTTACAAGTTTTGAACTTAAGAAAAATGACAAAAATTTTCTGCAGGTGACTGGCGGAACCCTCGCGAAACACAGGCGGAACCCTGTTTTGGGTTCCGTCTGGTCCGTTGGGCCATTTCTGGGTTGCCCAGAAATTACACTGGCTGAACCCATTTGAGGGTGCCGCCAGATCCGCCAGGTCTGAAAAATCAGACAGTCCACTAATTTGATCCGCGAGACGATTTTCAAATTTTTCGAAAACTCTTTAAAATGAAAATTTATTATATGTCTGATTAGGAAATGCAAAAATTTGGCATGTAGACATTCATATCATAGGACTTTGACCGGGGGCTAGCGATTTTCACTAAACTTAGTGAAATTTATTATAAACATAAAAATTGACAAACACCTCAAATATTGTCATTATGCATAAAAGCTCATACAAAACATAATCCGATAAACATAATAAAGAATGAACGTGAAAAACAATACAAATCACATAGTTTAACACATACAAGGTTCTAAAACCTTCATAAGCCAAACACTCCTTAATCACGCTTCTCACAACCGGTCTATCTTCTTATTGAGCTTGCTTAGGTACCTTCCAAAGCACTTGAAAATTCCTTTGGTTTGCTTGAACTCTTCGGATGCATTGTCAATGACGGGGAGTTCTTGAAGGTAGTCTAAAGGAGGTAACTTAGAGTTAGGAAGTTTATCGTCCTCGCTCATGTCGGATGACGATGATGATGGTGAAGGTGAGCGAGTACATTTGCCCTTAGCTTTGAAGACTCGTTTATCACTTAGAGGGACGAAGATGTGAGGAAAGAGAGAGTAGTCAAGGCACATTCCCTTATCGTTACGAGGAATGGGTGAGATTGTTCTAAAGAGGCGGGTGAGAAGCATTCTAGAAGGAAGAGCGGTTGTTCCTACCAAGGGTATGTCGGCCATTCTTTTGGCGAGGTAATAGGCTAAGTTAAAAGGTTGACCGGTGGAAATGCTATAGAGCATGTAGCTAAGACATGTGTTGACATGATCTCTATTTCCTATGGAACTTATAACGTTGGCTCTAAGAATTTCTTCCCATTTCTTAAATTGTGGTTTGAGCTCATTGATTTCCATACCAAAAGGGTCCTTATCTACCTCGTTACCCGAACGATTCTTCCTAGTTGTTGAGGTTCTAACAAATAGGTGCTCACGAATTGCTTCCTTATTCGCAAGAGGAGTGTTGTATTGATGAAAACGCTCAATAAAATCAAGACTAGAAAGGGGCCACTTATCCGTGTAGAGACATGTACCAACATTAGGAACACCAAGAATTGTTGCAAAATCTTTCAAGGGTATGATGTTTGATATTTGATTGGTTGTAAAGGTTAGTGAGAACTCACCATCGTCATCGAAGAAAAGGCTTAAGGTTGCATAGAATTCTAAGATGAACCTAGGGCAAATTTGCTCATCGATGTCTAGAAGACAATCAAAGTTGATTGCGGCAAAGTTTTGGCGAATGGATGTTCCCTCTAGGAAGGATGGATCAATGGTTCTTCCTTCATGAACATAGCGTTTTTCTAGACTCTTAAAGGTTTCAACTTGATCTTTAGTAAGACCTTTGGTCCTATGGTGTTTGGGTAAGTACTTAAGGGTTTCCTTGTGATCGGAGAAATTTGCGGGAGGCATGTTGATTCCTAGAAAACATAAAATTTTATGTTAATGACTTTTAACAATGTGGGTGTTCTAATGTGTTCCTATATGCAAACAATGTGGAGACTTGGTTATCTTGACTCATTTTGATGCCTAAATCGTTTTGTTATGCAAATTTTGTTATAAAAACAAAAGATAACCAAAACTCTCCTAATTGAATGTGTCTTCGATTGAATGTACCCGAAAATACATATTAGTTATGTATCCCCTTTAGCATTCAAGAGACAATATGCAAGTGATGTTTCAATGACGTTTTTTCATTTGTTTTAACAATGTGGTGAAGAGTTATGTTCTAGTTGTGGATTGCAATTTTTGAAAGACAATGCACTTGGTGTGTTTGGCACATCAAAATAACAACAAAAAGGATACAATTCTTAGATAATGGAAGACATGATTGGTTAGCAACCAAGTTTTTCATGAATCAAAAAAATTTCTATGCATAAACCCTAAGATTCTAGTTAATGAATGTAAATGAGAATGTTATACTTGAATCAAAAATGCAATTATGATTAGAACACTTACAAAGTTGATTAGATTTGAAGAGGTTAGATTGAAAGCCCTAAATTTCGTATGGTTATGTGTTTTTGAGAGGGTGATGGTTGTTTGAAAAGTGAATGATTAAGTTAAGAGGGTGTTTGGTTTTGAAATTAAAAATAAAACATGCTGTAGATTTGGCGGACCAGGCGGAACCAAAGGGAGGGTTTCGCCAGTATGGTCTGAGGGTTCCGTGGGTACTGCAGGAAAAATTCAAAAGGGATTGTCTTGATTTTTGTGGTATTATCCTAATGTTTAAAACTAAGGTTTTAGGTCTTATGAGTCTTTGACTAAGCCTAGGGATGATGAATGCTTCTCATTCAAGAGGTTTTGTGAAAACGTTGACAGAATGGTTAATGTATAAGACTTTCTTAGTTAAGATGTTCCTCAATAAACATTTTTACCAAGACGATGATGACGGATCACAATATGTCAATTAAGAACATAATGGATTGGATTGTCGTTGAAGTCGATGCTTCCTTTGTTGAAGGGATAACAATGTTGATGAGATGAATTCCGTTGTCGACGCGAGTTAGCTTGTTCAAGTGGAGCTTGTTGACGTGCTTCTCCATCCGATACTAATATGAGAACCATAAGCGTTTTTGAAGAATCAATGGGTAAGTAAGTATAAAAGTGCAAGTACCACTTGTGCTTTTCTTATCAACTTATTACCTACATAATTCCATTTGGCATACACTATGGTTTCTATTCTCGTTCTTTTGGGATACCATAATCCTAGTTGTGTAGTACCTTTTGATGTATCCAAACAAGCTCAACTAAAGAGTTGTTTTAGGATCTTCTCTAAAACGAGCACATAGACAAACACTAAACATAATGTTGGATCTAATTGTTATGAGAACAAGTAGTCTTCCGAACATTTCTCTACGTTTAGTTTTACCTACGGATTTACTAATCTCATTCTTGATAAGTCATCAATAACTTAACCATTGAGAACAAGAGAGTAACTAGGAATGTCTTTAAAAATCCCTTGCTTTTGGGGCTTGCTTTTATTATCAAAAAGTCTTTCAAATATTGACACTATAATCACTTGATTACTTTGAAAAATCTATTTTGTTTCACTAGTTGTTTTACTCTAAATTCCAAAAACTGTTTTTGTTGAATTTGTTTAGACACAACTCTGACCTATAAATCAAGTTTTATAACTTATGTCAAGTTTACTTGATTCAATGTTTGACTCAAGGTGAGAAGATGTTATTTTGTACCTTTATCCTTAATGTTTTACACAACGTATTTGTCTTGCCATCATTGGACTTTCGACTAAGTCATCATCTACCAAAGATGATATCTTAGAAGGAGGTGATCTCTCGTTAAATGTTATATTCAACAACTCCTCGACTCTTTGGGTTTCCTTACTTAAGACACTATGAACTTTATTCATTTTGAAAAAGTCCATGAGGTACAACATCATAAGACTAAGTGTCACATTTGATGTGTAAATCCTAGATGTTGAAAACTCATTTTCTTCCACACATCCTAATGTATGCTAATGTGATTTATTTCACCTTGTGTGTTTTATGTGAAATTATCATAAAGGAGTGGTTGAAGTAAAACATAATTTAAGACCCAAAGTATGGTGTTTAAGAATGTTGTTTTACAAAGGTTTGTTTTGCAAGCATCACAAAAGTGTTAGACATTTTATCACTTAGGAAATTCTTAGTTAGCTCACTTGTAAGCAAGAGTAGAGTGAGACTCACTCAAGAGTTTCTCGTGTTTATCTCTTGACGGTTAAAGAACCGAAACACCTTATATCTCCTACTAGTACTAATGACGAAATTCCTTGTCGCAGAGAATCTAATCTTTGTTATTACTAATAGCAGGTAAACACTTTAGAATACTACTAATAGCACATACTACAACACATAATGCAAGAAACAAGAGACAGTCAAAGTCAAGTTGAAGTAATGCGTACCTTTTATATTGCATAGAGATGCTATCAAGAGAATAAACACAAAGCGTAAAATATTGGTTTGATGACACGCTTGGAAACTCAATTACTCATGTATCCAAGAAGGTTAGATAATGATATAAAAGCATAGAACATGATAATCTTAATCCTTTTATCATGAGTTTCTATTAGAGATTGAATTATCTCTAAATCTCTCTTCGAGGTTTAACAAATTTTACTTGCTTTGTTTTACTAGTTGATGGTGCTTTTGATTTAAATCCTAATCCGGTTTTATCTTCAAACAACCTTTGACTCCTCAACAATCTTTCAAGAGATTTTGAGCTTTCATCAAATTTAGCTAACATTTTTCCTTTCTCATTTTGCTTTTTAATCTCATGTTTGTAATCTAGACATAATTTACATTCTAGATCAATTTCAACATTACTCTCAAGTCTAGACATTTTATCTTCTAACAAGATTTCCTTTTCAAAGTTATTCGCAAAAGATTTTGAAGACTCATTGTTAAAGATAGTTTTTAGGTTCATGTTACCTAAAAGTTTAGACTCATTTTCTAATTTAGAAAATTCTAAGATAAATGTGTCAAAGCAAAAATGTTTGGTTTCAACATGTACCTTGCTTGTTGTTTCAATAAATTGACAATCACCCACCGGATCATTGTCTTCGTCTACATCCGTTTCATTCCATGATTCACAAGCAAGTTCATCAAGACACACGTACTCATCTTCACTTGTACATTCATTTAAAACATTTAAACTAGTAGCACATGTATTAACTTCTACTAAGTGTCTATCTATTAGTTTTTCTAAAACTTCTAATTCATATGTAATATCCAATTGATCATCTTTGACTTGACATATTTCTTGATGAAAGTTGATTATATTTTTCCAAATATCATTAGCCATTTGAAAAAAATACATTCTTTCATATTCGGTACTTGATAAAGCTTTATAAATCATTATCTTAGCTTTAGTATTTTTATCAAGTTTAGAATAGTCATCTTGGTTTTCAAAACTTGTTTTCGTTGGTTTGAAATCACCAATAGAAATAATATGCCAAAGATCTTGATCAATTGATTTTACATAGTTTTCAAATATACTTTTCCATTCAAGGAAGTTTTCTTTTTCAAATAGCGGTGGGTTTTGAATAGGTTGCCCTTCTTTGAGATTTTCAAAATCCATGGATCGATCCAAGTTTTAAAATACACTATATTTTAAAGATCTTAAGTAACGTAGCTCCTGATGCCAATTGTGGAAAACTAAAAGGGGGGTTGAATAGTTTACCGCTTTTTAACTTGATTATCCTTTAAAAACATTACGTTTGTTTAAAGTTATAAACACAACTTTACTTGTTTAATTCTTTGAAAAGCTTTACGAGTGAATAACAATTCTACCTACAACTTTACATGTTTAATTCTTTGAAAAGCTTTACGTGTGAATAACAATTCTAACTAAAGACAATATGTAATAAGCAAAGACAAAGAAAGAAACGATCAAACCACAACACGATTGTTTATCGTGGTTCGGCTACAAGGACTCTTTTTGCTTGTCCTACATCCACGCCCCGAGTTTCCAACTCGAGAGTTATAAGCACTAATCAACAAGCTCCTTTCCCGGTGGAGAAACCTTTACAACGTCGCTTACACTTTTACCGACACTAAGCTAGATGTCGAGTTCTTTTACAAGGGTACAACCACTCCCATCGTCGCTTATAATTTTACCGACACTAAGCTAGATGTCGAGTTCTTTACCAAGGGTACAACCACTCCCGTTAGTTCTTTTACAAGGGTACAACAACTCCCGACACACTATGTATTTTGAGGCCTAAAATACTAACCGATCACATCTACACACATGATACAAATAAAGTATGAACTACCAAAGCTTATACATAACAAAGCTAACAAGTCTTGCAACTTTAGAGTTGAAGCTTGTAACTTCTTGAATGATCTTGTGAAGTCCCTTGCTACATAAGAGGATCACACAAGTCAAATGTTACTGTTGGTCCCTTTTACTTGGTTATCAGTAACTAAGAAGCTAAAGTAACCAAGTTATATGACTTTAAACACAGATGTATAAAATGATTAACAATAAAGTAGCGTAAAGATAAGAGACAATATTTTCCAACGTTTAATTCTTTATTAGAAGTTAATCACAAAGAATCGTACCCAAGTGTTTACGGAATAACACTTGGGATTGAAAACGACAAGTATTGTATGGACTCCTCACTAAACTCAATCTATGTTGAGTGACAACTTAAATTACCCACTGAGCTA
Source organism: Artemisia argyi (assembly GCA_030686995.1). NCBI lineage: Eukaryota > Viridiplantae > Streptophyta > Magnoliopsida > Asterales > Asteraceae > Artemisia > Artemisia argyi. The sequence goes on along the minus strand of CM060694.1, from coordinate 70,602,527 downwards.
TCTCAGGGGCTTGCGTTGTTCTTTGGAGGAGTAAAGTGGTTTGTGAATGCTTTGCATTAATTGCACAAACTTGTCAACTATTACTCCTCACATATGCTTCCTATTTATACACAAGTATAGAACAACAAATTATACATTGGACATAAAGCTTCCTTAACAATATCTTGAAAGATATTATTCTTATGGCAAGGAACCTTCATTGAGTTAAGTCCAAAAGGCAATTTCTGATGACAGACTGGTTTTAACCATTTTGGGAAAGTTTGACATTAAAGTGATAAAGCACTTTAATAAAGCAGCTCAGACTTTCCCGCCCAGTCCCGCCCAAACTTCAGTCTTCTTGTCATCAGTCTTCAGTACTATGAAGTTTTTGAGGAGTCATGGGGTTCAGTGAGTTATTGTCATCCTCACTGAACCCATCACCTTCTTCTTGGCTTAGATCACACTTCACTGAGTTCCGCCTCACTGAATGGAGAACCTTTCTTCTTAGGCTCGGTCTTAGCATCCTGAAGGTGACTCACTGAGTTACTGTTCACTCAGTGACTTGTTTACACTTAGGGGATTTTACGTTCAAATCCTTGTTAGAGAAAGATTGGGAATTCAGTGACCCAACAATCTCCCCCTATTTGAACATACAAATAGCCTAAGTGTTACTTGATTCAGCATGAGTTGTCAGGGTACTTCTACTCTTGCTGAATGTTTGTTGTAATTGTAAGTAGGACATAACTTTTTAAACAAAACATCAGTTTATTCATAGCTATTACATTTTCCTACAAATTACAAACAAATAAAGATAGTTGTTGCAGATTAGATGTTCAGATGATAGCCAAGTCCCTCAATCTTAGCTTTCTTTGATCTCAGCAGGTGTTTCTCAGGATGCTTCTCAATCATAGCCCTAAGGTCCTGACAGAACCTTTGGTTTTTACCACTTTGTATAGGAGAAGCCAACATCAGGTATATTAACATTGCCTTGACCCCTGCCCTGTCCATATCGGACCATCTTTGGAAAGCAGGGTTTCCATATTCATCCATGAAGCATAGACCTCTTTCAGGGGTTTCAAGTACAACGTTTTTCACGAAGGTGATTCCTTCAGGAACGGACCTATCACAATCCAATCCTGGGACCTTGATCTCAGGCTCGGATTCAATGTGCTTCCTTTTTCTCTTGGTGGCTTTTGATGAAGCAGTTCCTGTTGTTGGAGCAGGAAGAAGGGAGGGAATATTGAGGACTTCAGGCATTGCGCTCAGTCTGTCATACCTTTCCTTCAGTGACTTGAGAAGGTCGTGTATGAAAACATTGTTTTTCCTGGCAATGATGGGACGGAGTTCATCAAGTTCAGTAATCCCAAAGTCAGCAAATTTGAAAGGGTTATGGATGTCAATAACTCTTTTATCAGCCCCCCTGAAGACCGTGACCATTACGGGTTTGGTGTTCCTGTGAATTTTAATGTCAGTGATGGTTTCAGGCTTCAACCTTTCCTTCATCACCCAATGATATCTTTCAACCCTGGTCTTTCTGATTTGAGCATCCCTTTTCAGCTTTGCTTCCCTTTCCCTTTTAAGAGCATTCATCTCTTCTTCCTGAGCCTTTTTAAAGGCTGCACCAGTTTGCTCTGTTGCTAGTACCTCAGTATCCAGACCAATCTTTTTAGCCTCCTCATGAACAACCTGTATCAGTTCAGGCTTGCTCAATCTCTCTTCTTCAGCTGCCTTTACCACTTTCTCAACTCTTTCCATATAGTCTTGTATTTGGTTATGGGTGAGTTGATAGACTTTTCCATTGATTTCATATGGGACCCTGATTGGTTCATCAGGATTAACTCTGATCATTGTGGAGGCAGGCTGGAGCACAGTTGTAGGTTCAGAGGTGGTGGCAATACTTTTTCCTCTGTCCTGAATGAGAGTGGAGGAGACTGGTTCCTCTTGAGGTGGAACTTCGGTGATTGGTGTGGCTTCAGTGACATACTCCCCCTCAGTGTGAGAGGGTTGTCCAGCATCTTCTTGTTCATCAGTGATAGGGGTTTCAGGAACATTCTCCCCCTCAACAATTGCCGGAGCTGCAGTGATAGCAAGTGTTGGAGTTACTGAAGATGAAGTAGAGGTGCCCTTAAAGACTTGAAACATTTCCGTCATCGTTGACATGATCTCCGCAGTATCCTGATGGATGAGGGATACCTTGGAGTCAAGTGTAGCCTGAGAACTTTCAAGGGCAGTCATCCTGGATCCCATTGTCCATGCCAGAGATGTGGACTTCAGGGATTGAGCTGTCACTGATGCTTCCAACTGAGTGAAGGAAGACTTGAGAGATTCCACCGTGGAGCTGAGATTCTGAACATTGGAACCCTTTATTAAACCAAGTAACTCAGTAAGAGCTGCCGTGTTGACTTGGTATGTCTCAGATGTCTGAAGAATTTTCTTGGTGAGCTCAGGATCATCTTTGACTGATTCTTGAACTGACTTAACCCCTGTAGCCAGCTCTTTTAGGGATTCCAAAAATTGATTGATGTGAGAAGCCATTTGTGTCAGGGAGTGAGAGACAGTGGAATTTTGCTCCCTGACATCATCATTGTAGTCTTCAACAACATCTTTAAGGAGGTGATAGTGGACTGCTTGCTCAGTATGCATGTCAAACACCTCTTCAGTGACCCCCCTGTACAAAACATTTGTCATTTTCTTGATGAATCTTTTGAAGGCTTTTTCAGTGAGAGGAGTTTGAGCGTCTTCAGAGGTTTCCGGCTCGGAATGCATTTCATCTTCATCATGGTTAGAGGTTTGAGGAGACTGAGTAACAGGTTCAGGGACTGTCTCCTCAACCTCCATATCATCTCCGGCCGTGAAGACTTCCTCGTCACTGTTAAATTCATCATCAGAAAATAGGACAGCCTGAGCATCTGCCAGGGAGGTAATCTGCAACAAGTGGAGGTTATCCGGCTCCTCTTCATAAGAAGATTTGCCTTCGTTTTGGCCAGGTCCTGACCCCTCAAATCCGGTAGGTTGGGTTTTACCTACCTGGTCTTTAAGGCCATTTCCCAAGTAATGTGCACCTCCGGGAATGGTTATGGGTTCCATATCAGCGGGTGGTTTGTATCCCTCTGAATCTTTGTCCCCCGTGACCCCTTCAGACACTGATGGGTATTTCTCAATGTCATCCTGAGGAGTTGTGAATGTTGTGTCCCTATCAGCGGGTTTTTTGTTTCCCTCTGAGTCTTTGGGATGAGTTTTTGTGCCCTCAGACAAAAGCGTTGTTTTGCGAATGTCCTCATCAGGCACCTGAGTGGTTATGCCCCCTTTCCAATAGGCTTGTTCTGGCCTGTCGAAGGTTTAGGGACGTGAACTCCCTGATGCTTGGGTTGTGATTTACTCGAGCCTTTAGCAGGATGTGATTGTTTGTGGACCCCCTTCTCAGTGGAGTAGTGCTGCCCCACCGAGGATTTAGGATCCCTTACTCCCTGAGACTCTGGTTGTGATTTGCCAGAGCCTTTAGCAGGATGTGAAGGTTTGGTTTGTTTCGGCTCAACTGTCTTGTTTATGACAGTAGAGTCTTTGGAAACGGGTATGCCCGAGGACACTGAGTGTGATGTCTCAGTGCCCTCCGATGGCTTATGTTGCAGGCCTAGTGACTGGGTAATAATTCTCATGGTGTCAACAGTCAAGGTCTGTTGTGGTTGCCTCATGGTAGGCTTGGGATCAGAGATCTCAGTGTCGAGTGGCTTGGATTGAGCCACCTTCCTGGACCCCTGTCCCTTCTTCCTCTTTACCTTCTTGGTGGGAGAGGGGACTGGTGAAACTTTATTGTCACCCTGGATAGCAGAACGCATATACATAGTCAGGGTGACAGGTGTAACCTCAAGAGGGTCACGAGAGTAATTTGCCTTGTGTAGGACATCAGGCTCAAAACCTGTTATGTCAGGCTTATCATACTCAGACCCAAGCAAGTCTTGTAGGGCACAGGAAACAAATCTAGGATATGACATGTGTTTTTGCCTAGACTTCCCCCCTAACTTTGATATGAGGTCCCTGAAGATGATTTCTCCAAGGTCAATCATTTTACCCTCAATGAGACAGAACACTATCATTTCCTGAGTAGTGTTCAATTGCTCGGTAGAGGATTTATTTCCCCAGAGAACCTGAATGACAAAAGTCATTAGAATCCTTCAGGGAGCTGGGAACCAGGTCTTAATTATTGGGGCTTTGGATAATAGGGACCCTGGTGTCACCTCAGGGTGATTTTTGTCATAGGGTCCCAATTCCAGTAAGACCTCCTTTACCTCTTTCTCAGAGGGTTGGGCAGTGAAGGTCGTGGTGTAGTCAAGGCCAGTGGCTTTGACAAAAGTTTTATAGTCAAGAGTTAGGGACTTGGTTCCATTCTTGACTGTAAACTTTATTTTGGCCTCTTTTGGCGCATCAGGGTTTTCAACCACCGCTGTGCACCAAAATTCCCTCAAATAGTCATGATACATGACTGAGGGGGTTTTTGTGAATGAGGTGGTTAGGAAGCAGTTCTGAAGGAACTTCACCACATCCCTGTATTCAGGGTACCCAGCAGGGTAGGCAAAGTTCCCCACCACATTGTTCTTGGTAAGGTCTACGCTTTCCATTTGGAAATCCACATTGGGTGCGTATTTTACGACCTTATAAGAAGCCATTTGATTTAGATAAAAGCCTGGTTTTTGAAAAATGGGTATCAGTGAGGAAACACACGCTGTTTTGAAAAAGATTTGCAAGAGTTTTGTTATGATTTTAAAAACGTGTGTGTGTGTTCCCTTTTTTTGTGGGGGTATTTATAGGGGAGATTTAGGGAAGTGATGTTGCGGATACCAAAGGTTTAATTTATTTAACTGAAACGGCATAATAAAGTTGGTTTGATATCCGCATTAAATATCACGATTCCCATTACCCTATTTTCTCTCACATCATGGATGAACAGTTGTGCGGCTCTGCAAATAATGCACTTTTGCAGAGTGGAAATCATCACAACTTTTGTGTGTGAGGGAGCATTTAATGCTCAGTGGTGTTTGGTGAGAGAGATGTGGGGGCCCAAGGAGTGGATGCCAGTTGTGTAAGTGACATATATTCCTATATTTAATAGGGTTCAGTTACCTACCTGGGACATTAACTAACTAAATACTTGGAGCATTTAGTTAGGGTATTCAATGCCATTTTTCATCCTGAGCCCCCTGAATGAATTATCGTTCCAAAAAATTTCTGGAAGGGGTGTGATCAGGGACCTAGAGAATTTACATCATGTTGGAACACTTTTGATCAGTTCCCTGATTCTATGTCCAACATGCACAGTTCAGCTTTCAATCTTGTGAAAGTGGGTTCATCCAAAGGTTTAGTGAAGATATCAGCTAGCTGATACTCAGTGGGGATGAAATGTAGTTCAATTTCTCCATTAGAGATATGGTCCCTGATGAAATGGTATCTGATGTCAATGTGCTTGGTTCTTTGATGAAGTACTGGATTGTTTGAGATGGCTATGGCACTTGTATTATCACAAAAGATAGGTACCATCTTATACTGAATGCCATAGTCACTCAGTTGGCTCTTCATCCATAGTACATTTGCACAACATCCTGCAGCAGCCATATATTCAGCTTCAGCTGAGGACATGGCCACTAACTGTTGTTTCTTTGTACTCCAACACACAAGTTTACCACCAAGAAATTGGCAGGATCCTGAAGTACTTTTCCTATCCATGTTACATCCTGCATAGTCAGAGTCAGTGTACCCTTTGAGATCAAATCCTGAACATTTTGGGTAATACAAACCAAGGTTCGGAGTACCCTTCAGGTACTTGATGATTCTCTTGACAGCAGTGAGATGTGATTCTTTAGGGTCAGCCTGGTATCTGGCACACAGACAGACTGAGAATTGGATATCAGGTCTTGAGGCAAGTAAGTACATCAGGGAGCCAATCATTCCTCTATATTGGGTTTGATTCACTGATTTTCCAGTGAGATCAGGGCCAAGGTTGTTAGGAGGAACCATAGGAGTCTTTACTGAAGAGCAGTCTGTGAGCTCATACTTCTTCAGTAGGTTCCTGAGGTATTTTTCTTGACAAATGGATATTCCTTTTTTAGTTTGTTTAATTTGGAGTCCAAGGAAGTACGTGAGTTCACCCATCATGCTCATTTCAAACTTTGTGGTCATCAATTTTTCAAACTGTTTGCAAAGTTTGTAACTTGTTGAGCCAAAGATGATGTCATCAACATATACTTGGACAAGAATGACATCATCTTTTATTCTGTAGATGAACAATGTGTTGTCAATTCTTCCTCTGACAAACTTGTTTTGGATCAGGAAGGCTGAAAGAGTTTCATACCATGCCCTGGGTGCTTGTTTCAGTCCATAAAGGGCTTTGTTAAGCTTGTAGACATGGTTAGGGTATTCACTACTTTCAAAACCAGGAAGCTGTTGCACATAAACATCTTCTTTGATGTTACCTTTCAGGAATGCACTTTTAACATCCATTTGGTAAACTTTAAAGTTCATGTAAGTTGCATAAGCAAGGAAGATCCTGATGGCTTCCATTCTTGCAACAGGTGCAAAGGTTTCCTCATAGTCTATACCTTCCTGTTGATTATACCCTTTGGCAACCAGTCTTGCTTTGTTTTTGATGATTGTGCCATTCTCATCGGTCTTGTTTTTAAAGACCCACTTCATACCAATGATTAAAACACCCTGGGGGCATTCAACAAGGGCCATCACATCATTTCTGTCAAATTGTTCCAATTCATCTCTCATGGCCTGAACCCAACTTTCATAAGTCAGGGCTTCTTTAACATTTTTAGGCTCAATCTCTGAGAGATAGTCAGCATAAAGACATATATTGGCAGTGGCAGCCTTAAGTTTAGCAGCCTTGCTTCTTGTGAGCATGCCTTCAGTGGGTTCACCAATGATGTTCACAAGCTCAATGATTTTGGATCTAGTCCAGCTATCCTGAGGTTTGGGATAGGAATTTGAGCTTGAGGGAGCCTGATTAGGTTCAGACTCAGGAACATGAGGTAACTCATCAATATGTGCTTCAGTGACAATTGTAGGAACAATTTGTTCAGAGGGTACCTGAACAATTTGTTCAGTTGTGTCAGTCTCATTTGAGACAGGCTGAGTTTCTATGAACTCACTGATAGGTGGTTGGGGTAGGTTGTGAGGGATGATGTAATAGGAGACATCAGCATTAGCTTGGTATTGGGTTGAGGGATTGTTCTCAGGATGATACTTATCAGGAGGATATCTTGATGAGTCATCAATACCAATTTCTTCTACTGAGGAATTTGAGAACCTGATGGATTCAGTGCTCTCATCAACAGTAATGTGATAAGTTTCCTCAGTTTGTTGTCTCCTTGTGTTGAACACCCTGAAGGCTTTAGAAACCAGGGAATATCTCAGGAAGTATCCATCATCAGCTTTGGCATCAAATTTACCTAAGTGATCCTTGTGATTGTGTATAAACACAGGACACCCAAATACATGAAAATAGCTGATGTCAGGAATCCTTCCTTTGAATATCTCATAAGGAGTCTTATTATGCCTTTTCACAATGATTGACCTGTTTTGAGTGTAGCAGGCTGTTTTAACTGCCTTAGTCCAGAAATGTTTTGAGAGGACTGAGCCATTCAACATTGTTCTTGCTGCCTCAATGAGTGTTCTATTTCTCCTTTCAGCTACTCCATTTTGTTTAGGAGTATAGGGAGAAGTGAAATTTTGAGAAATTCCTTTCTCATCACAAAAACACTCAAGGTCTTGGTTTTTGAATTCAGTGCCATTGTCAGTCTTGATCTGTTTAACTTTGACATCATTTTGATTTTCAATGTTTCTGACAAATGACATGATTGTTTCAGCTGCCTGACTCTTTTTGGTCAGGAAGTAAACCCAAGTATATCTTGAGTATTCATCCACTATGACCAGAGTATACTTCTCATGGTGAATGGACATTGGACTGACAGGTCCAAAAAGGTCTATATGAAGAAGATGTAGGCAGCTTTTGATGGGAAAGGTTTGTTTGGTTTTGAATGATGCTCTGTGGTGTTTTCCTTTTTCACAAGCAGAACAAGGCTTGTCTTTGTTTTACACCAGGGATGGGAGGCCCAGAACTTTGTTTTGTTTGGCCAGGTTGTTGATGCTCTTGAAGTTGAGATGAGAGAGTCTCCTATGCCATAGCCAGTTGATTGTCTCACTGGCCTTTGAGAATAGGCAAGTCCCATTCTGAGTCAGGGATGACATGTCAAGGACATATACATCATCCCTCCTTGGGGCAATCAACACAACTTCCTTATTGGCATTAAAGATGGTCCCTCTCTTGTCATCAAACTGAACTATGTATTTGGCATCACATAGTTGGGAAACACTTATCAAGTTGTACTTTAGACCATTAACATAAGCTATTCTTGTAAAAACTATACCATTGCAGTTTACTGAACCATAACCTTCAGTGGGAGCTGATGAGTTATCACCAAATACAACTTTGGGTTCTGGTTCTTCCACATATTTGTGCAGAAAACTTTTCACACCAGTCATACTTCTGGAGCATCCACTGTCTAGATGCCAAGTAGGAGCCTTGATGTGTTTCTACACAAACAGTAAACTGGGTTAGTTTTTCTTGTTGACCCACTTTCTAGTGGGCTTAGTCCTCAGGGACTTTTTGAACTCAGTTAATGAATCATGGTCTGAAGTTGTGTGACCTGAGCTTCCACATGTTTTACATTTTGTGGAGGTTGATACCTCAGGTGACTGAGAAGTGTTGGTTTGGTTTTTCCTTCTGGACTGAATCACTTTGTCATGTCCCCTGGTTTCATGGGAGGGATCTCCACAGATGTCACAGCATTCTTTCATCATACAATCATCAGGAAGATGATCATTGAAACCACAGTGAGGACATGGTGAGTAAGGCTTAGCCTTCAGTCTTTATTTGGAAGGTGTGGCATACTGATAGCCTTGGGTTTTGTATAGACCCCTTGCTTTTAAAGAAGCAGTGTGGGGGATGTGATCACAAGTTCTGTGGTCTTCTTGTTTGCATATCATACAAAACAGGACTCTGTAGCATTTATCAGTGCTGTGATTTGGATAATTGCACAGTTCACATCTCCCTGAGGGTCTGGGTGTGGTTTTTGGTTTGGAGGAACCAGAGGATACTGAGGGCTTTGTTGATTTTGAGTCAGAGTTTTTCTCAGTAGACTCAATTTTCTCACTCAGCATCCTGACAAGTTCAGCAAGCTGATCAACCTTTGAATCAGTGCTTTCACGCTTCACTTCAGTTTTTACTGAAGGTTTTTGGTGTTCAGTGGGTGCAGAAGTAGGTCTTTTCAGAATAGTCCTTCCTAATCCTGATTTCTCTTTAGGAGAATGTGGTTGAAAGACTAATGGTGCAAGGTCAGAATTGGGTTCTACTCCCTGAAGTTGTTTCAGTGGAAGGAGTGGTGAATCAGACTTAGACTCAGTGATGGACTCAGTTGTAACAATTCGCATTTTCAGATTAATTACTATTCCCGGAAAATTTCACTATTCACTTTCACTATTCACTCCCAAAATTTTTATTTCATATTCTCGTAAGTTAAACTATTTTAATGATAATCCGAGAATTTGACACTCGTCGGATCATTTCTGCAAAAATCACGAAACCGTGTCCGAGATTTACTTTTAGGTTTAAACGTCATTCCAGCATCCCGATATGTCCATAAAACATTATAAACAATAGAAATATGATTTTCTCTCATTTTAGGACAATTCCAAAACTTTTGGAATTTTACGTTTTCCAGTTCAGCGTTTTACGCGAATTACGCGTTTTAGACCCGTGTTTCCAGTTTTTAGCAGGGTTTTAGCACCCAATAGAACCTACCACTCATTTTATATTTTATTATGGAGTATATTGATAAGTTCTAGCATATTTATAAGTTTCATATTTTTAGGATACCCGGTTTTACGTTTTGAGACTTAACAACTTACGGTTAGCAATTTACGGAGTCAAAATGCACAAACTAAGCAAGATAGCACCAAGAGTCATCATCTAGTCACCCTTATCCCTTTGAAACCGACTTAGGGGGGGAGGAGTCACCATGTGTGGTTAAATCTTAACCATTGATCTCTAGGATGGTTACAAGTGTCTAAACTTCCATGCTAAGCTTCCTAATCCTAAACTTGGTCTCCAAGTGTAGTAAGTTTCCTAGTTACCTTCCTAACCTCCTCTTCATAGTATAAATAGCAAGCTCATGTCTTCCTTTCTTCACCACCAAAACGTCACACCATTAATCCCTAGCACCATGATCCTTTGATCTTCAAACTACAAGTTACACTACAAAGTTCAAAGTCTTAGTATTCTCTACCTAGTTCTTAAGTTTGTTTGGTGATTCCATGGTTGAATTAGGAGCTACACAAGGTGATTAGGGGCTGAAGTTAAATGGTTTTCACAAGGGTTAGATCAAGGGTTACAAGAGTTGTGGTAAAGGGTTTGCAAGCATAGGTTTAGTGTCCTAGTTTCATACTTGACTTCCTTTCTTTAGAAAGCCAAAAGTTGTAAGAAATCCTATTACACTTTCTTGCTCAATATCATTTTCATGCTTATTATTTTTCTTTCATGCTATATATGGTCTTTGTATTAGGTTCATGATGTATAAAAACTAGTAAAACAAGTTATGGTACATATATGGTAACTTATATTAAGTAAACAAGTAAACTAGTGACTTTTATGGAGAACCACGACCAAAATAGTACAACTATGATATTTGAAACTTACTTACTGCTAAAGAGGACTTAAAAAGGAAAACATGTCAATTTGAATCACCCAAAACGAGTACACGAGTCAAAAGTTATGGCCATAAGAAGTTAACGAAACCAAAACGCCGAAACTGCCAATACCCTACTGTTTGCATTCTGCCATTTTTAAAGTCACCCTTCTGGTCCGATTCATCAAAAAGTTAAAGCACGAAAGTTGTCCGGAACGACGTTTTCGTTCAGGCTTAAAGAAGCTCGAGCCCTGAAAACGCTTTCTGAGTGATAATTTTCTTCAAATTCTTAACAGCCCATTTTTAGACCAAAGTAACTATATAATGGTTATAATTAGATGAGACCAAGAGGTCTAATGACCTAAAGCCAAGACCACAACCATGGCTAAAGCCAAGGTTGAGTCTCAAGACCATGGTAACAATGACCAAGGTCATGGCAAAGCCACGACTAAAGACCATATAACTTTTAAAGATCAAAAACTTATATATATGTTATCAAATACTACAATAGTAGGGAGCCTCATGTGAGGAGTTCATTAAGTAAGCCGTCGAGACGAGTTGTGGATTTACGAATTAAAGTATCCTGGCTCCTCGAACGTTTACTCCATGACTTCTGAATTATGTCGGCCCGAACGGTAGTAAGAGATATACAACCTATACATGTTTCATAAACCATTTATATTTAAAGACTTACACTATATACTAAGTACTACATCATGAACATTATGCAAGACATATATAGGCAATTCTTCGTATTCTTAGACGATACTCCAAACCTAAGTCGCAATGTTCTATTATAGGCTGCTCTTAGAGACTTTCGCTATTCGACTACCACTTTCATTTCTCATTACATAGACTTAAGGTGAGTCATAGCCCCTACTCTTTTCATACTTGTTTTAACTCTTTGGGGGAGATACATGCACAACTACTTGCTTACTTGTACATATACTCAAAACATTTATACTTGATTGTTTCATACTTGATTGTCTTATACTTGATTGCATTATACTTGATTTCATACATACATGACTGTTATACTTTGGGAAGTGGCTCCCAGTAATCTTTTATCTTTGGGAAGTGGCTCCTAGCAAACTTTTATCTTTGGAAAGTGGCTCCCAGTTTTCTTTGGGAAGTGGCTCCCAGTACTTGTAAGTCTCCTTGGATAACACACGCATTGGGTTTCGGAGATGAAGTAGAACCAATGCTATTACCTTCCTTGTGAGCAGCATACCCAAGTGAGGTCTTCGGAGATGAAGTAGAGACTCACTACTAATTGCTTAATTGTTTTGATGAACTTATACATGTCTTTATTATACTATATGTTAGCAGTGGGTTGTGAACACACAGGTTACAAGTCTCTTATGGCGGGACTTGCAACTGAGTGGATTTACGATGCCTTTGCTATGTGATCATTCTTTATAGGCTTTTCAACTGTTTTAAGACAAACTCTATGAACTCACCAACCATTGTGTTGACACTTTAGCATGTTTATCTCAGGTTAGTAAGGCGATAGCTAGTGCGTGGAACTTAGAGTCAAGCTGCATATTCTGAAGACTTACGCTTTTATCATTTACCATTCAAAACATTTGTATACATTTATGTATCATACTTTGGAATCTCATGTTTGTAACTTTGAATTCATTAATCGAATGGTAACTTTTCAAAACGTCTCATTTAGAGGTCGTTTTCTATAACTTGTACTTTGTATTATGAAGTAGCACCCCGATGACACAGTCTTCCGCTGCGGTATTTTGGGGGTGTTACAGATTGGGACCAGAAGGGTGACTTTCAAAATGGCAGAATGCAAACAGTAGGGTATTGGCAGTTTTGCCGTTTTGGTTTCGCTAACTTCTTATGGCCATAACTTTTGACTCGTGTACTCGTTTTGGGTGATTCAAATTGCTATGTTTTCCTTGTTAAGTCCTCTTTAACAGTAAGTAAATGTCAAATATCATAGTTATACTATTTTGGTCGTGGTTCTCCATAAAAGTCACTAGTTTACTTGTTTAAATATCATAAGTTAACATATATATACATAACTTGTTTTACTAGTTTTTATACATCATGAACACAATACAAAGACCATATATAGCATGAAAGAAACATAATAAGCAGGAAAATGATATTGAGCAAGAAAGTGTAATAGGGTTTTCTTACAACTTTTGACTTTCTAAAGAAAGGAAGTCAAGTATGAAACTAGGACACTTAACCTATGCTTGTAAACCCTTCACTATAACTCTTGTAACCCTTGCTAGCCTTGATCTAACCCTTGTGAAAACCATTTAACTTCAGCCCTAGTAACCTTGTGTAGCTCCTAATTCAACCATGGAATCACCAAACAAACTTAAGAACTAGGTAGAGAATACTAAGACCTTGAACTTTGTAGTGTAACTTGTATATATGTTATCAAATACTACAATAGTAGGGAGCCTCATGTGAGGAGTTCATTAAGTAAGCTGTCTAGATGAGTTGTGGATTTACGAATTAAAGTGTCCTGGCTCCTCGAACGTTTACTCCATGACTTCTGAATTATGTCGGCCCGAACGGTAGTAAGAGATATACAACCTATACATGTTTCATAAACCATTTATATTCAAAGACTTACACTATATACTAAGTACTACATCATGAACATTATGCAAGACATATATGGGCAATTCTTCGTATTCTTAGACGTTACTCCAAACCTAAGTCGCAACGTTCTATTATAGGCTGCTCTTAGAGACTTTCGCGATTCGACTACCACTTTCATTTCTCATTACATAAGCTTAAGGTGAGTCATAGCCCCTACTCTTTTCATACTTGTTTTAACTCTTTGGGGGAGATATATGCACAACTACTTGCTTACTTGTACAAATACTCAAAACATTTATACTTGATTGTTTCATACTTGATTATCTTATACTTGATTGCATTATACTTGATTTCGTACATACATGACTGTTTTATACTTTGGGAAGTGGCTCCCAGTAATCTTTTATCTTTGGGAAGTGGCTCCCAGCAAACTTTTATCTTTGGGAAGTGGCTCCCAGCAAACTTTTATATTTGGGAAGTGGCTCCCAGTTTTCTTTGGGAAGTGGCTCCCAGTTGTCTTTGGGAATTGGCTCCCAAGTGAGGTCTTCGGAGATGAAGTGTAGACTCACGACTAATTGCTTAATTGTTTTGATAAACTTATACATGTTTTACTCATACTATATTTAGCAGTGGGTTGTGAACACACAGGTTACAAGTCTCTTATGGCGGGACTTGCAACTGAGTGGATTCACGATGCCTTTGCTGTGTGATCATTTTTATAGGCTTTATTTGTTAGACAAACTCTACGAACTCACCAACCATTGTGTTGACACTTTAGCATGTTTATCTCAGGTTAGTAAGGCGATAGCTAGTGCGTGGAACTTAGAGTCAAGTTGCATATTCTGAAGACTTACGCTTTTATCATTTACCATTCAAAAAATTTTGTATACATTTATGTATCATACTTTGGAATCTCATGTTTGTAACTTTGAATTCATTAATCGAATGGTAACTTTTCAAAACGTCTCATTTAGAGGTCGTTTTCTATAACTTGTACTTTGTATTATGAAGTAGCACCCCAGTGACATAGTCTTCCGCTGCGGTATTTTGGGGGTGTTACAGATACAGATTGGTACCGCAGCGGAAGACTGTGTCGTTGGGGTGCTACTTCATAATACAAAGTACAAGTTATAGAAAACGAACTCTAAATGAGACGTTTTGAAAAGTTACCATTCGATTAATGAATTAAAAGTTACAAACATGAGATTCCAAAGTATGATACATAAATGTATACAAAATGTTTTTGAATGGTAAATGATAAAAGCGTAAGGCTTCAGAATATGCAGCTTGACTCTAAGTTCCACGCACTAGCTATCGCCTTACTAACCTGAGATAAACATGCTAAAGTGTCAACACAATGGTTGGTGAGTTCATAGAGTTTGTCTTAAAACAGTTGAAAAGCCTATAAAGAATGATCACATAGCAAAGGCATCGTAAATCCACTCAGTTGCAAGTCCCGCCATAAGAGACTTGTAACCTGTGTGTTCACAACCCACTGCTAACATATAGTATAATAAAGACATGTATAAGTTCATCAAAACAATTAAGAAATTAGTAGTGAGTCTCTACTTCATCTCCGAAGACCTCACTTGGGTATGCTGCTCACAAGGAAGGTAATAGCATTGGTTCTACTTCATCTCCGAAACCCAATGCGTGTGTTATCCAAGGAGACTTACAAGTACTGGGAGCCACTTCCCAAAGAAAACTGGGAGCCACTTCCCAAAGAAAACTGGGAGCCACTTCCCAAAGATAAAAGTTTGCTGGGAGCCACTTCCCAAAGATAAAAGATTACTGGGAGCCACTTCCCAAAGTATAAAACAGTCGTGTATGTATGAAATCAAGTATAATGCAATCAAGTATAAGACAATCAAGTATGAAACAATCAAGTATAAATGTTTTGAGTATTTGTACAAGTAAGCAAGTAGTTGTGCATGTATCTCCCCCAAAGAGTTAAAACAAGTATGAAAAGAGTAGGGGCTATGACTCACCTTAAGTCTATGTAACGAGAAATGAAAGTGGTAGTCGAATCGCGAAAGTCTCTAAGAGCAGCCTATAATAGAACATTGCGACTTAGGTTTGGAGTATCGTCTAAGAATACGAAGAATTGCCTATATATGTCTTGCATAATGTTCATGATGTAGTACTTAGTATATAGTGTAAGTCTTTAAATATAAATGGTTTATGAAACATGTATAGGTTGTATATCTCTTACTACCGTTCGGGCCGACATAATTCAGAAGTCATGGAGTAAACGTTCGAGGAGCCAGGACACTTTAATTCGTAAATCCACAACTCGTCTCGATGGCTTACTTAATGAACTCCTCACATGAGGCTCCCTACTATTGTAGTATTTGATAACATATATATAAGTTTTGGATCTTTAAAAGTTATATGGTCTTTAGCCGTGGCTTTGTCGTGACCTTGGTCATTGTTACCATGGTCTTGAGACTCAACCTTGGCTTTAGCCATGGTTGTGGTCTTGGCTTTAGGTCATTAGACCTCTTGGTCTCATCTAATTATAACCATTATATAGTTACTTTGGTCTAAAAATGGGCTGTTAAGAATTTGAAGAAAATTATCACTCAGAAAGCGTTTTCATGGCTCGAGCTTCTTTTTTCCTGAACGAAACGTCGTTCCGGACAACTTTCGTATTTTAACTTTTTGATGAATCGTATCAGAAGGTTGACTTTCAAAATGGCAAAATGCAAACAGTAGGGTATTGGCAGTTTCGGCGTTTTGGTTTCGCTAACTTCTTATGGCCATAACTTTTGACTCGTGTACTCGTTTTGGGTGATTCAAATTGCTATATTTTCCTTTTTAAGTCCTCTTTAACAGTAAGTAAGTGTCAAATATCATAGTTGTACTATTTTGGTCGTGGTTCTCCATAAAAGTCACTAGTTTACTTGTTTACTTAATATAAGTTACCATATATGTACCATAACTTGTTTTACTAGTTTTTATACATCATGAACCTAATACAGACCATATATAGCATGAAAGAAACATAATAAGCATGAAAATGATATTGAGCAAGAAAGTGTAATAGGATTTCTTACAACTTTTGGCTTTCTAAAGAAATGAAGTCAAGTATGAAACTAGGACACTAAACCTATGCTTGCAAACCCTTTACCACAACTCTTGTAACCCTTGATCTAACCCTTGTGAAAACCATTTAACTTCAGCCATGTGAAAACCATCTAACCCTTGATCTAACCCTAATCACCTTGTGTAGCTCCTAATTCAACCATGGAATCACCAAACAAACTTAAGAACTAGGTAGAGAATACTAAGACTTTGAACTTTGTAGTGTAACTTGTAGTTTGAAGATCAAAAGATCATGGTGATAGGGATTAATGGTGTGGCGTTTTGGTGGTGAAGAAAGGAAGACATGAGCTTGCTATTTATACTATGAAGAGGAGGTTAGGAAGGTAACTAGGAAACTTACTACACTTGGAGACCAAGTTTAGGATTAGGAAGCTTAGCATGGAAGTTTAGACACTTGTAACCATCCTAGAGATCAATGGTTAAGATTTAACCACACACGGTGACTCCCCCCCCCCCTAATTCGGTTTCAAAGGGATAAGGGTGACTAGATGATGACTCTTGGTGCTATCTTGCTTAGTTTGTGCATTTTGACTCCGTAAATTGCTAACCGTAAGTTGTTAAGTCTCAAAACGTAAAACCGGGTATCCTAAAAATATGAAACTTATAAATATGCTAGAACTTATCAATATACTCCATAATAAAATATAAAATGAGTGGTAGGTTCTATTGGGTGCTAAAACCCTGCTAAAAACTGGAAACACGGGTCTAAAACGCGTAATTCGCGTAAAACGCTGAACTGGAAAACGTAAAATTCCAAAAGTTTTGGAATTGTCCTAAAATGATAGAAAATCATATTTCTATTGTTTATAATGTTTTATGGACATATCGGGATGCTGGAATGACGTTTAAACCTAAAAGTAAATCTCGGACACGGTTTCGTGATTTTTGCAGAAATGATCCGACGAGTGTCAAATTCTCGAATTATCATTAAAATAGTTTAACTTACGAGAATATGAAATAAAAATTTTGGGAGTGAATAGTGAATAGTGAAAGTGAATAGTGAAATTTTCCAGGAATAGTAATTAATCTGAAAATGCGAATTGTTACATCAGTAGGACTTAGTTCATCAGTGACTCCTAGCAGCTCCTTGATAGCCTGACTTTCAGGCTCCAGGATTCTTCCAGTGTTAAAATTTGGCAATTTACTATCCGGATTGTTTCTTACAATCCAATCACTGGGTTTGGGAGCTAGTTCTTTGCTAGAGAGTATGTTGGTTAATAGAAAAGTTGTAGAATGGCTACTTTCCCCAGAAACTTCAGTGAGTTGGTCATCACCCAGACCAGCCTTTTTGGGGCTAGGTGAGAGACTCAGTGTTTCATAAAGTTTGGGGTTTTTCTGAGTCAATTTCCAAATAATTTCCTTTTCTTTCTTAAGTTCTTCCTGAAGAGCTTGATTTTGTTTTACAAGTTCAGAGTTTTGAATTTGAAGTGTAACACTTTCAAGCTTGGCTTGTTTTAAGGCAAGTAATTCATCTCTACAATGATTTAATTCAAAACTCAGTTTGTTAAATTTTGAAAACAAATTAAGTCTTTGCTCTTCAACATACTTAAGATCAACGTTAATATAATCTAAGTAAGATTTCCAATCATCATTATCATCCATAGAAAGTAAAAGATTTACCTTTCTCATAGTGATGTTGACCCATTCACCATTTCTTGCATGACTCTTCCCCACAGCAAGTTTGTTGTCTTCTGACAGAGCCATCAGGGCACTGATGCGAACTTCATCATCATCAGAGGACACTTCAACCTCATCCCAATCATATGTTTCAGCTACAAGCCCTTTGTTCTTGGCTTGAGTAGGCTTTGGAGCCTGAGGAGGTTGAGAGACTGTTGAGGATGATTCAAGAAGGGCAAGTTTAGCTTTTGCCTTTCTGTACTTGGCTTCAAAGTTAATTTGAGGAACTTTTTCAAATCTTTGACTAGACTGAAGCATTTTTGGTTGAAATTTGCAAGGGCCTGAAAAAAAGTTATTTCCTGAAAATTTGAAAGATGGTTCTGAGGTTGTTTTTGAAAAACAATCTTTAGCAAAATGCCCCATTTTGCCACATTTAAAGCATTCAGTGTTGTCATTTGCTTTAGAAGGAAATTTGTTTTTCTTAAAAAACCTTTTAGAATTAGCAAGGAGTTCTCTTTCATGAAATTCAATTTGAAGATCATTAAGATACTCCTCACTGGTTCTTTGGTCAACCTCATCATCAGATCCATCCTGAAAATCCTGCACAACACCTTTTGAATAGAAAGCAGTTGATATGGGTGAAATTGTCAAGGCCTTTTTGGTCTCCTGAGCTTTACCAGGGTATCTCCTGGTGATAAGATTGTCTTCATAGACAAACTTCCCATAGATGGCAGGGAGCTCAAGGTTCTGAATGTGGTTTGCATTTCTCAATCCCTGAGAGAAGTTTAACCACTTCTCAGGGAGACTGTTGACAAAACCAACATTGATCTCATGTTTTGATAGTATAACACCATCATTGGTCAGCTCATTCAGGAGGGTCTTATACCGAGTATAAGTCTCAGGGAGACTTTCAGAATCCTTGGCCCTGAAGGTATTAAATTCAAGCTTCAGATCCATGATTCTATTCTCTTTGGTATCAGAAGGCCCTTCATAGCTATGAACCAGGTCAGTTCATGTCTGCTGGCCAGTGGGACAGTTGATCACTGATTCCATTATATCATCAGGAAGGCATGATATAATGATGCTTTTCAGGCGCTGGTCTTGATTGACCACCCTCCTTTCATCTGGGGTCCACTGAGCTTCAGGTTTAATTAAACCTTGGGCAGTTGTTGGGACATATGGACCATCATTAATCAACTTAATGTAATATGGTTCCATCCCAGTTAAGTAGCAAAGCATTCGCTTTTTCCACTTATTAAATTTTCCAGCTTCTAGTCGAGGGGCAGTTGCTGAATAACTTCCACCCTTTATGTCGACAAGCTGGGGAACATCTATGTCAGTCATAGTGGGATCTTGATTTTAAAAACTTGAGCACTCTTAAGTTTTGAAAACAGGTTTAAGTTTTACAAATCAGAGGCTCTGATACCACTTGTTGGTCCCTTTTACTTGGTTATCAGTAACTAAGAAGCTAAAGTAACCAAGTTATATGACTTTAAACACAGATGTATAAAATGATTAACAATAAAGTAGCGTAAAGATAAGAGACAATATTTTCCAACGTTTAATTCTTTATTAGAAGTTAATCACAAAGAATCGTACCCAAGTGTTTCCGGAATAACACTTGGGATTGAAAACGACAAGTATTGTATGGACTCCTCACTAAACTCAATCTATGTTGAGTGACAACTTAAATTACCCACTGAGCTATCTCAGGGGCTTGCGTTGTTCTTTGGAGGAGTAAAGTGGTTTGTGAATGCTTTGCATTAATTGCACAAACTTGTCAACTATTACTCCTCACATATGTTTCCTATTTATACACAAGTATAGAACAACAAATTATACATTGGACATAAAGCTTCCTTAACAATATCTTGAAAGATATTATTCTTCTGGCAAGGAACCTTCATTGAGTTAAGTCGCACTTTCTGAAGACAGACTGGTTTTAACCATTTTGGGAAAGTTTGACATTAAAGTGATAAAGCACTTTAATAAAGCAGCTCAGACTTTCCCGCCCAGTCCCGCCCAAACTTCAGTCTTCTTGTCATCAGTCTTCAGTACTATGAAGTTGTTGAGGAGTCATGGGGTTCAGTGAGTTATTGTCATCCTCATTGAACCCATCACCTTCTTCTTGGCTTAGATCACACTTCACTGAGTTCCGCCTCACTGAATGGAGAACCTTTCTTCTTAGGCTCAGTCTTAGCATCCTGAAGGTGACTCACTGAGTTACTGTTCACTCAGTGACTTGTTTACACTTAGGGGATTTTACGTTCAAATCCTTGTTAGAGAAAGATTGGGAATTCAGTGACCCAACAGTTACTGAGTTAGTTGAGAGAGTATATGAAAATATATGTCCTAAAGTGATGACCAAAACAAACAAGTGGCTTGGTATTTATAGTAAAACAACCAGCAGGTCTGGCGGATACGGCGGAACCCTCAGATGGGTTCCGCCCGTGTACCCCCAGGGTTCTGCCAGGCTTGCAGTAGGTTTTACCATAAATAATTCAAACCAACCAAAGTCACATCAACAACAACTAGTCAAACACATTAAATCCAATTTAGAAAGCTTCCAAAAGTGTGTAAGATGTTATGGCAAGTCAAATACACAAGCTTGCCATAAATGAATGATGTGACAAGACACTTTCTAATTAAAGAAATAAAAACAATGTTTTGTTTAAAAGGAAATGTAAACCTTAGTTTAAACAAGACTTAAACACTAAAGTGATGATTTATTATTAGCTAAAGTTCATACTTTGTCATTAACAAAACTTAGCAAAGATCATAAAATATAAATAACGTTTTTAGGCGATATTTGTATTAACAAAACTTTCCAAGATGATCCTTATGATTATGGATAAACACAGGACATCCAAACACATGAAAATAGCTGATGTCAGGAATTCCTCCTTTAAATAACTCATAGGGAGTTTTGCTATGTCTCTTAAAAATAATGGACCTATTTTGAGTATAACAAGCTATTCTTACTGCCTTAGTCCAAAAGTGTTTGGAGAGAGCAGATCCATTAAGCATTGTTCTAGCAGCCTCAATGAGGGTTATGTTCTTTCTTTCAGCAACTTCATTTTGTTCAGGGGTGTAAGGAGAGGAAAAGTTTTGAGATATACCCTTCTCATCACAGAAACATTCAAGGTCATTGTTTTTTAATTCAGTCCCATTATCAGTCCTGATTTGTTTGACCCTGATGTCAATTTGGTTTTCAATCTTCCTGATAAAGGACATGATTGTTTCAGCAGCCTGACTCTTTTTGGTCAGAAAATAGACCCAAGTGTATCTTGAGTATTCATCTACGATGACCAGAGTGTACTTCTCATGGTGGATTGACATTGGACTGATGGGTCCAAAAAGATCCATGTGAAGTAGGTGCACGCAGTTGGTGATAGAGGAATTTTGTTTGGTTTTAAAGGATGCCTTGTGGTGTTTACCTTTTTCACAGGCAGGGCAGGGTTTATCTTTAGAGAACAAAAGTGATGGTAAGCCAAGGACTTTGTTTTGTTTGGCCAGGTTGTTTATGTTTTTGAAATTCAGATGGGAAAGTCTTTTATGCTAAAGCCAATTGAGGGTTTCAATGGCTTTAGCAAAAAGGCATGTTCCATTCTGAGTGAGTGAGGACATATCCAAAACATAGACATCCTGCCTTCTTGGTGCAATAAGAACAACTTCTTTGTTTGCATTGAAAATAGTACCTTGCTTATCATCAAACTGAACTATGTATTTAGCATCACATAGTTGACTGACACTGATCAAGTTGTATTTAAGACCATTAACATAAGCAATTCTATTAAAAACTATTCCACTATAGTTTAGTGAACCATAACCTTTAGTGAGACAAGATGAGTTATCAGCAAATACCACCTTTGGTTCTGGTTCTTTTACTTATTTGTGCAGATCGATATTCCTTCACGCCAGTCATGCTTCTTGAACATCCACTATCAAGATTCCAAACAGGATCTCTAGCATGTCTCTGCACAAATGTAAACTGAGTTAGTTTTTCTTGTGAACCCACTTTCTGGTGGGTTTGGCTTTAATGGCCTTTTTGAACTGAGAGATTGATCCATGATCAGTGGTGGTGTGAATGTTGCTTCCACATATTTTGCATCTGGGAGAAGAGGTAGTTTGTTGGGTTGGCTTGGTGATGCCTCTTCTGGACTGAATGACTTGTTCATGTCCTGAACTGTCATGAGTAGGATCTCCATAGATATCACAACATGGATACATCAAACAATCATCAGGGAGATGATCATTGAATCCATAGTGGATACAAGGTGAAAAAGGTTTAGCTTTCAGCCTTATCTGTTTAGAGCCTGAGGCATAGTCAAGAGACTGAGCATTGTGATAGGATACAACACCTGATGAGACTGTTTAAGTTAGATGATCAGAGGTTCTGTGATCACCCTTTTTACATATCATGCAAAAAAGGATTCTATAACAGTCATCAGTGGAATGTGTGGTATAATTACACAATTCACATCTCAGTTTTGGTTTAGATGTGGCCTTAGATTTGGTGGAACTTGAGGAAGCTAGTTTAATTTTCTTTTCCAAAGGTTGAGGGTTTTTCTCAGATGATTCAATCTTTTCACTCAACTTCCTAACAAGTTCAGCCAACTGATCAAATTTGGAGTCAGGGCTGTCAGTGATAGCCTCATTTGAGACTGAGGTTGTAGAGTCATCATTGGGAACTGAGACTTCAGTGAGTGGTCTTTTCAAGATAGTTCTTCCTAAACCAGCCTTCTCTCTTGGAGAGTGTTGAGTATACACCAAGGTTGTTAGCTCAGAGCTAGGTTCAGCTCCCTGAAGAACTTTTAGTGGTGGGAGTGGATTCTGTGATACAGGTTCTGTCACAACTCGTAATTTCAGGACATTTTCCAAACTTCGACAAAATTACTATTCATCAATTACTATTCCCCGATTACTATTCATCATTTTACTATTCATCATTTTTAGGTCAATTTGATATTTTGAGAAACATTTGAAAATGTTACTATTCACAGAACACTATTCATTTTTTGAAGAAATTTAACTATTCACGTGCATTACTCATTTTATCGTAAATTTAGTTTACGGGTATTCAAATTCGCGTAACCGAATTGGTTCAGGAGCGAATTCATGCATTATCATAGGGACACTTCATACGGACTAGAAATAGTCTACATATCATCATAATAGCATTTGTATACTATCCCACTCGTAGGTTATTTAATTTAATATCTTACGTATATTTAATAATTTACGTATATTTAGTTATTTAAATAAACGTTAACACACGATCAATAAATATGAACAACACATCCGACACTCTCTACAATGGTCCTAATACATTTTTAAACTCATTACAATATCACAAAAATTATAAAATTAAGTTACCCGGTATTTTGGGAATTTACTTATTTTATATCGTAAATTTCATATAATTACGACGGTTTTCGTAATATTGCAACAATAATTATTCAAACACCCAATACTTGTAAGAAATACATTTTCATAATTTTTATAACTTTATTATGTCACATTTAGTCCCGTTAAAATTTATTTCTAGCTAAATCGGTACCCGATAATACAAAAACTACTCAAAATTAACATTTAAATACACAAAATTACCCAAACCATCACCTCAACCCCCCCCCCCCCCCTTTCCCTTAAAATCCGGCCCTTGCCCCCCCTCCTGGTCCTCCCCCCTATTTTGACTCAATATAACCATATCATCTCACAAAAATATCTTATCTTCATCTCATAATTAATTTAACACACATACACATTTTTCTTTCTTTCTTTCAAGTTCAAGTAAACTAAAAATGCTCTCTTCTCCTTCTTTTTGGGTATGGTTCAGCCATGTCAAGAACACAAGAGGTCATCCATCAATTTTTCAAGATCAAGTATTAATCAAGTCCATTTGGTACTCCTTGTTAGGGTTTTGAAGTAAAAATCCAAGGTTTTATTAGGTTTTCATCATCAAAACTCTCTAATCTTTCAAGTAAGTATATCAAACTCATTTTTATAATTTTACCAAGTTCTTATAATGTTCATATGATTTTTATACAAGATCTACATGCATATGCTATTTATACCACTTTATTTTAAACATAACTAACTTTTGAAACCCTAGAAGTAGATTATAGTTAGATCCTTGTTAGATCCACTTGATTTTTGATGTTTAGGAACCCATGACACCCTAAGAAGGTGTATGGTAGGATTAGACTAGTTTTGTGGTGATTGAAAGTGGTTTGGTTGAAGTTGGAACTAGATTGGAACTCTAGAAATGGTTTTTGAAACATTACATATACCTACTGTCACTATTTTTAAAACGTGGGAAACTCAGTAGGTGATGGGTAATTTTTGACCAAAGATTTAGAAACTACTTTCAAAAACGAAGCCGTGGGCGAAAGAACGGATTAAAACGAGCTTATAACGAAGAAGTTATGATTTTTGCAAGTTAATTGACGAAAAGTATTTTTCTGAAAAACTGCATGCTGTTTGACAATTTTCGACGGACAAATAGAGGCGTTAGACGTAACCTAGTGGAGCCGAGCTATCAAAAATATATTAATACATACTAAAACGAATCCGTGGATATAAAGAACGAGGAAAATGAGCTTAAAATGACCAAGTTATACCCGTTTTAACATCGTCAAAACTATATATATACATATGTCACTACTAGAAAATAATATAACTACGTACTAAATGACATATTTTCTAGATTTCTTATTCAAGGAGTTTATTTTTAACTAACAAAGTACGTACGACCCAAGGTTTATTTATGCGACTACTAGACTTTATTTTAAGGTTTTCAAGACGAGGAAGATAATACTAACATATTATATACGATATATTACGACAAGTTTCTATACTCCTAATTGGACTTATTTTTCCTAAGTATAGAAATTTCTTACTTTGACGATAACAAGTATTTTCAAGTTACGAGTGGTATAGGTATCATGTGCATGATATTCATTACAACATTGCATGATCTAAATTAGATCATATTCATTCATTTAGGTTGCGGCTAGTGTTCGTGCCTTGATTGTCCCGATCATTTCATATCATTGTGCTATCACTTCAGGTGAGTTTTCATAGCCCCGTTTTCGATTACTTATTTTGATTTCAAATCCCACGGGGGAGAATACATTGCAACAACTATTTTTGTACATGCCCAAGTATTACAAATTCCATACATTGCTTAAGTTGCCTTATTACCACGTCTTGACAAGTCCCCTTTATTATCATGGACCGTTAATTTTAGTACTAAGCGAGAGTGAGTGAATAGATCTATTGAGGGTGACGCCCCCATTCGCGTTTGGGTTGCTCCAACGGGACGAATGCATTTCATGTCTTATCAATTTGAGTGCCTGGTAAACACTCTGTTGGGGCCATTACTATGTCTAGCTTTGGGGTCATGAGCTTAAGAGATAATGTAGCATTTTTGACATTTTTGTCGGTTTACTTTATACTTGTGGCTTATGTACATACGATTTAACTTACAAACCTATGATTATTCACCAAATTTATGTTGACCGTTTTCGCAATGTATTTTCAGGTAACTAAGACATATACCTCATGACATGCATGGAGTCATTTCTTTGAGAATCAAGGATGACATGTCTCATTTTGGATTTCATGCACTTATGCACTATCGTTTGATTGTACCAAACTTATTTACTTAAACTTTCCAAATCTTTTGGGACCTATGTTTTATAACTCTGATTATTTGAATGAATCAAACGATGTATTTTCAAAACGACACTTTAGGTCGTTCAATATATCCTTGTTGTGATGCTATGACAATTACACCCTCAGGCATTCCATTCCGCTGCAAGTCAGGTAAAGTGGGGGTGTGACAGATTGGTATCAGAGCTAAGGTTATAGCGAACTAGGATGCATCATGGACCCTAGACTATAACCACATCATCATAGCATCTCATCATTTCATCATAGGTGCATATTCATTATACATGTTGTTTCATGCACACATTGAGCGAGTTAATTATACCCATACTCATATATATATATATATATATATATATATATATATATATATATATATATATATATATATATATATATATATATATATATATATATATATATATATATGATTATGTTGACCTGGTTCACAAGTGACATGTCTTCAGATACCCACCCTGTTATCCTTTCGTCGGATTTCGACATTGAAGATGCCTTGTCATCTTCCACTACCATTGCACTACCAGTTACGCTTACGCCGCCATTAGCACCATTGAGTTGTTATAGGAACAGGTTTTTCCTATCATCCAGCCCATACATAGAATGCCGTTTGGTAGAGTATTCAGACTAAATCTTAATGGACATATTAGGATGCTTATTGCAAAGAAGATAGTATGTTTTCTTTCCTTCACTAGTAGGGCGCTTACTACTCAGGTACTACCACCACCATCAACTACTTATTTCACTATTGGTCGTCCCATAGTGCGTACTTCAGTTTTACCTCTTAGATGTCACGAGGTTGTGCGAAAGAGGGTAGCATTTCATTTACTATTATCACCATCACATCTCAGAGACCCTACACCCATATATGACAGGCCGCTTAAGAAGCAACCACTATTTGACATACCACACGTTACACCACCTTATGGGTTTGAGGTTGGTGAGAGTTGAGAGCCTCTACTGCCTGACAACCTACTACTCTTCATCGTTAGACGATGATCTCTAATTATTTGAGGTTACCCACGAGTGTTTGGACGATACACTCTGAATAATACCACAAGCCTCACGAACACAATAAGAACTGCAACAAATCGCCCAAGGGTGGCATCTATCACAACGACTCTATATTATCTTAGATATGATTGACTCACACCTCCATAACACAATAAACCAACAAGATGCTTTGAACGGTATAATACCATCATGATGGAACTCATTACAACTCTCCCTTCATTATCAAGTTTGATTACACCACATTTAAGCCGATAATTACATCATTTGTCGCTCTAGCAACACTACACCGACCAAGGTGGTCACATTAGTAGATTTGACATGTAATTACAACTTTGGAAAGATGCAAGTAAGACAATAGGATTAATAAAGACGAAGATGTCTTTATGATTAGATGGTCATGTTGACCAAGATAAAAGTGACTACCCTAGTTTTCGTGTTTCGGAGATAATAACAATTCAAGTAAGTCAAAGTCTAATTAAATTTTTGTACAAACAAAAAGATTTCTTGCAAATCTTACGAAGTACGACAAATTATTGATTTTCAATGGTTGGATTAAAATTCATTTTTGTTTGAGCAACAATCTTCTTGAACTCCTTTTTTCCAAAGACATATATATATATATATATATATATATATATATATATATATATATATATATATATATATATATATATATATATATATATATATATATGAGATATTGTTTTTATCAAAATACAAAATATTTCGTAGACACATCTTTTACGTAACTATATTCGTTACAAACTTCAAATAAAGTCACTCCAAAATACATTTATTATCAAATTTTCACAATGTTTCACTCAAACAAATGTTGTTAATTTTAGAAACCATATCTCCAAGAAGGAACACACATAACTCAAGAACGAATCTCGAGAGCAACAACTATACCTACTTACTATTTGACATTAGATGCGAAAGAAACCCCTCTACCAGAGATTGTCAATATGGATACACCATGCCTCAACACTATTACTTTAGATTGCGACTTTTCGCTCATTCCATGTTATAAGATCCTCACGCTAGTATAAATTTTCGAATACTTCAAATCATTGGCACCAATTTCTGCCCTATATCCTTTAACACATAGATTATCATCTTCAGTTGACTGTAGATGCCTTAACGACACGTTCATCCTTCACGCTCTCAATATCACTACCATATTCTCGACCATTTCGTAATCATAAACCACTGCCCTGTTATGAACTAAGATATTACATTCTTTAAATAAGTGCATTAGTAGACTATTAACATTCCATAAGATTCACCTATGTACCCAATAAACCATTCAACAAATTTTATTCCAAACTATTTTACTACCCTATGGGGAAATTGTTTTACAGAATTTCTAAAATAAGCTATTTTGTTACCATCCTATAAATTGATTTTTCCGTCATTACACCAAGTATTTAATATTATTATGCGAAACAATTTTCATATTACTTGAAAGGAAATATCAGGATTCCATTTTTCATAACAATGCGTTGAACACCATCTAAAACTTTTGAGAAAAGTAATACTATTTTAACTAAATCAAGCATCGCATCATTAGTCCTCAACTATACATAGCCTGATCACCTATGTATAATTCAGGAAGGATTATGCCCTGAAGGAAATAGTTACCTTTTTAAATTATTGCTAATAACAATCTTCATTTAAAAACGTTTTAAACAAAGAAACTCTTTCATAAATATTTCTTTCTGACAAACTCTCCCTAGATACTTACCCCACCTGTCACCCACTTAGCCTTTAAGTTGGACTTTCCATTGACTTTTTTAGGAGAGACTTTCCATATCTAGTACTAGGAGGATTCCTCGATACAAGAAAAGCAATAAAAGGATTACAGAACTACCAACCTAGACTTGAAACATACAGTAAGACAATTTATAACTCAACAACAATTCTAAGATACCACGATACCATCCGAACCACCATCTCTGACCTAGTTGTCAAATGTTATTATTCAAATGTACTAGCGAGACTGAGCTACAGGATCGAGCACAATGTGAAGGTACGCTAAGCAACACTATAAGAAATAAACCAAGCCTCTTAACCGATATTGTAGAGTGTTTTGATTAAACATGGTCTCATCCATACGTAAACCTCTCCGCAATGAGTCGTCACCAAGGATAATTGATTTGAATTAAGTATATCGATATAGATTTCCCTAAGGCGTTGTGTTCTCTAGATATTTCAGATAACCTCATTTTCATACCAAGAAAGGAATCAGACCCGAACATATATTCTGTCAACATGATGATAATTTCAACGATAAACCATTCCAGGACTTAAGTTAGTCTGAATACCTATGCTGGTAGTTTTACCTAAATAGCACCAATAGGCATTATCCAACCTCAGGAACTAAACGTTAGACATCTATGCATTTATGCGAACATTTCCTATCATATCATTTTATCCTTGTTAGTGTTTTCACTTTTAAATGAAGTTGATTAAAATAATAATAATAATAAATAAATAAATTGCGTTTACATAAATCACATATCTTGTAGAAAATAATTTCTGAAATTCCTATTTTGAACAAATACGATCCTTTTTGGACAATATTTAGCAAGACCATTGTACAACGAGAAATATATAAACATCAAACTTTGGTAAACATTCCTAATCACAACGTGTTTGAAAACCGTTTCCCATTTCATAACTACTAAATTTTGAATCATCAGGAAGGATATCACTTAGTAAATCATTAGCTCCATTTTCTAAATTCGTTTGTTCAGAAAAAGATTTCAACCAAAACTCACAATCTCGAGACAAATTTGCAAAACTAATTACCATACTACATCGCTTATGCATTTAGGATTTTTGCGACTTGATAACAAAGAACCTTGGAATATTTGATGAAGGAAATTAGGAAGGACACCATAAATTAAGAACAAACGTCAGTAATGAAGACCTAGCCCAATAGGCATAGAAAGACACATGTCTTAGCATCCGTTGGAATGAAACACAAGGAATCAAAGTTGTTACCCATATTATACCCCCTTCAGATAACGCCGAGTTCGAAAGACAAAATGTTGTGGAATTAGTCACAAGATTTATTGTACCCATTTCAACTATTCCTGATAAAGGTAATCGAATCACCTCAGGCTCCTAGCGATCATTTTAAGATTTCCTTCGAAACTCCATTTAGATGTAAACATTGCCTATCATCCTCAGACCGATGGTCAGAATGAGAGAACGATTCAAACATAAGAAGGTTATGCTCGGAGTATAAGTGATTGACTCTAGAAATGGTTGGACTAACCTTTTACCATAAACCAAAATCTTTTGCAAACATAGTTATCGCGCGAGCGCAGAGATTACACCAGTTGATGCACTTTATGGTCGAAGTGCCAATATCCATTGACGGATCGACATTTGGAACAGCCCAACTCATTAGTCCAGTAAGTATTCATGAAATAACCAGAAATTTCCTACAAGTCAAGAATCAGTTACAAGTTTAATAAGTTGTAAACCTTTAGTATTTCAAGTTAGTGGCAGGATCATGTTGAAAGTTCTGCCTAGGAAAGGCATGATACCATTCAGAAAATTTGGGAAGTTAAATTCGATGTACACTGGACCATTAATATTTCAGACAGAGTAGACCATTAACCCTCAGACTTGAGCCTTGTTTGAAAGTAGCAGGATTACACAAACATGTTTCACAATCTCACATCCCGAGAAATGACTTTCAGATTAGTGACTCATGATTCCATTGAATGGAATCCATCCCAATGACAAACCTAAACCTGGTAGGAGAACCAAGGGAAATCATGGACCGTGAGGTCAAACAATTAAAGCAGAGTCGAATTCCTATCGTGAAAGTTCGCTGGAATTCTCAAATATTATCACCTCTTCACCAATACCACTTCAGAGACCAACACAAACTGAACTTCGGGACGAAGTTCCTTTTAGAGGGGAAGACTGTCACAACTCATAATTTCAGGACATTTTCCAAACTTCGACAAATTTACTATTCATCAATTACTATTCCCCGATTACTATTCATCATTTTACTATTCATCATTTTTAGGTCAATTTGATATTCTGAGAAACATTTGAAAATGTTACTATTCACAGAACACTATTCATTTTCTGAAGAAATTTAACTATTCACGTGCATTACTCATTTCATCGTAAATTTAGTTTACGGGTATTCAAATTCGCGTAACCGAATTGGTTCAAGAGCGAATTCATGCATTATCATAGGGACACTTCATACGGACTAGAAATAGTCTACATATCATCATAATAGCATTTGTATACTATCCCACTCGTAGGTTATTTAATTTAATATCTTACGTATATTTAATAATTTACGTATATTTAGTTATTTAAATAAACGTTAACACACGATCAATAAATATGAACAACACATCCGACACTCTCTACAATGGTCCTAATACATTTTTAAACTCATTACAATATCACAAAAATTATAAAATTAAGTTACCCGGTATTTTGGGAATTTACTTATTTTATATCGTAAATTTCATATAATTACGACGGTTTTCGTAATATTGCAACAATAATTATTCAAACACCCAATACTTGTAAGAAATACATTTTCATAATTTTTATAACTTTATTATGTCACATTTAGTCCCGTTAAAATTTATTTCTAGCTAAATCGGTACCCGATAATACAAAAACTACTCAAAATTAGCATTTAAATACACAAAATTACCCAAACCATCACCTCAACCCCCCCTTTCCCTTAAAATCCGGCCCTTGCCCCCCCCTCCTGGTCCTCCCCCCTATTTTAACTCAATATAACCATATCATCTCACAAAAATATCTTATCTTAATCTCATAATTAATTTAACACACATACACATTTTTCTTTCTTTCTTTCAAGTTCAAGTAAACTAAAAATGCTCTCTTCTCCTTCCTTTTGGGTATGGTTCAGCCATGTCAAGAACACAAGAGGTCATCCATCAATTTTTCAAGATCAAGTATTAATCAAGTCCATTTGGTACTCCTTGTTAGGGTTTTGAAGTAAAAATCCAAGGTTTTATTAGGTTTTCATCATCAAAACTCTCTAATCTTTCAAGTAAGTATATCAAACTCATTTTTATAATTTTACCAAGTTCTTATAATGTTCATATGATTTTTATACAAGATCTACATGCATATGCTATTTATACCACTTTATTTTAAACATAACTAACTTTTGAAACCCTAGAATTAGATTATAGTTAGATCCTTGTTAGATCCACTTGATTTTTGATGTTTAGGAACCCATGACACCCTAAGAAGGTGTATGGTAGGATTAGACTAGTTTTGTGGTGATTGAAAGTGGTTTGGTTGAAGTTGGAACTAGATTGGAACTCTAGAAATGGTTTTTGAAACATTACATATACCTACTGTCACTATTTTTAAAACGTGGGAAACTCAGTAGGTGATGGGTAATTTTTTACCAAAGATTTAGAAAATACTTTCAAAAACGAAGCCGTGGGCGAAAGAACGGATTAAAACGAGCTTATAACGAAGAAGTTATGATTTTTGCAAGTTAATTGACGAAAAGTATTTTTCTGAAAAACTGCATGCTGTTTGACAATTTTCGACGGAAAAATAGAGGTGTTAGATGTAACCTAGTGGAGCCGAGCTATCAAAAATATATTAATACATACTAAAACGAATCCGTGGATATAAAGAACGAGGAAAATGAGCTTAAAATGACCAAGTTATACCCGTTTTAACATCGTCAAAACTATATATATACATATGTCACTACTAGAAAATAATATAACTACGTACTAAATGACATATTTTCTAGATTTCTTATTCAAGGAGTTTATTTTTAACTAACAAAGTACGTACGACCCAAGGTTTATTTATGCGACTACTAGACTTTATTTTAAGGTTTTCAAGACGAGGAAGATAATACTAACATATTATATACGATATATTACGACAAGTTTCTATACTCCTAATTGGACTTATTTTTCCTAAGTATAGAAATTTCTTACTTTGACGATAACAAGTATTTTCAAGTTACGAGTGGTATAGGTATCATGTGCATGATATTCATTACAACATTGCATGATCTAAATTAGATCATATTCATTCATTTAGGTTGCGGCTAGTGTTCGTGCCTTGATTGTCCCGATCATTTCATATCATTGTGATATCACTTCAGGTGAGTTTTCATAGCCCCGTTTTCGATTACTTATTTTGATTTCAAATCCCACAGGGGAGAATACATTGCAACAACTATTTTTGTACATGCCCAAGTATTACAAATTCCATACATTGCTTAAGTTGCCTTATTACCACGTCTTGACAAGTCCCCTTTATTATCATGGACCGTTAATTTTAGTACTAAGCGAGAGTGAGTGAATAGATCTATTGAGGGTGACGCCTTCATTCGCGTTTGGGTTGCTCCAACGGGACGAATGCATTTCATGTCTTATCAATTTGAGTGCCTGGTAAACACTCTGTTGGGGCCATTACTATGTCTAGCTTCGGGGTCATGAGCTTAAGAGACAATGTAGCATTTTTGACATTTTTGTAGGTTTACTTTATACTTGTGGCTTATGTACATACGATTTAACTTACAAACCTATGATTATTCACCAAATTTATGTTGACCGTTTTCGCAATGTATTTTCAGGTAACTAAGACATATACCTCATGACATGCATGGAGTCATTTCTTTGAGAATCAAGGATGACGTGTCTCATTTTGGATTTCATGCACTTATGCACTATCGTTTGATTGTACCAAACTTATTTACTTAAACTTTCCAAATCTTTTGGGACCTATGTTTTATAACTCTGATTATTTGAATGAATCAAATGATGTATTTTCAAAACGACACTTTAGGTCGTTCAATATATCCTTGTTGTGATGCTATGACAATTACACCCTCAGGCATTCCATTCCGCTGCAAGTCAGGTAAAGTGGGGGTGTGACAGTTTGCTATCTGGGTTGACTCTTTCAATCCAGTCACTGGGTTTTGGTGCCATTTCCTTGTTAAAGGATATGCCTGAAAGCAGAAATGCCTTTTCACCATGATTCTCACTTGAGGACTCAGCGTTTTGATCTTCACCAATAATAGCTTTCTTATTGCTTGGTGTGAGACTCACTGAGTCAAAAACCCTAGGGTTTTTCTGAGTCCACTTATATATCACAACCTTTTCTTTCTTAAGTTCACCCTGAAGAGCTTGATTTTGTTTTACTAGTTCAGTGTTTTGAATTTGAAGTGTAACAGCCTCAAGCTTTGTTTGTTTTAAAACAAGTAATTCATCTCTACACTTATTTAACTCAAAAATTAACTTATTGAATTTTGAAAACAAATTTTGTCTTTGCTCTTCAATGAACTTAAGATCCACATTTAAGTAGTTTAAATAGGATTGCCAATCAACATCATCATCCATAGATAACAAAATGTCTACCTTTTTCATGATGATGTTGACCCATTCTCCATTTCTAGCATGGCTTTTTCCAACAGCCAGCTTGTTATCATCTGAAAGTGCCATCAGTGTACTGACCCTTACTTCTTCATCAGAGGAGACATCTTCCTCGTCCCAATCATAGGCTTCAACAACAAGTACCTTGTTTTTGCCCTGAGCAGGTTTGGAAGGTGCAGCCTGGGGTACTAAGGGAGTTGTCTCAAGGAGAGCAAGTTTAGCTTTAGCTTTTCTATACTTTGCTTCAAAGTCCTTTTGAATATTTGCATTTTGAAAATGTTGAGTGGACTAAAGCATTTTTGGTTGAAACTTGCTAGTTCCTGAAGAAGAACTACTACCAGAATGTTTGTATGAAGGGTCTGAGGTTGTTTTTGAAAAACAGTATTTAGCAAAGTGACCCCTTTTGCCACAGTTGAAACATTCAGTGGATTCATTTGCCTTAGCTTTTTGAAAATTTGACTTGTTTCTTTTAATAAAACGTTTTGAGTTTGCTAAAAGAGCTCTTTCTTGAAATTCAACTTGAAGATCATTGAGATACTCTTCACTGGTTCTCACATCAACCTCATCATCAAAATCATCTTGAAAATCCTGCACAACACCATTAGAGTAGAAGGCAGTGGATATGGGTGAAACAGTCAGGGCCTTTTTGGTTTCTTGAGCCTTTTCAGGGTATCGCCTTGCGATTAGGTTGTCTTCATAGACAAACTTCCCATAAATTTGAGGGAGCTCAAGATTCTGAATGTGATTAGCATTCCTAAGACCCTAAGAGAAGTTTAACCACTTCTCAGGGAGACTGTTGACAAAGCCAACGTTAATTTCATGCTTAGACAGTACTACACCATCATTTGAGAGCTCATTGAGCAAGGTTTTGTATCGGGTATAGGTCTGAGAGAGGCTTTCAGATTCTTTGGCCCTGAAAGTGTTATACTCAAGTTTCAGGTAAATGATCATGTTTTCCTTGGTATCTGAGGGACCTTCAAAGCTATGAACCAAGTCAAGCCAGGTTTGTTTGGCTGTAGGACAGTTAATGACTGATTACATTTTATCGTCAGGGAGACACGATATAATGATGCTTTTCAGGCGTTGGTCCTGATTGACCATCCTCCTCTCATCAGGAGTTAATTGTGCTTCAGGTTTGGGCAAACCTTGAGCAGTCTTAGGGACAAAGGGACCTTCATTGATGCATGTGATGTAGTATGGTTCCATACCAGTCAAGTTGCAAAGCATATGCTTTTTCCACTTGCTAAATTTACCAGCTTCTAGTTTAGGAGCTACAACTGAATAACCACCTCCCTTTTTATCAACTAGCTGGGGTACATCGCTATAAGCCATGGTGGGATCTTGATTTTAAAAACTTTGAGCACTCTTTTGTTTGAAAAAAGGTTTTGAGAAGTTTTACAAATCAGAGGCTCTGATACCACTTGTTGGACCCTTTTACTTGGTTACGGTTAACTATAAATTTAATCTAACCAAGTTCCATGATGTAGCGAACTATTGATTAATTATCAAAAGTAAATAAACGTAAAAGATAAGACACAAAGTTTTTCAACGTTTAATTCTTTATTAGAAATTAATCAAAAGAATTATACCCAAGTGTTTGCGGAACAACACTTGGGATTGAAATGACAAGTATGGTATACTCCTCACTAAACCCAAACTAAGTTTGAGTGACAACTAAGATCCAGCTGAGCTATCTCAGGGATTGTGTTGTTCTTTGGAGAGAGTAAAGATTTAGTTTGTGAATGTCTAAGCATTAAGTGCACAAACGTAATCTTTACCTCTCCCACTTATTCTCTATTTATACACAAGTAGATTCTAACACATACCTAATAGACAAAGACTACAAGACAAATTACATCAGCCTATATTGGACAAAATACATACGTATTTTGTCCATGTTACAAATGACTATAAGTTGTAAAGCGCAGGGATGCTTTCTGGTCTTCAGTGTTGACACATGTCTTAGTATTATACTCATTCAGGGAAAGTTGACCTTTACATGATAAGGACCTTCCCTTATCCATTCAAACTTATCCCGCCTAATCCCGCCTTTACTTCAGTCTTCTTATCTTCAGTCTTTGTTCACTCAGTGTTCTTAGTTGGTGAGGAGTCATGGGACTCAGTGAGTTATTGTCATCCCTCACTGAGTCCATCATCTTCTTCTTTGGCTCAGGTATCATTCACTGAGAACCGCCTCACTGAATGGTGAACCTTTCTTCATAGATTCGCCCTGAGCAACTTGAGGATGACTCACTAAACGACTATGCATTCAGTGACTTGTTTGGTGTTCTCAGTTATCAAACACTTAGGATATTTTATGTTCAAATCCTAGATTAATGAGTTTGGTTTTTAACAGACCCAACAGTATAGGGAGTGGTTGTACCTGTTGAAAAAGAACTCGACATCTAGCTTAGTGTCGGAAATATTGTATAGGCGACGTTAGGAGTGGTTGTACCTTTGTAAAAGAACCCAGTATTTAGCTTTGTACCAGATAAAGTGTAAGCGACGATTGTAAGGTTTTCTCTGCCGAGAAGGGAGCTTGTTGATTAGTGGAGGATACTCTCGAGTTGGATACTCGGGGCGTGGAGTAGGGCAAGGAAAAAGAGTCCTTGTAGCTGAACCACGATAAACACTTGTGTTTTGGTTTGATCGTTTCTTACTTTACTCTCTTACATTACTTATTGTTTATTAGTTTTGATTGTTGGTTACACGTAAAGCTAACAAAGTAAATCAAGTTAAAAAGCGATAAACTATTCAACCCCCCCTTCTAGTTTTCCACACAGGGTGATCCTATTTCTCCGTATTTGTTCACTTTAGTTATGGAAGTGCTAATGCTTATGCTTAAAAGACAAATTAGGAATGAGGGTAGGTTTAAATATCATGCCCATTGTAAGGAGTTGGAGTTGGCTAGTTTATGTTTTGCTGACGATTTGTTGTTGTTGTGTCATGGTGATTTGATTTTGGCTTCTGTGTTAAGAAGAAGTCTTGATGAGTTCACTCTAAGCTCTGGTCTATACCCTAGTGCTAGTAAGTGTAATAGTTTTTTTTTGGAAATGTTCCTAAAGCCGTTAAGAATGACATTAATCTGGTCATGCCTTTTGATGAAGGATCGTTGCCATTTAGGTATTTAGGGGTACCTATGATATCTAAGAGATTGACTAGTAATGATTGCTATGGGCTTATTGAGGTTTGTATGAAAAGGTTAGGAGATCGAAAGAATAAGAACTTGTCCTT
Organism: Artemisia argyi; assembly: GCA_030686995.1. NCBI lineage: Eukaryota > Viridiplantae > Streptophyta > Magnoliopsida > Asterales > Asteraceae > Artemisia > Artemisia argyi. The sequence goes on along the minus strand of CM060694.1, from coordinate 70,565,140 downwards.
TGCTGGTAGATTGCAGCTTATTGCATCTATCTTTGCATCGTTACAAATTTATTGGGCATCATTGTTTATGCTTCCCATGACTATATGTGATAAGATTGAAAAATTATGTAAGGGTTTTTTTATGGGCTAGAAGTGAATCAATTAATGGTCATGCTAGTGTTTGTTGGAAAGAGATTTGTAGACCTAAGAGTCAAGGTGGGTTGGGCCTAAGATCTATGCATACTTGGAATGAAGCGTTAATGTCTAGACATTTATGGAATATTGTTAGTAATAAAGATTCTAGTTGGGTTAAGTGGGTTAGGGTTCATATGTTAAAGGGTAGAAGTATTTGGAGCATTGAATCTAATGCTAGCTCTTCTTGGTGTTGGAAGCAAATTTTACGTATAAGAGATAATATTTAGAAATTCATATCTGTGAGGTTAGGTAATGGGCAGAGTTGTAATGTTTGGTTTGACAAATGGTGTCCTAGTGGCCCTCTCATTAAGATTATTAATAGAAGAGTGATTGAGCTAGTTGGGTTGAGTACAGAAACTTGTGTGGCTAATATGATTGACGATAATAGATGGTTATGACTTGATGAGTGGGAAGGAAGATTTGATCATATTGTTAATATGCTTGTTCCAAGGTTACTTAGTGATGTTAGTGATAAAGTTGTTTGGACTAATAAGAAAGGTCAGGAGGTTAAATTTTGTGTTAAAGAAGTTTGGAGTGCTATTAATGAGGATTATCCTAAAGTTATATGGTCTGATCATGTCTGGTTTTAACTAGTGTATACCTAGACATGCATTTATCTTGTGAGTGGCTATTAAGGGTAGGTTAAAGACTAAGGATAGAATTGTTAAGTGGTTTTCTATTTAAGATCAGGTTTGTCTTTTATGTAAATCTACTAATGAATCCCATAATCACTTATTTTTTGCTTGTCCATACTCTAGAAAGTTTTGGGAAAGGTTAAAACCTATGGCATGTTTAGATGATATTGGTAATGATTGGCCATGTGTATTACTGGTATAGTTAATAGGCCTGTGAAAAACAAAATTTGGAGTATTATTCAGAGGCTTGTATGGGGTGCTGTTGTGTATTTTACTTGGCAAGAAAGAAATATAAGAAGAAGTCAGTTTATTGAGAGGTCTACTGATTTTTTGTTTAAGATCATTGTGGAAAGTGTTAGATTAAAATTAATGGGTTTAGATATGTAGATTACTCCTGATGTGCTCAAGGCTGCTGAGATTTGACAGATTCATGTACGTAATAAAGTTGGATTGGGGTAATGTTTGATGTTGGTTTTGTTATGGTGCTGATGTTGCTGAGTTTTTTGGGTTGATTCTGGTTGGGAGGTGTTTATGTTGCTTTTGTTATAGTGTTCATTTGCTGTTCTAGTTCATGTTTGGGTGATTTCATAGGTACTATGGTTTTGGTTTTATGATGATATTGTGGTGGAAGTTGCACTCTTTTTGTCCTTTATATGGTTTTCCCCACACTGGGTTTTACTTGGTAAATGTTTTTAAGGAGGCAATTCCATCTTATGGTGGTGATTAATGGTATTATGCTGCTGGTTGCTGTTGGAATTTGGTGTTTTGAAGTGATATGATGTTTCTGTTTGATGTAGTTTGGTTCTGATTTATTTGATTATAGTGATTGGTTATGTAATTTGTTACAAGAGCATTGTCTCCTGTGTAGTCTATCGTATGGTGATGTTTCAATGGGTATTGATTGACTTCAGTACTTTATTTGATGTATTCAGAGTATGCTAGGTTGTGCAGTTTGGGGTTGCTTCCTCTTGTAATAATTCATTGTTATTATGTTTTTTGTATTGGAGCTTGGGGATTGTCCAATGCCATATAGATATTCCCTTTGTGTTGAGATAGGGATATGTCCTATCTTAGTTTTGTACACATTGGTTCTTTTTCACTTGTATTTTGCCTTTTATGGCTTATTTCTTAATAATATTTACCTTTAAGAAGAAAAAAAATGAAATGGAACCTCTATACGGTTTGTATTTTGTAACATTAAAATACATGCAAAGCAATTAACGTGACTTTTAATAGGATGTTAGCAAGGCTTAAATGAGCAATTAAAAAAGAAGTGTCAAATGCCTAAAATACCCTTATTAATAAAATTACATATGTTACACTTTTAACCCTTTTTATCTTTTTTACCACAATAAACTTTTCATTTGATCCAAACTCTATAAACTAGAACCAATGATATGTGCGTTATAACTAAAAGCCTTAACTACTTTTGAAGCACCAGTACTCCAGTAGCCATTCATATATAAGCCTTAACCACTAATTACCGGTAGACATTCATACATGACTAAAAGTCTAATGAAGCCATTTCATATATAAGAACCTTTCAAAGTACCAATTGTAGTAGCCATTTACACTTGACAGTTGACACCAGTACAACAGTAAACAAATTAAATATTATTTTCGCGTTTTATCGGGTTGACCCGATAACCCGACAATATTAATTATCTAACCCTAACCCAACCCGATAACACTGTCGGGTTATTGGGTTCGGGTCAAACAACCCGACAAGATTTTAAAACCCGATTTAACCTGATCCGATAAGCCTTATCCGATTTGGGTTCGGGTCAGGTCAACTGGTGAGTACATAACTAAAAACATCCATAAGTTAAGGGTAAATTTTGCAACATACGTCAAACGTAAAGTACTAAAACAAAATAAGTTAGTAATTATCATATTTTGTAAAAAAAAAATAATAATAATAAAAAAAAAAATTACTGAAAAGTCTTTATTTTTTTTCCCCTCATATTTGAAATATTATTGGGGCTTTGATTGTGAGGTATTTACTGAGGTGAAAATCGAATTGGTGTGTAGCTTTAATGGGTATGTCTTCCTTCTTTAAACTTTGTTGTTGTCAATTTTGTGATACAAATTGGGTTTTTTTTTTTTTTTTCCCCTTTCTAATTCAGCTTCATGATTTTTATAAAGGGGTGTTTTGGGTATAGCTAATAAACATTCTTGAGTCTTTGTACAGAGCGAAACACCTTATGGGTAAGCTGATTGGATAAGCTGATAAGCAAATGGAATCGGTATCTCCAACATACAAATTATTTCCAATGGGGTGTTTGTATTGGCTTATTTACCGGCCTTAGGAGCTTATGTATATTTGGAAGAGCTCATAAGCTTACTTTTTTCAGCTTATAAGCTTATAAAGTTTAGCTTATGACCTTACATAAGCTATACTGTTAACTTGATAAAAAGTGGGCTTACGAGCTTTTCCAAAATTAAATAAGCTCATAACCGGGGTAAATAAGCTAACGCAAACACCCTGTAAGCTTATGTAATCTGCAAAAAGATAAACTCAGTTAAGCATAGAGATATAGTTAAATGTTTAGCTTGGTTCATGTTTCGTTAGACCACTGGCAACACAGTGAGATATCGCAGTGTGAAATGGTTGTTTGGCCACTTTATATGACTTTTTAAGTTTAGTTATGAAAGACCTGATACGGAAATGTTTGTGGATTGGTTATCTGGCTGTCAAGCGTATCCACGTCAACATGAATGATGCTCTCGAGGTAAGTATTTGGTGTCCTTTTGATGAAGAATTTGAGAGTTTGTTATTCCCGTTTTATGCTCACTTGTTATGACTAGCTGTACGTCTACATAGGACACCATTTTTACTTTGAGCTCTAGTTTTTGCAAGAAATGCTTCAACTAGGAGATGCATCCTAGTCTAAGATCCCAGTGATTAGTTTAGACTTTAGAGTCAATTGTGTGCTTTTTGCCTTTTGCAATGTCAAAACTTGGTTAGATTACTCAACAAAACTGAACGTCAGGTTTGATCCTATAAGATTTGGAGAATATAAAGATAGAATGCATTAGAAAAATATATAACAATATTAATCTCTTATTTTATTATTATGTAACGTATATTACTAATTTCATATATTACAATACCTTTAATGACTTTTTAAGATATTAGAGAAACAAATTGTAGCACCCCGAACCGAAAGTAATAGGCTAGACCAATAATTTCGCAACTTTACCTTAAAATCTTGACGACAGTTATAAGTAAGATACAACTTAAGGGTTATAAGGGTGTTAAAACTTCTTTATTTCCTAACGAATAATGGTACTAATGGTACTAAAACTTCTACCTTAATGGTTTTTTACTCTTTTCGCTTAATAATCCTTGGGGCTTGAGTCCACTGCCACAAAGAGTCAAGCCAGGTAAAGCCCTCCCATTCAGGGAGGTTACCAACCATGGTTTGAACTTGAGTCATTTTACTAGACACACGCTTTTGCCAACTCGGCCACCCCTAGTGGTTTACTTCTAACAATTTATAATTTGAAATTTATATACCACTTCCCCTCTACCCTAAAATTAAACCCTTTTATACGATTATACTTAAAATGAAAATATGTTAACGTTACATGAATGTTAAAAGCAACCAATATATATCTAATTAAACATACACTATAACTGAATTTGAAGACCTTAAAAAACTTGCACACTTAATAATCACTTGCTTCATTATTATCCTATCTGATTTCAACCCAAGAAAGTGTTAACATATAGTTTTATGACATAGTAGCATAAATTTAACACAAATCAAAATAAAGGAGAATGGATTGGGGATCCATAATTAAATTATTAAGAAATCGATCATTAAACACGCATATCTTCACTATCTTAATGAATTGATTGCACAACTAGTTCACTAAAACCATCAGTTGCTTGAGAAATGTAGGCATATAAAATGTTGCATTGGATTTTGGTAGAAGACAAGAGAAAGGGTATAATAATCTTGAACATAACACTAAATAAAAATTCGCATCCATGTTATTTTCAAGGGTGCAAAAATCGCTAGGTATAGTTGGGTCGTCGACCACCTTCTAGCTAGTATCACTCTAGTTCACATAGTTGTAACTTTAAAGATCAAACACAAACAGTAAAACATAACAAAAGAACAAAAAGTTCAAAGTTAGCAGAGTTTAAAGTTCTTGTGATGTCTGCATTTGGACTGAACCAAACAAAAGAGGAACACAAAACTCGGAATTTTGAGAAAATAAAAGGTTGACTTTTTTTACAGAGGTTGACTATTCGATCGACTTTGACTGATTAGCGCCTAGGTGCCGATTAATTGGAAAGTGTCTGACTAGCGCCGATTAATCAGCCTCCTAGGCCGATTTTTACAACACGAGTTATCTTAATGCTTGATTGTACATATATGTAATGTTTGAAGTTTAACAATTGGTGTATGCAATACTCCCAAAATCCTTTGTCTCGAACTGTGTAGCCATGTAGACGCTTTACCGGCCTTGGAAACCTCCTACCATTATACTAACTTGACATTAGCACTCTCAAGTACAAAATGTTAAGGTTTTAAATCACTACCATTTATACAACATTTTTTTTTTCTAGTTAGAGTAAATTGCAAAAACCGTCCCTTTGGTTTGTAGGCGCAACCCCTACAACTTTGAAAGTGCATACACAGTAGACTTTATGGGTTTAAAATGCTATTACTAAAATTTTTGAAAGGGGTATGGGGTTATCAACAAACTACTGACCATAAGGAAATTACAACCTCACAAACTTGGATTAGCTCTTTCTCTTTAGACTGAAGTAGCTTTTTTCATAGTTTTGTCAACGTTGTTGAAGGCTAATTATTTATTTAAGTAGGCCTTCCCTATTGGAGCTGCTCCTGGCTCACACTATGATGGAGCCAATTAGAAGATTCTATGTATTCTTGAAAGATGATTGGACAGTCTTGCCCGTTGGCTTGTAGAACTTTGGTGTGAGATTTTCGTCCGTGGCATTAGAACATATAAACTTCTAAAGTGCAGGTACTACAGTCCCTTCCGGGACAATAATTGCACACCCAAGTTCCCTCCCTACACGGACTATGCCTAAACTTTTGAAGTTATAGGGAGAGTGCATGTTATTTTACCATTTACTCTTCTAGTTATAATTGTATTAGATTATGTAACTCAAGTTACAAGTTTTCATATATTCACTTGACAAGAAAACCTGACCGTATTGCTAGTACATGACTATAAGTTATTAATCGGACCATAGCCGTTTGGCAAACGGTATGTGAATGGCCCATCAACCATGAGGTTATGGGTTCAAGTCTCATTGGAGACATATATGAGATAGTATTTGTGAGATAGGTGGTGCAAGTTGTAAAAATTTGACGTTAAAAAAATAAATAATTGGATCCAACTTTTGGAACTATAAGGAAATTCAATTTATTGAATTGAAGATTTTATCTTAGTTTAACATCTATGTGCATGCATTGGATTAGATGAACTTATAGTTTCACTTACACATAACACATATATACCAAAAAAGGAATTGAGACCAATTTATTATAGCAAAATATTAGGGATAAAGCTAGTGGCGGTGATTAGCATGTGCAAGTGGGGCAGCCACAAAGGGCCACCATTTGTGAGGGGTCTCCGATTTAGTATATGTCCATTAGTAATTTATACATGTCTAACTTGAATTTCTATACCCTTTTTAAATATTATGTGAGGGGGCCTCCGATTTAGTATATTGCCATTATTAGTATTTATACATGTCTAAGTATATTATGTTTTGAATTTTCCATAATAGTTAAGCTTTTTGTGATTTACGGGGCCTCATTCGTAGTTTCGCACCGGGCCACCCAAATCAATGGGACGGCCCTGGATAAAGCCATCTAATAATCTTTTTTTGGATGATTCATGATCCCATTAATGCTATTAAGTATCGCCTAATAATATATAAATGACCTACCCCAATTGCTTAGGATCATCAAAGCCGCGGTTTTGTGGTCACTATACATATAAAAACCCTAAAATAACAATAACAAGCCGCCGCGCATCACCATAGACAATGGCAGTAGGTAACAGATCCCTGATTGAGCTACCAGATCTCAGTCTTGAATGTATCCTGTTAAATCTGCCGTTGTTTTCTCTTCTTGTGTGCTGCTCGGTTTCCAAGTCGTTGTTCGATCTCATTTTAAAAAATTCAGAGTTTGCAAAAACTCACTTCGCAAAATCAGAACCGCACTTAATGATTCATTCCCCATCGAGATCAACTTTTCATTTACTCGAAATGAATGCTGATGTGATGCCAGCACTGGGTGAACGGGTTGACGTTAAGCCAATATTTTTTCTCCCGTTAGACGGGTATAGTGTTTCACATTCGTGTAATGGATTTGTTCTTATGGAGTATGAAAATATGGTTGATGGTATTCACAAGTGCATCGTATCTAATCCTGTTAAAGGCGAGTATACGAAACTACCTGAAACGGAACATCTTTATAGACATGCGAAGTGTGCGCTTTTTTACAATCCTGATGAAAATCAGTTAAAGATTTTGCGCCTTTTCATTGGTTTATTCCGTTATACTCCAGATTCAGATGAATCATCTGATTCAGAAGAGCTTTTACCAGAATCTCCAGATAATGATTTTACATTTGCGTATTCAGAAGAAAACCGAATGGGAGAATTATTTGTAGTGGGTTCTGATTCTTGGGAGTCTCTCGACGCTATCCCCTTTTGTTCCGATACTATTTACTCTCCTTGCCAATTGGATAAAGTTACTCATTGGCTATGTGGCGATGATAAGGATGAAAATGTCATTGTTTTCTTCAATTTTGAGAGCCATACATTTGGGAATCTTTCTGGCCCAGCCCACTTGGTCAAACGTTATGTAACTGAATGTTATGAACTAATTTTGGTTCATGGGAGTTTATCAGTAATTGATTCTGATGCAAACATGGGAGAGTTTAAAATATGGAGAATGAATGAATATGGCAATGAAGACTCATGGACACTCAGCTATGTGATTGACACTACTGTCTGGAATGTCCCACATGAGCCCTGTATGTCTGATGAGAATTTTGTATGCAATGGGGATCTAGTGCTCTCATGTTCTGATGGTCGTGTGTTCTCACTTCTTCTATGATTTGGTAAACAGGACCGGCAGACTAGTGAATCATCCACCAATTCAGCTTTCATCCGTAGTAGTTATTCATACTCCGAGCTTGATCTCGTTGAAGACTGCTGTGGGAGATGGCAACTTGGAAGTGCTCAAAGTGCCATCAAGGTACAAGTATTTTTACATGTTTATTTCTTTATGTTTATTAAAAATTGTGACAATATAAAAGTAGTAATGTTACTGACAGTATTGATTTTTCGTTGTAGGTCTGCTCAGGCAGGGTTATTCGCGAATAACTACATAGAATTGTTAGCAACTTTCTTCGGGTAGCCAGAGCAAAGCTTGATGCAACAAGCAGGAAGCTTTTGGAAGCCATTAGACATCAATATTAATGTGTTTGTTAGTTGTTGTACTTGAAATTGTGGCTGTGATGTAGCAGTTCCCTTTTAAGACAGTAGTTGATTTGGTCAAGAATATTTTCTTTGGTTAATGTCATTTTGGTTAAAAAGAGTTTCTGGAATTTTGTTGTTTTACTTATGTGCTTTGAGCTGTTCATCATAAACAACCTTTTAGCATCATGGTTTAGGTGGTGTTTGTTTAAGCTTATGAAGTATAAGCCGAACAAAAAAAAGCTTAAACAAACACCCCTCACCAGATTATGTAACTGTTAGGACTTGTTTGACTAACTGCATAGTTGCTTGGTATACAGTTTGATGGTACTCTGAAAGACACAATATTATCTCCTGCCATCATGCTGCCTTTGCCTACAAAATTGAAAGAATAGCCTTTCAGTTCAAACATTCATAGTCCTATCTGCAACTTTCCGAGTTCAATGGTCTCATCAAAAGTTGAAACAAATCTCGAGTGTGACTATAAGTTTAGTTCATGAATCCGAGTTCAGTGGCGTAAATCTGTTGGGCTATCTTGGCATTTAAAAAGTTCATGTCCAACTTCAAATCATCTGCTATCTTGGGCTATCAAATTTCCCAGCAAACCAAACTCGGCCATCGTGAACACCACTTTCAAATACAACCTCAATATTACCAACAAGAACCGAACCGCAGGCAACCGTCTTTCGGGGTACCCCCGCAGTACGACCCAGTTTCCAGCAGTGAAATAAGCTACCGGTGTAGTACGGGTCGATTTATAATTTTCTCACTACCTGAAGCAGCTTAGTATAACATCTATATAAGTTCAGGGTTGATTTTGAAAGAAACATAAAACTTGAGGGTTATAAACTAAAATAAATAGAAACATCAAATATCCTTTTGTGTGTGTGTGTGTGTTGATAGAACAGAACAGGGTTTAGCTTGCTCGACCACTTGTGTTTTTTAAGGTAACTAACTAATTTTAGGGTTTATCTTATATTTGTGTTTTTTTTATTGCTATGTTATTTTATGAGGTGAAATCTTTGTTCAATCAGCTAATTGTTTGTGGTATGTGTTCTGTTGTTTATGTTGTTTATCTTGGTGATAGAAAGTTGGGGCTGTATGAGAAATGATTGTTGATTTTGGCATAATTTACATTTGGAGTAAAAACCTTAGTAGCTAAAGCTAATTGAACCATTTTAGTACACTAATTTGCTCCCACCATAGTGCTAGAAGCTAATATTTACAAAAAATAATAATAATAATAATAATAATAATAATAATAATAATAATAATAATAATAATAATAATAATAAAACAAAAAGGATATTGGATACTGCCACACAGCTTATGTTTAAGCTGTTCTGGATAAGCTGATAAGCGAATAATTGTGTTTGGATATGGGGGTGGCCAGGGAAATGGTCATTGGGATACCTCGACTAGGCCGCTTACATCTGAGTCAAAGACTCATCCTCCCCGGGTACCCTTGAAAAAGAGAAAAACCTCATCCGTTAACCGTTTGGATACAAAATAAACTGATAAGTATTTTTAATAAGCTTTCCTAAACGCCCGTGAAGCGACAACTTGAATCTTCATGTATTCTTGCACGCCTTATGTTCTATAGAAGTATAAACTCAGCAAAGCATAGAGATACATCCAAACATATATCTTGGTTTATGTCTCTTAAATGATTGTTTGGTCACTTTATATATAGAAATACAAATTTTTATTATAGTCTATACTTTATAGGGATATTTAAAATCATATCCAAAGTATTAGTATCTGAGAGATAAATTGTAAAGGATATATGTACAACTATATGTTTGTCTTTTGAAAGATCCATTGTTAATTTCATATATGTGATTTTCTTTTGTTGGATATTAAGTTTTAATGCAGTACATAAATTTCGAATCCTACAAGTCACTTTTTTTTTTTTTTTTTTTTTTTTTTTTTTTTTTTTTTTAATAATAATTTTGCAACTAGCTGACATATAATTCTTATTCCTTAGCTGCAAGTTTAAATCCTTTTTGAGACATATCAGTTTATTTGTTTGTCATGGTTAAAAACTCAAAACTACATCAGTTTATTTGCGCGTTTTAATTATTGATGCATATACACCTCCTTTAACAAATTGAACAGGGCTTTAAGTATTTATATATGGATTATATTTGGTGGGCTGGTCTAAATCAATGTATTTCAACATTTAACACCAACACATGGAATCCACTGTTTTCTGGTCGAAGGATTTGTTTCTTGTGTAACTCGAAATTGATGCTGTTGTTGTGGTCTTAGAGGGTTTGTATGATACTTTAGACAATACAAGGCTTATGAATGTAACGTTCTTTTATCAATATAGAAATAAAAGTCATGCTAAATCTGGATCTGAAAATGCTTTGTTTGACTATAAAAGTCAAAATGCATATTGATTATGCCGCTATTGACCTTTTCAACCGACAGTACCTAAACATTTCTTTCTTCACTTGAAATTATAACACTTCATCTCAAAGTAGTGATCAACTTTTTTTGACGTCATGGTAATCGTTAAAGACTTGAAACATTTTTTTCTGAAATCACTTTTTCTTGTACTATCTTTTGTTTGTCTTGTGTTTGCTAAAATCTTGCATGTGTAATGTGCTTCTTTTATAGGTTTAGCTACTATGAATGGATATTTAAATCAATAATTCAAAGAACCACTTGGAAAGATGGCAGCTTTAGTAGCAACTCGTGTTCGTTTTCTTGTTGGAGATACTCTTTCAATTAAAAAGCTCCCAAAGATTACTAGAGCAGTTTCATTTCACAGAACAACATACTTATTGAACCAATTCAGTACCAAAAATGGTCCGTTAACTCTTAAAAGTCTCGGATTCAGGGACGTGAGTGACACAATAACAAAGTTTGAGAAAAGTAAGGGTAGACAAATAGTTTCAACTCTGCAAGTTATCCAAGATCAAGTCGAAGAAGTCAAACCCAAGAGAGTCAAAGTGAAAACAAAAGCTGTTGCTGTTGATAACCCGATTGATGTTGACGTAGCACCCTTTTCTGCAAAATCTTTTTCTGAACTCGGTCTTCCTCCATTGTTGATCAAGGCACTAGAGAGAGAAGGTTTCAATGCTCCAACTGATGTACAGTCAGCAGCCATCCCAACTATACTCAAAAACCACGATGCTGTGATTCAATCCTACACGGGTTCTGGAAAGACATTAGCGTATGTTCTTCCAGTACTCTCAAAAGTGGGCCCACTCAGTGGTTCACCCGATAGCAACAAAGAAGATAAAAAGAAAACCGACATAGAAGCAGTGATTATCGCACCTTCAAGAGAACTTGGTATGCAGATTGTTAGAGAAATCGAGAAGTTACTGGGACCCGAAAACAAAAGATTCGTTCAACAACTTGTCGGTGGCGCAAACAGGTCAAGGCAAGAAGAAGCTTTAAAGAAAAACAAGCCCGTTATCGTTGTCGGGACACCTGGAAGAATTGCGGAAATCAGTTCTGCCGGAAAGCTGCACACCCATGGCTGCAGGTACCTAATTCTAGATGAAATTGATCAGCTTTTATCTTTTAATTTCCGTGAGGATATGCATAGAATAATCGAACACGTGGGTAAAAAAGCTGATTCTGGCCCAACCCAGAACTCAGAAACCCAAACCAAGAAACGGGTCGAGAGACAAATGGTCATGGTATCTGCAACAGTTCCATTTGCAGTAATAAGAGCAGCCAGGAGTTGGGGCCGTGACCCGATACTCGTGCAAGCCAAAAAAGTGGCCCCACTAGAATCCATCCCTCGTCCAGCTGGACCCGTTAACTTAAGCCCAGGACCCAGTTCCAGTTCAAATGCTGGGTCAGATTTGCAGCAGACTAATGCGGTTTCTGAAAGTCTACCACCATCTTTAAATCACTACTACTGTGTTTCAAGGCTGCAACATAAAGTCGATACTGTAAGAAGATGTGTACATGCTCTTGATGCAAAAACCGTTATAGTTTTCATGAATCACACCCGACAACTAAAAGATGCTGTTTTCAAGCTGCAAGCACGCAGGTTAGTAGCAGAAGAATTACATGGTGATCTTGGCAAGCTTACAAGATCAACAATCTTGAAAAAGTTCAAAAAAGGTGAAATTAGGGTACTAGTGACAAACGAGTTATCTGCTAGAGGTTTAGATGTAGCAAACTGTGATCTTGTTGTTAACGTGGACTTACCTACTGACTCGGTTCACTATGCACATCGAGCTGGAAGAACGGGTCGGTTAGGCCGAAAGGGTTCGGTCGTAACGATTTGTGAGGAGTCGGAAGTTTTTGTTGTCAGGAAGCTTCAGAGGCAACTTGGTGTCCCGATTCAGTCTTGTGAGTTTGCAGACGGTAAACTTGTTATGCAGGAAGCAAAGTAGAGGCTCTTTTGTTTTAGACATTTTTGTTAACCTTTTAATATGATCACTTTATATAAAGCCTCTAATATAGTCTTTGTTTATCTATTACAAATGTTGGTAGTATTTGACTAGTTATCCAGGTTGTTTTTGCTTACACTATGTACGAGTTAAATGTTGTATTTATTTGAAAACAGGTGGTACCAGTTTTGTGGATATAAAACTTGATAACAAAATCAAATATTTTTAGTTACCAAGTCATGTGTTATTGTTGAAAGAAAAGAGATTTATGACATGAATAAAGCAATCATCCAGTGATTTAGAGTGTTTGGATACATTTTGGGGGGATATTTAAAGGGTGTATGGGACAGCGTTTTTGGTAGATTATCCGAGTATTGTGTTTCCAAGACGCATCAGAAAACAATCTTTAGACAACCTTTGGATAGGTTATGGTGAGAGCTTGGTAAACTACAAGTTTTGCTAACGGCTTTTCATTGTCGCCGAGTCTTATATCGCTGGTAGGACCTGCGTGTTGCGGCGACGGATACCTTGTAATTCTATTATGATCCCATACCGGCCAAGTATGGGTTTGGTTGATGGTTTATAAAGTCTAGGTGTCCCCTTCTCTTATAAGCTAGCTTTCTGAGTGAGTTTTACACTTAGACTTTTGAATATCGATACAAGCCTAGTAGAGGTGGCTTGGACCAGAAAGAAGGGTGCCAACCGTGACCAACGAGGACGTTGGTTCTTCAAATGGTGGGGTATTGTTATGATCTCACATCAGCCAAGTATGGGATTGGTCGATGTTTATAAAGTCTAGGTGTCTCTTTTTACAAGCTAGCTTTTGAGTGAGTTTTACACTTGGACTTATGAACATCGATACGAGCCTACTATGAGATAGGTTCGTAATTCTGTTATGATCCCACATCGGCCAAGTATGGGTTTGGTTGATGGTTTATAAAGTCTAGGTGTCCCTTTCTCTTATAAGCTAGCTTTCTAAGTGAGTTCTACACTTAGACATTTGAATATCGATACAAGCATAGTAGTGGTGGCTTGGACCCGAAAGAAGGGTGCCAACCGTGACCAACGAGGACGTTAGTTCTTCAAAGGGTATTGTTATGATCTCACATCGGCAAGTATGGGATTGGTCGATGTTTATAAAGTCTAGGTGTCTCTTTTTACAAGATAGCTTTTTGAGTGAGTTTTACACATGGACTTATGAACATCGATACGAGCCTACTACGAGATAGGTTTGTATCAAATTGAAATTTCGACAAACTACTTCTTTTATTTTCTTATTTTAGAGTGAACATAAGAAACCATGTATTTTGGAGGTAGTTTTGTTATTTTTGCGGCCTAAGAACTCTCGATATATATGAACTTGTTACTTTTTGTGGTTTATAAGTTTATGCTATAATTTCATAAAAATGTATATTATTTAAAAGGTTCCTCAAGGCATTAGTTTTTGAGTGAGTTCTACACTTGGACTTATAAACATCGATACAAGCCTACTATGGGATATGTTTGTATCAAATTGAAATTTCGACAAACAAAGTTTTTCTGTTAGTATTTTTTTTACGATGACAATTAGTTTATAGATAGTGAAAATATTTTTGCAGACATGGTAAACTGTTGAAGTTATGAGATGATGATATCTTATCTGAGTCCACTTTCAACTTCTTTTATTTTCTTATTTTAGAGTTTGAACATAAGAAACCATGTATTTTGGAGGTAGTTTTGTTATTTTTGCGACCTAAGAAATCTCGATATATATGAACCTATTACTTTTTGTGTTTTCTAAGTTTATACTATATGTCATAAAAAAGTATATTATTCAAAGGGTTCCTCAAAGGCACTAGTTTAGATGAGTATATAAGGAAACTTTAAGTTCATTAATTCCAAAATCAAAACTAAGTAACGTAAATTATAAAATCAATTAATGCGTATTAAATGCATTTTTCAATTTAAAAGAAAAGTTCGGTATGAATTATTGCACATTAAGCGATGCCTTGTGGGCACTTGTTAGACAATCCAAAAAAGAAAAATGTTTTACAAATTTTAGGAAGAAATTATTTAGTAGTTTGCTTTATTTGTACATTTTGGTTTATAAATGATACTTTTTACTGAAAAGGTTTTTTAAATATTATATTAAGAGTAAATTGCAAAAATCGTCCCTAAAGTTTGACCAATTTGCATGTTTCGTCCCAAATATTTCGAAACTGCAAGGATCGTCCCTAAATTTTGACCCGTGTGCATGTATCGTCCCTAAAGTTTTGGCCCCGTGTGCATGTATCGTCCCCAAAAAGGACTATATATGCTCCAAAGGTTAACTTTAAGGACGATCCTTGCAGTTTCAAAATATTTGGGACGAAACATGCAAATTGGTCAAACTTTAGGGACGATTTTTGCAATTTACTCTTATATTAATTACAAATGTTGACCAGTAAATATGTGTAGGTTTGATGCATGAATTAATTATACATATAACCTTTTTTGGGTAAAATTATACATATAATTTAATTAGTTGTATTTGCTTAAAATCAAAAGTGAGTCAAAGATACATTATAGGTTGTTTAGATTATAGTTGTTGATTCATAAAAAAACTTAATTACGACTTTTCATCATTGTGTTATGGTTTGCAAATGACTTTTTATTGCATAAAATAGCATAAATGTGAGTTGTTAATAACCAAAAAGTTTTTATACTTGAGCATTTGGGATGCTTTAAGTTAGTTGCAATGTTTTAAAACCGGTTTTTTAATTGACTCAGTTGAGTCACCGGTTCATCGGTTTAATTCGGTTTTTTGTTTAAAACTTCTCCGGTGGTTGAACACCAGTCCAACAGGTTAAATCTGAAACAGATTAGTCATCCGGTTCAACTACTGGTTCGATTATGAAAACCTTGGTTGAGAAGGCCTTCCAAAAATACATGGTTATTCAAAATGTAAATCTATAATTCTAATAACAAAAGCTCAAACTAATCAAATCACATATTTTAGATTTTTACCATTAATCTAAAAAAGCATAACAAACCCATGCCATTTACTTACACTAAAACAATAAGAAAAATGTAATTTAAAATTTTATATAATATACTTTTCTTTCAAAAAGACCAAAAATCAAACTTTGCTAAGTAAAAAGCTTGAGATTAAAAAAAAAAAAAAAAAAAAAAAAAAAAAAAAAAAAAAAAAAAACACCCTTGATCGACCATTATCCTTTTGATCTTAAATAAGCCACTTTTTTAAAGTAACTAGGTGATGTTGTTTAAGCTTATTTGATTTCAGCTTATATTTTAAAGCTTAATTTCTGACTTATTTCAAGACATGTTATGATATGGAGTGATAAACTTTTTTCTTTTTTCTTTTTTTTTTTTTTAATTTAGTTATTTATTTTTTATGATGGTGCAGAGAGTAATAAACTTTTGTAAACCATAAGGTTCAGAATAAGTCAAACAATTTAGACTTATAAAATATAAGCCGAAGCTACACAAGATGATAACCCACAAATAAGCTTTAAAACAAACACCTTCCCATACTTTTAGGGGTGAGCATCGGGTCAAACCCGACCCGACTAAACATGAAACCGAAATTCGCCCAAATCCTAAACCGAGACCGAACCAAAACATACTTGGCTTGGTTTGGGTCGGCCGGGTTTGTCGGGTCTCAAACCGACCCGACCCGACATGTCCGTAAAAATGCAACCTGATACAAAACCGAGTTTCATTCGGTCGGGTCGAAATCAGGTCGACTCGTTCGTGTGGTCGGGTCGGGTAAAAGCTCACCCCTTATTCCCATACAATATTTGTTTTTAGATTTTGACCAAACAGCCACCAAAAAGAACACATGAATAATGTTTTAGTTGATAATTAGGCGCCAATTCCAAATTATCTAGTCCACTCAATTTCATTCCCACAATCATCTTCCCCATCTCTCATTCAAAGTTTCAAACAATTAAAAAACACAACACACACAGTAAACAATATGCAGCATATAATAATTCACACTCACACTTTCACCTCTTCTACTTACCTTAACAATGTTGTTCCACCTTTCAAATCCCAACAACCTTTTTCCAACAAACCCCTTTTTGGTACTATCTACCTAAGTTCTCTAAAATTTGCTTTGTCAAATATGATTCTTGTGTTTGATAATTCATCTGTTGTATATCGCAGGAAGCGGTGTGATTTTTCGGCATATGCGGTCTCCTTTGGGTTTTAAGCAAATGAGTTTTCCAAGTAATTTTCTTATCAGACTAGTTATAGTTATAGAACTCAATATTATATACCATTACTGTTTTGATTATTGGTTATGCTAATTCTATAATTAATGAAAATGTCACTGTTTGATTTAAGAGTCAAAATGTACCTCTGGTGTGATTGGGGTGGTTGGATAAGTTTATTATCTTATCGAGATAAGATGAAAGCGTGTTTGGGATTGCTTAGTTTTCTGCTTATGAAGAATCAGACGACAAACGGTTCAAAAAAAAAAAAAAAAACTTAGCGGGTCAGGAGGAAATACTGTTATATTAAATGCAATAACGTCCAGAAAAAGAAAAAAATTATCAGGGTAAATGAATAATTTCAGTTTAATCTCAAACAAACATTTTGGAATAAGCAGGCGGTAACCTAGCTACTGAAAACTGCAAAATAAGCAGATAACGAGAAGCATAATTTGTTTTATCCAAACTCTTAAAAGATAAGTAAGCAATCCCAAACACCCTCAAAGTTTATGCAAACACTTACTAGAAAGTGTTTAAATGGTTATTCGTGAGTTAACAAGGGCCTTCTGCAAAAACACTTTGGAAGTAGCAAGCTGTAAGCTTTTATAATAAGCTTCGCCAAACACTATTTGGCAACAAAAAAGCTTTTCATTTCTCTTCACGTGGTGTGATTGCCGCATACTACTTATGATAACTATGTGACAATCCATTAATCAGTTACAATGCTATTGAATATTAAAAGTTGATTGTTTTAAAAATATAGGTGCTGTTAACTCGTCTTCAGAGGAACAGAACTCGAGCACCAGTGCCGAGACAACGAGGTTTTTCTATCAATATCTTAGATTCTTAGCCACTCTTCTTTTCAAGATTTTGGATACATTTCTAAGTCAAAATGATCAATGTATTTTGGTTTATATTTGTAGCAGAAAAGTTATAGAACACATATGTTTGCTTAAAGCAAAGGCGGATTTATCTGATGAAGATGAAAAGGACATGTTGGATTTTCTCTATACATGCCAATATCAAATGCCTGGCATTCTTGCAATCTCGCTAGGTACTGTCTTATGCAACTGACTTTTAAATTATTTCCATGTCATTGGCACACATTTGTATTCTTAATGAGATATCCTTATTATTTTGTGTAGGGCGTATCTCGTATCAAAAGCTTGAAAGTTATACACATGCTGTCTTCATGCGTTTTCAAAAGAAGGAAGACCTAACGAAGTTTTATGAAAACTCGTTCTACTTAGGAGTCCTGAAGGACCATGTAACGCCTTACTGTCATGTACGCCCTAACATGTAAACACCAATACTCTCGATATCTATTCTTAATGTGTTCTTACACTCTTAAATAGTGTGGTTCACTTGTAATATACTATATTATGTCCCCAGGAATTAACTTATTTCGATTATGAATCTGAAGTAGAAGATGATATCCTTCCCATCTTTCGTAAAGGAGAGGTTAGAAATGGAAAGCTGTCATATATAATATGTAATGTTGATGCGTTATTTTTTACAAAGTTAATGCTGATAGTTCTTTACTGGTTTACAAGTTTGATTTAGCTATATGCAATTCTAAGTTTAAAAGAGCTGATGGGAATTTCTATGGTGGCAGGAGTTTAACTTCGGTGTGGAATTCATACTTCTTCTTGCATTTAAAGAGAGCTCGTTGGGTGAGGTGGCAGATGATGCACTAACATCTTTTTCAAAGTTGTTGATGGAATTTCCATCATTGATTGTTCAGGCTACAAAAGGTATTGTCGATGTATTCTTGTTTTCTAGAGGCAGCAATTTCAAGCCCTTTACTTTTGAATGGGTTGGTTTGGATTATGTTGTATCTCAAATGGGCTATGTTTCTATCTTTAACAGCTCAAAGTGGGTTATATATATATATATATATATATATATATATATATATATATATATATATGGGGCAAACAGGTCTAAAGTTGCCTACAGTGCATTAGTAAAGCATCAAATTGGGTTATGTAGTATCTCTTTTTTGGTAAAAGGGATTTTTCACCTTGGTAAAATGGTTATGTAGTATCTCAGATGGGCTATGATTCTATCTTAAACTATTCTGTTTATACATTCATATTAATAAGATTACCCGACCCAAGCGGTTTCGACAAGTACAGACAATTACTCATTTTTACCCAAACCCATTTTGACATGTTACCCAACCTGTCCGCACTGTTCATTTTGCCACCTCTGTTGTTTTTTAGACACCTGATCAACCTATTTCCCTAAAACTTATATTTCATAGGGAACATTGGTCTATATCGAAGCGTGTCCATTGATGGCTAATATCGAAAATGCTGTATTTTGGCATTTGTTATAGCTGTTGGAAAGTAGTAATTATGTCCTCAAAAGGCAAAGCTATATTTCCTTTCTCAGAACATATGATCGCACATTGATACAAGGAAACTTATTTTGAAGATTATATATGGTCTTTCATTAGTGACTAACTGCAGTTATTTTGACTTATAGGGTCAAACTTCAATCCTGGCAGCAAAGACTATACTCACGCTATAGTGATACGTTTTCGATCATGTGAGCTTTGTTTTCAGTCAATGACTTTTAAATTGTTCACTTTTGCATATTTTTGTATCTTACTACTTGTTCTCGGTCCTTCCACAGCCGATGCATTCGAAATTTTCATGGACAGTTCAGAATATAAAGATGTAATATTCAAAGCCCTTTTTTTAATAAAAGTTTGTTTGCATGGTCAAAGTATAATATGCAATTGAGGATATAGCTTGCGAAAAATGAAATAGTTTATGTGGCTGATAATATGAACATAAAGTTGACTTATTATATGCTTTTGTCATAATATGTGCAGATTTGGAGGTCTAAGTTTCAGCCCATCACCGAGAAGAAACTGTCCATTAGCTTTTCTGTAGATCCGATTGGAAATAATTTGATGTAGCAAGCTTCACTGATTTTAGGTTCGTTACCTGTTCTTTACTAAGTCGGGTTGAGTACAAAAATGTATAAATGTTACCCGTTTCAGTTCTCCATTTGTTAGCCTAGTTGACTTGGAATGCCAAACATATTGTATTTCGATTTACATTTTAATAAGAAGTTTAATCTAGAGGAAACAAATAATGATTGGTGAATAGCATGTTAAAGGGAAACAGAACAAACACTTTACACCTTCTTTTCTTGTTACGAACTCCAAGAAAAAAAAAAGTCGTCAGGTACACTTTTACACGACACACACGTACTCATATCAACTTCATTGTTCCCACCAATGTTTATCAAATTTCAAACGTAAAATCTTTAATAATAGTTGATATGATTTAACATTTTCTTTGTCAAATTGTTCTTGCACTCCTCTTGTCTTAAATTAATCATTCATATAAGTTTAGTGAAGTTATGTTAAGGTGTGTTGTCTGTTATGGGGGTTGCTGATTAAATCCGCTTATCCGCATATTGTGTTTAGTTACAACAGACTAGCTTTTTTAAGGGTGTTTGGGATTGCTTATCCGAACTGTTCATCTGATTGTATTGATTTCAGGGTAACTTCACAAGCCATTCTTGTTCATGGAAGTTCAGTTTGTTTGCAAAAAGCCTGCAGGTGGTTTACTATTTTCCGCAGATGATATCTTTCCTGATAATATATTATATTTGCCACATTGTATTACAGTAATATATTACCCATAAAGGAGGAGTCCTTTTCACAGTATTTTCTTGTCACGGATTGAATTCATATTCCCAGTGTTTGGAATCTTAGCGGGAAATGACAGCTTGAGTTTCTACTGATAATAGAATCCATTTGGGCTAATATAAAAAATCTAATGTTCCAAAAATCAGCCTAAAACTAGAGACATGACAAATTGATAGTTCGACCTGATGACCTGCAAACGCAAAATGGTTCTACAGTTCTATAGTTCAATTATTAGTATATAAATTGTAAAAATTATCAATGCTGGCCTCTATTTTGATTTACATTGCAACCTTTTGTGCTGTTGTATGATTGACCATTTTCTATTATGTATACTACTATTAATTACAGTATTATTAAGTGGCTTTCATAAGTTTCTAACATTTACGCTCAGTTCTCGAGTTGGAAAGGAAGAGGAAAGGAAAGGAAATTGATAGGTTTTTGTGTTCTTGAGTTTTTTTTAAGGGAGGAAAGGGAAGTGGAAAGGAAATAGGGAGGAAGTTTAGTTAAGTAAATCTTCCTCCCACTTTTGGGAGGAAAGGGAAAGGAAAAGGAAACTTATGTTGTGTAAAGACTAATATACCCTTTTTAAAACATTTTACATTAACAACTAAAGGGCATGTATGTAATTTCACCAAATTATTTTCCTTTTCCTCTCACTTAAGAACATGATTTTCATTACTTTCCTTTTCCTTTCCTCTATCTCAAGAACATAACAACTAACACTTACTTTCATTTTCCCTTTCTTTTCCCTTTCCTATTCTTTTCCATTTCCCTTCACTTAAAACTCGAGAACTGAGCGTTAGACTAGTCACAATGGTCACCCTTCACTCCCACCCTCTCACCTTCCAGCTCAACGCCACCTTAGCTTTCTCTCTCCATCACCTTTCTCTCACCTTTCAAGTGCAATGGTCACCTTTCCCCCCACCTTTCAAACATACCCCACAAAATACCCACATACACTCACAAATCAAATAAACAATAGAGAAAAGTCCAAAATACATCCCTGTGATTCGCCCTAATCTCGCTTTACATCCTCGTGCTTTTTTTTGGCACAAAACCATCTCTCCGTTAGTAAAGTTGGCACAAAACATCCATCTGTTAGTAATATCAGTTAATGAGGACTAACGATGCAAATGATTTTCCGTTATCTCCTAACAAGAGTTAAAATATTTGCATCGTTAGTTCTCATTGAGTTAAAATATTTGCATCGTTAGTCCTCATTGACTATAGAGTTGAAATATTTGTATCGTTAGTCCTCATTGAGTCAAAATATTTGCATCATTAGTCCTCATTGACTATTCTTACGTTTTTATCTTTTTTCGTTCGTTTTTCTTACGTTTTCGTCCGTTTTATCCATTTTCGTCTGTTTTTCTCATGTTTTCATAGGTTTTTACCAGTTTTCATCTGTTTTTATACGTTTTAATTCATTTTTCTCATGTTTTTATCCCTTTCTTCCTTTTTTCACTTTTCATACGTTTTTATCCGTGCTCATACACGTTTATTCGTTTTCGTCTATTATTCTACATTTTCGTCCGTTTTCTTATGTTTTTATCTGTTAACATCCATTTTTAGAATAGTCAATGAGGACTAACGATTCAAATATTTTAACTCTATAGTCAATGAGGACTAACGATACAAATATTTTAACTCAATAAGGACTAACGATGCAAATATTTTAACACTTGGTAGGCGATAACAGAAAATCATTTGCATCGCTAGTCCTCATTAACTGATATTACTAACGGAGGGATGTTTTTGTGCCAACTTTACTAACAGATGGATGGTTTTGTGTAAAAAAAAAGACGGGGATTTAAAGTGGGATTAGGGCAAACCACATGGATGTATTTTGAACTTCTCTAAATAATAATAAAAACACATACTTTGCACAAATGCCTAGAGGTGACTGGCATCACCCTTCCTTCCTGTTTTTCCTCTACCACACGCCTGAGGTGGCCGGCCTCTATAGGGATGGCGCATGACCCTCACCTCCAAAGGTGAGGGCTCACGCCCATATTTATCAAAAACTGTCATATTATCATGTGCATTAGCCTTAAATTAACTCATCATATGTGGATGTGCCTTATTCTTAAATTAATACTACCTCCGTCCCATAAAAACTGTCCAGTTTGACTTTTCAGAGTCAAACTGGTTCAACTTTGACCTTATTTATTTTTGTGAGTATTATATAATATTTTATGAAAAATATATGAATGGATTGAGTTTTAAGTGTGTTTTTCATAGGTATAATTTTTGATCAAGTATTATATAACACATAAAAAATATTTAAGGTCAAAGTTGAACCAGTTTGATTCTGAAAAGTCAAACTGGACAGTTTTTATGGGACGGAGGGAGTATTTAAGATTGATGGGTATCAATCCTAATTTAATAGTTATATCATATTTTTATATACTTTGTACTCCTTTTTTATGCTGTTGTATATGGTTGACCATTTCTGTTATGTATATTATTCTTAAAAGGCTTTCATATCTTTTTGCACGGAGAAGTAAAAGTTTTCATATTTTCAATTATATTAGGGCATCCACTATGGTGGTTTATGAAAAGGTTTATAAAGTTATGAAGAGGTCTAAAAACTTGTAAACCATAGTGGACATCTATTTCATGCTTATGTGTAGGGGTGTAAACGATCCGAGCCGAGTCGAGTTTTGGCCTAAACGAGCTAGGCTCGTTTATTAACTGCTCGGCTCGAGCTCGGCTCGAGCTCGAATAAACTTTTATAAATTGGCTCGAGCACAAGCTCGAATATTTTGCTGTTGTTCGAGCTCGAGCTCGAAGCTCGTTTAAAATTTTTAACTTTTTTTTGTAATCCTCTATTAAAATAACTTTCAAGCTTAATATGCTCGTATAGAAGATCGAACTTGAAAAGCTCGTTTATTAACTCAAGCTCGAGCTCGAAAGCTCGTTTACGATGATAAAAATTGTTCTAATGTTAAACTAAAGTTTATGTAACTTATAATAAACACTAGTTTTCATTTGAAGCAAAAGAGTGTATAACAATCATACTTATAATTTTTATAATTTCAAGTAGATGTAGTTGTTTATGAAAAATGAAATGGGCTTTTGTTTATAGTATCCATCTCTATTCACTTTTCTTATTATTTTCAATGTGGGATACTTTTCATCTTGTTTTTTTGATTAGGCAATATACAACTACTTCACATAATTTTCAAAACATAAATTTTATATTGTTACATTTTCTATTATAATTATACTCCCTCCGTCCCATTTTAATTGTCCGCGGGCCCGAATTTAACCGTAAATATTTTTGTTTGTATTATATAACACTTGATGAAATTTATATCATTGAACGAACTTTTCAATGATATAAATTTCATCAAGTGTTATATAATACAAACAAAAATATTTACGGTTAAATTCGGGCCCGCGGACAATTAAAATGGGACGGAGGGAGTAATTCTTAATTAAAAATATGATATTTTTTTCATTAACTTATGCTAACAAATGTACTAATTAAACTAAATAACAAAGTTAATACGCTTGATCTAATAATAGAAAAGAACAAAAGATTGATGCTAAAAGAATAAAATAAATGAATAATTAAGGTTCATAAAGAACATATAATTGATATACTTGTATCGTATATGATTCCTAGTATATGTTTTACCTCTTTTTATATACATGATTTTCGAGTGAGCATAGCCAAGTATATAATTTTGTAAGCTCGATTCATGAAATTGGTCGAGGAACTTTTGTTATTCGAGCTAGAGTCAAGATCATAAATTATTTAATGAGCTCAAGTAAATTATGAATTGTTTGGGTCATGAACCAAGTCAGTTATGTGTATGTGTATGTGTATTTGTATTGTGTATTTATGTATCTTCATGTGTCTTGTAAATTTATGTGTGTATCATATGCAAGAATGTATATGCGTGTTTGTATGTATAAATGCTCATATGAGAGACATTATATGTGTATACATAAACATGTTTGTATTCACATGTGATGGATTATAATCAATAAACCATTATCATAAATATCTCAACTAGTTAACATGAATTTACGAGTGCAAGAGTTAGTCAGTTCATAACTATCTACAAGAATATTACCAACAACAATCTCCGTGTTTCATCATCAGATTGATTGAAGATGATAACGTTGTTTATGTTCTATTGTCTAAGAACCATGGATAACGTTGTTTATGTTATATCGTTTAAGAATCATGAACCAACTGCTTTTAGCAACCTCACAATGAGTTTATGCATATGTATATATATCAAATATGTGTCTTTATATGCAAATATTGGTCGGACTTATGTATTTCATATGTGTGTGTCCATACATATTTGGCTTTCATATGTACGTGTCTATGTGTCTATACATATTTGAGTATCATATATATGTGTCACATGTGATACACATATCTGAATTTCATCGTATGTGTCTTTTATGTGCGTAATCGTGAAAATCATAGAAAGGGATCGTTTATATACAATATACATACATATATTGTAATTATAATCACAAAAACCTCAATATAACTCTCAACATCACGTGAGCCATACGAGCGAGATTCGTTGAAATCATCTAATGATTCATAATTCTTATTTAGTGGTATTTATGATTGGATTTAATTCATTTATATATTTGCTAAAGAGTTTATTAAACATATTAGTTACTTCTTTATAAAACTCTTAACTAGCATAAAACTAATATTAACCATTATATGATCAATGAATATATATGAGTAACAATTTATTTATCATATTTAACTTATTCATATATATTAAGAATCCAAGTAATACTTGTAAGTTTAAATGAAAAAAGAAAAGAAAAGGGATTTCATTTCACATCCCACATTGTAAGAGTGAAACAAAAGGAAGGCAATGCGGGGTTTATAAAAATAAAAGCCCAAGCTTACTAGTTTGTATGTATATTTTACATATAAACTAAAGTGTAGATCTTTTATGTGATTTAAAATTAAAATATTTTGAAACTACATATTTAGCTCGATAAGCTCGTTCGGCTCGTTTAGCTCGAGTAACTCGTTTGGCTCGTTCGGCTCGAATAACTAAACGAGCTTTCAAACGAGCCGAGCTAAATATAAGTTTTAAAAGTTAGGCTCGTTTAATTATTCGAGCTCTAAATTTTGTTTGAGCTCGACTTGAACTCGAAAATTATCAAGCTCGACTCGAGTTAAACGAGCTCGAACTCGAGTAGCTCGTTAAAAGCTCGACTTGTTTACACATAGTGGGAATAGGTTTATAAAACAAAAGGGTTTATAAATTAATGTCATAACACAATTATAAACCTTTACAAAGGTTTACCATAGTAGATGCCCTTAGTCTTTAATTAATACTGTAGTAGTTACTATATCATACTATGACGCGTTAATTTTAGATGGTGTCATATTCTGCTGTGTATTATTCTTCAATAAATACTGAAGTTTTCTTAAGTAATTTGGCATCATCTTAATATAAATCCGGCTTCTAGTTTTTCCAGGTCAACTAACCACCCTGGATACAGAACATATGAACATGTAACACTTTGTTCCATGTATGTCTCCAAAAACAACCTACACACATGATATCATTGTTACAAAATAATAAACTCAAAAGACAACATTCTTATTCTTACAACGGGAATTACAAGGATTTCAAGGGTCTGTGATATTTAGAAAATAATCAAAAATGTAACTGAACTAGAAATAAAAGTTGACGTAGTAGTTTTCAATGGATACAGATAATACATTGATAACCCCTTCAGGATCTAGGATATGTTATTGACGTGCCATGTATCACTATGTGGCTTCATGATGCACCAGTAATTGATTAGTGGATTACAATTCCTTTTAGGAAAGCCGACACTATTTAGGCCATAGAAAAAGTTTTCCATTTTTAGAGCATAACCATATAGTATCTCATACCCACATTCATGCATTTACACTCGTGTTATATTTATGTGACTATTTCGGTTCAAAAGTTCTTGGACTCTTGTATATATTAACTATTTGAAAACAGAAAAATTATTTAGATTGTTTGGTAACTGTTATTTCTTGAGCATACGTGATGCTACATGTCTTCAGCAATTGTCTTGTTTTCTTCTGTGTTGCTTGTTTTCTTCTGGAGTAAAACTATGCCCCACGTAAAATACAAATAAAGGATATATATACAATAGATAAATATGTGTTGAAATTGTCTTGTTGCTATTCAACCTAAGGTCTAAGAGATTAAATATTATGGTTTAGCTTAAAGTCTTCCATTAAACAGCATGGTTTAGCTTAAAGTCTTCCGTTAAACAGCAGAAGTTATTGACTTTGACTTTTGATAGCAGATCCTTCTTTTGTAAGGTTATTGTTATATGCATTAATCAATGTGACTAAGCTTGAAATATAGAACATAGTTTTTTGAACGGTTACTTTCTTTCAAGGAAAATTCATGTCTAATTTGAAACCTGATGGGGGGAAAAACTTCAACTTAAGCCGCCCGAAGGCACGACACTTAAATTGAAGTAAACTCTGCCTTCTCCAGATTCGAACCCTGGTGGGTTGAAACCTTCATTGAAGGACTTTGAAATCGTACCGACAGGGCAGTGGTCCACAAGTGAGGACTTCCCGGTTTGGTCACCAAAACCGGTACTACTCTCCACTAGGCACGCTTAACTGAATAAGACATGCCCAGTGGACCACAAGCCCATTGGTGTACTTAGGAATTATGATTTAATAAGTTGATATGCTTGACTTCTAGTGTGTACTTAATAATTATCTTTTGGTACCATATGCCTAACATGTCTTATCTGATCCTTTTGTATTGTTTATGTTCATATTGCATATTCATTATGTTTTCTTGCTTGTAATTATTTATGTGGATCGTTATGTGGTTAGCCGGACATTTATTTATAAAACATTCAATCGATTTCAAGAAAACGAGTTGTGCTTTGGCTTAAACGTGTCTACCTATAAAGTCCTACCAAACTTACAACCTTTGATGTTGGGATTGTAAAAGGTTCGTGCTAGACGAATATTTAACTACTGACTGTAAAAGTCAAAATGCTATAACACTGATCACATAGAGCTTTGAAGGTTAATACGACATTCATAAAATGTGCTCGGGTCTGTCTATCAGAAATTCTGAATTCCGATTGACCGTCAAAGTGTGCCTTTTTTTTGTTTAGTTCTTTGACTCTGACAGTCAAATAGACTCCTTATAATTTCATAAAATCAAAGTAACCTGTATATAGAGCACAACCAAGTTTTGTAACTTTTTATGTAACTAGCAATAAAAAAAGATATAGTACATAATAATAAGTAATCTTATCATATATTCAATGACAATAGAAGTCAAAGGGTGGAACAAAAGCAATGTTCAGAATGTGAAATCTTTTTATTAAAACCAAATTCAAAAAATATGTGTTACAAATAATTCGGACTATCCGAATTCTAGTAATATGCTATACACTTGCTATTATGGAAATATAAGAGCTGAACAAGTAGCAAGAATCCTAATATACAGTGTATAAAACTGCCAAAAAGCTATATAAGTTGACTACAAAATCACCAATGAATAAGCTATAAATCAATTGTGAAGTGGATTTGGCCCGCCTGGAACCGTCCGCTGCGAGACACCAAAAAGCGGGTCAAGTTTGTTATTACTTGATTCTCTAGGAGCTGCTGCTTCTGTTGGTGTATGCCATGGATGATTGGAATGATGTTGTGGCTTGAAACTTTGATCATTTTCTTCAAGTGTAATTCTGTATAAGTTACGAGAATTGGAAACCGGAGCAATCACGAGGATGATTATCATGATTGCTAGAACCGGGATTCTGGTATGTTGTAATCCCATGAAGATGGTAATGAAATGGTGATCACAATATAGAAAACAAAATGGTTTGGTTGGTTTAGTAGGGACTAATGAGAATAGAAAAGTTTGAGGTCTTTAAGTTGGGTTGATAAGAGTGAGTTTCTTAGAAAAGACAAGAGTGCCCTCTTGTATGTTGACATATTCTTCATTACCTAAAATATCATGTGGTTTAAATAATGAACTCAACGTTGCCAAGAACTAGATCTTACTTGTTATCATGCTAGTCATTTTCATCTTTGTAAAATCGGTTCACATTATCCTACTCATATATCATATATGTCATAGCATGCTTTATATTTGTTCTCATTAACTCATGACGATTTACATTGCTTCGTTAGGCTATTTGTTTCTAGGAAGTTGCTCTGATGAAGTCCAAAGACTATTTGAGATTTACTCCTATGGGCAAAATGACAGTCTATTTCTATTTTTGATGTTTACACGGTTGCCAGTTTTGGGTTTCTAATTTTAATTAAGTCCCACAAAATCCGATTAGATGAATATCTTATGATCCTATAGTCAACACTCTCTTGTGCTACGTTTGTAAGTGTCTCGGTCATGATAGACACATTTTCATTATATGAAATTTTAAATAACAAGGTAGGATATTAAAACCAAAACTGTTATCTTATAACCATAAATGAACTTTGTCATCAGTTTATTTTGGTGTAGGTAAGTAGATCTGTGATTCAAGAATTGATGATTAATGTGAACAAGGATGAGAGGGTGGTGGTATGTAATTATGTATAGAGTAAATTGCAAAAATCGTCCCTAAAGTTTGACCAATTTGCATGTTTCGTCCTACAAATTTCGAAACTGCAAGGATCGTCCCTAAAGTTTCGCCCGTATGCATGTGTCGTCCCTAAAGTTTGGTCCGTGTGCATGTATCGTCCCTAAAGTTTGACCAATTTGGGACGATATATGCCCTAAAAGGACGATATTTGCCCCAAAAGTTTGCCACAGGGACGATTTTTGCAGTTTCAACAGTTCTGGGACGAAACATGCAAATTGGCCAAAGTTTAGAGACGATTTTTGCAATTCCCTCTTATGTATATATGGAGTGTGGGTTGAAGGTAGGGCTGTAAACGAACTGAACGTTCAGTGAACATTTCATGAACCGTTCGGTAAAAAGTTCGTTTATGTTCGTTCGTTTACTAAATGAATGAACATGAACAATATTTTACGTTCGTTTAGTTAAATGAACGAACATGAACAAAAGTCTTGTTCGTTCATTTATGTTCGTGAACGTCCGATTAGGCGTTCATTTATGTTAATTTACCTATTTATGTTCATATATCATATCTTTTAATTTTATAATTTTAAAAATTGGTTTGTTTAAACAAAGCAACACTTATAAAACAATATATTGTGAAGAATTCAATAAAGTTTATGTTTGTTTGTCTATTTTCATTTATGTTCGACCGTTTATGTTCATTTAGCGTTCGTTTAGTGCCATAATGAACGAACATAAACGAACATGAACAATTCATTTTCTTAATAAATGAACATGAACAAGAATACTCGTCCGTTTAAGCGTCCGTGTCCGTTTATTTGTCCGGTTAAAATTAAATGAACGAACATGAACAGGGTTCCGTTCGTGTTCGTCCGGTTCATTTACAGCCCTAGTTGAAGGGTAACATAGTAACTTGTGTTATGGTGGTTGACTTTTCATGTATATTGCAATAATAGCTTTGATTTTAGACGGCTATTGTTTCTAACTTTCTATACTAAAAAAATAAAAATAAATAATAAATAAAAAAATAAAAATAAAGATGGCTATTGGTATGAAAATAGGACTGAAAAGCCCAAACTGTAACTTGGGAGCCCAATCTGTATGGGGTTATCCAGTTTCAATATTTAGAGTTATGGACTTTTGGTAATTGCAAAATGACAATATTACATGTAATCAGTTGTAAAGGTGCAAATAAATCAGTTAAAACAGGTTTTCGGTTTTGAGAAAATCGGTTATAGAAAATAGGTTTTTCTAAAAGTCGGTTTCGATTCTTTCAGTTTTTCCGAAATCGGTTTTTTTCGCTTATAAATGTTCGGAATTGGTTTTTTTTGTTATTAATTTTTGAAATCGATTTTTTATCGGCTTTTTACCGATTCGGTTTTTTTCGGTTATAAATGTTTGGATACGGTTTTTTTATCGGTTATTTACCAGTTTGTTTTTTTTCGGAATTTTACTAAAAACTTCGAACATTTATTTAATAAACTTGTTAATTATCAAACATTTATTTAAAAAATACACCGGAAACATACTAAACAAATACAATCATAACTTTTTATTTGCACCAAAAACATACTAAAAAAATACAATCATAACTTTTATTTAAACAATACAATTA
Organism: Artemisia argyi; assembly: GCA_030686995.1. NCBI lineage: Eukaryota > Viridiplantae > Streptophyta > Magnoliopsida > Asterales > Asteraceae > Artemisia > Artemisia argyi. Next base: position 70,534,448 of record CM060694.1, on the reverse strand, counting down.
TACAACTAAAAATATATAAATACTAATACATTTCGAGCTTCGGCATGACCATCACCCGAAAACATATTACTGTACTCAAGTATATCGAGCTTCGGCATTGCCATCACCCGTTATACTCAAGTAATTAAATCTTCCAAAATATCTTCTACATCTAAGTCTTCAACATCAAATTCTTCAAACTCATCCTCATCTAATTCGGTATCGGAGGTGATACCCCCATTTCAACTTCTTCTTTTGCTATAGTTTCTTCAACTTCTTGATCTAATACCGGAACTTCCAACGATGTTTCATGTTGTATCCTATCTACTCCGTCCAAATAATCTTTCAAACATACACATACTTCTACGGATTCGGGACTTAGTCTTGACCTTCTTTCTGATATAATTCTACCGCTAGTAGAAAAGGCCGATTCGGAAGCTACCGTCGAAGCTTGGACCGCTAATAAGTCACGAGCCATAGCGGATAAAATTGAAATTGTATTTCCCTTTCTTACCACCAAGCTAAAATGTCAAAGTTTACAAACTCTTCAGGACTTAAAATTATTAAAAAGTTTGTAGCCATATATTGTCCCGATTCGCTTGTTGGGGCCGATGTTCGTTGACGCTTTGTATTATAAAGGTTTATATTAATGTCTCTTGCCATTCAGGACGATCCGGCCCGCATTTGCTACAGTGGCAAACCCACCCTCACTATCATCCATTTCATTCGATTCTTTTGACTTACGAGTTGGTTATTCAGATTCTTCGAGGGTTAGTTATTAAAGATTTGAAGATTCTTAAAAAATAAAGCTTAATAATGGTGTTGGTATCATTGTGGATTCGTGTTTGTGTTTGCGTGCGGTCGTAGTGGTGATGCCGTGGGTATTAGACCCACGGTCTTGTGGTTTTGTTGTTTGTGTTTGTGTTGTCGTGTCGGATTTGGGTTGGTTTTGTTGATGATTTGGTTTGGAATGGACTGTCGAGGGTCCTTTGGGTACATTTGGTGCTTGGGTATAGCCGAGAGTCGAGGCCGGGACCACTAAGGTCTCGGCAATGGATATGTTATTATGGTCGCGAGGTTGTTGTTGCTATTTCCTTGTTGATGTCGTTGTGTTAATGTAGTTGTTCTTGAGGTTGTGACTCTGGTTGTTCTTGACATTGGATTCGTGGTTGTTATTGTTGTTGTTCTCGCTCCTCTTGTTGTTAATGTTCGTGTGAGTGGTGGTCGAACTCTTGTTGTGTTGTTACTGTCTTGTTGTTGTTGTTGTCAAGAAAAGAGGATCCGTTTGGTTGGTTAGAGTTTGCCGAGGGAATGGGACCGAGACCGTGAGGGTCTCGGCATTATCATTGTTGTTGATTTAGTGGTTGTGATATTAAGGTTGTTGATGTTGTTGGTGACGGAAATTAGTATGACGGAGATAGGTAGAAATGGCCGTAGGTTTCGGTCGTTATTGTTGAAGTTTTGTTTTACGGCGAATTAGACATATTAGACACTTTAGTATAATTGTGATGATTTGAGCCAAGTCGAGGCTCGCAAACACTTTGTAGTCTTGTGTGACCTCGACGAGCCAAAATAGATTATTATTTGGACTTAAGACTATTAGAATATAAGCTCGGTATGACTCGAAACGTGAAATAACTCGAAAAATATAATTATAATTAGACGATCAATGTCACGCTTATATATATTAGTTAACTTTAAATATTCACTAACGATTACGGATTGTTACTTAATATTTACGAGTTAACGATAATTATTAAATGACGATAAGAAGTTATATAATGTTTTCTAATTAATAAGGAATATTAAGCGTCGTTAAAACGTTAATTAATATTTCTAAATTAGAAAGAAAACGTTAAATAACTAAAACAACGTTATTTAATATTTTATGGAAATAATAAATGAAACGGTATTTAATTTAATACTGGCGAGTTATTTAACGTCTCGAGCACACGATTATTGAGGTATACCATTTATAGGAATATTGAGGTTTATAGTGAATTAGGCTCATTCATCTCATGTCAAGTTTTGTCTCATTTCTTGTCAATTATTCGTCTCTTGGCGTGAGTACTCTTAAGTCTTGTCTCGTTCGCATTGATTTCGCTTGTTTATTATTTGGTGTGAGTTCACTTGAGTCTATGTTGTGACCTCACTGCACGAACAATGATACCAAACATAAATAAACAGATAATGAGAGATTGGAGATTTAAGAATTGGGTATTACTTGGAAGTAGTTAGCTCATGTCAGATTTGGTTCATCACTGAGGATTGGGTATCAAGATAAGGCTTATGTATATAGAAGGCTGTGTCGTTTCCTTACCATTGTACTGCCTCCTTGATGCTGTTGTGAATCTGTTAGATGCCAGTTGTGTCAGTTGTGTATATTGCGTTGTTGTGGCCCTGGTGAGTTCATAGCCCCCTCCACTTTTATTGGTTTTTAAACTATTTTTAGGGGAGAATACATGCTCGCCTTCAATTAAACTCAAGTTTGTTTATTTGGATATGTGAATTGTTTACTCAAGATTTGACTGTTTGGTTGGAATATTTGATTCGGTTATTTGAATGCATTATGTGGTTACTTGTTTATCTATGTGGTATGAGATTTGTGATTGTGGTTTAGGAAACTGTTACATGAGCTGGCTAAGGACGTATGAATGATTATTGGAAGTTATATCAACCCTAGTCGCTCACAGCAAATCTTGTTATTGCATGTGGACTAGATATGGTTAGATAATATTGGAAATTATCTCAACCCTAGTCACACACAACAAATCTTGTTATTGCGTGGGGACTAGATATGGTTAGCTAATATGAATGGTTATTGTATGAGATTATGTGTTAGACTATAGTGTGCACCTATAGGGAATTCGTTGTGTGGTTTGACTTAGCCAGCGTAACAGGGTAACTGTTGGTCCCTTTTACTTGGTTAACAGTAACTAAAAAGCTAATGTAACCAAGTTGTATGACTTTTAACAAAGATGTATAAATGATTAACAATAAAGCAACGTAAACATAAGAGACAATATTTTCAACGTTTAATTCTTTATTAGAAGTTAATCAAAAATAATCGTACCCAAGTGTTTGCGGAATAACACTTGGGATTGAAAATGACAAGTGTGGTATAGACAACTAAGGACCCACTGAGCTATCTCAGGGGCTATGTTGTTCTTTGGAGGAGTAAAAGTGGTTTGTGAATGCTTTGCATTAATTGTACAAACTTGTCAACTTTTACTCCTCACTTATGCTACCTATTTATACACAAATATAAACAACTCTATTATAAAATGGACCTAAGCGTTCCTTAATAAAATCTTGATAGATTTTATTCTTTAGCAAGAAAAACTTTTTTGGGTTAAGTCCAAAAGGCACTTTCTGATGACAGCCTGGTTTTAACCATTTGGGGAAAGTTTGACCTTAAAGTGATAAAGCACTTTAGTGAAACAGTTCAAACTTTCCCGCCCAGTCCTGCCAAAACATCAGTCTTTAAGTCATCATCCTCACTGAACCTATCACCTTCTTCTTGGCTTAGATCTCACTCACTGAGTTCCGCCTCACTGAATGGAGAACCTTTCTTCTTAGGCTCGGTCTAAGCATCCTGAAGATGACTCACTGAGTTACTATTCACTCATTGACTTGTTTATACTTATTTTATTTTACGTTCAAATCCTTGTTAGAAGAAGATTGGGGAATTCAGTGACCCAACAATCTCCCCCTATTTGAACATAAAAATAGCCTAAGTATTTCTTGATTCAGTATGAGTTTGCAGGGGTCTTCATCTCTTACTGAATGTTGATGTAATTATAGGTAGGACACATAATTTAAACAAAACATCAAAGTTTATTCATAGTTATTACAAGTCCTACAAATTACAAAAATAAAAAGATAGTTGTTGTCATAGATTAGATATTCAGGTGGTATCCAAGGGCTTCAAGCTTTGCTTTCTTTGTTCTAAGTAGATGTCTTTCAGGATGTTCATTAATCATTACTTTCAAGTCCTGGCAGAATCTTTGGTTCTTGGTACTCTTGATGGGGGACGCCAACATGAGGTACATGAGCATTGCTTTGACTCCTGCCTTATCCATATCAGACCATCTTTGGAAAGCTAGGTTTCCAAACTCATCAGTGAAACATAAGCCTCTTTCAGGTGCTTCAAGGACCATATTGTTCACAAAAGTGAGCCCTTCAGGAAGTGACCTGTCACTGTCCAGCCCTGGTACTTTGATCTCAGGCTCCATCTCAATTTGCTTCCTTTTCCTCCTGGAAGCCTTGGATGGAGCAGTCTCTGTTGTTGAAGCAGGAAGAAGGGAGGGAATGTTTAGTGCTTCAGGCATTGCTTTCAGTCTGTCATACCTTTCCTTCAGTGACTTAAGAAGGTTGGGTACCACAACATTGTTTTTCTTGGCAATGATGGGACGGAGCTCATCAAGTTCAGTGATGCCAAAGTCAGCAAACCTGAATGGTTTGTGAACTTCCATCACTCTTTTATCCTGTCCCCTGAAGACAGTGACTATGGCAGGATTGGTGTTGCGATGAATTTGAATGTCAGTGATGGTTTCTGGTTTTAGCCTTTCTTTCATCACCCAATGATACTTTTCAATCCTGGTCTTCCATATATGAGCGTCCCTCCTGAACTTCTCTTCCCTTTCCCTTTTAAGAGCACTCAACTCTTCTTCCTGAGCCTTTTTAAAGGCTGCACCAGCTTGCTCAGTGGCTAGTGCCTCAGTATCCAGACCAATCTTTTCAGCATCCTCATGAACAACCTTTATAAGGGCAGGCTTGCTCATTCTCTCTTCTTCAGCCACCTTTTGTAGTATCTCAATCCTTTCCATGTGAGCTTGAATTTCGGCGTTGGTGAGATGATGTACTACTCCATTGATTTCAAACGGGACTCTGATAGGTTCATCAGGGTCATATCTGACTATGGTTGAGGCAGGCTTGAGCACAATTTTAGGTTCAGAGGTGGTAGCAATACTTTTTCCTCTGTCCTGCCTGAGAGTGGAGGAGACTGGTTCCTGTTGTGGTGGAACTTCAGTGATTGGTGTGGCTTTCAGTGACATGCTCCCCCTCAGTGTGAGAGGGTTGTCCAGCTTCTTGTTCTTCAGTATTAGGGGCTTCAGTAGCATTCTCCCCCTCAACATTTGCCTGAGCGTCAGTGATGGCAAGTGTTGGCTGTACTGAAGAAGAAGTATACTAGATGATCCCTTGAAGGCTTAGAAAATTTCCGTCATCATAGACTTGATCTCCTGAGTATCCTGTTGAATGTGAGATACCTTGGAGTCAAGTGTAGCCTGAGCAGTTTCAAGAGCTGTCATCCTGGATCCCAAAGTCCATGCCAGAGAAGTGGACCTTTGGGATTGAGCTGCCACTGATTCTTCCATTTTGGTGAAGGAAGATTGAAGAGACTCCAAAGTAGTGGTGAGACCCTGAACGTTCGATCCCTTCAGCAAGTCAAGTAACTTAGTGAGGGTCACTGAGTTTACCTGATAGGTCTCAGATGCCTGAAGAAGCTTCCTGGTTAACTCAGGATCATCCTTGACCGATTCTTAAACAGACTGAACCCCTGTATTTAGCTTGTTGAGGGATTCCAAAAACTGGTTGAGTTGAGAGACCATCTGTGTCAGGGAGTAGGTGACTGTGGAATTTTGCTCCCTGACATCATCATTGTAGTCTTCAACAGCATCTTTGAGGAGGTGGTAGTGGACAGCTTGATCAGTATGCATGTTAAACACCTCGTCAGTGACCCCCCTGTACAAAATGTTAGTAATTTTCTTGATGAATTTGGTGAAAACTTTCTCAGTGAGAGGAGCTTGATCATCGTCTGAGGACTCTGATGTAGAGTGAGTTTCAGCGGCCTCAGTGTCAGATGGTTGAGGAGACTGAGGAATTGGTTCAGGGACTGTCTCCTCAACCACCATATCATCTCCAGCTTCAAAAATCTCCTCATCACTGTGAAATTCATCATCAGAGAACAGGGCGGCCTGAGCATCAGCCAGTGGGGTAATCTACAACAGGAGGTTATCCGGCTCCTCTTCATAAGAAAACTCGCCTTCGTTTTGGCCAGGTCCTGACCCCTCAAATCCGGTAGATTGGGTTTTATCTACCTGGTCCTCAGGGTCAGTTCCCAAGTTATGCGCACCTCCGGGGGTGGTTATGGGTTCCATATTAGTGAGTGGCTTTTGTCCCTCTGAATCTTTGTCCCCCGTGACCCCTTCAGACACTGATGGGTGTTTCTCAGTGCCATCATGAGGAGCCGTGAAAGTTGTGTCCCTATCAGTGGGTTGTATATTTCCCAAGTTATGCGCACCTCCGGGGGTGGTTATGGGTTCCATATTAGCGAGTGGCTTTTGTCCCTCTGAATCTTTGTCCCCCGTGACCCCTTCAGACACTGATGGGTGTTTCTCAGTGCCATCATGAGGAGCCGTGAAAGTTGTGTCCCTATCAGTGGGTTGTATATTTCCCTCTGAGTCTTTGGGATGAGTTTTTGTGCCCTCAGACAAAAGCTTTGATTTGCGAATGTCCTCATCAGGCACCTGAGTGGTTTTGCCCCGCTTTCCAACAGGCTTGTACTGGCCTGTCGAAGATTTAGGGGCGAGAACTCCCTGTTGCTTGGGTTGTGATTTACCTGAGCCTTTGGCAGGATGTGATTGTTTGTGGATCCCCTTCTCAGTGGAGTAGTGCTGCCCTACCGAGGGTTTAGGACCCCTTACTCCCTGATACTTAGTTGTGATTTGCCAGAGTCTTTAGCAGGATGTGAAGGTTTGGTTGGTTCCAACTCCACTGACTTGTTTATGTCAGCAGAGCCTTTGGGAACGGGTTCGCCCGAGGACACTGAGTGTGATGTCTCAGTGCCCTCAATTGGCCTTTGTTTTGGGGCCAAAGATTGGCTAATGATCCTGAGGGTGTCAGCAGTCAGGGTCTGTTGTTGTTGTTGCCCCCCTTTTGTCAGGCTTAGGGGTAGAGGTCTCAGTGTCGAGTGACTTGGGTTGAGCCACCTTCCTGGACCCCTGTCCCTTCTTCCTCTTCACCTTTTTGGTGGGAGAGGGAACTGGTGAAATTTTATTGTCACCCTGGATAGCAGTAAGCATATATGTTGTCAGGGTGACAGGTGTAACCTCAAGAGGGTCACGCGAGTAATTAGCCTTGTGTAAGACATCAGGCTGAAAGCCTACTGCATCAGGCTTAGCATACTCAGACCCAAGCAAGTCTTGTAGGGCACAGGAAATGAATCTAGGATAGGACATTAGTTTTTGCCTAGACTTCCCCCCTAATTTTGCTATGAGGTCCCTGAAGATTATTTCTCCAAGGTCAATTTTTCTACCATCCATGAGACAAAACACTATCATTGATTGGGTAGTGTTCAGTTGCTCAGTTGAGGATTTATTTCCCCCAAGGACCTGAATGACAAAGGTCATCAGAATCCTCTAGGGGGCAGGAAACCACGTTTTAATGATGGGGCTTTGGACAGAAGGGCCCCTGGAGATACTTCAGGATGAAGTTTATCATAGGGCCCAAGTCTCAAGAGGAGTTCCTTAACTTCCTCTTCAGTAGGTTGGGGGGCAAAGCTCTAAGCAAAGTCAAGGCATGTGGCTTTGACAAAGGTCTGATAGTTAAGAGTCAGGAACTTTGTTCCATTCTTGACTGAGAATGATAATGCGTTTTTGAGTGCGTATCAAAAATATACACAGTAGACGTGAGTGGAATTTACCAATCAACCTTTAGGAAAAGGAAGACTTGTAAAAACTTGTGAATACAATATATATATGTGATACCGGGTAAGTGATTACCCGGGTCGTGTCCCAACGAGGTGTGAATGGGCAATATCGTGTGAGATTCGTGATTAAAATGCTTGTAAGGAATGGTTGAGAGATTATTTGGTATTGTTGAATTACGAGAAATTGCAAATAACGTACAAAAAATTAAATAAACGCAACTAAAAGCATGAATACAAACAAGGAATGAAAAATGAAACTTAAAAACTACGGGAAACATGATAGGGAATTTGGGAAATCCTAAAATGTATTCTAAATTTAAAAACGTAAAAGTTACTAATAAAAAAACGTAAGTGCGCGAAATAAAAAGTGAATTTTAAGCTACGCTAGTCCTACGGGCATAAAATTAATTTTTCTACTTTCTAACGATAAAAGAAAATTTTTAGAAAAAGAAAAATATTTTTTTTGCTTTTTATTATTTTTTATAATTTTTCTTTTTGAAACTTTCAAAACAAATGAGAGCAAGAAAATTTTGTGAAGACTTTTTTTTTTTTTTTTTTTTTTTTTTTTTTTTTTTTTTGTTAAAACTTTTAAATAAGCAGAGAAGAGCTTATATGGCTTAATAGTGGACAGAAATAAACAATCACGAACAACATGCTTAACTGCTTGAACAAACCAGCCCAAGTAAGTCACAAGCTCAACCAAATAAGCTAAAAAGAGCTAAAATCAACCTGCTACTCTATTCTAAATACGTAATAAGCAACAAAACAACAACTAAGTACTAAAACTCAAATAAGCTAAAACAAATCAAACTGACCACAAAACAGCCTAAGGAGGTAAATTTGAGCAAATGCACAATCTTGTAGAAAATTCCAGAAATTAATCTAAAATTATACTAATGTTCACAACCTGTTCAACAAGCGACAAACCAAAATCCAGGTCAATTGGCCAAGTAATGCATAAACTAAGAATAGCTCTTTGAGGGCTGTTGGGATAGTGCAAAGTGCAGGCCTAGAAGGGGGTTTTTGAGGCTAGAAATAAGCAAACAAATAAGCCATAAATCAAATCTAAAGCTACAACTATAAAATTCATACTACTAACTATTAACAAAACCAAAATCCAATCCTAAATTCTACTCTAACCTACCTAAATTCAAGATCAAAGGAGGACAGTTGGGGCAGGTTAACAACTAATGTAGCAGGTGATGAAAGTGGGTCAAATGATGGGATGTTAACCTGTGAAAGTCAAGACAATGGACTACCCTTATCTAATGTCCTACATTAAACTGAAAATAAGATCAAAATTAAGCATGTGAGGCTGCTGAAGCAGTAGGTCTGATGTGGTAAAAGGGGTATGATTTGGGCGTTTTCAAACAGGTTTGAAAATGCAAGGTAAACTCAAAAACATTGAGCCTATACTATGAATGACCTGTGAACACACATTCAAACTCAGAAACTAACTTCAACTAGACTAAAATTAAAGCTCAAAATGATGCCATGAAAGAATTGGGATGATGCGGCAAGTGAATTGGTGATTGATGTGCAGGGCTACTGTGGTGATGGGGGTTGCTGAAACAGAAACCAAAATGGGTCAAAAAGTGGTGCTATGACCTTAAACCTGTGGATGCATCACCTATAGTGAACTAATCTAAGGTAAGATTTATAACTAACCAATACTTAAACTGAATTTACCTAAAGCTAAACCTCGCAACAGTTAAAATCTGAAATTGTTGTAACTTAATGAAATGCTTACGAAACTCTATAAAGATACTAGCAATCAGATTAAATCAACTAAAATTGCTCCATTACAACCGTAACAAAAGGATTTGAAATTCAAAATGAATTTTCTCTACTCAAAACTTGTTGTGCCAAACACCCCTTAACAGGGTACCTGATGTAAAAACAAGGCTTTGAAGCTAAGATTTTAACAGTTACTTGTAAACTAGGGTTGAACCAACTTAAATAAGCAAATGCAAAATCAGAGTAAAAGACTAAAATAAGCAGTAGAAAAGTAATGACAGGAGGATAAAAGAAATTTTCAAACTTTCATTAAACAGAAAAGAAATACAAGAGACTTGAAAAACTAAACTAAAACTGAGAATGAATCTAAACCTATTACTAATATTACCTACTGCCAAACAATGGCATACAAGCAATGACTTTATACTAATCTAGGTTTAGGGTTTCACTTGCTTCCTTTGTCCTTTTCCTGCTGTGCATTTGCTGTGTGTCAGAGAGGCCTTGGATGCCTCTTTTGTGCTTCCTTAAATTAATTACCACCATCAGATGGCCATGGAGTGATCACAGCCATTGGTAGGATCTTGGCGGGAAAACATTTGTGATGGTTTTTGGACTGCCAACGTGACAAATGGGGGTTAGGTATGGGTTGGTGTGAGTAGTGGGATAGTGGAATGTGTTTGGGGGTGCTTTTGAGGTGATGGTGGTGTGTAGCAGTGGCGGTATTGGGAGATGGTGATTGTTCTGTGGGTAAAGGGAAGCGGGGTGGAGAAGATGGGTATATTGGTTTGACTAGGTTTTGAGGGTCAAAGGGTTAAAACACACGTTTAATAAACGTAAAACAGGGTGAGTTTGTTTATTTAATGTTGGGCTTGGGTAAATGGGCCAGGAGGTGTTTGGATTGGATTAGGTTTATGATAAATTGTGGGGTGCTGGATTGTGTTTTGGGGTGACATAATACCAAGGGTCCGTTTGGTTTTATATTTGAATAAACACAAGGACCAAACTTGTCATAAGCTGAATTTTTAAGGACTGAAAGTGTAATTCCCCCAAAATACTCATAAGGATGATTTTTGCCAAGTACTAATAACACAAGGACCTTGAATGAATATTTTCCAAATTTGAATTCCCGGGGGTATTTTCTGCCAAGTTTCAAACTAGAGGGACCAAACTTGTAATATTTCTAAAACTTTTTCCCCAAAGACCATTTTTGATAATATTTGACTTTTAAAGGACTTGGGTTGACTTTTCATTCAAAATTATTTTACCAGGGACCAATTTTGTCAATTTGTAAAAGTTCAGGGACTGATTTTGACAACTCTTCATATTTTGCTCGTTTTTCGTCTATTTTCAATCCTTTGTACCTGAAACACACAAAAATATACTCCAAGGGTATTTGTGATGTTATTTGACCATTTTGAAGTGTTTTTTTATCGTTTTGACTCGAAAATTGGATGAAAAGATATGTGCAAAAAGACACATATCAAATCCCCCACACTAAGCAATTGCTAGTCCCTAGCAATTTTTTGAAAATTTAATGGATTTGAAGTCTCTTTACCAAAAGCCATTACTTCTGGAGTAGCCAAATGTTTTGATTCAAGTAAGAACCATGGTACACTGATAACCATATGATTTTGAGCAAACCATCAGCTTTAAACGGATTTGATTTGTCTTTACCAGAAGCCGTTTGCTTCTGGACTAGCCAACTCTTGATGGACACAGTCAACATCTTGGTGAGTTGATTACCAATTATGGTTTTCCACTGCCTTTACCACAAGCCACAATCTTGCGGGCTAGCCAACTCTTTTACTTTTTAGGATATGGCGAGTTGAGATACCATACAATTTTGGGCAAATTGTAAGCCGTCAATGGATTTGAGTTATCTTTACCAAGAGCCGTTTGCTCCTTGATTAGCCAATCCTTTTGTCGTTTAGACATGGTGGACTGATAACTACAAAAAATTTTGAAGCTCAAGTGAATTTTTTTTTTTAAATTTTTGCCAAAAACGGGGGTACTAGATGGTAAAATGTGATAAAATTCGCTAGAATTTCCCCCCCACACTTAGAATTGAATATTGTCCTTAATATTCAAAGTCCCGGCTATTATGCCGACTCTTTGAACGTAAAAGGGCAACATTACAAGCTAAATGTGGAAACACCATTTTTTTTCACTTTATTGGTAACCACAGCAGGGGTAACTCCCCCACACTTAGGGTGAAAACTCTATATGCATGTTACTGTTTTTGTTTACCGAGTCGCTAGCTTGACTCGACCCCGAATTCATTTGTCCTTGGGGAAGCATGATGTGGAAGAAACAATCTCCATCGGACTTTCATTCAAGATGTTTGGACAAACATTTGAAGCACGTGAAAGTTCCACACCGATGAGATATACAGAACCTGGCTTAAGATAGTTGATTGGTCCTAAACGGTCAACTAAGTTGAACAGGTGATGGTCAACCAAGTCAAACGTCTAAAACCAACTAACCAAGGAGTACAGTGTATTCCCGGGTCGTTATGTCCCAGCGAGGTAAGCAATTGTATTTAAAAAACGTTTAAAGTGATCGGGTGATTTAACAGGAGGATCAGGAATTTGATTATTATGATTAAAATACGAGATTATTATTGAGAATGGCTTAGAAACACTATTGTAACTATTACTGATGATCAGATATACTAAAAACGCGAGTTAAACCTAAAAACGCGCGTTTGAATTTAAAATAAACGCGAACGCGCGAAATAAAAAGTGAAACGTGAGCAAATAAAATCCTACGAATGTGAAAATTATATTTTTACAATCCTAATATTATAAGAAAATTTTTGGAAAATTAAAATTATTTTTACCACTATTTAATTAATTACTATTAATTAATTACTAATTATTAATTACTTTTTAATTAACTAAATTATACTAATTATTAATTAATTATGAAAATTAACTAGAAAAATGAAAATTAAATTTAGAAAAATCTAAAATATTATAAAACTAATTTTAAAACAGAAAACCTATTTTTTTCCTACTTTTAATTATTAATTATTAATCAAAACTAATTATTTAATTAACTTAAACTAACTTAAATTATAAAAAATACTAAATTACCAAGGAAAAATCTGAGAAAATTCCTAAAATTATTTTAAGTTATGATAAACCTAAGAAAAATTAAAAAATGAGAAATGCTTATGAATAAGCAGAAAATAAGCCAAAAGGGCTTAAATAGAAGCTATCATTTTTTTTTTTTTTGTCTTTTTTTTAATTTTCTTTTACAAAACTCTTAAGCTACTGAAGATATGAAACTTTTGTGAAGGTAGTTTCTATGAAACTTGAAAATAAGCTGTGTGCATACAAATAAGCCAAACAGTTGGGGGTTTAAAGAGCTTAAGGCTTGAAACAGCTCACAAGAAGCTGCCCAGGGTCTCACAAGCTTGGAAGAAGCTTAAGACAGATGAAGTACACCATAACTAATCTAAAGATCAAAGGAATTCATGCTCAATAAGCCACACAGACCAAATAAGCAATTCCACAATGCACTCAGACCAAACATGCTAAATGGCTTAATTGCAGCCCTTGGTGGGGCCCACAGAGGTAACCCAAGGTACAAAATGAAGTTGGAACTCAAAAGCTTGCCAGGAGGGCTTCTCAAAATGTCCAATATCTGGCAATAAGCTCAAGGTTTGAGCTTATTGTAGCCTTGGGAAAATGGGTCAGACAGCACAGTTTCAAAGTCAGCTTGTTAATTAAGCAGTGAGACAAATAAGCTCACAATAAGAAACCAATTCAAACACAGACAAATAAGCTCAGGCAAATGACAACAAACAAATTACAACAATATGGAGACCAAGAATAAAGGATGAACATGAAACTAACAAACTAAGTTAACTGAGTTGCACTCAGAGTAAACAGTGGTCCAAGGATCAACTTTGAGGTGCAAAATAAGCTTGAGAATAAGCTCTAATGAGCAAATCAAGCTTAGATATGTAAAAACACCCTAACAAGCTTCTCAAAACAACAATTATCTAGCACTAATATCTATTGGTTAACTAGAAATGGGACTTGGAAGAAAAAGGTGGACTGACAAGCTTATGGTGCAGGGGAGGTGACTTCCCCTGCAGGTCAGTTGAGACTCCAAATAAGCTAATAAACAAAATTTCTAAAAATCAGATAATTGTGGAATCTTGTAGTTAAGGTGAGGGACTTTTAGCACAACAAGTTTCAGATCCCCATTCACACCTCAAAATTCTAGAAAAATCACCCAAAAATTGACTTTTTTTCTTAAACTCACAATTTGACTTTCAAAGGATTTGCAAAAGGTTTGACTTTTGTGAGATTAGGATTGCCTTTTATGACTGATCATATCATTATAAGTTGAAATGTACTTATTTATAGCTATCTTAACAACTTATACACCAACAATGGTGATCAAACTCAATAAAATCCTAACAGATGATCAATGAGACAACTTTGGAGGGTCTTTTGACTTTTTATGAAAAGGGTCCGGGATTTGATGCTCTTACTAACTAACCTTAACTCAATATGACTTGTGACAATAGAAAACAACAACAGAAACACCCTGTAACACAGGGTACCACCTTATTCCAAACACTCCTTAATATAGACTAATTTTTGAGTTTTCAAAGCAAAGCACTGAATTAGCCTATGACACTCATGCAAACTGATCAATCATACTATATTAGATTTATATAATTCAAAATACACTGAGATAGAGTCTAAATTAGGCTAAGCTATATAATGCTAAGTGACAGTTGGATTTAAAACCTAAGCAACAAAGAGTTTTAGTTAACAAGCATTATCTTAATTAACAAATATTAACTCAAATACCATTACTAAACTCAGAAACATTAGAATGATGCAGGTTTGAACTAGTCTACAGTAAATTGCAAAAGTTAAAGAAAATGCTTACAAAAGCCATCCTGCTCAAATCAAAGGGTACCATAACCATTTCCAAACCAATCCTAATGCTCTCCAAGAGCTCTAACCCAGGGCCATCCCATATAAACCCTGCTCCATGCTTTGTCTTCACTTTTTATATATATATATATTTTAATATTTTTTGTATATTTTTTTTATATTTATTGTTGATGAAACTGAAAATGGAATTGAGACTTGAATTTCTGAAATAAAGACTTATATTAAATAAGAGTAACAATTACAATACTGAAAATTAAGAATTACAATACTTTGAAATTGGCTAAATTAAAACTAAAAATTCTAACTCATACTCCACTGCTTCTCTTTTCCATTTATACTCTCCAATTAGGGTTTCTGAGCAGCTCTTTGTCTTTTCCCAGCAGAAATTCCAGCCCTTGGATCAATAGGAGCAATCCTGGCCATTTAAAGTTTTTGGCGCCCAAACTCTTTTTGGAGTTTTCTTATGATATTTGATGCCAGTGGTGTGATATTGGAGTGTAGTGTTTGTTTGGTTAGCCAGGGGAGGAAGGGGGTTGAGTGTTGCAGGGTTGAGGCAGGCTAGGGGTGATGATGGTGGTGTTTGGAGGGTAGCAGGGTAGTGGGAGGTGAGGTGGAAGGGGTGGTCAAAGGGTGATGTTTGACCCTGGTTTTAATATCAAAACGGGAGGTGGGCTGGAGGGTGTATGGGCTTGGTAAATGGTGGGCTTGGGGTTTAAAAGGGTGGATTGGGTTTGTGTTGTGTTTGGTTTTGGATTAAAGGGACTAGGTCCTGTTTGTTTTGTAGCTAATAAATCCTAAGGACCAAACTTGTTATTTCCTGATTTTTAAAGGGGTGAAATTTCAAAACTTCCCAAGATATTACAAGGACCATTCAAGCCACATTATAATTCCATAAGTCCTTATTTGAATAATTTTCCAATTTTGAAAACCCAGGGACTATAATTGCCAAATTGCAAAGTACAGGGACCAAACATGTAATTTTCTCAAACTTTTCACCCATGGACTTATTTTGACAACTTTTGAATTCCAAAGGACTTGGGTTGACTTTTCTTTCATTTTAAACCTTTTAGGGACTAGTTTTGTCAATTTTTGAAACTTGAGGGACTGAAACTGCCAATTATGCAAACTTTGTTCGTTTTTCATTTGTTTTTAAACATTTTGCATCTAAAACATATAAAACACAATTCCTGGAATAATTTCTGTATTTTGATGCATTTCTGAGTGTTTTTGGATGTTTTGGCAGTTCAGATACGATAAAAATGATGAATATTGACACACTCATCAATCCCCCACACTAAACTATTACTAGTCCCTAGCAATCTTTTGAGAAAATTTAATGGATTTGAATCTCTTTACCAAAAGCCATTACTTCTGGAGTAGCCAAATGTATCAGTTCAAGTAAGAACTATGGTCCACTTGATAACCATGTGATTTTGAGCAAACCACCAGCTGTCAACGGATTTGATTTGTCTTTACCAAAAGCCGTTTGCTTCTGGACTAGCCAACTCTTGATGGAATAGTCAACATCTTGGTGAGCTGATTACCAATTATGGTTTTTCCACTGCCGTTACCACAAGCCATAATCTTGCGGGCTAGCCAACTCTTTCACTTTTTAGGATATGGCGAGTTGAGATACCATACAATTTTGGGCAAATTGCAAGCCATCAACGGGTTTGAGATATCTTTACCAAGAGCCGTTTGCTCTTGGATTAGCCAATCCTTTTGTCGTTTAGACACGGCGGACTGATAACCACAAAATTTTTTGAAATAAAGTGAAAAATTTGGGCCAAAATGGGGGTACTTAGAAAGTATTTTGTGATCAAATTCGCTAGAATTTCTCCCCCACACTTAGAATTGAATATTGTCCTCAATATTCAAAGTCCCGGCTATTATGCCGACTCTTTGAACGTAAAAAGATAATATTATAAGCTAACTGTGGAAATATCGTTTTGTATTTTTCACTTTATTTATATGTACATACAATCACACATATTTTTTTCAAAGATATATACATTTCAAATAGCTGCAGGGGACAGCCACTCCCCCACACTAGGGTGTTAGAAAGTAGAAAGAAGTCAGAGACATGGGTGAAAACCCATGTTGTTGCTACTGTTTTTGTTTATCGAGTCGCTAGCTTGACTCAATCCCCGAATTTAATTATCCTTGGGGAAAGTTTGGAGATCAGGGACAACCATGGATGGTATGTCCTCTCCAAAGTAATGTTTCAAACGATGTCCATTCACTTTGAAATTAGGACCGTCATTTTGAGATAACTCGACGGTGCCATAAGGATAAACCTTAACGATAGTGAATGGACCAATCCATCGGGTTTTGAGCTTTCCCGAGAAGATCTTGAGTCTAGAGTTGAAAAGAAGGACTCGATCACCAACGTTGAAAACGCGGTTTTTGATTTTTGAGTCATGTATCTTCTTTGTCTTTTCCTTATAGATTAAAGAGTTCTCGTAAGCTTGATCACGAAGTTCATTTAATTCATTCAATTGAACTTTTCGATGATCACCCGCAGTTTTCAGGTCTAAATTTGCATGCTTGAGGGCCCAATAGGCTTTATGCTCAAGCTCAATCGGTAGATGGCACGCTTTCCCGTACACAAGCTTGTAAGGCGTACACCCGATGGGTGTTTTGTAAGCCGTACGGAAAGCCCAAAGTGCATCATCTAATTTATCCGACCACGATGCACGATTTTCACCTACAGTTCTTTCCAAAATTCTCTTAATTCCTCGATTGGAAACTTCTACTTGTCCACTTGTTTGTGGGTGGTACGCAGTAGAAAGACGGTGAGTTACACCATACTTTTGCATGACTTTATCGAATTTGTCATTGCAAAAATGCGTACCACGATCACTGATAATAGCACGTGGAGTTCCAAATCGAGCGAAAAGAGCTTTCAAGAATTTCACAACTACTCGGGCATCATTTGTGGGTAAAGCTTTCGTTTCAACCCATTTTGACAAGTAGTCAACAGCCACGAGTATGTATTTGTTGCCATGAGAAGACGAAAATGGCCCCATAAAATCGATGCCCCAAACGTCAAAGATTTCACAAACTTTAATTGCATTTTGAGGCATTTCGTTCTTTTGTGAAATATTCCCGTGACGTTGACAAGCGTCACTGGATTTGACTAATTCTTGGGCATCCTTGTAAATCGAGGGCCAATAGAAACCGGAGTCAAACACCTTTTTGGCGGTGTAATTTAGATTGTGGTGGCCCCCCCTGGGACCAGCATGGCAAGCCTTGAGAATGTCATTGGCTTCCTATCCATATACACACCGCCGGATGACTTGATCCGCACAGATTTTGAAAAGGTAGGGGTCGTCCCAGGAGTAATGTTTCACATCTTTAAAGAATTTATTCTTTTGTTGGGACGACATTCCTTTCACAACAAAGTTCCCCGCAAGGTAGTTTGCAAAATCGGCAAACCATGGGGTAACAGAATCTCCACGAAAGGCAACCGCATTGAGTGTCTCGAGAGGGAAGGTTTCACTAATTTCCTTCTTTTCGAAGACATCTTGATGAGGGTTTTCCAAACGGGAGAGATGATCAGCAGCTAGGTTCTCAACCCCCTTTTTTTTATCACGAATGATGATATCAAATTCTTGCAGGAGGAGAACCCAACGAAGTAGTCTCAGCTTTGCATCTTGTTTTGCAAAAAGGTACTTCAAATCCGAGTGATCCGTATACACTATGCTTTTGGTCAAGATCAAATAAGTCCGGAATTTTTCAAAGGCATACACCACAGCTAATAATTCTTTTTCAGTGGTGGTGTAATGACTTTGAGCCTCGGTCATCGTTTTGCTTGCATAGTGTATAGGCTGAAAGTGTTTAGATCTGCGTTGCCCCAAGACTGCCCCTATAGCATAATCACTAGCATCACACATAAGTTCAAAGGGCAAGTCCCAATCGGGGGCAACAAGAATAGGTGCCTCAGTAAGCTTTTTCTTTAGAGTTTCAAAAGCTTCTATGCACTCAGGTGAGAAGATAAAAGGAGCATCCTTTTCGAGGAAATGGGTCATAGGCCGGGCGATCTTAGAAAAATCTTAGATAAACTTACGATAGAAACCGGCATGACCCAAAAGCTCCTAATACCTTTGACGGTAGTGGGATGAGGTAATTTTGCAATGACATCGATTTTGGCTTTGTCAACCTCAATCCCATTCTTTGAAATTTTATGGCCGAGGACAATGCCCTCTTTGACCATAAAGACCCTCTTCTCCCAATTTAGACATAACTTTATGTCTTCACAACGTTTGAGCATGTTGTCTAAATGGGAGAGACATGATTGAAACGAATCCCCAATGACCGAAAAATCGTCCATAAAGACCTCCATAGTTTTCCCGATCATGTCGGAAAATATGGCCATCATACATCTTTGAAACGTGCCCGGAGCATTACATAAACCAAATGGCATACGTTTATAAGCAAAAGTTCCGTAGGGGCACGTAAAAGTGGTCTTCTCTTGATCTTGAGGATCAATGGGAATCTGAAAGTAACCCAAGAAACCATCGAGGAAGCAATAGTACTCATTGCCCGCTAATCTCTCGAGCATCTGATCCATAAAGGGCAGAGGGAAATGGTCTTTACGGGTGGCGTCATTTAACTTGCGATAGTCAATGCAGACACGCCAGCCCGTAACCAATCGAGTGGGAATCAACTCATTCTCCTCGTTTGTGAAAACAGTAATGCCACCCTTTTTTGGAACACAATGTATCGGGCTCACCCAAGGACTGTCCGAGATAGGGTAAATCAATCCGGCATCAAGAAGTTTTAAAACTTCTTGTTTGATAACCTCATGAATTTTTGGATTCACCCTTCTTTGTTGTTGGACTGCTGGTTTGAAGTCATCCTCCATTAAGATCTTGTGTGTACAAAATTCAGGGTCAATGCCCTTGATGTCGGAGAGTCGCCAAGCAATTGCTTGTTTATGTGACTTCAAAACCTTTATAAGGGCAGCCTTTTCCTCAACACTTAAATCTTTAGCAATTATGACGGGAAATTTATCATCACCCTCCAGAAATGCGTATTCAAGATGAGGCGGCAAGTCCTTAAGCTCAACTACAGGAAAATCATCAGTTTTTTCAACATTTTTGACTTCCTCTTTATGAAGTTGTTGTGGTAGAACAGGAAGAGGAGAGGGATCTTCGTTTAGTAATTTCTCGAGTAAGAGAATATCCCTCTCAGGGTCAATCTCTTGGTTATCGATTCCATCGGGAATCGAATCACTTTTGAGAAAGGCCTCAATTTCTTCTAAGATGAAGTCACTTCCCTCAAACGGAGTGAGGGAAGGAGAAGAATTGGCTATGATGGGATGAGAAGATTGAGTGAGGTTTTCACTCGAAGAATCATCAATGAAACTTAAAACCTCTTGAGCGTACTCCTCAGTAGTAATATCAATGACATCTATTTGGTTTACCGATTCAGAGTCATAATTGGAGGAGTACCTAGAAGTTTGATCAAGGTTGAAGGTGACATCTTCAGTTACAACACGCAATGTGATCTCTTACTCAAATACATCGATGAGAGCACGCCCAGTTCTAAGGAATCCCCTTCCAAGAATTAGAGGGACCCTTGAATCGGCATCAAAGTCAACAATCACAAAATCTTCCGGAAAATGGAACTTTCCCACTTTAACGAACACATCCTCAGCAATGCCGAGAGGACGTGATATTGAACGATCGGCAAGCTCTAAAGTCATGCACGTGGGAGTCAGTTCGGGAAGAGATAGTTTCTTCCACACAGAATATGGCATAAGGTTAATGCTAGCACCAAGATCGGCCAAGGCAAAGCATTCAACCATCCCAGGAAAAATACATGGAATGAGGAATTTTCTGGGATCTCCAAGCTTCTCGGGAAGCTTTATCAAAAGAACTGCTGAGCAATTCTCATTTAGAGGAGTTCTTGCCATCTCAAAGAGTTTTTCCTTATTACTTAACAGATTTTTGATTGTTGATGCAAATTTGGGCATCAAGATTATAGCATACGCGAAGCTAATGTCAAAGTGCAAATCTTGAAAGATTTGGAAAAATTTATTCATTTGATGACTAGCCTTTTCGCAGAGCTTTTGCTCATTCAAGCGTGATGGGTAAGGAATAGAAGTTTTGGATTTAGGGTTCTCTGCTGGAGTCTCAGGTGGATCAAAGACAACTCCAGGTTTCGGCATGGTTTCTGGGACAACCTGAGGGTGGACATGTGCGGTACTTCGTGGACTATTAGATTGCACCTTGTCCTTTGTCACCTCAGGTTCACGTTTCACTACCTTTGGAGGAGAGGAAGAAGAGGTAGTAGGAATCGTGGGTTCCTTATATGAAACACCACTACGAGTTGTGATCGCTTTTGCATCGCCCCTCGGATTAGCGATCGTATTGCTAGGTAAAGTAGTACCTGAACCCGAGGGTCGATCATTTAAAGACTTCTTGATGTCAGAAATCTGGCTGACCAACAACTTGTTCAACTCTTCTTGAGACTTCATGAATTGTTTCAACAACTCGTCAGATGAAGGCCCAGTTGGAACAATGGCTTGATTGTTGGGAACATTAGGAGCATGATTGTTTTGGTTGGGACCTTGATTTTGGGAATTTCCTTGAGTTTGGTGTTGGAAATTCCTTTGATTCTGGTTGTTATTTTCATGAAAGTACCCTTGATTGGGGTTACCCTGACCTTGGTTTCGATTAAAGTTTCCTTGATTTTGGAAACCTTGGTTTTGACTTTGAAAACCGTGACCCTGATTGAAATTACCTTGGTTTTGATAACCTTGGTTCATTCTATTTTGATTCTGGTTACGGTTTTGGACATTTTGGTTTTGATTAAAACCAGGTGGTCCAGGGTACTGATTAGGACGATAGTTCGGGTCCATAGGAGGGCGGTATTGATTGCCTCCTTGATTTGAAGACCCGGCTATAGCATGAGCTTCATATGGGGAACCATCAGTAGCTGTGCAATTGTAGTAGGCATGCGGCCCACCACAAGTCACACAGACTTCCACTTTTTTAACCTCAGTAGGTGGAGGATGTTGTGGAAATGAAACTTTCTTTGTTTGGGCGAGAACCAAAGCTTGAATAGCTTCAGTGAGCTTGTCAATCTTAGCATCCGTACTAGATTGACTCATAGAAGGTGAAGTGGAAGGACCCGCATTAATTTGAGAAACAACCGGCTTGCTTCGTGTAGAGCGGACCTTGGGCTTATTTTCAATGATTTGCAAAGCTTCTTTGGTGGTTCTACTCAAGTGTTGACATAAATAATGTCTAAAAACATTGTTAGTATATTAACAATATCTCTATGTTTTGATAATTACAAAGCATAAACTCATTAATCTAAAACTTATGACGTAAACAAGTTTTTAGTGCTTAATATTTGTCTTTGCATCCATATCACTTAAGGTATGAATAAACAAAGTGTTTATTGCATTTCATGATCAAAGGAAAATTTTCTAATCACTAGAATTTTTATAAAATGTATTAAACATTCTATATCTTTTACAAAATTACTTTTGGAATTAAAAGAATATGTTTAATTCATTATAAATATATGATTTCAAATTTCCAACCAAAAATGGCAAATTTTATCCAGAAAAATCTTCCCCACTAAAAGACAAGAAAATCCAACGTTCTGAAGGGGCGGCCCCCTTAATTCCTTAGGCGGCCCCCTTAATCATTAAGGGGACCGGCCACGCTCCAGAACAGTAATTTTTCTCACTATAAATACTGGTTCATCCCACAGAATATTCTCACCTTTTGTAGAAGTTGTGACTTAGTTGTGAAGAAGTTGTGGTGTGTAAATTGGTGTGTAAGGTTTTCTCCGCCATAAGGGAGCTTGTTGATATAGTGAAGAAAACTCTCGAGTTAGGTGCTCGGGGAGTGGAGTAGGGCAAGGAAGGTGTCCTTGTAGCCGAACCACTATAAATCTCTTGTCTCGCGGTTCGATCTTTCCATCTCTCATTTATTTCTTTACTTATCATTGCTATATCTTACTTATTGATAGTTGTTTATATTGTGCAAGACTTGAGATCATATATTATCGAATCTAAATTTTAAAAACTAAGAAAACACTAAAACTATTTTTTATAACGAATTAAAAAGACGTAAAACTATTCAACCCCCCTTCTAGTTTTCCACAATTGGTATCAGGAGTCACGTCGAGCAAGATTTTTAAAATACATTGTATTTTAAAACTTGTAACGATCTATGGAATCTGAAAAATATTTAGAAGGGCAATCTATGCAAAGACCACCACTATTTGAAAGTGATGGATTTTTATATTGGAAAAATCGATTCGAAACTTATGTGAAATCAAAAGATCTTGATCTTTGGCATATTATTACCTTTGGTGATTTTCCCCCTATTCAATATAATGTTGAAACTAAAATGGATGAAATTGTATCTTTTGAAAAACAAAATGATGATTTGAAAAAGAAACTAGCAAAAAATAATGAGGCTAAAATGGTCATTTATAATGCGTTACCACGCAAAGAATATGAAAGAATTTTTATGTGTAAAACCGCAAAAGAAATTTGGGATTCTTTACTAATTACTCACCAAGGTAATAGTCAAGTTAAAGATAACAAAATAGATCTTCTTGTACAACAATATGAACAATTTACGATTCCGGAAGACGAATCAATTGATAATGCTTTTGCTAAATTTAACACTATTATCACAAGTTTAAAAGCACTTGATGAGACATTTTCTAGTAAAAATTATGTCAGGAAATTTCTTAGGGCATTGCATCCGAAATGGCGAGCTAAGGTCACGGCTATTGAAGAATCAAAGAACTTGATGACGTTATCACTAGATGAACTTATTGGCAACTTGAAGGTCCATGAAGAAATTATAAAAAGAGATTCGGAAATGGTCAAAGTCAAGAAAGAACAAACCAAATCCATTGCTCTAAAAGCCAAAAGGGAACCTAGTGATGATGATGATTCAAGCGACGAAAGTGAAGACGAAGAATATGCAATGGCCGTAAGAGAATTCAAGAAATTCTTCAAGAGACGAGGAAGATTCACTAGATCATCACGAGACGAAAGAAAACCGTTCCAAAGAAATAGAAGTGACAACTGCGGGAAAAGAGAATGCTTTAGATGTGGAAGTCCAAATCATCTCATTGACGAATGTCTAAAGCCGCCGGGTTATGAAAATCAAGGCGTATTTGTTAGTGGAACATGGAGTGATAGTGAGAAAGAAGAAGTAGAAAAGCCAAAAGATGAAAAGTGTTTTATGGCAAATGGAACCGACGAAATATGTTTAGGAATTGACTTGGAGCCTGACGAATGGATCAAGGATAGTGGATGTTCGAGGCACATGACGGGGAACCGCAAGCTATTCTCTACATACAAGGCATATAATGGAGGTAACGTTATTTTAGGTAGTGACTTACGTGGAAAAATCATTGGCAAAGGTACGATTTCTCAAGACTCACTTACTATTGAAAATGTGGAGCATGTAGATAATTTAACATATAACTTGCTTAGTATAGGACAAATATGTGATAATAAATGTAGAGTCACTTTTACCGAAGAGGATAGCGAAATAGTTAAGAATGGAAAAATTATAGGTAGAGGAATTAGGAAAGGTGGCATATATGTTATGAAACTAGGAAACAAGCCTGAGGATAGGATATGCCTAACGACCCTAGATGAAAACTCTACATTGTGGCATAGGAGATTAGGACATGCTAACAAGCAACAAATACAATCTTTGGCCTCTAAGGAATTAGTTAGAAATTTGCCTAATCTAAAATATGACAAGCATTTTTGTGATGCATGTAAAATTGGAAAACAAGTTCATGCTAGTCACAAAGCTAAGAATATAGTATCCACTACTAGGTGCCTAGAATTATTACATATGGATCTTTTTGGTCCATCCGCTGTGCGGAGCTATAGAGGAAACAAATATACCTTAGTAATAGTAGATGAATACTCACGATACACGTGGACTAGGTTTTTAAGTGACAAGACCCAAGCCTTTGAAAAATTCAAAATATTTAGTAAAATGATTCAAAATAAATTAGGATGCACAATAGTATCCATTAGGACGGACCATGGTAGGGAATTTGACAATGAAGTACAATTCGGAAAATATTGTGATTTAAATGGAATATCTCACAATTTCTCCGCTTCTCGTACTCCTCAATCAAATGGCGTAGTAGAAAGAAAAAATAGGTCACTACAAGAAATGATTAGAACAATGTTAAATGAACAATCCATCCCACAAAAAGTTTGGTGTCACGCCGTAGATACTTCAACATATATTATTAATAGGGTATCAATTAGGAGAATTCTAGGAAAAACTCCTTATGAGTTACTAAGAGGTAGAAAACCAAACTTAAGCTACTTTAGGGTATTTGGAAGTAAATGCTATATTCTAAACACTAAGGATTACCTCACTAAGTTTGATCCAAAATCATATGAAGGAATATTTTTAGGATACTCACAAAATAGTAAAGCATATATAATACTTAACAAACACACCATGAAAGTAGAAGAATCACTAAATGTAACATTTGATGAAACACCACCACCTCCTAAAACTTTACCTTTAGAAGATGATGACTTAGTTGAAGAAGAAGCTATTGAGGTTAGTAAAACAAAACCCATAGGAAATGACAATGAAGACATTAACTTAGGAAATAATGAAATTGTAAATATTAAAGAATCTAGGTCACATCCACTAGATAATATAATAGGACATCTTAACCAAAGAACCCTTAGGTCACAAGCTCAAAATAAAAATAATTTCTTTTGTTTCCTCTCAGCAATAGAACCTAAGAATATTAATGAGGCTTTAAAAGATGAAAGTTGGGTTATAGCTATGCAAGAAGAATTAAATCAATTTAAGGCAAATGATGTTTGGGAATTAGTCCCAAATCCAATGAATATGACCATCATAGGAACTAAATGTGTATATAGGAATAAATTAGATGAAAATGGAGTAGTTACTAGAAATAAAGCTAGGTTAGTTGCCCAAGGTTATAATCAACAAGAAGGAATTGATGATGACGAAACTTATGCCCCCGTAGCTAGATTAGAATCAATTAGGATACTACTTGCCTATGCATGCGCCCTAGATTTTAAGTTATTCCAAATGGACATGAAAAGTGCATTCCTTAATGGTTTTATCAATGAGGAGGTATATGTGGCACAACCTCCAGGATTCATTGACTTCGCAAAACCTGATTATGTTTATAAGTTAAAGAAAGCTTTGTATGGACTCAAACAAGCTCCCAAAGCTTGGTATGATTGATTAAAGGCTTTTCTTATTAAACATGATTATTCCATGGGAATGGTAGATAACACTCTTTTCACTAAAAGGAAAGACCCAAATCTCATCATTGTCCAAATATATGTTGATGACATTATATTTGGATCGACTTGTCAAGATATGTGTGATGAATTTGCCAAAATCATGCATGATGAGTTTGAGATGAGTATGATGGGTGAACTTAACTTCTTCCTAGGATTACAAATAAAACAATTAGAAGATGGAATATTTTTTAACCAATCTAAGTACATTAAGGAAATGCTCAAGAAATTTGGCCTAGAAGACTCAAAACCCATGAAGACTCCTATGTCTACGGAAGTAATGCTCACAAAGGATGATGAAGGTGAGTCCGTAGATAACACCAAGTATAGAGGAATGATAGGTAGTTTACTATACTTGACGGCAAGTAGACCCAATATCATGTTTAGTGTCTGCCTTTGTGCCCGTTTTCAAGAGGATCCCAAAACCTCTCACCTAGAAGCGGTTAAGCGTATCTTCCTATACATTAAAGGTACTATACACTTAGGATTATGGTATCCTAAGGGATCCGGCATAGAAACCATCGTCTATGCGGATTTGGATCATGCGGGAGACTACGTAGATAGAAAAAGCACTAGCGGTATTTGCACGTTTATGGGATGTTGTCTAACATCTTGGTTTTCGAAGAAGTAAACCGCTCTTGCTATTTCTACCACCGAAGCCGAATATGTAAGCGCTGGAAAGGCATGTCAACAAGCACTATGGATGAAACAAGCTCTTATAGACTATGACATTAGGTTAGAAAACGTTCCCATTATGTACGATAACAAAGGAGCGATAGATTTAAGTAAAAATCCGGTGCAACACTCTAGGACTAAACATATAGAAATACGCCACCACTTTCTTAGGGATAATGTACAAAAAGGGAATATATCTATAGAAAAAGTTGCATCGGAAGATAACATTGCGAATATATTCACTAAACCCCTTAAGCGTGAATTATTCAATCACTTGCATTTAGGATTAGGAATGATGGAACAAGTTGACTAAATTTTATTGCATTTAGACAATTTTTTTTTCTTTTCTTCCACTCCTCCATTTCTGAGTCTAGGAATCTATTTCGCACAAAATTAAAGATTGGGAAAGTTTATTTTCTTTGCATAAACTCTTTTGTAAAACCCAATCAATTTTCTTTAAAAAATATTCTCACATCTAGGAATCACATGAACATCATTTTTCTTGCATTGTTGACTAATGCTAAAAACATTGTCTTCCAAAATCATGCATAAACTCTCACATAAATTATCAAGGTATATAATCTAATATATATCTTTGACATTCATGATCGAGCAAAAATCGAATCAAGGAGATTTTGGATTGTTTCTTAAGAATTTCCTTTTCATTTAGAAGTCGAAACAATCAAAACTCCACATTTGTTGCATATAGGCACACACTAGGACACAATCACTCATAACATTGTCATCTTGTTTCATCACTAGATGCTTGACTCACTAGTTGTCTTTGCCTTTGATCTAAGATAGGTGCCTTAGGAAGTTTAAGTGTTCTTGCCTTTACTTGTCTCCTTTTGCTTATTATGTGTTGCTTATTTGCTCTTTTGCTTATGTGGTTTTGCATGCATGCTATATCTTGATTAGATTAGATGCTATATTGTCTAAAGGAATTGAACTTGCTTGAATCCAAATCCAAAAACACAACCTTTCTGCAAATTTTCTGCCAAAAACCCTTTTCTGGCAATCTGGGAACCATCAGATGGGTGGCCCCCTTAATTATGTAAGGCGGCCCCCTTAAATTTAAGGGGACCACCCCCTAATTAAGGGGACCGGCCATCTGCTGGACGGATTTACAGAATCTTTTCTGCTTTTTAGCCCATTTCAACCTACATTTCCCATTTTTCACCAACACATTTTGTCCTAGTCTCCCAAACAAACTTTATCCATCCATAAACACACAAATCTTACACTATAAATATCCCAAATCTTCCACACTCTCCATTCATCCCTTCATGACTTCTCCAAATAAACCAAAACCAAAAGCCTCAAGGCTTGCAAGAATGACGGAAAAACCCGTTTGGCGAAGAAAAAGCCCTCGAAACAAATCCATCATAACCAATGAAGTTGGAAATCACTCAACACCTCCAACCACTTACTTCCCAAACTTTACACCAAATTCACAAGGACATTCATTTGATCCTCTTTACAAACCATACAACATTGGCCAAACATCTTCCTTCATGCCAAACCACTCATCTCATCCTCCAACCATTTATAATGATCCATACAAATTTGATCAACCATCCAACTACAATTCCAACTACACAAACCCAATTCATCCATATCAACACAATGTCTCTCTCCGCATTGCCACGGAAAAGCAAAAGTTTTGTGATGAAATATCCCAAATCCATGATCTTAGTGATCTCAATGCCATGCATCTTGCACAACGCAACAAAGGGCAACCTCCATCATCACCCTACAACAATTGCCTACCTCACTCTCTCAACTTGGATCAAGTTACAAACCACACTCACTATTGCCCTTGTTGCATCTTCCTTAAAAAACAAATCCTATACTTGAGTGAAGATATTTCTTGGATTGAATATCTCCTCACTCGTCCTCATCCCATACCACCCTTAACACGATACAACATCGTAAGATCCACCTCTTCCGCTCCATACTCCACTCCATATCCCTCTCAATCAAACATCTAAGCTCTACTCTTATGTTACCATAAAGCAAATAAAACACTCAACCATGGGTTGCAAGCAAGTTCAAATGCTCTCTTCGGCAATTTAGAACTATGTAGTTTATTTTGTTTTATTATAATCAATATGCTTCAAGCATATTGAATGTTGTAATGATGACCATCTTTATGATCATCTAATGCTTGAATGAATCTATTTATATTTGCATAAATGTTGTTTTGCATATATATATATATATATATATATATATATATATATATATATATATATATGTCTTGTTCTCCTCACATATTTATTGTAGCCAAGATTTCCATAGCTCGTTTCCTTGGTGCTCTCAAATGAGGGGGAGCATACATCAAGGGGGAGCTCTCTACCCGTTTAACTTATTTTATGAAGTTTAAACAGCCTAACCTTTTTTATTTTACAAAAAGGGGGAGAAGAGAATGTTAAACTCTAATAATACTTGTCTAAAAATTATTTTTTAGACCTAATGAGTTTAAGGTTTTGTAATCATCAAAAAGGGGGAGATTGTTGACATAAATAATGTCTAAAAACATTGTTAGCATATTAACAATATCTCTATGTTTTGATAATTACAAAGCATAAACTCATTAATCTAAAACTTATGACGTAAACAAGTTTTTAGTGCTTAATATTTGTCTTTGCATCCATATCACTTAAGGTATGAATAAACAAAGTGTTTATTGCATTTCATGATCAAAGGAAAATTTTCTAATCACTAGAATTTTTATAAAATGTATTAAACATTCTATATCTTTTACAAAATTACTTTTGGAATTAAAAGAATATGTTTAATTCATTATAAATATATGATTTCAAATTTCCAACCAAAAATGGCAAATTTTATCCAGAAAAATCTTCCCCACTAAAAGACAAGAAAATCCAACGTTCTGAAGGGGCGGCCCCCTTAATTCCTTAGGCGGCCCCCTTAATCATTAAGGGGACCGGCCTCTTATTAAGGGGACCGGCCACGCTCCAGAACAGTAATTTTTCTCCCTATAAATACTGGTTCATCCCACAGAATTTTCTCACCTTTTGCACTCCTAAACTTTCTGTTCTAGATCCCCATTTCTACTCTCTTAATCCTTTGATCATAAATACATAATTCTTTGTTTCAAATTGATTCAAACATCATCCTCTCAAGTGCAAGAGAAGAATACTTCTATCCTCCAAGACAAGAAGTATTACAACTTGTTGTGACCTCCACATCCAAGTTGTTGGTGCATCATCAAGATTATTTACATAATTCTTTGTGAAGATTGTTGTGAATATTTGATTGTAGATAGTTGTGCTAGGTATATTGATTGTGTGATTAGTTAGTTGTTTGGTGTGAAGAAGAAAAGTTAGGAATTAGATTGTAGTGAAGAAGCTAGGTGTGAAGTTGTTAGTTGTGAAGAAAATTGGTGTGAAGAAGATAGGCGTGAAGTAGTTAGTTGTGAAGTAGATTGGTTTGAAGAAGTTGTGACTTAGTTGTGAAGAAGTTGTGGTGTGTAAATTGGTGTGTAAGGTTTTCTCTGCCATAAGGGAGCTTGTTGATATAGTGAAGAAAACTCTCGAGTTAGGTGCTCGGGGAGTGGAGTAGGGCAAGGAAGGTGTCCTTGTAGCCGAACCACTATAAATCTCTTGTCTCGCGGTTCGATCTTTCCATCTCTCATTTATTTCTTTACTTATCATTGCTATATCTTACTTATTGATAGTTGTTTATATTGTGCAAGACTTGAGATCATATATTATTGAATCTAAATTTTAAAAACTAAGAAAACACTAAAACTATTTTTTATAACGAATTAAAAAGACGTAAAACTATTCAACCCCCCTTCTAGTTTTCCACATCAAGAAATTACCTCCCGCGGAGGCATTGAGTGAATCCTGATCAGCTTGGCTCACGCCATTGTAAAAAGTATCGAGTTGCATCAACTCTGAGAAACCATGATGTGGACACTTGCGAAGTAATTCTTTGAAACGATCCCACGCTTCACCAAATGATTCATCATATTTTTGAGTGAACTTGGTGATCTCGTTCTTAAGACTCGTGGTCTTTGAAGGTGGGAAGAATTCATTCACAATTTTTTTTACCAAGTCTTCCCATGTCTCAATTGAGCGAGGGGGTTGTTTCTCAAGTCAAATCCGGGCTTGACCCTCTAGGGAGAATGGGAAGAGAAGAAGCTTGATTGCTTCATAGGGGACATTTTTGTATTTGATGGTTGAAGTGATTTTATTGAACCATCGAATGTGAGCATGAGGATCGTCCCTCTCAAAACCGTAGAATTGACTTGAGGTTACAAGATTGAGTAACCCGGTTTTGAGCTCAAAACTATCAGCCACGATGGCTAGAACAACAATGGCATCTCCGTAACCCTCGATGGGTGCTTGGAGAAGCTCACACATGGGGCGGTCTTCCGCTATGGTGACAGCTGGAGTGGAAACAGTTCAGATCTCAGATCCGACTGTTGGTGTTGAACGTCTACGAGGTCTTCTAGGTTTTCTTACAAGCTCACGTAATGGGCTAGTAGACCTAGAAGAGCGAGTGCGCATGCACTAGGAGCAAAAATCAATCAAAACAAAATCGAGGCAAATCCACAGTGAACTTAAACCAATAATCACAAGCAAGCGGCTTCTTTAAGAAAGGTACACCACTCACAAGGATACAAAGGCAAGTTTTAAATCTTTGGTTTGGGAACTTATTATGTCCACACCCCCAGTTGGTAGGTGTTCTGCCTTGGTTTGCGACGGTTTATTTTTATGTAATTTATTATTCACAAAAAAGAGATAAATGTTTTTGGCTTTTTGTGTATGGGTTAAAAACTTTTGGACAATATTTTTGGTATCGTTTCGTTTACCAAAATCGTATCTCTTTAAGAATCACCTTAAAAGAAATATGATATAGAAAACGTAACGATCTGTTTTGTTTGTTTTTGATTTTTTTTGGTGTTGTTAACACTTTAGGAAAAGTGTTAATGACGTTTTTGTTTTATGATTAAGATTTACAAAAAGTTGGTGGTGTTTATACAGTGATGAATGAAAAACCACTAATCTCTAAAAAACGTTTTGATTACGCAACTACCTCCCCGGCAGCGGCGCCAGATTTTGATTGGTCCTAAACGGTCAACTAAGTTGAACAGGTGATGGGCAACCAAGTCAAACATCTAAAACCAACTAACCAAGGAGTACAGTGTATTCCCGGGTCGTTATGTCCCAGCGAGGTAAGCAATTGTATTTAAAAAACGTTTAAAGTGATCAGGTGATTTAACAGGAGGATCAGGAATTTGATTATTATGATTAAACTATGAGATTATTATTGAGAATGGCTTAGAAACACTATTGTAACTATTACTGATGATAAGATATACTAAAAACGTGAGTTAAACCTAAAAACGCGCGTTTGAATTTAAAATAAACGCGAACGCGCGAAATAAAAAGTGAAACGTGAGCAAATAAAATCCTACGAATGTGAAAATTATATTTTTACAATCCTAATGTTATAAGAAAATTTTTGGAAAATTAAAATTATTTTTACCACTAATTAATTAATTACTATTAATTAATTACTAATTATTAATTGCTTTTTAATTAACTAAATTATACTAATTATCAATTAATTATGAAAATTAACTAGAAAAATGAAAATTAAATTTAGAAAAATCTAAAATATTATAAAACTAATTTTAAATCAGAAAACCTATTTTTTTCTACTTTTTAATTATTAATTATTAATCAAAATTAATTATTTAATAAATTTAAACTAACTTAAATTATAAAAATACTAAATGACCAAGGAAAAATCTGAAAAAATTTCTAAAATTATTTTAAGTTATAATAAGCCTAAGAAAAATTTAAAAATGAGAAATGCTTATGAATAAGCAGAAAATAAGCCAAAAGGGCTTAAATAGAAGCTATCATTTTTTTTTGTCTTTTTCTTAATTTCATTTTACAAAACTCTTAAGCTACTGAAGATATGAAACTTTTGTGAAGGTACTTTCTATGAAACTTGAAAATAAGCTGTCTGCATACAAATAAGCCAAACAGTTGGGGGTTTAAAGAGCTTAAGGCTTGAAACAGCTCACAAGAAGCTGCCCAGGGTCTCACAAGCTTGGAAGAAGCTTAAGACAGATGAAGTACACCATAACTAATCTAAAGATCAAAGGAATTCATGCTCAAATTAATTTTTCTACTTTCTAACGATAAAAGAAATTTTTTAGAAAAAGAAAAATATTTTTTTGCTTTTTATTATTTTTTTTATAATGATTTAATTACTAAATAAACTAAATTAAATATTAAAAATACTAAACTACTCCTAAAAATTCTGAATTTTTTTTGAAAACTAAATATACCTAAAATAAACCTAAGAAAATTAAAAACATGAAATAAGCAGTTTTAATAAGCAGATAAAAAGCAAGAGAAAAGCTGAATGGTTAAAGTAAGCAAAACAGATAATAATATTAAATATCAAACTAGGAAAACAATAACAAAAACAACTAAGGAGCTCAGATGGTTGGGGACATGTGTTGTGTGAACTTGGTGACCCAGGTTCAAATCCTGGTGCACCACTTTTTTTGCAACTATTATTATTATTTTTTGATTTTTCTTTTTGAAACTTTCAAAACAAATGAGAGCAAGAAAATTTTGTGAAGATTTATTTATTTATTTATTTATTTTTTATTTTTTATTTTTTTTTGTTAAAACTTTTAAATAAGCAGAGAAGAGCTTATATGGCTTAATAGTGGACAGAAATAAACAATCACGAACAACATGCTTAACTGCTTGAACAAACCAGCCCAAGTAAGTCACAAGCTCAACCAAATAAGCTAAAAAGAGCTAAAATCAACCTGCTACTCTATTCTAAATACGAATAAGCAACAAAACAACAACTAAGTACTAAAACTCAAATAAGCTAAAACAAATCAAACTGACCTCAAAACAGCCTAAGGAGGTAACTTTGAGCAAATGCACAATCTTGTAGAAAATTCCAGAAATTAATCTAAAATTATACTAATGTTCACAACCTGTTCAACAAGCCACAAACCAAAATCCAGGTCAATTGGCCAAGTAATGCATAAACTAAGAATAGCACTTTGAGGGCTGTTAGGATAGTGAAAAGTGCAGGCCTAGAAGGGGGTTTTTGAGGCTAGAAATAAGCAAACAAATAAGCCATAAATCAAATCTAAAGCTACAACTATAAAATTCATACTACTAACTATTAACAAAACCAAAATCCAATCCTAAATTCTACTCTAACCTACCTAAATTCAAGATCAAAGGAGGACAGTTGGGGCAGGTTAACAACTAATGTAGCAGGTGATGAAAGTGGGTCAAATGATGGGATGTTAACCTGTGAAAGTCAAGACAATGGACTACCCTTATCTAATGTCCTACATTAAACTGAAAAAAAGATCAAAATTAAGCATGTGAGGCTGCTGAAGCAGAAGGTCTGATGTGGTAAAAGGGGTATGATTTGGGCGTTTTCAAACAAGTTTGAAAATGCAAGGTAAACTCAAAAACATTGAGCCTATACTATGAAAGACCTGTGAACACACATTCAAACTCAGAAACTAACTTCAACTAGACTAAAATTAAAGCTCAAAATGATGCCATGAAAGAATTGGGATGATGCGGCAAGTGAATTGGAGATTGATGTGCAGGGCTGCTGTGGTGATGGGGGCTGCTAAGATTTTAACAGGGTACCTGATGTAAAAACAAGGCTTTGAAGCTAAGATTTTAATAGTTACTTGTAAACTAGGGTTGAACCAACTTAAATAAGCAAATGTAAAATCAGAGTAAAAGACTAAAATAAGCAGTAGAAAAGTAATGACAGGAGGATAAAAGAAATTTTCAAACTTTCATTAAACTGAAAAGAAATACAAGAGACTTGAAAAACTAAACTAAAACTGAGAATGAATCTAAACCTATTACTAATACTACCTACTGCCAAACAATGGCATACAAGCAATGAATTTATACTAATCTAGGTTTAGGGTTTCACTTGCTTCCTTTGTCCTTTTCCTGCTGTGCATTTGCTGTGTGTCAGAGAGGCCTTGGATGCCTCTTTTGTGCTTCCTTAAATTAATTACCACCATCAGATGGCCTTGGAGTGATCACATCCATTGGTAGGATCTTGGCGGGAAAACATTTGTGAGGGTTTTTGGACTGCCAACGTGGCAAATGGGGGTTAGGTAT
Organism: Artemisia argyi; assembly: GCA_030686995.1. Classification (NCBI taxonomy): domain Eukaryota; kingdom Viridiplantae; phylum Streptophyta; class Magnoliopsida; order Asterales; family Asteraceae; genus Artemisia; species Artemisia argyi. The sequence goes on along the minus strand of CM060694.1, from coordinate 70,499,933 downwards.
GGGTTTGTGAGTAGTGGGATGGGGGAACGTGTTTGGGGTTGCTTTTGAGGTGATGGTGGTGTGTAGCAGTGGTGGTATTGGGAGATGGTGATTGTTCTGTGGGTAAAGGGAAGCGGGGTGGAGAAGATGGGTATATTGGTTTGACTAGGTTTTGAGGGTCAAAGGGTTAAAACACACGTTTAATAAACGTAAAACGGGGTGAGTTTGTTTATTTAATGTTGGGCTTGGGAAATGGCCCAGGAGGTGTTTGGATTGGATTAGGTTTATGATAAATTGTGGGGTGCTGGATTGTGTTTTGGGGTGACATAATACTAAGGGTCCGTTTGGTTTTATATTTGAATAAACACAAGGACCAAAATTGTCATAAGCTGAATTTTCAAGGACTGAAAGTGTAATTTCCCCAAAATACTCATAAGGATGATTTTTGCCAAGTACCAATAACACAAGGATCTTGAATGAATATTTTCCAAATTTGAATTCCCGGGGGTATTTTCTGCCAAGTTTCAAACTAGAGGGACCAAACTTGTAATATTTCTAAAACTTTTTCCCCAAAGACCATTTTTGATAATATTTGACTTTTAAAGGACTTGGGTTGACTTTTCATTCAAAATTATTTTACTAGGGACAAATTTTGTCAATTTGTGAAAGTTCAGGGACTGATTTTGACAACTCTTCATATTTTGCTCGTTTTTTATCTATTTTCAATCCTTTGTACCTGAAACACACAAAAACATACTCCAAGGGTATTTATGATGTTATTTGACCATTTTGAAGTGTTTTTTATCGTTTTGACTTGAAAATTGGATGAAAAGATATGTGCAAAAAGACACATATCAAATCCCCCACACTAAGCAATTGCTAGTCCCTAGCAATTTTTTGAAAATTTAATGGATTTGAAGTCTATTTACCAAAAGCCATTACTTCTGGAGTAGCCAAATGTTTTGATTCAAGTAAGAACCATGGTACACTGATAACCATATGATTTTGAGCAAACCATCAGCTTTAAACGGATTTGATTTGACTTTACCAGAAGCCGTTCGCTTCTGGACTAGCCAACTCTTGATGGACACAGTCAACATCTTGGTGAGTTGATTACCAATTATGGTTTTCCACTGCCTTTACCACAAGCCATAATCTTGCGGGCTAGCCAACTCTTTTACTTTTTAGGATATGGCGAGTTGAGATACCATACAATTTTGGGCAAATTGTAAGCCGTCAATGGATTTGAGTTATCTTTACCAAGAGCCGTTTGCTCCTGGATTAGCCAATCCTTTTGTCGTTTAGACATGGTGGACTGATAACCACAAAAAATTTTGAAGCTCAAGTGAAAATATTTTTAAAATTTTTGCCAAAAACGGGGGTACTAGATGGTAAAATGTGATAAAATTCGCTAGAATTTCCCCCCCACACTTAGAATTGAATATTGTCCTCAATATTCAAAGTCCCGGCTATTATGCCGACTCTTTGAACGTAAAAGGGCAACATTACAAGCTAAATATGGAAACACCGTTTTTTTTTTCACTTTATTGGTAACCACAGCAGGGGTAACTCCCCCACACTTAGGGTGAAAACCCTATATGCATGCTACTGTTTTTGTTTACCGAGTCGCTAGCTTGACTCGACCCCGAATTCATTTGTCCATGGGGAAGCATGATGTGGAAGAAACAATCTCCATCGGACTTTCATTCAAGATGTTTGGACAAACATTTGAAGCACGTGAAAGTTCCACACCGATGAGATATACAGACCCTGGCTTAAGATAGTTGATTGGTCCTAAACGGTCAACTAAGTTGAGCAGGTGATGGTCAACCAAGTCAAACATCTAAAACCAACTAACCAAGGAGTACAGTGTATTCCCGGGTCGTTATGTCCCAGCGAGGTAAGCAATTGTATTTAAAAAACGTTTAAAGTGATCGGGTGATTTAACATGAGGATCAGGAATTTGATTATTATGATTAAACTATGAGATTATTATTGAGAATGGCTTAGAAACACTATTGTAACTATTACTGATGATCAGATATACTAAAAACGCGAGTTAAACCTAAAAACGCACGTTTGAATTTAAAATAAACGCGAACGCACGAAATAAAAAGTGAAACGTGAGCAAATAAAATCCTACGAATGTGAAAATTACATTTTTACAATCCAAATGTTATAAGAAAATTTTTGGAAAATTAAAATTATTTTTACCACTATTTAATTAATTACTATTAATTAATTACTAATTATTAATTACTTTTTAATTAACTAAATTATACTAATTATTAATTAATTATGAAAATTAACTAGAAAAATGAAAATTAAATTTAGAAAAATCTTAAATATTATAAAACTAATTTTAAAACAGAAAACCTATTTTTTTCTACTTTTTAATTATTGATTATTAATCAAAACTAATTATTTAATTAATTTAAACTAAGTTAAATTATAAAAATACTAAATGACCAAGGAAAAATTTGAAAAAATTCCTAAAATTATTTTAAGTTATATTAAACCTAAGAAAAATTTAAAAATGAGAAATGTTTACGAATAAGCAGAAAATAAGCCAAAAGGGCTTAATTAGAAGCTATCACTTTTTTTTTTTGTCTTTTTCTTAATTTTCTTTTACAAAACTCTTAAGCTACTGAAGATATGAAACTTTTGTGAAGGTACTTTCTATGAAACTTGAAAATAAGCTGTCTGCATACAAATAAGCCAAACAGTTGGGGGTTTAAAGAGCTTAAGGCTTGAAACAGCTCACAAGAAGCTGCCCAGGGTCTCACAAGCTTGGAAGAAGCTTAAGACAGATGAAGTACACCATAACTAATCTAAAGATCAAAGGAATTCATGCTCAATAAGCTGCACAGACCAAATAAGCAATTCCACAATGCACTCAGACCAAACAGGCTAAATGGCTTAATTGCAGCCCTTGGTGGGGCCCACAGAGGTAACCCAGGGTACAAAATGAAGTTGGAACTCAAAAGCTTGCCAGGAGGGCTTCTCAAAATGTCCAAGATCAGGCAATAAGCTCAAGGTTTGAGCTTATTGTAGCCTTGGGAAAATGGGTCAGACAGCACAGGTTCAAAGTGAGCTTGTTAATTAAGCAGTGAGACAAATAAGCTCACAACAAGAAACCAATTCAAACACAGACAAATAACTCAGGCAAATGACAACAAACAAATTACAACAATATGGAGACCAAGAATAAAGGATGAACATGAAACTAACAAACTAAGTTAACTGAGTTGCACTCAGAGTAAACAGTGGTCCAAGGATCAAGTTTGAGGTGCAAAATAAGCTTGAGAATAAGCTCTAATGAGCAAATCAAGCTTAGATATGTAAAAACACCCTAACAAGCTTCTCAAAACAACAATTATCCAGCACTAATCTCAATTGGTTAACTAGAAATGGGACTTGGAAGAAAAAGGTGGACTGACAAGCTTATGGTGCAGGGGAGGTGACTTCCCCTGCAGGTCCGTTGAGACTCCAAATAAGCTAATAATTTTTTTTTTCTAAAAATCAGATAATTGTGGAATCTTGTAGTTAAGGTGAGGGACTTTTAGCACAACAAGTTTCAGATCCCCATTCACACCTCAAAATTCTAGAAAAATCACCCAAAAATTGACTTTTTTTTCTTAAACTCGCAATTTGACTTTCAAAGGATTTGCAAAAGGTTTGACTTTTGTGAGATTAGGATTGCCTTTTATGACTGATCATATCATTATAAGTTGAAATGTACCGATTTATAGCTATCTTAACAACTTATACACCAACAATGGTGATCAAACTCAATAAAATCCTAACAGATGATCAATGAGACAACTTTGGAGGGTCTTTTGACTTTTTATGAAAAGGGTCCTGGATTTGATGCTCTTACTAACTAACCTTAACTCAATATGACTTGTGACAATAGAAAACAACAATAGAAACACCCTGTAATACAGGGTACCACCTTATTCCAAACACTCCTTAATATAGACTAATTTTTGAGTTTTCAAAGCAAAGCACTGAATTAGCCTATGACACTCATGCAAACTGATCAATCATACTATATTAGATTTATATAATTCAAAATACACTGAGATAGAGTCTAAATAAGGCTAAGGTATATAATGCTAAGTGACAGTTGGATTTAAAACCTAAGCAACAAAGAGTTTTAGTTAACAAGCATTATCTTAATTAACAAATATTAACTCAAATACCATTACTGAACTCAGAAACATTAGAATGATGCAGGTTTGAACTAGTCTACAGTAAATTGCAAAAGTTAAAGAAAATGCTTACAAAAACCATCCTGCTCAAATCAAAGGGTACCATAACCATTTCCAAACCAATCCTAATGCTCTCCAAGAGCTCTAACCCAGGGCCATCCCATATAAACCCTGCTCCATGCTTTGTCTTCACTTTTTATATATATTTTTTATATTTTCTGTATATATATATATATATTTTATTTATTCATTTTTTTATATTTATTGTTGATGAAACTGAAAATGGAATTGAGACTTGAATTTCTGAAATAAAGACTTATATTAAATAAGAGTAACAATTACAATACTGAAAATTAAGAATTACAATACTTTGAAATTGGCTAAATTAAAACTAAAAATTCTAACTCATACTCCACTGCTTCTCTTTTCCATTTATACTCTCCAATTAGGGTTTCTGAGCTGCTCTTTGTCTTTTCCCAGTAGAAATTCCAGCCCTTGGATCAATAGGAGCAATCCTGGCCATTTAAAGTTTTTGGCGCCCAAACTCTTTTTGGAGTTTTCTTATGATATTTGATGCCAGTGGTGTGATATTGGAGTGTAGTGTTTGTTTGGTTAGCTAGGGGAGGAGGGGGTTGAGTGTTGCAGGGTTGAGGCAGGCTGGGGGTGATGATGGTGGTGTTTGGAGGGTAGCAGGGTAGTGGGAGGTGAGGTGGAAAGGGTGGTCAAAGGGTGATGTTTGACCCTGGTCTTAATATCAAAACGGGAGGTGGGCTGGAGGGTGTATGGGCTTGGTAAATGGTGGGCTTGGGGGTTAAAAGGGTGGATTGGGTTTGTGTTGTGTTTGGTTTTGGATTAAAGGGGTAGTATTAATACTAGGTCCGGTTTGGTTTGTAGCTAATAAATCCCAAGGACCAAACTTGTTATTTCCTGATTTTTAAAGGGGTGAAATTTCAAAACATCCCAAGATATTATAAGGACCATTCAAGCCACATTATAATTCCATAAGTCCTTATTTGAATAATTTTCCAATTTTGAAAACCCAGGGACTATAATTGCCAAATTGCAAAGTACAGGGTCCAAACATGTAATTTTCTCAAACTTTTCACCCATGGACTTATTTTGACAACTTTTGAATTCCAAAGGACTTGGGTTGACTTTTCTTTCATTTTAAACCTTTCAGGGACTAGTTTTGTCAATTTTTGAAACTTGAGGGACTGAAACTGCCAATTATGCAAACTTTGTTCGTTTTTCATTTGTTTTTAAACATTTTGCATCTAAAACATATAAAACATAATTCCTGGAATAATTTCTGTATTTTGATGCATTTCTGAGTGTTTTTGGATGTTTTGGCAGTTCAGATACAATAAAAATGATGAGTATTTACACACTCATCAATAGTATAAACTATAAGCGGTGATGCCGGGGTCAAAGATAATGTCTTCATTCCCGAAGGAGTGAAGAACAGGAGAAGTCACCCTATAGGTGAAGAAAAGGAAGAAAACCATGATGAAAATCATGATTTCATCTTCTTCCTCGAGATCAGGCTCAGTTGCCTGAATTTGGATTTCAAAGGTTAAGCTCAATGTGTTTGAAAACATCCCGGGCGGGAGGGTGGGAATTTGCAAATCCTCATGATTGAGTGCATCTCCCCCGGGCTATCATACTCCGGAGGAGTCATGATATGAGTGAGTTCACCAGAGAACTCCTCATGAAGAGAATCATTCACATGATGTGAATCTGTGAACTCTTGTTCCATTGTGGACTCATCACTATCCTCATTCTGAATACCAAAGATTGGATTATCAGAAATCAAAGTGAATTCAGATTCGAACTCAAACAGAGGATTGGTGAGAGTTGTTTTGAATGCTTCAGGAACAAAGTGATCAACATTCTCTATTGGACTGTTTGGATAAGAAGTGAGTGACTGATCATGATAAAGGAGACTTTCAATTTCTCCCAGATCGGCTTCAAAATCAATGAGATCATCGTCACTTCCCGTTGGAAGTGGATTGATGTGAGTGAGTTCATCGGCGAACTCCTCAAGAAGATGATCAACATCAGAATGCGGAAGTGATGCGTCAACATATTCAATGTCTCCATAAGATGTACAATCATCGCTAAAATCGGAGAAAGTCTCAAAATGATCTTTTGAACACTCAAGAGGGGAAGGAAAATCACACAAATGATCAAAAGTTCCCTGTGACTCTCTTGGGATTGGGACAAGGTCCTCAACACTAGACTTTATGAATTCGTCCGATTCCTTTTCAGGAACAGTGCTAAGATGCTCATCCCCCATGCTCAGAGAGTGAGTGTGAACTTCGGGTGTGATAATAATAGACTGAGGGAGTTGAGAAGGACTAGCAGACATGGGTTTTATAAATTTCATTTGTTCTTCTGCTAGTAATTCCATCATAGTCTTTTCTCCCTGTGTTTTTTGGATTGGCGGGATTTTAACTGACTCGATGAATCTTTTTGAATAATAACAACGTTATCTTCATCATCATCACTGTCATCATCGTCATCAAATAGAGCAGCATTGCGAAGATTGGCACGTATTTTAGCTGCTCGTTGTTCAGCCAGTAATTCTTCCATACTTTTTCCAGAATCTCGTTCTTCAGTAAGTAATTCTGCCATAGTTTTCTCACGAGAATTTGGAATGAGTGGAAATTGTAGGGGTGTGGAATCATCAAAATCGGAAGTATCAACACTAGAACAAGGATTAGGTTCATAGTAATTTTGACTCCATGGTTGACATTGATAATTGTAATGAGGACCCCCATAATATGCACAAGAAGAACTTGGTGCCTTATGAAACGGTATATTAGCCAACTCCTCATTCATTTCTTTTAATGACTCTAGAGTCTTTAGAAAAAAATCTTGTTCAGTTTGTTGAGGAGTTGCTTGAAACATTTGGTACTGTGGAGGTTGGTCTTGATACGAATAGTCATTACTGTTATAAGGAATTGGATTCCTTGTTTGACAGTCGGAACTAAAATGTGGGCCTCCACAATACTCACAAGAAAAGTGTGGTGTATTTTGATACGAAGCATCATTGAGATTTGGATAATATGATTCTTGCTCGTATGAATGTGATGGGTAGTTGGAAAATTTGAAGAGTCGTTGAATGAGTTCTGATTAGGATCATAAGCAAATGAATTCCTCGAGCCACAAAACAAACAACTTCCGTCCCGAATATCATTACCACATCGTTCACATGTACACCAACGACATGGCAAACCGAAAAGCGGCTCACAACAACTGACACAAGGAATAAAAGCCAGAGGTGGGATAAGTGGTGTGCTCTGAGAGCTAGGAATTTCCACCACTTTCGTTATGGTCTCTGGTTTTTATTCTTGATAAACGTGAAGATTAGGCAAGTCGTTCTTTTTAGTCACTGCTCTAAGCTCTGTACGTTTGCTTGACAAACTTTTAACCGTAAATCCTGAAAGGTTAGGATCAATTCTTGATGGTTTGTCATTAATAGCACGTATCTCGGGCTGTGAAAAGCAGTTGGAAGATTTGGTAAATCATTGAGAGAATTAGGATTTATGAACAAATTGCACGTAGTACAAAATTTGTTACTACAATTATTTCCACACTTCTCACAAATACACCGGAAACAACGATAGCCATTCTCAATCGGGCTTTTACAGTGAAAACACGTGTAGCCGAGAGACGCCATAAGAATTATACATGAGAGGGGTATAAGAAGGTAGAATCAAACGGATAGAGGGTAAGAAAAAATATTTTTGGGTTTTTCGAAAAACACATCAATTAAAACAAAACCAACTCAAAAGGAAAATGGTGAACTTAAACCAATAATCACAATGTAAATAGCTTATTTGAAAAAGGTACACCAATTCACAAGGATACAATGGCAAGTTTTAATCTTTTGTTTGGGAACTTATTAATGTTCACACCCCCAGTTGGTAGGTGTTCTGCCTTGGTTCTCGGCGGTTGTTTTTTTATGTTTATTTTATTTAAACAAAGAAAACCGGAAAATCTTTTTGTATTTTTATATGATAAATATATATATACAAAAGAAAAGGAAAATATTTTTGTGTTTTATATTTTTTTGAAAGCGATAATTTCTTGACGAAGGTTCTACAAGTCACTAATCGTTAAAATCATAACGATATTGTCGCAACACAACCTCCCCGGCAGCGGCACCATTTTGATAATGCGTTTTTGAGTGCGTATAAAAAATATACACAGTAGACGTGAGTGGAATTTACCAATCAACCTTTAGGAAAAGGAAGACTTGTAAAAACTCGTGAATACAATATATATATGTGATACCGGGTAAGTGATTACCCGGGTCGTGTCCCAACGAGGTGTGAATGGGCAATATTGTGTGAGATTCATGATTAAAATGCTTGTAAGGAATGGTTGAGAGATTATTTGGTATTGTTGAATTACGAGAAATTGCAAATAACGTACAAAAAATTAAACAAACGCAACTAAAAGCATGAATACAAACAAGGAATGAAAAATGAAACTTAAAAACTACTTAAAAGACTACGGGAAACATGACAGGGAATTTGGGAAATCCTAAAATGTATTCTAAATTTAAAAACGTAAAAGTTACTAATAAAAAAATGTAAGTGCGCGAAATAAAAAGTGAATTTTAAGCTATACTAGTCCTACGGGCATAAAATTAATTTTTCTACTTTCTAACGATAAAAGAAAATTTTTAGAAAAAGAAAAATATTTTTTTGCTTTCTATTATTTTTTTTATAATGATTTAATTACTAAATAAACTAAATTAAATATTAAAAATACTAAACTACTCCTAAAAATTCTGAAATTTTTTTGAAAACTAAATATACCTAAAATAAACCTAAGAAAGATAAAAACATGAAATAAGCAGTTTTAATAAGCAGATAAAAAGCAAGAGAAAAGCTGAATGTTTAAAGTAAGCAAAACAGATAATAATATTAAATATTCAACTAGGAAAACAATAACAAAAACAACTAAGGAGCTCAGATGGTTGGGGACATGTGTTGTGTGAAGTTGGTGACCCAGGTTCACTTTTTTTTGCAACTATTATTATTATTTTTTGATTTTTCTTTTTGAAACTTTCAAAACAAATGAGAGCAAGAAAATTTTGTGAAGATTTATTTATTTATTTATTTTTTATTTTTTATTTTTTTTTGTTAAAACTTTTAAATAAGCAGAGAAGAGCTTATATGGCTTAATAGTGGACAGAAATAAACAATCACGAACAACATGCTTAACTGCTTGAACAAACCAGCCCAAGTAAGTCACAAGCTCAACCAAATAAGCAAAAAAGAGCTAAAATCAACCTGCTACTCTATTCTAAATACGTAATAAGCAACAAAACAACAACTAAATAGTAAAACTCAAATAAGCTAAAACAAATCAAACTGACCTCAAAACAGCCTAAGGAGGTAACTTTGAGCAAATGCACAATCTTGTAGAAAATTCCAGAAATTAATCTAAAATTATGCTAATGTTCACAAGCTGTTCAACAACAAACCAAAATCCAGGTCAATTGGCCAAGTAATGAATAAACTAAAAATAGCTCTTTGAGGGCTGTTGGGATAGTGAAAAGTGCAGGCCTAGAAGGGGGTTTTTGAGGCTGGAAATAAGCAAACAAATAAGCCATCAATCAAATCTAAAGCTACAACTATAAACTTCATACTACTAACTGTTAACAAAACCAAAATCCAATCCTAAATCCTACTCTAACCTACCTAAATTCAAGATCAAAGGAGAACAATTGGGGCAGGTTAACAACTAATGTAGCAGGTGATGAAAGTGGGTCAACTGATGGGATGTTAACCTGTGAAAGTCAAGACAATGGACTACCCTTATCTAATGTCCTACATTAAACTAAAAATAAGATCAAAATTAAGCATGTGAGGCTGCTGAAATAGCAGGTCTGATGTGGTAAAAGGGGTATGATTTGGGCGTTTTCAAACAGGTTTGAAAATGCAAGGTAAACTCAAAAACATTGAGCCTATACTATGAATGACCTGTGAACACACATTCAAACTCAGAAACTAACTTCAACTAGACTAAAATTAAAGCTCAAAATGATGCCATGAAAGAATTGGGATGATGCGGCAAGTGAATTGGTGATTGATGTGCAGGGCTGCTGTGGTGATGGGGGCTGCTGAAACAGAAACCAAAATGGGTCAAAAAGTGGTGCTATGACCTTAAACCTGTGGATGCATCACCTATAGTGAACTAATCTAAGGTAAGATTTATAACTAACCAATACTTAAACTGAATTTACCTAAAGCTAAACCTCGCAACAGTTAAAATCTGAAATTGTTGTAACTTAATGAAATGCTTACGAAACTCTATAAAGATACTAGCAATCAGATTAAATCAACTAAAATTGCTCCATTACAACCCTAACAAAAGGATTTGAAGTTCAAAATGAATTTTCTCTACTCAAAACTTGTTGTGCCAAACACCCCTTAACAGGGTACCTGATGTAAAAACAAGGCTTTGAAGCTAAGATTTTAACAGTTACTTGTAAACTAGGGTTGAACCAACTTAAATAAGCAAATGTAAAATCAGAGTAAAAGACTAAAATAAGCAGTAGAAAAGTAATGACATGAGGATAAAAGAAATTTTCGAACTTTCGTTAAACTGAAAAGAAATACAAGAGACTTGAAAAACTAAACTAAAACTGAGAATGAATCTAAACCTATTACTAATACTACCTGCTGCCAAACAATGACATACAAGCAATGAATTTATACTAATCTAGGTTTAGGGTTTCACTTGCTTCCTTTGTCCTTTTCCTGCTGTGCATTTGCTGTGTGTCAGAGAGGCCTTGGATGCCTCTTTTGTGCTTCCTTAAATTAATTACCACCATCAGATGGCCTTGGAGTGATCATAGCCATTGGTAGGATCTTGGCGGGAAAACATTTGTGAGGGTTTTTGGACTGCCAACGTGGCAAATGGGGGTTAGGTATGGGTTTGTGAGAGTAGTGGGATGGGGGAACGTGTTTGGGGGTGCTTTTGAGGTGATGGTGGTGTGTAAGGGTGAGCATGGTCCAAAAACCGGATCGGACCGAAGACCGAGAACCGGAAAAACCATAGACCGAGACCGGACCGAATGTGGTCGGTCCGGTCTTGATCCGGTTCGGTCCGGTCCGGTCTTCGGTCGGTCCGGTCCAATTAGGCATATTTTGGCACGTTTTTTCGGTTTTTTGGTCGGTCCGGACCGGACTGGACCGAGGACCGAATTAGCTAACAAGCCTTGACCGAGGACCGGACCGAATGTGGTCGGTCCGGTACATTCGGTCCGGTCCGGTCAGTTTTGTCGGTCGGTTTGGTCCATCCTGTCCGTTTGCTAACCCTTAGTGGTGTGTAGCAGTGGTGGTATTGGGAGAGGGTGATTGTTCTGTGGGTAAAGGGAAGCGGGGTGGAGAAGATGGGTATATTGGTTTGACTAGGTTTTGAGGGTCAAAAGGTTAAAACACACGTTTAATAAACGTAAAACGGGGTGTGTTTATTTATTTAACGTTGGGCTTGGGTAAATGGGCCAGGAGGTGTTTGGATTGGATTAGGTTTATGATAAATTGTGGGGTGCTGGATTGTGTTTTGGGGTGACATAATACCAAGGGTCCGTTTGGTTTTATATTTGAATAAACACAAGGACCAAACTTGTCATAAGCTGAATTTTTAAGGACTAAAAGTGTAATTCCCCCAAAATACTCATAAGGATGATTTTTTCCAAGTACCAATAACACAAGGACTTTGAATGAATATTTTCCAAATTTGAATTCCCGGGGGTATTTTCTGCCAAGTTTCAAACTAGAGGGACCAAACTTGTAATATTTCTAAAACTTTTTCCCCAAAGACCATTTTTGATAATATTTGACTTTTAAAGGACTTGGGTTGACTTTTCATTCAAAATTATTTTACCAGGGACCAATTTTGTCAATTTGTAAAAGTTCAGGGACTGATTTTGACAACTCTTCATATTTTGCTCGTTTTTCAACTATTTTCAATCCTTTGTACCTGAAACACACAAAAACATACTCCAAGGGTATTTGTGATGTTATTTGACCATTTTGAAGTGTTTTTTTATCGTTTTGACTCGAAAATTGGACGAAAAGATATGTGTAAAAAGACACATATCAGAGAACTTGATTGTGGCATCCTTTGGTGCATCAGGGTTTTCAACCACCGCTGAGCACCAAAATTCCCTCAGGTAGTCATGATAGATGACAGAGGGGGTTTTTGTGAATGTGGTGGTGAGAAAGCAATTTTGTAGGAACTTCACCACATCCCTGTATTCAGGGTACTCTTCAAGGTAGGCAAAGTTCCCCACCACATTATTTTTGGTGAGGTCTACGCTTTCCATTTGGAAATCCATATTGAGTGCGTATTTTATGACCTTTGAAGAAGCCATTTTTGTTTTAGAAAATGGTCTATTTTTATTTTGATCAAAGAAGAAGCACACAGTTTTTGAAAAACAAATTGATTCTTGAAATAATTTTGCAAGAGTTTTGTTAAGGGTTTGAAAGCATGTGTGTGTTCTTCTTTGTGGGGGTATTTATAGGGTGGGAATTAGGGTAGTGATGTTGCGGATACCAACGGTTTTTATTATTCAACCAAAACGGTATAATAGTATGGGTTTGATATCCGCATTTAATATCACGATTCTCATTGCCCCTATTTTCTCTCACATCATGGGTGAACAGTTGTGTGGCTCTGCAAATAATGCACTTTTTCAGAGAAAAATCATCACAACTATTGTGTGTGAGGGAGCATTTAATGCTCAGTGGTGTTTGGTGAGAGAGATGTGGGGGCCCAAGGAGTGGATGCCAGATGTGTAAGTGATTTTTCATCATGAGCCCCCTGAATGATTTTTCATTTAATAAAAAATGGGTTTTCAGGAAGGGTGTGATCAGGGACCTAGAGAATTTACATCAGGAACATTTTTGATCAGTTTCCTGAATCTATGTCCAACATGCCCAATTCAGCTTTTAATCTTGTGAAAGTGGGTTCATCCAAGGGTTTTGTGAAGATATCAGCTAGCTGATACTCAGTGGGGATGAAATGTAGTTCAATTTCTCCATTTGTGATGTGGTCCCTGATGAAGTGGTATCTGATGTCAATGTGTTTGGTTCTTTGATGAAGTACTGGATTGTTTGAGATGGCTATGGCACTTGTATTATCACAAAAGATCGGTACCATCTTATACTGAATGCCATAGTCACTCAGTTGGCTCTTCATCGATAGTACATTTGCACAACATCCTGCAGCAGCCATATATTCAGCTTCAGCTGAGGACATGGCCACTGATTGTTGTTTCTTCATACTCCAACATACAAGTTTACCACCAAGAAATTGGCAGGATCCTGTTGGGAATTATACTAACAGTTACCACGGCTAGTAAGGATATTACAATTGCTGAAGAATGCACTAGCAGTGGAAACATATTACCACTGCTAGTACATATTATTACCACTGCTGTTAGGATAATTGTTAGGAAACGTGTAAAGATAAATATAGAATAGATCTTGTGTATATCTTATTCTATTAGAGTTATTCTTATCTTGTAGAAGAGGACTCCTTGTGCTATAAAAGGAGGTTCTAGGTTAAGGTTAGACATACGTTTTTCTTAGAGCTTCAAGGTGTAACCCTAGTGATACAAAGATCACTCGTATTATTATCTTTAATAATATTGGAGCTTACAGTTTGTTACATACATTGTTCTCATTCATATACAACTGTTTCATTCACAATCAAACTTCTAAGTATTACTAAGTAGATTCCGCATACTTAGTGATATAACTCAAAGTATCAATCTAACACAGGTTGAGGTGTTAAGATCCATCAAGTGGTATCAGAGACAGGCTTTGATACTTTGATTTAGAAGACCCCAAGTTCACTCAGAAGAATCAATGGAGACAGAAACTAGTCAATCAAACATTGCTGCTAAGCTTCCCAAGCTTAAGTTGAATGACTATGAGATGTGGAGGCTAATGATCGAACAATTCTTTATGGTGCAAGACTATACACTCTGGGAGATCATTATGTTTGGTAATTCCTTCAAACCTGGTACTACCTCAGAAACTGTTAATGGCAAGGAAGTAGTAAAGGTTAACACTAGACCTGTCACAAATGTTGAAAGACTTCAGATGAAGAATGATCTGAAGGCCAGAGGTTTACTGCTAATGACCCTTCCCAGAGATCAAGTTCTAGCATTCAGCAAGTACAAGACTGCACAGACTCTATTTGAGGAGATCTGCAATGTTTTTGGTGGTAATGATTCCACCAAGAAGACTCAGAAGACCCTGCTGAAACAGACTTATGAAAACTTTGGTTCAACAAGTAATGAATCTATTGATAGCATCTTCACAAGGCTACAAAAGATTGTTACTCAACTCACTGTTTTTGGAATTGAGGTGGAAAGGGAAGAGCTCAATCTAAAGTTCTTAAGAAGTTTGCCCTCTGAGTTTGGAACCGATGTTGCAGTGTGGGAAGACAAGCCAGATTTGGAGACTATGAAGCTTAATGATTTGTAAAATAACTTCAAGGTTATTGAACAAAGATTGAAGAAAGCCGGTAAACTAAGTACAGGTTCAGGAAGTGTAGCACTCATATCATCATCTGTTGATGATAGTTCAGATGGAGAAAGTGATAGAGATGATGATGATGCTAACATTGCTGTTTCCACTGGTAGTTCAAAAAGACAGATTGCTAGTCTTAGTGATTCTACCTTTTATGCCTTTCTGTCAAGTCAGATGAGTGGTTCAATTCTCAATCATGAGGATTTGGATCAAATTGATGAGGATGACATGGAGGAGATGGACATTAAATGGCAGGTTGCATTACTAAGCTTAAAGGCAAAGAAGTTTTGGAAGAAGACTGGAAGGAAGATCACCATAAATGGCAATGAGACAGTAGGTTTTGACAAAAAGAAGGTGGAGTGATACAATTGTCATAAGAAGGGGCACTTTGCCAGGGAATGCAGGAAACCTAGGAAACCTGAAAACAGGTCAACTTGGTATAAGCAGGACAAGAAGAAAGAACCTACAACTAAATAACCAAAGGTTCTATTGGCCATTGATGGAGTGAGCTATGATTGGAGCTTTATGGCTGAGGATGAAGAAGATGATTCAGAGTCTGCAATGCTTGCTACTGAGCTTGCACTAATGGCTTTTTCTGACTCTCAGGTACAAATTAATAATGCTTGTTCTAAAACTTGTAAGGCTTTAAAAGAGTATGAGAAAATTAGAGCACAATATGATGAACAATTGCTAGATTTAAATCATACTAATTATAACTTAGCAAATCATAAAAGAGGTCTAGTGATGAGGCAAAAAATGATCCGTTTTTAGGGGATCATTTAAGCCGGAATTGGAATTTATTTGATCAAATATTGCCCTAAATCATTCCTTTTATGATTTTAGGTGCTTTGGGAGTGAATTCTGGAAAAAGAAGCATTTTGGACGTTTTTGGAGCATAAAAGTGAAGAAAACGGCAAAGTCTTAATTTTCCTTGCTGGGAACAGTACCTGACGGCGTCAAGAAGAATTTGATGACGGCGTCAAGAGCAATTTTGGTGACGACCCAGAGAAAACATGACGGCGTCAGAACAAGGGCGTCAAGAGTAAAAGTGGTGACGGCCCAGAGCAGAAATGCACATATCGGCGTCAGATCTGGATCTAGGCAGTCCGAGAAGATTTTTGGCGGCGAGATGACGGCGTCAGAACTTTCCTCTTGACGCCGTCACCTCCTGAAATCTATATATACTTTTCTAATTTTCATTCATTGAGGGGGAACTGGTGTGGAGAATTTTAGGGTCGAACTTTATGAACCCTAGCTCGTTTGTAACAGTAATTTCAAGGGTTTTCACCCCTTGAAACCCTTCATGTTCAATTGAGATAAGTATCCTTTCAATTCATTCAATATGTCTATGTGTTGTTTGAATATATCTTACGCTTGTCTTGATTTTAAGATGCTAGGCTAGATCTCTTGTGTGTTTGCTTAGATGTAATGAAACCTAGATGTTGATTATAGGTTGATTGCTTGTTTATAGTTGTAATGGATGAATGATTTCAATGTTAGGCTTAAGAAAACTGGCAGATCTCCATTGTGTAACTTGCTTGAACGTCTTAAGAAACATGAACCGATGTGTACTAGGTTTTTATGGTTGTATTTAATGCATGAGCGAATTCTAGTGATCCCATGTTAGGAGCTTCTTGCAGGCTTGACATAGGAGTGAAGTAGGAGCTTATAGAATTGGGGAAGTAAGTACGCCACCCCATGATTGGTATTAAGGAATATAACCCGTCATCCACGCAACTGTAACAAGTAATTAACCTGTAAAAGATATCTAGGGAGTAGTGAAATCTAAGTAAACACAATTCTCCCATTTATTGTTGACACCACTAGTTTAATTTAGTTTATTTTCATTTTTGTTATTTTGTTTTGATTGCATTTTAGTTATTGGGTTAGTTGACTAGCAACTAATTCCGCCCACTCTTCCAAAACCCGAGATTTTTACTTGCCTTTAGAAAATATAAAAATACAAAAAGAATCATCCCTCACCTCTAGACCTAGTTTTTAGGCTTTCTAATCCTATCGACACTATTCCTGAGTTGAACGATCAATCCCCCGGTACTTGTCATTATACTATACTACAACGATCAGGTACACTGCCTGGTGGGGGTTGTAAGCTTCTCGAGATCCCTCGAGAGGTAAAACCTGGTGCAATTCCCACACATCAAGTTTTTGGCGCTGCAGCCCGGGGAATAGTTATTGTCTAGGTTAGGAATTCTTTTCATTAGGTCTACCTACTAGATTCCTTTCTAGTGAGATTTTATTTTTATTTTTAAGTTCTCTTTAGTCTATCTTATTTCTTTGTGCCTTTGTTCGTAACTTCTTACCATCCGACATCATGGAAGGTGGTAACATCTTTGAACCCATCAACCCACCACAACAAGACCACCCACAAAACCCACCACTAGCAAACCAACCTCTTAGGCCCCGAACCCTAGGAGAGTACTCCCGACCTTGCCACCAAGGCTACCGAAACACCATTGAGCTCACCCAAGGAGCCAATGTGTCTCCCTTTCGATCCGACACCATCCGGTTGGTGCAAAGTGGATGTGCATTCCATGGACTTCGTTCCGAAGATCCTAATCAACATCACAAGGACTTCCTTAAAATCGTAGATTCTATAGACCTTGATGTTACAACTAGAGAGTCGACCAGATTACGCCTATTCCAATTCTCTCTACGTGATCAAGCTAGTCAATGGCTTAAACGTTTACCCGCGGGATCTATCACCTCATGGGATGATCTCACCACTCGTTTCCTTCCTCAATTTTTCCCACCGGGGAGAACTACCAAGCTTAGAAATGATATCTTGATGTTCCAACAACGTCAAGGTGAAACTCTATATGAAGCATGGACTCGTTTCAAGGGCTTACTCCTAAAAGTCCCTCATCATGGCATAGATCTTTGGCTCCAAGTCCAAATCTTCTATGACCATATCGATCTCTCCACAAGGCGAACCATTGACCAATCGGCCGGTGGCAAGCTACGTGTTAGGTCACCATTATGTAAACACAAGTATGATTATGTAAGAAATGAGATGAGAATGAGAGTGGGATGATTATGAGAAATTTATAGAATATGAATTGCAAGAGTTTCCTTAATGTTTTCAAATAACCAACCAAGTATTACATAGACCTAAGACTTCTATTTATAGGGAAGGAGCTAGGGCAACACTCCCTCTCCTTCCTTACATGAATTCGTATGGGCTTAAAGCCCATGGACCATTATACTTAAGCCTAGTAAACTTGTAACATTACATTAGTGTAAGTAATAAATAACTAAAGCAACCTATTATTACAAATGACCGAGACTTGACAAAAATAATAAAAACTTAGGTTCCAACAATCTCCCCCTAAGGGTCGGTCATCATGGTTGCTTGACGTCTTTGTCTTAATCTTTGACTTTCATAGCTTTAGACGTCTTCATAAATGATTAGAATAATGATGGATATACTTTGCTCGTTGTCTTTGTTCTTTGATGATGTAGTAGTGATTATGTTTATGAAGTAATCTGCCATTCGTCACTCCTGCGTCTGTGGTGGTTGTCTGCCATTCCAACATGCTCATACATCTTTGAATTCTGACTTATACATGCACGTAGTCCCTTTCTTTCACTTAAGATCTTTGGTCTTTATACTTTGTAGATTCTTCTTTTTGGCGTAGAATCTTACTTTGAACTTTGTGTTGCTTTGATCTTTGAGGGAGCTTTTGATGATTGCAAGATGCATGTATGAGCATGTGGAATCCGTCATCATGGAAGTGAGGTACCTGCGAGTAGACAGTTAGCAATAAATCACCGGTACTTACGGATAAGGAATTAGAGCTCATCAACAGCATATTGTGAAGACTCCTTCTAATCCTTATCCAGGCCGTTCCCATATCAGATACTCCCGAAGGAGCTTACAAGACCTACTAGGTAGCTCAATGACTGGGTGAGTCGCTGGGGATCACTCCACGACTGTAGACCGTAATGGAACCACCGCAAACACTAAGCGTAACCCTTGTGGGGTTACCGAAGTGACCTGCTGTCAGGGCTGTTTGATGTTGACCCTGGCAGGATTTCCGTTCAATCATTGAGAAATACTTATGTAATCCTCTCATAAACGTTCTCGGCAGATTGCTAAGATCTGCGAAGGACTCGATAGTTTACAACTGATGCTCATTGATGTAGAACACCAGTTGCAGAAATACTAGGTGTTCCTAAGAGATCTTTGATGTATCTCATGGCTCTAGACTCTATAAGTGCACACCTAGGTTTCCTATGCGGAGACTGGGGAGGTGTCTCCTGCTTCAATATCAACCGTCTCTAAGAGATAGGTCGATAGGTTACGCGGGTTCCCCGTGAGAATGAAACAAGTCCTTTTAAGAGAACTTGAGTGGTTAAGAAGGTTTAGTGCATTGCGTCACTGGGTCCATGACGACTCTGTCTTCAATACCGGTGTTGTCTTTTGCAACAACCAGTAGCATACGTATTGAACCCGGTGTCTGCCCTAAGGTTGAACATATGGAGGGCTATTTCTTTTCACCCTTTACTTTGCTTTTCTTTTTAATTCTTCAACTCCTTCTTTCCCTTTCATTCTTTTCTCCTTTTTTTTTTTTTTTTTTTTTTTTTTTTTTTTTTTTTTTTTTCGTATCATACCTAAGGACTTCTAATTCTAACTATGGGAGATGTCCTTGGGTAGATCCCTCCGGCTCTGGCGGATCATAGGACGGATATTCCTATCTTAATCACCTTATAACTCCGACAGTAGCCAAAAAACCTTTGATTGAAAATCTCTCAGAGTGTTTGTGATAATCAAATATTTTGGTTAACACTTTGAGAGTTTTGTGTACACTTTTGAAGGGCTCCCCCTGCACATGTGCTCATAAGTATTTAATAAATTTGCACATGCGGGAGGAGCAATCACTTTTGAATTGATCCACTTTCCGTGAACAAGACCGATTCGAGACACGCTTACATCACTAGTTAGACTAGCTTGAAGTTATTACCCGGCCTGGTCAAGTCCACAGAAAGTTTCTCGAGATGGTACATTTCTACTAAGACATATCCTTTTCGAGACACGCTTACGTGGTTAGATAAAGAGATACATTGTCAGCTTTTAGGTGACAACTAGCTCTAGTAACTAACTTGAAGTTATTACCCGTCGAGGATAAGTCCTTTCGATATTACAGACTTTAATTGTCTCGTCAATTCCTGGGTGAATCGGAGTCTAGCTCGCACAAGATACAATTTTCAGCTTAAACTTCATATATTTTAATCACTTTTTCATTTTCTCCCCCTCAAAAATAGCATACAAAATGGTGTTTTTGACAAACTTTAAGATTAAAATATGCCTTTTGAGTCTTACGGGGAGATTCACCAAGAACTTTTTGATTTTGAGCAAAGTATTTTGTTTTGACAAGTGCTCCCCCTCAACAAGTGATTAGGTCTTATTGAGGTGAAATACTTGTCCTTTTGAGCAGAATTATGAAAAATCATAAATGTTTGATTAATTCTACTCAAAAGTAAGAAGCCTTCGCTCCTTATGTTTAGGATTGAGGCACTGAAGCGTACCTCAGGGTCCTTTAATTACAAGTACGGGTTGTACACTGTAATGTGTGCACAAACCATAATGAAACATGATTCAATCAAATGAAACAATAGATAATGAAAAATTGAATCAAATGTACCAAGTTACTCTTCGGCTGGTAGTGGAGCATCGAAGTTAGTGAACTGTGGTTCTGGTCTTTCGAAGTGTCGGATAGGAAACGACGGTCTGACACCAATGTAGCTTTCCAGACGTCTGATTTGTTCCCGTCGAAATAACCTTTCTTCAATCTTTAAGACAAAGTTACGAACTTGTCTTCTGGAGCTGGATTTCCATCTAGGTTGTTCCCCCTTAGCTATCTTACGGCGATCATCATTCAACCTTTTGACAAGCCCATCACGAACTGATTTGAGTGTAACATCACAGAATTTGTGTACTTCATCGAACCTCATGAAGCTTTGTAGCTTTTTGCTGTTGATGTAGGTGAAACCAAACGGTTCTTTGATGAGAGTAAACTGTGGTGTTTCATAGAGACCATCAAAGTAGAATTGTGGCTTTGTCAAATTGATCTTTTGTTGGTAACTTTCCACTCCAAGCTGAAGATCTTCCACTCTTTCTTGAACAATCAGTCGTCGGATGTAGAGAAGTAGCGATGCCATGAAGTTGTACTGAACGTCTCTATCGAATCCGCGCATTCTACCTTGAACCTTTTCAAGATACATATCTTCTATGTCATTGAGATTAAGGTTGGGAAAGTCGGCTTCGGAGAACTTGTACTTCTTTTCATCTTGTCGTTTAACAACAATTTCACGCATGAATAAGTAGTTAAACCGTTTCGACTGTTGAATCTCCAAGATAGCGATGATCTTTGATTTCTGCTTCACATTTTCCAATGATGTTTCTCCTAATCTGCTGGTATAACCGAGACGACGACGATCAGGCCAATGTTGAATTCCGTGTAGAGCATCTCTGTCGTAAGCTACGATGGAGTTGCTGAAGATATGGGTGGTTTCTTCAATGGCTGGAATTTCGTATCTAGCGGCTGGTACTGAGATTGTGAGTGAGGAAGCATATTTCTTCTTGGATATCTCCTGAGTGAGCTGGATGTTACGAAGATCTTTGTTGAAGAAGAAGCTGTAAGGTATCTTTGGTTTGTCTGGAAATCCTTTCAATGGTAATGGTTTGGTCCAGTCGGTGAAGTAAGGTTTTTCATGATTCTTGGAACTTAGATCGATATTCACTTCTGGATTTAGCCAGTCAAAGTCAGCAGACATTGCACTAGCTATATTCTGCATATGGTACTCGTATTCGACTTTGTTTCCAGATCTTTTCTTGAGGAATTCTTGTGCATCCCTATTGATTCTTCGGAGCTCTTCCTTTGTGAGTTTGTCGATGTGAAGATCCTTCATAATGACTTGGGTAAACTGTAGAGTGTTACCAGGAAGGGGTTCTTCTTCTTCCAGAGGAGGTTGAGCTTGAACCATGTCCGTCAGCCAATCATTCTGAGGAGTGTCATCATTGTCGAGCCATGAATGACGTGTTTTCTGCTTGGATTTCTTAGACTTAGATGTAGCATCTTTGTCTTTAACTTTGGATGGTGACGATGGCCCAGCATGAGAATCAGGAATAGGTGGAGCACGGTAATCAGTGTCAGGTTGACCTTAGAAGTCATCAGTGTGTTCCATGAAAATTTCTTCATCTTCAGTTTGACCTTTACCAGTAGTTGAGGGTTGTTGTTGAGTTCCAGGAGGAGTGGAGTCCTTTTGTGGTTGTAGAGAGGATGAGGGACCTGTTCCAGACTTAGGTTTCTTGCCTTTGGAGTTTGGGTCAGGATCGTCATCTTTTCTTGTCCGTTTTCGGGTTCCAGCAGCATCTTTGCATGACTCTTTTGACATGTAAGCTACTATAGCATCATACAGGGCTTTTTCTTCAGCTGTCTGTGTGGTTTTGGTGGCAAGGTTATCGAAGAGTTTGACAAGCATGTCATTGAAGGACAATTCTTGGACGGTTGGAGCCACAGTAGAAGATTTTGCGGTGTGAAGCGTGAATGGTGT
Organism: Artemisia argyi; assembly: GCA_030686995.1. Classification (NCBI taxonomy): domain Eukaryota; kingdom Viridiplantae; phylum Streptophyta; class Magnoliopsida; order Asterales; family Asteraceae; genus Artemisia; species Artemisia argyi. Next base: position 70,477,600 of record CM060694.1, on the reverse strand, counting down.
AGTAGACAACATTTTCCTCGTAACACTTCTAATTCTGTGATCCAAGTTGTCATTGATTGGTTTGAGAAGGTTTGCTACCTCAGGAGTGATCATCTCAACCAGATTTTCAGTGAGAAAATCATGTGTTGCAGTTCTGATAAATCCTTCGTAATCAGATTTCAAGAACTTGTCGATCAGCTGCGTAGACTCCTGGAATTCCTCAACTTGTTTGGTAAGATTGGTAACCATGTTGGTGAGTTTGTTCACTTGCTCCTGAAGATCAACTGGTTGTTTTGGTTCATTGATCGAATGCTGTTTAGATGCGGTTTCAGAAGGTGTGGGAGATGAGTGCTCGGGTGATGATTCGGACGATGACTCGTTGTGAGAGTCTGAAGAAGAAGCGGGAGGAGTCGGATCCTTTGGTGGAGAGTCTTGAGGAGGTGGAGGTTGTGCTGAGGAAGTCTACTGAGAAGATGACTTAAGAAATATGTTGGTGTCGAACGCGTTCTTCTCTTCGTTTTCCTTTCTACGACGTTCCTCTGCTTCTCGTGCAAGAAACTCTGGAGTAATGAGATATTCATGTTCCTGATCCGTAGCTAAGTTCTCTTGGCCGCCAACATTCTCCTCTACGTTAGCAGTCTCTGTCATGTGGACATCTTCAGCCTTGTCAGTATCCTTAACGTTGTCATCAGGTTGTGGAGCTGATTCTGACGTTGTGGGAGGAACCATGCTTCTTGTAGCCCCTACATGTTCTGACTGATCGATAGGTGGTGGTGTTGGAGGGTGTGATAGAAGTCGGCTTTCAAGACTTGCTTTTCTCTGTTCTTTCCTAAGCCGCTTTTCTTCAGCTCTAGTGTCGACAACTACACTTTTGAGTTTGCGTTTATCGACCAATGGTTCAACGATTGGTTCGTCTTCATCATCATTCGGCTCATTGATAGTGACACCTTTTCTTTTCCTTGTCTCTTCTTCATAAGTTTCAAGACTTTGTTGTACGGCAATCTCTGTTGCAGGAAATCCTTCATCAGGTGCTCTGTATCTCAGTTCATAGTCTGGTTCTTCTTCATCAGATTCAGTATCAAACTCGGACTCGGTGTCAGAAGGTGGAGGAGTAGGTTCATCCTGAATAAAGTACTCAGGAGTTGCCTTCTTCTTTGGTTTGGTAGCAGGTTTAGGTTTGGATGTAGGTTTAGGTGTGGTAGTAGTCTTGGGTTTTGCCATTGTAGCAGACTTGGATCTTGTATGAGGTGATCCAGTGGTGCTCGTGGTACTCCCAGACTTTACACTTCCTTTGCTACGAGTCTTTATTGTTGTTTCTTCCTGTACACCTTTGTAAGCGTTTTCATACAGCTTGTAGCTCAGACTCTTCTTGATTTTGTCATTCAGTAGGTATTCTGGAAGCCTCATTCCCTTGATCTTTGTTGAGGAAGTGGTCGTTTTGATGAATAAGGTGGTGAAGTCGTCCTCGAAGAGGTGCTTCGGCTCATTAGGATCAGCCATCCTTTGGATGAATTCTGGGGAACTTTTGCAGAGATGTTCAATGAGAAGCTTGGTAAATCTTGTGAATGGTATCATAGTCTTCACACGTTCTGTCTGAATACTGTGGACGATGTCATTCATGATAGGAACTGCAAAGTCAATCGGTGTCAGAGTCACCATTCCCCAGAATGTTTGCAGGTGTTCGAGCCTTGGATGTTCATGACCACTTTTCCTTCCAGATATAGATCTTACCACCAACAGACAGAATGTTCTCCAAGGCTGAGGGATATACTTGACATTGAATTTGGAAAGCTTGACTAGAGGTTCATCATCATCAACCTCATATCCTAATTCAATGAAGAAGTCAAGAAGTTCCAGATCAGGTAGTATAGGAGCAAATTCGTTGTCAGCTTGTGGCATGAGAAGGGCTGTACGAAGAATGTCATGATCTACAGAGTAATCTTGGCTATCTAAGGTAACAGTGAAAGACTCATCATCCAAGTTGGCCCGAGCAGTAAGCCAGAACTGATGAAGGTAGAACAGTGGAACTGAAGTAGAACAGGTGAGCAGTGGCTTGCATGGATGCGCAAGTAGGATATCTTTCACGATCATGCATGATTTCTCTGTGATATTCAACTTGTTGAAATCAACTTGGGGATTGTTGTTGCCAATCGTGACATTGTAGTTCTCGGGAGTGATGTCATCCAAGGTGAGTAATGGAAGAGGTTGTTCTGCGACGTTCTCATTGGGTTCAGCCATGTTAATCTGAAAAGTATCACCATAAACCAAACATCCAAATTTGTTATGTGTTAGCACAGTTTAGAGTTTGGATACAGATATCTACTTGAGACAGTTAAGCACAAAATGTGTCATTTTGTTATGAGTGAAGTGTCATATAATGCATATTAGAAGAATCATGAAATCAACTAAACAATGCAACGTTTTGCAAATACGCACAATTGATAATCACAATTCACAATTACATCACTTTACAGAACACTAATGAATCACAACAATGATACATAGATATAACATGACAATGCCAAACAAGATTTCGAAAAAATATATCATGGACCTTTTATCGCAAACTTGAGTAAAGAAACAGATTTCGAAAAAATGTTATAGTGAAAATTTATCGAGAAAGTGACTTCTCGAAAAAATTCCACATAAATGCCTTTTATCGAGATTTCTTTCTTTTTCGAAAAAATTGATGTTTTCGAGAAAAATGTCTTTTATCAACTTGTCGAGAAACTGGTGATATCGAGAAAATGTAATTCACTGAATGATTTCGAAAAATGAAACTTTATCGAGAAAGTAATCTTTTCGAAAAAATTCCTTAGAATTGACATTTATCGAGATCTTTTATCGAGATCTTTCCTATATCAGGTTTTTGCGGAAAAATTAAGTTATCGAGAAAAACACATAATTTTTTTCGATAAATAACTTTTCGAGAAACTGAAGATTTCGAAAAGTAGAGTTCACAGAAAGATTTCGAAAAAATGGTATTTTCGAAAAATTTGAGCTTTGAACAATATTTATCGAAAAACTTAAGTTTCTCGATAATTTGAAAAGATTTCGATAAAACTCATTTTCTCGAAACAAATTCTTATACAAGAATTAATTCGAATTTTGTTGAAGTTACACGTACATTTCCTTCACAAATAACTTTTCCAATGATTTTGGCCTGTCACCAAGATAGATAAACATCACTTAGGCAGAAACACAAAGATTTCGAAAATAATCAAGAACATGTTTTCGATAGCTAAACGAATTTGAGACAAATGAGTATCACGGATTCTAGCATAACACAACTACTTGTATAGTGCTTATAAAGACACATAACACAGTAGACAACACATAAGACACATTTATCTCGATAGTTTTAGCGAACAAAGCATACGAGTTATTTTTCGAGAATCATGTTCAAGTTGTGTGAATCAACATAGCTAGCATACACATGCAAGTATGAGACCTAAGAATCAAATCCCACCAATAAAATCAAACAAACACGCATTGAAACTTATAAACCCAATTCGACTTAAACCCTAACTTTCTTAGATCGATGCAAACATGATGGAATGAGAAAATAAATGATGAGAAAGTGTTAGAAACAAGCTAAGTAACTAAACCCCATCAAGAATTAACCACCACAACATGTTAAGAGCAATTTCGAAATCCTAACCCTAGTTCTCGAAATCTTAATAACATGAGATCGAGCCGTTGATTTTCCAATTAACCAAGATCCTAAGTATGTTATGCCCTAGTGATTACGTAGGAACTTACAATTTTATGATCAAGGTCGTGGATTACTCGAATGATTGAGGGCCGTTGGTATAGATGAAAGGGTTTAAGAGGTTTAAAGTTTGTGGGGGGTTAAGGTTTGTACGGTTTGTTTGTTTTATTTATTTTGAAAAATTAAAGTGTAGTCACTTTTAGTCCCTTAACTTTAAGATATGTCTATTAGAGTCATAAATAAACTAGCAAACCTAAGTGATATAAGAGATATGCATCCGTAAAGCTAACTTAAGAAGACGTAAAACAAATGAGACAAAGTGATGAAAAAGGAAATCGTCCACACATTCTGAAGAACCGTAACATACAAGAAAACATGCAAGTATACCAATTAAAATTTGGTAAAAGATTTAAGCGTGACTCCCCCTCAACACTTGTAAAGTAAGAACAAGGTGTTGAATGGAAGCGATATACTTGCATTTTTTTTTTTTTTTTTTTTTTTGAAAGAAAATAAAATATGAAAAATCTTTTTGTCTTTTTGATTGGTTTAAAGTTAAGAAAGAAAATATTATACAAAGATAGTTATGATGTTTGACGATCAGTTGTATTTTAAAAACTTTTCCAGATCCTCTGGAGTCAAACATCGCATACCAATTTGGTGAACTAGACTAGCAAACCTTGATGGTGCTAAAGATTTGGTAAGTAAGTCCGCCAGTTGGTACTCAGTTCCAACAAAATAAAGTTCAACTGTACCCCTTTCCACATGCTCTTTGATGAAATGATATCGGAGATCGATGTGTTTGGATTTGCAATGATGCACAGTGTTGCAGGAGATAGCAATTGCACTCTTTGAATCACAGTAGATGGGAATCTTGTTGAATAGGTAGCCATAATCCTTGAGTTGTGATCTCATCCAGATGACTTGAGCACAACAGGCAGACATGGCTACGTATTCAGATTCTGTAGATGACAGTGACGTGCAGTCCTGCTTCTTAGATTGCCATGACACAAGTTTGTCTCCGAGAAACTGTAATCCACCAGATGTACTTTTGCGTGTGTCTAAACATCCTGCATGATCAGCATCTGAAAAAGCAATTAGTTCAAAACCAGAATCCTTCGGATACCAGATTCCCAAGTTAATGGTTCCCTTAATGTATCGAAGGATTCTTTTGACCTCACTGATGTGTTTTTCAGTTGGTCTGGACTGATAGCGAGAGCACATGTAGACAGCAAATACTATATCAGGTCTACTAGATGTGAGATACATGAGGGACCCAATCATACTTCGGTATTTGGTAGGGTCAACAGGAGTCCCATGTAAATCAGCATCTAGTTTTGTGGTATAGCCCATTGGTGTATTAAACGTATCACAAGACATCATTCCATGTTTCTTAAGAATTTCGAGAGCATATTTGGACTGATTTATAAAAATACCACGGGGTGATTGATGAACTTGTAATCCTAGAAAGAACGTAAGTTCACCCATCATGGACATTTCAAAATTATCTTTCATTAATTTTGCAAAATCATTAGAGTAACTTCGTTTTGTTGAGGCAAAAATGATGTCATCGACATATATTTGAACAACAAGTAAGTCCTCCCCGTAGGTTTTTGTAAACAGTGTTGGATCCACCGATCCTTTAGAAAATTTATTGGCCAATAAGAAAGTAGACAATTTGTCATACCACGCCCGTGGGGCTTGCTTGAGTCCGTAGAGCGCCTTTTTGAGTCGGTAAACGTGATTAGGACGCTCAGGATCAACGAAGCCTTCAGGTTGACTGACATAAACTTCTTCACGGAGTTCTCCATTAAGAAATGCTATTTTCACATCCATTTGGTAAACCACCATATTCCTGTGTGCAGCATAAGCCAAAAAGATCCGAACAGCTTCATGTCGAGCCACTGGAGCAAAGGATTCGGCAAAATCAAGTCCTTCCAGTTGGGAGTATCCTTTCGCTACCAGACGTGATTTGTTGCGTATGACAGTCCCTTCAGCATCAAGCTTATTCTTCCAGATCCATTTTAACCCGATGACAAAGACTCCGTCAGGTCTTTCAACTAATTCCCAGACTTCTAATCTTATGAATTTCTGAAATTCCTCTTGCATAGATTCAATCCAGTTGTCATAAGTCATTGCATCTTTAATGTTTTTCGGTTCTTCGTGACAAACTGTGAGTGCATAGATACAAGTTTCTCCATCGGTGTGAAGTCGTTGTCTTGTCATAACAGGTGCATCTGGATGGCCAATAATATGAACTAGTGGATGGTCACGAGTCCATTTGTGTGTTGACGGGTGTAGTTGATAAGTATCTCGCATGTTAGCCGGATCCAAATTACGTGTTGACGACTCAGCTATGTCAGGAACTGTAGTAGCTGGTGCAAACGGATTAATGAATGCATCAGGATCATGCTCTGCGGGTTGTGGAACTGATTGTGGTGTTGGATCTTCAGCTGGATGGAGGGAAGTAGAACCAGTTTGTTCTGCTGTAGATGGTGATACAATTGGAGGACCGTCTCTCTCAACACTTGTAGAAGTTTGTTGAGGTGAGTCTGGTACTGGAATGTGATCAGGTTGAGCAGCGGAATTAGGTGAGACCTCAGTAGGACGGTATTCAATTGTGTCATCAAATAGTGGAGCAAACAAGGTTTCTAATTCTTTGCGGTTAAGTGGCAATGGTTCAGCTGAAGATGCCGGAGAGTTGAGACGGTTGAATTCGGGTCCTAAGCTGTGTTGCTCAGAAGCCATCTGGGTGAGTTCATCGAAATTAGCGTGAATGGTTTCTTGAATTTCTCTTGTGCGACGATTCCATATCCGAAAGCCTTTGGAATTTTCACAATATCCAACGAACACTCCGATGTCAGCTTTAGCTTTGAGTTTACCTAAATCATCACGATCATTTTTCGGATAGCAAAGTGCTCCAAATACATGAAAGTAATCGATGTTCGGTTTCCTTTTGTGAACAATTTGATATGGTGTTTTGCGATGGCGTTTTGTGATCATGCAACGGTTTTGAGTATAACATGCGGTTGAAACAGCTTCTGCCCACAAGTAATCTGGTAATTGGGCATTAATCAACATAGTTCTAGCAGCTTCCACTAACGTCCTGTTGCGTCTTTCAACCACACCATTCTGTTCTGGGCTTCTAGGAATAGATGTTTGATGTTCAATTCCCACTTTCTCATAATAAGACCTAAGTGTCTGATTTTTGAATTCGGTTCCATTGTCAGTTCTGACGATTCGTACCGTGTTGCGTAGCTGAACTTGAATTTTAGTGAGAAAGGTGATGATCATTGAAGGAGCCTGATCTTTACTTTGTAAGAAATAAACCCAAGTCCATCTGGAGAAGTCATCTACAATTACGAGTATGTAGCGTTTACCGTTGATACTTTGAACACGCATCGGTCCACATAAATCCATATGAAGCAGTTGTAAAACGTGATTCGTACTTTGCTCAGGTTTAGACGGAAAATGAGCACGAGTACTTTTACCTTGTTCACAGGCTGGACATAAGTGATCTTTGGTGAAACGGAATCTTGGAAATCCATCGACAAGTTTATAACGAGCAAGGTCAGTCATGGTTCTGAAATTCAAGTGTGAAAGACGTTTGTGCCATAACCAAGATTTAGTCGATTCAGCTTTGGAGAGAAGACATATCGGAGATGTTGCAATCATATCTGACATTGAGATTGTATAAAGATTGGAGCCACGTGAGCCAGACATAAGATCGTTTCCTTGTAAGTCACGAACAAAGCAAGTTTTCTCACGAAATGCAACTTCTAGATCCCCATCACAGAATTGACCAACAGAGAAAAGGTTGTGTCCAAGGCCTTCCACATAATAAACACGACTGATTTCAATGTTCCCGCTGATAAAGTCACCATATCCCATGATAAGTGCGTAATGATCATTCCCGAATCTGACAGTGCCAATGAACTTTGAGACAAAGTTTTTCAACAGTTTAAGATTGCCTGTCATATGTCGGGTGCATCCGCTATCAACAATCCAGAGAACAATCTGTACCACCTGTATCACAAGAAGAAGACACGGATGGAACAGAAGTAAGGGTGGAACCCAAGGACAATGCGGGTTCCTGTTGGTTAGTAACACATGTAGTTAACAATTTAGGAATCCATTTAAAATCTGGTTTGTATTGTAACCAACGTTGCCAGTTCCAACTAGTTTTTGCTTTCTTAATGTTAAATGCACTAGTAGTTGGCTCATTCCTAGATTTGTTCTCGGCACTTATGGGGGTAACTGAGATATCATTAGAAACCGTAGAAGACGACTTTCCTAAGTTAGACTTAGAGGCATTAGTGGGCCTAAAAGGAATGCGTGTCCTACGTTTCTTATGACGATTGAGAAGAGAATTAGCTAAACATTTTGTATGATCACCAGATGATACGCTTTTACGACAAAACACACAAGATGCATTAATATTCAAAACATTCAAAGGTTCATCATTCGTTACATTTAGATTTTGATTACAATTTGCCAGATTAGAATCTAAATCTGATGCAACATGAGTTTTATTCAAAGTCCTAAGTTGGTCTTCTACTTCCTGAGCTTCTAGGTGTCCTCTCTTACGTTGCAAGATCCTATTCTTCTTTTTACTTTTTCGCTTGGGTCTGCTAACGCTAGTAGTGGAGACTAGTCCTGTAGAAGTGGAATTATCAACATTAGAATTTTGAACAACCTTTCCTTTATCAGTTTTGTTTAATTGATACATCCCTGATGGTATCACCGTGGTGTCAACCATTTTTCCTTTTTGAAGTAGCTTAACTTTCTCTTTCAAATCAATAATGATGTGATTTTTGTCCTGAATTTCAGACTCAAGTAAACCATTGCAATATTTGATGTCATCGCGGTTTTGTTGCCATTCGGCGTTTTCAATTTTTAAATCCGCAATTTCTTTCTCGTATTGGAAACATCGACCTTTTAAAGACTCGTTGTTTTTGCAAATCTGACAAGAGTTTGAAACATTTTGACTTTGAAACTTCAATTCCCTTTCAAGACTTTTAGCTTGACACCATTCAAGCCTTTGATTGAGTTGACAAATTTCTTTTGAAAATTGTTTTGTCACATCATCATTTTTAATTCTCAACTTTTCATTTTCCTGTTTAAGTGTCTCAATTTCCTCATTCAACAAGTTATTATCAACACAATGATCATGCTTAAGCATAGAAGTACCAGAATTATAAAGATCATTCATGATAACAGACAATATATCAGCATTGAGAACTTGTTCCAAGAGTCGATCAGCATCATTTTTCAAAACTCTGTTTCTTTGCTTTTGAATCAAAATGTCATTTTCAGTTGCATTGAAAACGTTTATCATATTTTTGACCTCCTTTTGAAGTTCCTGATCCCAACGTGTAGCACATAGACGGAGGTGTTGAACAATTGGCTTCATTTGTTTTTGAAAAATATCTCTCTTTTCTCGCTCGTAAGCGGATTGAAAAGTTTCAATTTTAATTTCAGAATTACGTTCAATTGTTTCCTCCAAAATTTCGATGTCTTCCATAAAAGTTTTAAAATAATTTAAGACACGACACGTTTTCGGTAAAGGTGTAAGTTCACCGGATGATGGTAAAGGACCATTTATTTGTGCTACAGTTTAGATAGGGGCTGCATTGTGAGATGAAACATATGACTCTTCGATAAACCATGATTTCTCAGGTAAATCCTTTTGAGTAACAAAAGATTTAGAAAGAGGTGGAGCTTTTGAATAGTCATATGGTGTCCAGTGTTGAACATAACTCATTTTTGATCGACTCTCGTCTTCCAGTTCTTCTTCTTCCTCAGTATCAAAAACAACAGCACGCACAATTGTATTATCAAACATGTGATCAATACTGTAAACCTTAGGATTTTCTTTGAAAGCTTTGTGAAGAAACATTGATTTAAAATCGCAAAGTGCAAATCCTTTATCGGGTCTCGGTTTTAAAGCAAACTTTTGAATTGTTGTGACAGAGTTCCCGTGTTTGTAAACAATGTGACGAAATTCTTTGAGTTGTTTTTCAAGATCAACAATATCACCAAGTAAATCATCTATATACTTCCTTTTTCGTGTTTTATGTTCACAAAACTCCTTTTTGCAATTTGACAATTCTTTTTCAGTTTTTGAAAGGTCTCTTTGAAGACGTTCAACTTGCATTTTCAATTCACACTTCTCACTTTCAAGTTTCGAAATCAACTTTCCGTTTGACTCAATTAAATCTTGCATTTTTCGTTGAAGATCTTGTTCTTTGTTGTAAGAATCTTGAAAAGCTTTTTCAAAACTTTTTGCATGTTTAATCTTTTCTTCTTGATTTGAAAGCTGAATTTTATAACACTCAATGTCTCTTGCAAATGATGCATTTTGTTCTTTTAAAACTTTGTTTTTCTCGTTGCATTTAATTATTTGCAATTGTTGAGCATCCAGTTGTTTAGATAACAATATGAGGTCAGGGTCTGGATCAAATGATGGTTCATGTTGTTCTAAATTATCATGTTTATCATTCTCAATTGGATCATCAAATGAAACAACTGTGTCATCATCAAATATGACAACTGTGCTTATTTGTTCATCTTTTTGAGAGGATGAAGATGATATAGATGGAACAACTTGCGCCATATCTGATTCAGAAGCAGAAGGTGAGACTATTTCATTAATAAAGCATGCATTGAGGTCATGTACCTGAGACAAGCCGTCAGTGTCATACACTGGACCTGAATCATTGAGCTTAAGTTCCTGCATGTTGGCCATAAGCATCACAGCAGCATTGGCTTCCAGATCTTCCATGTCATCATCGTTGTTCACATTTGCCATGAAGTTGTTGTCCTGTTCAGGGAAATGTCCATCTTTTTCATCTTGAAGAGCCATGAGTAATGCCTGCTTGTGAAACTTACTTCCCCGAGTTCTCGGTTTGGGACATGCTGTAGCTATATGACCTTGTTCATTGCAATTGTAGCACCAAACTGCATTCCCTGAGCTGGAGTTCCTTGTAGCAACTGAGTCAGACCTTTGTTGAGAAGATCCTGAGTTGTTCCTGAACCCGGTATTGTTACTAAACCTCTGACCATTCCCATAATTTTCTGAAGAGCTTCCTGAACCGGATCTACCATAGTTGCGATTCTGAATTTCCACTCTTCCATCATTAACAACAGCTTGATTCCTTGTGTTAGAAGATGAACGTTGACGGTTGTTTGTTTTGTTGGAGAATTTGCTGAAAGCACGAGCAATAAGAGCAAGTCCCTGATTCAACGTATTAAAATCATCATCGTCATCATCATTGGAGTTGGAGTAGTACACAGCATCATTGTTGTTTGACGGAACAAGTTGAGTAGAAGAATCTTGTGGAGATGAATCATAAGGGACCATTTGGTTCGATGTGGAAGATTGTGGATAACTGAAGTAGTTCTGCTCTTGAACATATGCATGATTTGACATTGGTGGTGGAGCATGGGGAGATTGAGCTACGAGAGCCAAAGAATTTGGTGTTGATGTTGGTGTGTATCCTCCTCGTAGAGCTCTATCTTTTTCCACTTCAGGTTCATGGTGTTTCAGAAAATCATACAACAAGCCATATGGAGCATTATGAAGATTCTTCGTTTGACGAACAAATGTCACATATTTATGCCAATCAGGGCCAAGACTACCAACAAATTTGGAGTTCACAGCGATCCTTGGTACAGTGATTTTGTGACGTTCCAGATCATTGACCACATTTGTGAAACGATGATAGTAGGATTCAAGTGACTCTCCAGGTTCAATTGTGATGTCAGTGTATTCCATGTACAGCTTGGATTCCATGTCATCTTTGTTCAATTGAGTGCCTTCCATAAGGAGATGAACGTGTTCCCACATAGCTTTGGCTGTTTTCTGAACATCGACACTTCGATAGATCGGATTAGGTATACCTTGAAGTATATAAGCCATTGCATATTGATCAGCATCACGATGTAGTTTCTGTTCTTCAGTGAGTGAAGTTTCTGGAAGAGGTCTATCACCAGGAGGACGTGGAGGATCAGCAGTTGGATCACCAGCTTCAAATCGTGTTGGCCACTCAAATGGTCCTTCAAGTATCACTTGTTTCAAGAATTTCCCATGAGGTTGCTTAAGTTCAAGAAATCTTAAGAATCGACTTGACCATTGAACATAGTTCCCAGGTGTTAGCATTGGAGGTGTTTCAAGTGATCCTGCCTCATGTCGGGATTGTTGAGTTGTATTAACTTCACACATTCTGTCAAACCAGTGAGGTTGTTTGGAGGAAAACTGAGTGTTTTGTTGCGGCACTTGATATGGTTGTTGTTGAGGAATGAGGTGTTGTTGCATCATTAGGTAATGATGTAGTGGATTGTATTTAGGAGGTTGTTGATTCATTATGTGCGGAAAGTATTGTTGTTGCTGATACTGCTGATGCTGAGGTTGCTGAGACTGCTGATGTTGAGGTTGCTGAATATGAGGGAAGTAATGATTAGGTGGTTGAGACATCTTAGAACACTTGTGTAGAAATGGATCTTGTAGAAAGTGTAGGATTAACCAATTATCGAGAAACTTAGCACAACTAGGGTTTGCGAAACTTGTCAAGGTTTTCGAAAACTTTGTAGATTATCGAGAAAAAAGATTTCGAAACTTTGCAGGTTTATCGAAAAAATAAGATTTCAATATTTTGCAGGTTATCGAAAAAATAATATTTTGAAACTTTTAAATCAGTTTCTCGATAACTTTTGTGATTTCGAAAAATGTAAGTTTTTCTCGAAAAAACACAAAATTTGCGAAACTCAGTTTTCGAAATTATACAATTTCGAAAACTTTCCCAAAAGTCGAAGTATTTAACTTTCTTATACAAGAAAGAAAATACCGAGTCCACACAAACGAAGTCGAGGTAGTGCACTTTGAGAAGATCTCGAAAATAGGCAAATAGCAGGTTCTCGATAACTTGTAAGTTTTGTTTTTCAAAGAAAGCAATCCTAAAACTCGTTTTTATTTCAAGATTCTTGTACTTTTATGTGTAAAATGAAGAGATCTTTAAGAAAGTTGAAAACTTTAAGAACTTTTTCAAAAAATTTAGAAGATTTCGAAAAAAAGTACAAAAAACCCTATTCGAATTTTTAAGAAAAAGATTGGAACTTTTTTGTTTGTTTTGATTTGTAGCACAAGTTTGTAAGCAAATATGTGATAAAAACCAAGAAACAAGCAAGAAAGTACTAATATTTCACAAAAATTCGAATATAAATAACAAGTTTAAGAACAAAATCAATGAAAAAACAAAAGCTACACCTTCATATGGCGAATAATACCACTTGTTAGGTCACCATTATGTAAACACAAGTATGATTATGTAAGAAATGAGATGAGAATGAGAGTGGGATGATTATGAGAAATTTAGAGAATATGAATTGCAAGAGTTTCCTTAATGTTTTCAAATAACCAACCAAGTATTACATAGACCTAAGACTTCTATTTATAGGGAAGGAGCTAGGGCAACACTCCCTCTCCTTCCTTACATGAATTCGTATGGGCTTAAAGCCCATGGACCATTATACTTAAGCCTAGTAAACTTGTAACATTACATTAGTGTAAGTAATAAATAACTAAAGCAACCTATTATTACAAATGACCGAGACTTGACAAAAATAATAAAAACTTAGGTTCCAACACTACGTGATCTAAGTGAGGAAGAATCATGGGAACTCATAGAAGATCCTACTCTCTATGACAACGAAAGTTGGAATGATCCCCGTGATTTGAACAAAACGGTCAAGGCAATATCTTTGCCTTTGAACAATTCTAGCATTCCCGACCGTAGGATCATGGAACTTGAGGACCAAGTCAAGTTTCTCATGAAATCTTACGAAGCTCCTAAGCCTTCAAGCCAAGTGAACAAAATCACTTCTTCATGCGAATTATGTAGTGGTCCCCATGACACTCGTGATTGCGTGGAACTCCCCGGAACAGCTTTTGCGGACTACGCATCCTCGCGTACCGACGAAGCGGGTCATAAGTGGTACACTTTCAAGCCCGAGCCAAACCCTTACGATGATTCCTACAACCCTTCTTGGAAAAATCACCCGAACCTTAGGTGGAAACAAAACCAAAACAATTCTTCCAATCCGCCTAATCGTTGCCAACCAAACGATCCACCCTCCAACCGTACTTTCAACAACAATCCTTCTAACAACTATGGTAGTACCAACAATCTTGAAGGATTGATGTCCAAGTTTATGGCATCTAAAGACGCTCGCATAGCTAAGTTTGAAACCGAATTCAACCAACAATAAACGGAGATGACCAATAAGATTGACAACTTATTGAAATCCCTCAACAACCAAGCATTAACTACACCTAGGAAGGACACTAGGGACGCCAATAGCGGAATCCAAACTAAGGACCCCTCGTCATCCAAACATGTCTACTTTGTCAATGTTGTCACCATTAAGCCAATAGATAAGGAGATAGAAGAAAGTGACAAGGATGAAGTTGGAGTAGAAACCGAGACTAGGAATGAAATTAAGGAAGTTGAGGTTAATAAGGGAGAAAAGTTAGAGGAAGTAGAGACTGTAGAAGAGTACTTTGATAAGTTGCCCACCAAGGAAGAACGGGAATATCACAAGGATTTATTCGACGATCCCGAGACACCATATATCATTGGTTCACCCCTTATCAAAATGGGAGATCCTTCTAACATCAACATACCATGCAACATTGGGCATATGCATGTATGGAAAGCCTATATCGATCCTAGGTCTCCTATAAACATCATGACTAGGACTTATTATAATTGGGTAATGAAGAAACAACTTGGTTATAGGATGATGCCCAGTAAGAATTTGATAAGTAATTTTGTAGGTAGAGTGAAAGGATTGCATGTGATTGTCGGAAATTTCACCTATGAGACCGATTTTATGATAGTAGAGGATACTCGTCTGGTGATAGATGCTTGCCTAAGTCAAGTAGTGTTCGGAAAACCATTCGTTGAGGCCACTAAGATGAGTTATGATCCAACTCTAGGGATAGTTAGATTCAAGGAAGAGAATGATGAGTTTGCCTACCAAATGCCCTATAAGATTGAGCAATACCGCCTCCTATCGAACATAGAAAAGGAACACAAACAAGCGGCTTACTATAGGAATGATGAGGATAGACGTAGAGGAGTAGAGTATGTGATGAATAGGATGCTTGGCTTCTACAAAGAATGCTTGCAACTAGGTCCGGAATACAAAACCAATATAGGAGATGACCTAGAGAGTGAAACCAACGATGAGGTCACATAGTAACCCATGACCTTAAGTCTAGCTACAAGACTCGTAAATAAAGAAAAGCGCTTCTTGGGAGGCAACCCATGTTTTATGTGATTTTTATTTTGTTTGATTGTTATTTGCTTCCGTATGCATGCTTTATTTTTATTGTTGGTAGATCATGTTTCAAAACTAAAATGGTGAAAATACTTTATTTTGTCGTTTGGCTTTGTCTTAACTTCATCCAAAGGTATTTTGCAGAAGATAAGTGTAAGGGGAAACCCCAAATATGTTTTTAAGAAACAAACTTGATCATGGTTCTCCACAATATAAAATGAACATGTATATTCGTATTTGTTAGAGTCAAATGCTTGTATCGAGTCATAATGATGTGTTGTAGGATTTTCCAGGAAGTAGGATAAAGTTTTTCCAGAAACTTAACATAAGAATTTGTGCAGGTCACTTCTGACGGCGTCAGGAAGAGACTCCTGACGGCGTCACGTGTAAAATTATGGAAATTTTGCTAGTTTTGTTTTTCTAACGGAGTCTTAAAGTTTTTGTTAAATCTTTAGTTTTATAATCTCCAGGAAATCTGCATACACTCATTCCACAAGCATTAGATCTTACATTGTTTTCTAGGATTTGTAGCATATATAGATTACCACCGATTTTACGAGAGGTTGCCTTGTTTGTTTTCTCAAGTTTAACAGGTTATGTTTGACAAGAAGATGATTTATTTTTCTAGAAGGGAAGCTTTGATTGTTCATTTTCTTGGAGGAAGATCTAACCTTGTTACCACACTATCCATACCGAGCGAATTAGGGGAGTATTTGATTTCATTCTTTTACCTGTTTTACTTTTACATTCTTTAATTTAACATTAGGGACAATGTTCATCCTAAGTGTAAGGGGAGGGTAAAATGATGATACCTCATAGGATACACTTTTGCTTGAGTTTGTTTGTTTGATGGTAGGTGTGTAATAAAACTATGAGAAATACTTGTTAGTTTAATTTTAGTGCCAAATTTAAAATTTTTTATAACATTTAGGAGTGAAACTTTAGCCTTAGCAAGCGTCTCATGGATTGGAGTTGTATGACTAGCACAAAACCGTATCATTCAGAAAAATTTTCCACCCAAATATGTGAGGTTCGCCTTTAGATTTGATAGGAAAAGCATTTACTGTTAGTGCTTATGAGTGTACCGGTAGCATTTATATTCTAGAACTTGCGTTAGTGATGCATCCCGAGACCGCTAGTGAGACTACATTCGTGTAGTAGGATTTACTACATGATAAGAGGCATTAGGATCACTCTTGTGTTAAACCCGTATCATAATTACTTGACTATTTAAGTCATATTACTTGGCTAGTTAAGTCAATTAATTTTTTCCCACACCATTAGCGTTGTACTCATTTTTAGTACACGAAACCCCTAGTACACCCCTCCAAGCCTATCCTTTCGTTTCTAACTTTAAGTATTTTACTTAAAGGAAGAATTTGTTACACCCCACTTAAATGTACACCCAAATCGCCTTAGCCTTCCATTTATGCACTCATCTTTAGTGCATTATTGTTATTTGTTTAAACCCTTAGTTAATTATCTAATTGATTACATGGTTGCTAAGTCGAGTCATATCCTTGTACATATTGTTTTGGGACGATTGGGACTCATGGGTAAAGTACTTGTGGTATGGAGTAATGGGGAAGAACATCATATTATTACCCCATATGTGCGTTAATCTTAAAAGTACTCCAAGTGTTTTGATTATCTTAATTCGAGTTATTAGATTAGTTTATTGTAAAGTATGTAAAAATTCAAGTGTAAGGGGAATTTTCATTCCCTATGATGTATTATTTTGGATGGTAGGGTAAGAGTGTATGCAAAAAAAAAAAATAAATAAATAAATAAATAAAAAAAAATAAAAAATCGAAAAAATTAAGAAAAAGAATAAAACATAGAAAAAGAAAAGAGAGAGAAAAAAAACATACGGACTACCATCCCGTTTAATTCTATGTTTATTTTATGTTTTTGTTATTTTTCATTTATTAGCTTAAGTCGAGTCTAGTCTTGGCTTAGCAACGCCATATTGTACATGTAATTAACCAAGAATATTAACTCGCCACCAGTAAAAATTGCCTATATCGAACAAAATCGTGTATTCCATATCCCTACACCTAACGTTATAACCCTTTAAAAGACCTCTTTGATAGTTTATCCTAGGTGCTTACGCCATGTGGTGGAGGTTTGATCCTTTCCCAAGCCTATGGTAATCTATTTTGCTATGACAGGTAGTGAGAGATGTTTTCCATTTCCATATTGTGATATTTACTTTATTACACCCGAGAGATGTGAGAATCTAAACACTATTTGTGAGGTGCTAGTGTATGACATCCGTGCTTGTCTTTGGTCTTTAGTGGAACGATTATTTGTTGTAATTACTTTTATGTTAGTGTTAAATGACCCCTAACTTGTATTTTGACTAGAATAAAAGCGCATTTGCTTGAGGACAAGCAAATCTCAAGTGTAAGGGTATATGATGAGGCGAAAAATGATCCGTTTTTAGGGGGTCATTTAGCCGGAATTGGAATTTATTTGATCAAATATTGCCCTAAATCGTTCCTTTTGAGATTTTAGGTGTTTGGGAGTGAATTCTGGAAAAGGAAGCATTTTGGACGTTTTTGGAGCATAAAAGTGAAGAAAACGACAAAGTCTTAATTTTCCTTGCTGGGAACAGTACCGGACGGCGTCAAGAAGAATTTGATGACGGCGTCAAGAGAAATTTTGGTGACGATCCAGAGAAAACGTGACGGTGACAGAACAAGGGCGTCAAGAGTAAAAGTGGTGACAGCCCAGAGCAGAAATACACATGACGGCGTCAGATCTGGATCTAGGCAGTCCGAGAAGATTTTTGGCGGCGAGATGACGGCATCAGAACTTTCCTCTTGACGCCGTCACCTCCTGAAATCTATATATACTTTTCTAATTTTCATTCATTGAGGGGGAACTGGTGTGAAGAATTTTAGGGTCAAACTTTATAAACCCTAGCTCGTTTGTAACAGTAATTTCAAGGGTTTTCACCCTTTGAAACCCTTCATGTTCAATTGAGATAAGCATGCTTTCAATTCATTCAATATGTCTATGTGTTGTTTGAATATATCTTACGCTTGTCTTAATTTTAACATGCTAGGCTAGATATCTTGTGTGTTTGCTTAGATGTAATGAAACCTAGATGTTGATTATAGGTTGATTGCTTGTTTATAGTTGTAATGGATGAATGATTTCAATGTTAGGCTTAAGAAAACTGGCAGATCTCCATTGTGTAACTTACTTGAACGTCTTAAGAAACATGAACCGATGTGTACTAGGTTTTTATGGTTGTATTTAATGAATGAACAAATTCTAGTGATCCCATGTTAGGAGCTTCTTGCAGGCTCGATATAGGAGTGAAGTAGGAGCTTATAGAATTGGGGAAGTAAGTACGCCACCCCATGATTGGTATTAAGGAATATAACCCGTCATTCACGCAACTGTAACAAGTAATTAACCTATAAAAGATATCTAGGGAGTAGTGAAATCTAAGTAAACACAATTCTCCCATTTATTGTTCACACCACTAGTTTAATTTAGTTTATTTTCATTTTTGTTATTTTGTTTTGATTGCATTTTAGTTATTAGGTTAGTTGACTTGCAACTAATTCCGCCCACTCTTTCAAAACCCGAGATTTTTACTTGCTTTTAGAAAATATAAAAATACAAAAAGAATCATCCCTCACCTCTAGACCTAGTTTTTAGGCTTTCTAATCCTAGCGACACTATTCCTGAGTTGAACGATCAATCCCCCGGTACTTGTCACTCTACTATACTACAACGATCAGGTACATTGCCTGGTGGGGGTTGTAAGCTTCTCGAGATCCCTCGAGAGGTAAAGCCTGGTGCAATTCCCACGCATCATCTAGTAGTTTTAGAAACACAATTAGAGCATTATAGAGCCAATGAATCTAAGTTCAATGATGATATTGCTATTTTAAAAAGAGACTTAGATTATCAGGTTGCTGTGAACAAGGCTCTTAGGGAAGAGTTAGAAATAGTTAAAAGGGCTAATGAGAATATACAGATAACTTGTAATACACTAGATCACCAATCCAAGTGTATTGACAAAATTTGGGAAGCCCAAGTTGTGAACAAAGCCAAATCAGGAGTTGGATACAAATCTGTTCCACCACCTCTAAGAGGTGTTCCATCACCTCCTGACATTGACTTAGCTCACACAGGATTAGAAGAATTCCAGGAACCAACCATGACCTATGGATCAAAATTTGTTAAAGAAGATGCTATTGAAAAGGTTCAGGTTGAGGTTGATACATTTGATAGTGCTAGTGACTCATCTCTTAAAGATGAAAGTTTGAATGTTGAGTCTAAAACTAGTGTTCCTGAGAATGTAAATGTGGATATTAAAAAGAGTATTCCTGAAGTTGTTAAAGAGAAGCCTAGGACACAACCTAATTTCACTAGGCCCACTACTAGATATGCAGAGATGTACAGAAGTAGGTCAACAACTCCTATGGGGAATATGAGGAGTTGGAATCATGTTAAATCTAGGCAATTTGGTAGTGACTTTGTGTTTAACAACAAACCCTGTCATATATGTGGTAGTTTTGATCATCTTCATTATAATTGTAACTATCATATTGGTAGAAGGGAAGTGTTTGGGAATACCAGGGTGAATGGATTTAATGCTAATAACTTTACTCACCCAAATCCACTTAGCAAGATGATTCCCAGGTCTGTTTTGCTTAACTCTGGCATCAAACTATTTCCACTGCTTCACCAGCAGTTGCCACTGCCAGAACTACAAACAGAGTTTACCCTAAGTCCCTTGTTAAGAGTGCCAAACCAATTACTACTTTTGTTAAATCTGCACAAACAGGGAGAAAGACCTATTTTGAAAAGAAAGTTTACAATAATCACAAGTGGGTACCCAAAATTTCAAAACCAGCAGTTTCCACTGCTAAGCCAGCAGTTACCACTGCAAGGCCAAAAGTTTCCACTGGTGGTTCTGTGAACATCAAAAGGGTAAATATGGGAAATGCTGTTAAGGCCTCAGCACGTTGGGAATGGAAACCAAAAGGAACTATCACCTCAAACAATCTCAATGGTGTATCAATGACCTTTGACAGATATAATTATATTGATACATGAGGCAGATCCAAGTCATTTGTGGCTTGGGTCCCCAAAAGGAACTAATTCCTTTATTTTGTGTGCAGGAACATTCTAAGACTAAAGATGATAAAGGATACTCAGACAGTGGATGTTCCAGGCACATGACTGGCAATAAGTCCTATCTTTCAGATTTCAAATCTTATGATGGACAATTTGTCAACTTTGGAGGTGGTATTGGTGGCAAAGTTTCTGGCAAAAGAACAATCAAGGCTGGAAACTTGGACTTTGAGAATGTGTATTATGTGAAAGAACTCAAGTACAACCTTTTCAGTGTGTCACAGATGTGTGACAAGAAGCATAGAATTCTATTCACAGAAGATGAATGCTATATCTTATCTAAGGATTATAAGCTCCCTGATGAAAGTGATATTTTGCTTAAAATCCCTAGAAAAGGCAATCTATATAGCATTGACATGAAGAACATAGTGGCAAACAATGATGTTACTTGCTTGCTTGCAAAAGCCACTTTGGATGAATCCATGCTTTGGCACAGAAGACTTGGTCATGTTAATTTCAAGACCATTAACAAGATTGTGAAAGATGGTCTAGTCAGAGGTTTACCAGAGAAGAGATTTGAAAATGACCAAACATGTGTTGCCTGTCTTAAAGGTAAGCAACACAGAGCTTCATACAAGACCAAGGCATTCAATTTATTGATAATCCACTTTTCATGTTGCATATGGACTTGTTTGGTCCTACATCTGTGAGCAGCATCAATTTGAAGAAGTATTGTCTTGTTATGACTGATGACTTTAGTAGATACACATGGGTTTTCTTTTTAAGAACCAAGGATGAGACCACTGGCATCCTTAAGACATTCATCACTGAAGTTGAAAATCAAGTGGAAAAGAAGATCAAGATCATTAGGTGTGACAAGAAGCATAGAGTTCTATTCACAAAAGATGAATGCTATATCTTATCTAAGGATTATAAGCTCCCTGATGAAAGTGATATTTTGCTTAAAATCCCTAGAAAAGGCAATCTATATAGCATTGACATGAAGAACATAGTGGCAAACAATGATGTTACTTGCTTGCTTGCAAAAGCCACTTTGGATGAATCCATGCTTTGGCACTGAAGACTTGGTCATGTTAATTTCAAGACCATTAACAAGATTGTAAAAGATGGTCTAGTCAGAGGTTTACGAGAGAAGAGATTTGAAAATGACCAAACATGTGTTGCATGTCTTAAAGGTAAGCAACACAGAGCTTCATGCAAGACCAAGGCATTCAATTCTATTGATCATCCACTTTTCATGTTGCATATGGACCTGTTTGGTCCTACATCTGTGACCAGCATCAATTTGAAGAAGTATTGTCTTGTTATGACTGATGACTTTAGTAGATACACATGGGTTTTCTTTTTAAGAACCAAGGATGAGACCACTGGCATCCTTAAGACATTCATCACTGAAGTTGAAAATCAAGTTGAAAAGAAGATCAAGATCATCAGGTGTGACAATGGGACAGAGTTCAAGAACAAAGTTATGGATGATTTCTGCAGAGACAAAGGTATTAAGAGAGAATTTAGTGTTGCAAGAACTCCTCAACAAAATGGAGTTGCTGAAAGAAGAAACAGAACACTAATTGAGGCTGCTAGAACCATGTTAGATGATTCAAAGCTTCGAGTGACTTTTTGGGCTGAAGCAGTTAACACTGCTTGTTACATTCAGAACAAGGTTTTAGTGGTTAAAACAAAGAACAAGACACCTTATGAGCTATTCAGAGGAAGACCCCCAACTTTGGAATTTATGAGGCCATTTGGATGTCATGTTTCTATTCTCAATACCATTGATCATCTGGGTAAATTTGAAGAAAAGTCTGATGAAGGCTTCTTTGTTGGATATTCTATGGTTAGCAAGGCTTTTAGAGTCTATAACTTAAGAACAAAGAAGATTGAAGAGAATTTGCATGTTGAGTTTCTTGAAAATAAAACTAACATGGCAGGCTCAGGACCAGAATGGCTATTTGATCTTGAAACATTATCTAATACAATGAATTATGTACCTCTTACTTCAAGTACAGGAGACAAAGATCTTGAAGAATCAGAAGAATTCATTGATGAAGATGAATCTTGCAAAGATGATGAAGATGATAAAGATCAAATTGTTATGCCACTTTGGGACTTTGTTGATAATTCTGAAAAGAAAAGTGATGCAGATGGTGTGAATTTTGATGTACAGAATAAAGAAATTCCTGCTAGCAGTGGTAACTCAATTCCCACTGCTACTACAGAAGTTTCCACTGATGGTCCAAATGTGGGAAGCTCATCTCAGGAATCACCCAGTGATGATGTTGAGATCTCAAACATGCCAACAACATATGATATTCCTAGCACATCACAGACTTTAATTCACAAAGTGCATCCACTTGAAAATGTTATTGGTGAGCTACAATCAGGTGTGAAGACTAGAAGACAGACAAAGAAAGATAATGTTCATGGGTTCATTAGTGATGTTTATGAGTCCAAGAAGCATAGGAACAAGAATGAATGTTTGTTTTTCTGTTTTTTATCACAAGTGGAGCCTAAAAATGTATATATGGCTTTAGAAGAATCTAGCTGGGTTGAAGCAATGCAAGAGGAGTTGTTGCAGTTCAAACTTCAAAAGGTTTGGGTTCTTTGTGATTTACCTGATGGTATGAAGGTGATTGGTACTAAGTGGGTTTTCAAAAACAAGAAAGGTGAAAGAGGTATTGTTGTCAGGAACAAAGCTAGATTGGTTGCTCAAGGATACACTCAAGAGGAGGGTATTGACTATGAAGAAGTTTTTGCTCATGTTGCAAGGATTGAGGCTATTAGATTGTTTCTAGCCTATGCATCTTTTATGGGATTTACTGTCTATCAAATGGATGTTAAGAGTGCCTTCCTGTATGGAACAATTAATGAGGAGGTCTATGTCTCTCAACCTCCAGGCTTTGAAGATCCTCAACACCCAAATAAAGTGTATAAAGTTGTTAAGGCTCTTTATGGCTTACATCAGGCTCCAAGGAAGTGGTATGAAACCTTAGCTACTTATCTATTGAATAATGGGTTTCATAGAGGAAAGATTGATCAGACTTTGTTCATCAAGAAAGACAAGGGTGATATTCTACTTGTTCAAGTATATGTTGATGATATCATCTTTGGATCTACTAGACAAGAGATGTGCAAAGAGTTTGAAAAGCTGATGAAAGATGAATTTCGAATGAGTTCTATGGGAGAACTTACATTCTTTTTGGGGCTGCAAGTACAACAGAGTAAAGAAGGCATCTTTATCAGTCAAGACAAATATGTGACTGAGATTATAAGAAAGTTCAAATTCACTGATGCAAAACCTTCAAATACCCCTGCTGACAAGACTACTCATCTATTACTGAAGAATGCTAGTGGTGCTGATGTTGATGTGCACACCTACAGGTCTATGATTGGTTCTTTGATGTATCTCACTTCATCAAGATCAGACATTATGTTTGCTGTATGTGCTTGTGCAAGATTTCAAGTTACACCAAAAACATCACATATGACAGCAGTGGAGAAGATTTTTAGGTATTTGAAGACATATCCTAATCTAGGATTATGGTATCCAAGAGAATCCCCTATGGAATTGATCACTTACTCAGATAGTGACTATGCTGGTGCAAGTTTGGATAGAAGGTCAACTACAGGAGGATGTCAATTTCTTGGATGTAGATTGGTGTCATGGTAGTGCAAGAAGCAAACTATGGTAGCTACTTCAACCACTGAAGCAGAATATGTAGCTGCTGCTAGCTGTTGTGCTCAGATCTTATGGCTTCAGAATCAATTATTGGATTATGGGTACAATTTCATGAACACCATTATATATATAGACAATAGTAGTACCATATGCATTATTAAAAATCCTGTGCAACACACTAAAACTAAACATATTGAAATTAGACATCATTTTATCAGAGATTGTTTTGAGAAAAAGCTTATTAATGTTGTCAAAATTCACACTGATGACAACTATGCTGATTTATTAACAAAAGGGCTTGATGTGGGTAGGTTTCAGTACTTGGTAACAGGTATTGGAATGCTAAATCCATGAATCTTTGATGTCTAATACATTTTCAATGTTGCAGGATAGTTTTTAGGTACTAATATTGTTTGTATATGTGTGTATGGTTTTCTACTAACTTGTATGCAGAGAAATTAAAGCACAGTGGAAATCATCATACAACAGTGGAAAGATTTGCTCTCTCAGTAATAAAAGAAAAAGTAAAAAGTACTTTTATTGATTCATCAGAACAGATAGTACAACCATTCAAGAGAGGAAATACACCAGCATAACATCACAAAACAAAGACCAACAACCTAACACCTAAACATTCAGCACAACTACTCCATGGGCTTCTTCCCTTTACCCTCATAATCATGCTTGCCCTTGGAAGCTCTTTTTCTCTTGTCATCAAAAGAAAGTTGCTTTCTAGGACAAGCAAGGCCCAGAACTTGCTTGGGAGGCTTTGGCAATTGTGCAGGCTTCTCAACAGCAGGCCACTTCATGTTGACTATGGCTGACTCCAATGCTGTAGTGAGGACTCTTGGAAGTTCCTTGGACATAGTGTAGGTTGGATCATCATCATCAGAGGAAGAACTTGAATAGAACTCTAGGGATGGAGCAGGAGCAGCTGCAATCTTCTTGGATTTCATATTGGAAGATGTAGATATGGTAGCACTTGGAGGAAAGTAATCACTCCACCCAGTAGAAGGTTCCTCTGAATCTGAGCAATAACTTATTTCTTCATCAGAAGAATCATCTGATGATATGTAGACAAGTGGAAACCAGCTCATGATGTTTTTGTAGGGTTTGTGATGTTGAAGATGTGTTTTGAAGAAAACTAAAAGCTTAATGAGCCCCCTTTTTATGAGCAAAGTCAAGGTCGAAGGCTAATTAATGAAGGATATTTACACTTATCTGTTTTGGTAGGTTGGAGGAGTAAATTTGGATATTATCGGGTTGACTTTGGTGAGATATTTTTATGAATAGTAACTTGGTCAAAAAGTTACTTTGGGTTAAATCTTATGGGTTATGTTAGGTGTTTCTTACTTATGTAGAATACAAACCCATATTGGTTGAGACATTGGAGTTATAAGGTGTGTATCTTAGACACACAACACATGGTTATTGATTCACCATGTCTAATCAACATAAGAATCAACTAGTCCAGAGCAAACGGCTCCTGGTAAAGACTTCTCAAATCCGTTTATGGTTGATAGTTTACCAAAAACTATATGGTTATCAACTCACCATATTCCATGTGATGAAGAGTTAGCTAGTCCATAGCAAACGGCTCATGGTAAAGACATATCAAATCCGTTTATAGTTGATAGTTTGCTAAAAACTATGATAAGAGCAACTAATTTTTCATGTTTTCCTTACCACTGCTCTTTGATATTTTGTGAAAATTTTACCACTGCTAGTTCACAAGTTACCACTGCAAGTGTAATTTTTCCACTGGTGAACTAGCCGTTACAACTGTTGTGTCAGTAATCTATTTTTTTCTAGCCGTTGTGAATATAGCCATGTTTCCTTATTAATAGGGTAAATATTGGTGAATTATCCACTTACCAACTTTAATTTATTCTTTTCCAAAGATAATTCTTTCTAAAGATAATTCACATTACGCGAACTCCTCAAACCCTATTAGTATAAATTGATTATCATACGGCTTAATTCTTATTATCGATTACTAACACTTTTATCTTACTTATACAAAAATCATGGCGATTCTAAACTTTGTTGAGGAGCACAACCAAGTGGCCTACTTACAAAAGTCAAACAAGAAGAGTGGCCCCGTTTTCCATCAGATTGTGGATTTTCTTAATACAACCCATATAAGGTATGCTTTAACTGTTAATCCCACAATCTTTGTTTCTCATATCAAACAGTTCTGGAACACTGTGGAGTCCATAACTATTGAACAGGGAGACACACATGAAACTGTGGAAGCTCTTAGAGCCATAGTGGATGGGGTAACTATTGATGTTACTGAGTCATCCTTGAGGAGAGTTCTCCAATTGGATGATCTCAATGGTATCATCACATTACCTAATTCAGATATTTTCAAAAATATTGCTTCTATGGGGTATGATACATTTGATCAAAAAGTAACTTTCAGAAAAGGATGTTTTTTGTCCCCATTGGAGATTTTTCATTCATACTCTTCTACATTGCCTAAGTCCTAAGAAAACATCTTATGAGCAATTTGCATCAACCATGGCTTACCCTTTGGTTTGCTTGGCTACTGATAGGACTTTCAATTTTTCAAAGTTTATTTTCAATAATATGAAAGGCAATGTAAAGAGTTCATATAAATTTTTGATGTATCCAAGGTTTGTGCAAGCAGTGTTAAATGAATTTCAACTGCAACCTCACAAAAGAATTTATGAAACCCCCAGTCTTAAGCCAAAAGTTTTTCAAAACATGTGTAAGGCTTCAGAACTTTGGAATGGGGAGGTTCATCTACTTTTTCCTCAAATGCTTGCAAAGATTTCACAGGTACAGGGTGAAGATGCAACTATCCCAGTTGTATCCCATCACACACCCACTATTGTTGTTCCACCAATTCAACATACCCCTGCAGTAACTCACACATATGAGAGGAGGCATAAACAGCCAACTCCTCTCATCTCAACATTGCATGTTGCTGAACCTTTTGGTTTAGGAACAAGCAGTGGTGGTTCAAGGCTTCCTCCTAGTCCAACTAGAGAAGAGCCTGAATCAATGCCCTATGATTCACCTCTCCCAACAGGTAACACAGTTGGAAGTGTTGAGGGCAGTGTGCAACTAACTGAATTGATGGAATTGTGTACCAAATTAGTCAAGCAGGTTCAAGCTCTGGAGAAAGATCTGGCATAGACTAAACAACATCATGCCACAGAGCTAAATCAGATGAAGGCAAAGATTAAGAGGTTACGAGATGAAGTTGAGAGTCTCAATAAGAAAAGATCCGCCAAAGTTGTGTTTTCTTCTTCATCTTCACCTCAAGATGACTTTTCTGCAGGCTTTAGTGAAGGTCTGGGAGATTCTTCCAAACAGGGGAGGAAAACAGAAGCAGAGTTTCAGGGGAGGAGACTTAATTTTGAACAGGCATTTGAAGAGTTAGATGATTCTGATAATGTTCAAGAAAAGGAAGATGAAGCTGAGGGTTCTAAAGTAATTTTTGCTGAAGCAGTGGAAACTAAGAAAGTTACAGTGGAAACAGTTACAGAGGTATTGGATGCTGCTGATGCAGAATTTCAAAGAAAAAGAGTAGAGAAAGGAAAAGTTCAAGTTGTTGATGAATCATCTGAGCAATCAAAGAAGATTTCAAAGAAAGAACAAGCTCAGATAGATTATGATGCAAGATTGGCAGAGCAATTAGCAGCAGCGGAGATTGAAAAGAAGAAAAAGCAAGAGGAAGATGAAATTGCTAGTTTTATGGAAGCTAAGAGGTTGGACAAATTGGAAACAGTCATGGAAGAACCAATTTCAGTTGTTCCACCAACAATATTACATGAGAAACCTCCTATGTTCACTTATGTACCTACAGAAGAAGAAATTGAGTTCATGATTACAAATGATCCAGTGATTAGAAAGAAGGCAATTGAACTCATTGCTAATACAAATCTTAATGAATATCAAAGGTCTGCCTAATTGAAGGACTTCGTTCAAATGAAGAATCAACAAGCTCTCGATGATATCATTGGAGATGTTAGAAAGGGTCAAAAGAAGCCAAGGCAACCTACAAAGGCACAGATCATTGCTGAGATGAAGACTTTTTGTTGCCATGTTGGAAATATGAAGATGGCACAATTCAAAGGAATGACACATGACCAGATTGAAGGTATTTACTACAGGGTTAAAAGAAAGGATAGTCACTTCATCCCTATGGATAAAGAACCTACATTTATGAAGTCAAAAAGGTCAGGAGTGAGTCTTGGATCCAAAGATGCAAAGAAATTGAAGACTCAGGAGTCATCTCAAGCAGAAGAAGGTGTTAGCAAGTTGACTGAAGAATAAGTTACAAATATGATGTTTATTGAGACTGATGTGCTTAACATTGAACCTTTACAAACAAAATATCCAGTAGTTGGTTGGGAAATCTATTCTGATGATTTTGGAGTTGCATGGAAGATTATCAGAACAGGAAATGTCACAAGTATTTGCAGAGATTTTGAAGATGTTGTTATATCTTGTGATAGAGAAGACTTGGATACTTTGTGGAGGATTGTTCAAGATCAGTTCAAGAAAGATGAACTTGTTGATGTCAAAGCAAAAGAGCTGTGGGTTCACTTTAGAAGATTATATGAACCTGATCCAAGTGACAGGCATTGGAGATTTGAAGCTCATAATATGAATACTTTGTGGAGATTCTATGATTCAAGTGTTGTACATCATGTTTCTACTCAAGATGGAGTTGATGTGTTTATGTTAGCTGAGAAAGAATACCCATTGAGAGCTGGAGTTTTAACTGTTATGATGTCAGTAAGGCTTAGATGTTGGTAAAGAAGTGAAGTCATAGAAGATTTGCTACAAAGGATTTATGATCAAAGTGTGAGAGCTGATAAGGAGTTAAGAAGAAGAAGATAAGTGTTTGGAAGAATTCCCATATCCTCATGTTTACTGATTGCTTGAAGAAACTTATTGATTTACATGTTAATCATAAGTTTAGGGGAGGATTGTTGGGAATTATACTAACAGTTACCACGGCTAGTAAGGATATTACAACTGCTGAAGAATGCACTAGCAGTGGAAACACATTACCACTGCTAGTACATATTATTACCACTGCTGTTAGGATAATTGTTAGGAAACGTGTAAAGATAAATATAGAATAGATCTTGTGTATATCTTATTCTATTAGAGTTATTCTTATCTTGTAGAAGAGGACTCCTTGTGCCATAAAAGGAGGTTCTAGGTTAAGGTTAGACATACGTTTTTCTTAGAGCTTCAAGGTGTAACCCTAGTGATACAAAGATCACTCGTATTATTATCTTTAATAATATTGGAGCTTACAATTTGTTACATACATTGTTCTCATTCATATACAACTGTTTCATTCACAATCAAACTTCTAAGTATTACTAAGTAGATTCCGCATACTTAATGATATAACTCAAAGTATCAATCTAACACAGGTTGAGGTGTTAAGATCCATCAGATCCTGAAGTACTTTTCCTATCCATATTACATCCTGCATAGTCAGAGTCAGTGTACCCTTTGAGATCAAATCCTGAATATTTTGGGTAATACAAACCAAGTAAGTACATCAGGGAGCCTATCATTCCCCTGTATTGGGTTTGATTCACTGATTTTCCAGTGAGATCAGGGCCAAGGTTGTTTGGAGGGACCATAGGAGTCTTCACTGAAGAGCAATCAGTGAGCTCATACTTCTTTAGTAGGTTCCTCAGGTATTTTTCTTGGCAAATGGATATTCCTTTTTCTGTTTGTTTGATTTGGAGTCCAAGAAAGTATGTGAGTTCACCCATCATGCTCATTTCAAACTTTGTGGTCATCAGTTTCTCAAACTGTTTGCAAAGCTTGTAACTTGTTGAGCCAAATATGATGTCATCAACATACACTTGGACGAGAATGACATCACTCTTTGTTCTGTAGATGAACAGTGTGTTGTCAATGTTTCCTCTGACAAACTTGTTTTGGATCAGGAAGGCTGAAAGAGTTTCATACCATGCCCTGGGAGCTTGTTTCAGTCCATAAAGGGCCTTGTTAAGCTTGTAGACATGGTTGGGGTATTCACTATTTTCAAAGCCAGGAGGCTGTTGCACATAAACATCTTCTTTGATGTTACCATTTAGGAATGCACTTTTAACATCCATTTGGTAAACTTTAAAGTTCATGTAAGTTGCATAGGCAAGGAAGACCCTGATGGCTTCCATTCTAGCAACAGGTGCAAAGGTTTCCTCATAATCTATACCTTCCTGTTGATTATATCCTTTGGCAACCAGTCTTGCTTTGTTTTTGATAACTGTGCCATTCTCATCGGTCTTGTTTTTAAAGACCCATTTCATACCAATGATTAGAACACCCTGGGGGCAATCAACAAGGGTCATGAAATCATTTCTGTCAAATTGTTCCAACTTATCTCTCATGGCCTGAACCCAACTTTCATAGGTCAGGGCTTCTTTGATATTTTTAGGCTCTATTTCAGAGAGATAGTCAGCATAAAGACATATATTGGCAGAGGCCGCCTTGAGTTTAGCATCCTTGCTTCTTGTGAGCATGCCTTCAGTGGGTTCACCAATGATGTTCACAAGCTCAACGATTTTGGATCTAGTCCAGCTATCCTGGGGTTTGGGATAGGAATTTGAGCTTGAAGGAGCCTGATTAGGTTCAGACTCAGGAACATGAGGTGACTCATCACTATGTGCTTCAGTGACATTTGTGGGAACAACTTGTTCTGAGGTTTCTTGAACAATTTATTCAGTGGGTGCAGTCTCATTGGAGACATGCTAAGTTTCAATGAACTCACTGATGGGTGGTTGGGGTAGGTTGTGAGGGATGATGTAATAGGAGACGTCAGTATCAGCTTGGTATTGGGTTGAGGGGTTGTTCTCAAGATGATATTCATCAGGAGGATACCTTGATGAGTCATCAATACCAATTTCTTCAACTGAGGAATTTGAGAACTTGATAGATTCAGTGCTCTCATCAACAGTAATGTGATAAGTTTCCTCAGTTTGTTGTCTCCTTGTGTTGAACACCCTGAAGGCTTTAGAAACCAGAGAATATCCCAGGAAATATCCATCATCAGCTTTGGCATCAAATTTACCTAAGTGATCCTTGTGATTATGAATAAACACAGGACACCCAAATACATGAAAGTAGCTGATGTCAGGGATCCTTCCTTTGAATATCTCATAAGGAGTCTTATTGTGCCTTTTCACAATGATTGACCTATTTTGAGTGTAGCAAGCTGTTTTAATTGCCTCAGTCCAGAAATGTTTTGAGAGGACTGAGCCATTTAACATTGTTCTTGCTGCCTCAATGAGTGTTCTATTTCTCCTTTCAGCTACTCCATTTTGTTCAGGATTATAAGGAGAAGTGAAATTTTGAGAAATTCCTTTCTCATCACAGAAACACTCAAGGTCTTGGTTTTTGAACTCAGTGCCATTGTCAGTCCTGATCTGTTTAACTTTGACATCATTTTGATTTTCAATGTTCATGAAAAATGACATGATGGTTTCAGCTGCCTGACTCTTTTTGGTCAGGAAGTAAACCTGTAACACCCCCAATTCATGGATGCAGCGGAATTCAAACTGGGTGTTACTCGACGGCACAATAGTCACAATAATAGAAAACGAACTCCAATTGAGTCGTTTTAAAAGATTTATCATTCAAATTGTATAAATATCAGAGATTACAAAATGAGGTCCCAGATGGTTCCATGTTTACAATTTACATTAAATGAGTTTTTGAATGATAATAAAATTTATAGCCCTCTTGAGTATCCGTGCCCTTCCGTGCCATCCTTGATCATCATGAACCTGAAATACATGCTTGAGAGGTCAACACAAAGGTTGAGTGATATTCATAGAGTTTGTTTAATGTTTGAACACAATATGTTGGTAGTGTGAGTTATAGGCTCACACCAATGGTTGGAAAACAAAGATGGGACACGTTGTTATACGCCCGGAACAGTTATTATCAAATACTAAGCTTATGACACCAAAACGTTAACGGGTACCAATATAAATCGGCGGAGTTATCCCGGTAGGTACTTTGCCGTCATACCTAATGTCTCAAATATTAATGCATTTGTTTGAACTTAGTCAATACAAATGGGATTAATATTTGAGACATTAGGTATGACGGCAAAGTACCTACCGGGATAACTCCGCCGATTGATATTGGTACCCGTTAACGTTTTGGTGTCATAAGCTTAGTATTCGATAATAACTGTTTCGGGCGTATAACAACGTGGCCCATCTTTGTTTTCCAACCATTGGTGTGAGCCTATAACTCACACTACCAACATATTGTGTTCAAACATTAAACAAACTCAATGAATATCACTCAACCTTTGTGTTGACCTCTCAAGCATGTATTTCAGGTTCATGATGATCAAGGATGGCACGGAAGGGCACGGATACTCAAGAGGGCTATAAATTTTATTATCATTCAAAAACTCATTTAATTTAAATTGTAAACATGGAACCATCTGGGACCTCATTTTGTAATCTCTGATATTTATACAATTTGAATGATAAATCTTTTAAAACGACTCAATTGGAGTTCGTTCTCTATTATTGTGACTATTGTGCCGTCGAGTAACACCCAGTTTGAATTCCGCTGCATCCATGAATTGGGGGTATTACAGATTGGTACCAGAGCCATGGTTATAGAGAAACGGGTCTAAGTGACACCTAAACTATAACTACACTTACAAGCAAAAACATTTTTATAGCCTTCCGCTCTCCGTGTCTTCCATCCTCCAGACGATTATGGACTTATTAAGCATTTTTATGCTACACAAACATAATTGCATATTAATATATGTACCCTTAACATAATTGAGCATGTCCCCGTAAGCATTTTATGCTACATGAACATATATAAGTATATTGATATATACACACTAGGCATTTTACACTACACGAACATATATAAGTATATTGATATATACATTCAAGTTATTTTCAATCATTTTATCTAAACATATCTGCATATGCCTATTCTAGGGCATTTCGGCACAACTACATTCTCCCAATCGTGTTCCTACTCCAACATTTTATGTCCAAGACATTGTAACTGATTGCAATGGTCTTTCCTATTTCCAAGACATTGTATGATACAATGGTCTCGTCTATTTTCCAAGACATTGTATTATACAATGGTCTTAATCATTTCACAAATGTTTTGAGTCACACAATGGTCTAACCTACTTCCCAGACATTGTGAATTGCACAATGGTCTAACCTACTTCCGAGACATTGTGATTTGCGTAATGGTCTCTGAATTATTCCATTACATCATCAATATCATTTCATATAATATCAAAAATCCATCACAACCTATCGATTTCAAAATAGAAATATGAGATTTCTAAAGGATAAACTAATCCATCATCTACAAAAGCTGGAGTTTCTCTACATTCATCAAAGTTTTCTTTTGAAACCTTCATTGTTAAAAGTTCGTGATCCTAGCCAGGTATGGACTGTTTTAGAATTACTTAAAACTTCCTTTCCACACACATATCTACCCGTACTATCTTCTATGCAATGGAATGTAAAAACATACGTTACAAGTCTTGTATGGGCGGGACTTGCAACTGAAGGGTTTGACATCGTCTTTGTTTAGTGGACAGTTTCACAAAAACAACGGACATATCACAAGTATACCTAATTTAGGTATTTGAAAATTTTATCGAACCTTGGCTAAATATAGACTAGTCACCTATATTTAACCTAGGGACAGTGGAACATAGTCTGACTAACTATGTTCGACTTAAAATTTTCAAATACTGAGAATAGTTGTACTAGGGTTATGTTTAGATTGATTTCCTACATGAACTCGATAAACCACCAGAATTCATTAAAACGATCTAGAGACACGATAGTGTCTTACCACTCAGCAAGATCTTAACACCTTATTTACCTAATTTCATTCTTGAAAGTTTTCATTTATGAGATAATCCGAACTACTATCTTGGGATAGTTATCAATTCTTCTCTTCATCCCGTAGAAGTACTATCCTGTTTAGGTCCTAAGGATACCATTCCATCATAAACCTTTAAAATCTCTTAAGATTTTCAAAGCAAACTCAACATCTATACCTAAGAATATTGATATTAAGCCTACACTACACACTTTTGTTCATCAACATATCACATCATTATCTTCACAACCGTTACAACCACAAGCTCATTAACAGATCTTGATGTACTTTTAAAGCTCAAATCATCCTTAGTTACACCACAAGCACCCTCATCAGCTTTACAAGATTGAATATTCATCTTGTACTTTTGGAACACCAGTATCATCTCGTAATACACTACCTTGTAACTCACCGGCTAAGTATGAATGTTGGGTTGGGGATTCTTAAGTAGGATGATTTATAATTATTTGAATGGATTGGGATGCCTTTTCATTTAAATAAAGAAATTGTAAATCACCGAACCATAAGTTTATATTTCCTATTTACATTGTTTGGGATGCCTCTCTATGTAAATAAAAAATTATAAACAAGTGGGCTTATTTGTATCCGAAATAACATAAGTATGAAGTCAATAAACACTAGATACAACAACAGATTACCTACTAGGCTATGATTGCAACTACTATATCAATCTCTATTGACACACTATATTCTGAGACAAATCAAACTACATCACTAGTAACCACAGACTCTAGTCCTCATAAGTAACCACACCTCTTCATCGACACCACTCCAACATATAACACACATAGAACTTTGGGACGATGTTCCCCGTAAGGGGTAGAGACTGTAACAATTCGCAATTTCAGGTTAATTACTATTCCCGAAAAATTTTACTATTCACTTTTACTATTCATTTTTCCCGAAATTTTCCCAAAATTTGATTTTTGTTTCTTGGCCTCGAGTGATAAATCATTTCCATGGCAAATTAAAAGTTTGACACTCATCAGATCATTTTCGTGAAAGTTAATAAGGAATTACACGTTTTAGGGTAAAACGTCATTCAAAAATTCAACGCACAACGAAACTCGACCGCGTTAATTTTCCCCGTATCAGAAAAATGTTTGACACACTCATGATTTATTTAAGAATAAATCATGACTGGGAAAAACATGACCAAAATAAACCTCGGCCGTGAAAAACTGGAATTTTCATTTTTAAGCGTTTTTACTCAGCCGTAACCTTAGCCTATATCTGCACCGCATTTCTAAGACGATTTGAGTTTTCACATTTTTGGAAAAAGTCAACATATTTTTCCCTCCTCCTTTGACCAAAAATCATTCCTTGATTTTATAAGTCATTCCTTGATTTTTTGGCTTACGGTTTTATGTATAAAAGACATTTAATACCAACCGACACTAGACTGAGCCCAGTCTAGACGTTATAAGTCATTTTAAATCATTTTTATCCTATTAGAAAAGTAACATTTTACTTTTCTCAATTTTATACAATATTCGTACGTTTTACGTATTACGCGTTTTAGACCCGTGTTTCTAGTTTTAGCAGGGTTTGAGCACCCCAATGGAACCTACCACTCATTTTATATTTTATTATGGAGTGTCATGACATGTTTAACCATACTTTCAAGTTCCATATTTTTACGACACCCGGTTTTACGTTTTGTGACGTAACAACTTACGGTTAGCATTTTACGGAGTCGAAACTAACTACATAAGCTTGGATAATATCATCAAAAGTCAACACTTCCTCCCCAAGTATATGAACCGTCATAGGGGGGGGGGGCATTCACCACCCATGTGTCTTGATCTTATGCTTTGTACTCTAGGATGAGAACATGTGTTCACCTTGGTCTCCAAGGTGTTGACAAGTCAAGGATGTAACCTCCTCATTGGCATATAAATAGCCCCCTCTTCCTCCTCTTGTACGCCACACATAACACACACCATCATCTCATCCTTAGCTCATTTACTTCCAATTTCATGCAAGAGATCAAGAGCATAACAACACATAAACCCTAGTTTGGTTTTGATTCATCAAACTACTTCCAAACCCTAGAAACTTTGGTGATTTCTCTTGAGTTTGAATCCACTCAAGTCACCTCAACTTTCATCATCTCTCTTTCAAGAATACAAGAGTAGAAAAATTGCTTGAAGTTAAGTAGGGTGAAGCTAAAGTCTATCAAAGTCCTTACCTTACATGTTACTTACCTTTCTTGTAGAAAGCCAAAGTTGTAAGCAAACTCTAATACACTTCCTTGCTTAAATATCATATTCATGTTATTTACATATCATTCATGCTATATTTTGTCTTGTGATCATGTCCATGATGTATAAAAATGAGTAAAACAAGTTATTGTAAATGATTGTTAAGTTAAGTTATCTAAACAAGTAAACTAGTGACTTTCTTGGTGAAATCTGATCAAAATGGTAAAATTATGAAATTATACCATTACATATTGTAGTAGAGGACTTAAAAAGGAAACCATAGCAATTTGAACCACCTAAAACGAGTACACGAGTCAAAAGTTATGACCATTTGAAGTTACCAAAACTTTGCCGCAAAACTGCCTAAAATGTTTCTGTAACAGAACCTTAAACACGCAAAAAGAGGCCTTTCTGGTCCGTTTCATGAAAAAGTTAAACACGAAAGTTGTCCGGAATCACGTTTTCTTCAAAGACTCAGGAGCACGTCTCCAGAAAAGCAATAACGAATGAGATTTTTCTCAGTTTATTAACAGCTATTTTACATATATATGTCACTATATAATGGTTA
The DNA here is from genome assembly GCA_030686995.1 of Artemisia argyi. Lineage (NCBI taxonomy): Eukaryota > Viridiplantae > Streptophyta > Magnoliopsida > Asterales > Asteraceae > Artemisia > Artemisia argyi. The sequence goes on along the minus strand of CM060694.1, from coordinate 70,441,079 downwards.
TGTTTTAAAAAGACAAAGAGGTCTTATGACCTAGAATCAAGACCACAACTATGGCTAGAGCCAAGGTTGAGTCTCAAGACCATGGAACAATGACCAAAGGTCATGGCAAGGCGGAAACATGAACTAAATGACCATATAAACATACCAAGGCGGAAACATGAGCTAAAGACCATATAAACATACCAAGGCGGAAACATGAACTAAAGAACATATAAACATACCAAGGCGAAAACATGAGCTAACGACCATATAAACTTACCAAGGAAAATACATGAACTAGAGAGTTAGCGATAACTTAAACATGCAATTTGGATCTACTGCATCTAAAGAACCATGAGATATTACAAGTAATTGTCATTCAAGATTTAAGAAACTTACCCTAATAACAATCTTCATGTAAAGATAAACTTTCCTAAGTTTATTCAAGTACTTGGACATGTAACTTTTCGGATCAAAACTTATACATATATATTTTATCAACTACTACAATAGTAGGGAGCCTCATGTGAGGAGTTCATTATGTAAGCCGTCGAGATGAGTTGTGGATTTACGAATTAAAGTGTCCTGGCTCCTCGAACGTTTACTACATGACTTCTGAATTATGTCTGCCCGAACGGTAGTAAACGATATATAAACTATACGTGTTTCATGAATCATTTCTTTTCAAAGACTTACACTATACATTGTACCACATCATGGACTAAATGCAAAACATATATTGGAACGTTTATGTTTCCTTAGACATTATTCCAAACCTAAGTTGCAACAATTATTCTAGGTTGCTCGTAGAAGTTCTTACGGCATATCCATCATTCTCATTATACATCATCCAACTCAAGGTGAGTTCATAGCCCCATTTTCCATTACTTAATTGTTTTACAAACCCTTGGGGGGGAATACATGCTATTTTTAACCGAACACAATGTTTTTAAATTGTATGTTTGCCTGATTGTTTTATTATCACTAAGTATCATCCTTGCCAAACCGAGATCCCTTATTATGAACCATTTAATCACTAGAAATAGTGAGCGCGAATATTGTGAATAGGCCTATTGGGATTGACGAATCCCATTTGTATTGACTAAGTTCAAACAAATGCATTAATATTTGAGACATTAGGTATGACGGCAAAGTACCTACCGGGATAACTCCGCCGATTGATATTGGTACCCGTTAACGTTTTGGTGTCATAAGCTTAGTATTTGATAATAACTGTTCCGGGCGTATAACAACGTGGCCCATCTTTGTTTTCCAACCATTGGTGTGAGCCTATAACTCACACTACCAACATATTGTGTTCAAACATTAAACAAACTCTATGAATATCACTCAACCTTTGTGTTGACCTCTCAAGCATGTATTTCAGGTTCATGATGATCAAGGATGGCACGGAAGGGCACGAATACTCAAGAGGGCTATAAATTTTATTATCATTCTAAAACTCATTTAATGTAAATTGTAAACATGGAACCATCTGGGACCTCATTTTGTAATCTTTGATGTTTATACAATTTGAATGATAAATCTTTTAAAACGACTCAATTGGAGTTCGTTTTCTATTATTGTGACTATTGTGCCGTCGAGTAACACCCAGTTTGAATTCCGCTGCATCCATGAATTGGGGGTGTTACAGAACCCAAGTATATCTTGACTATTCATCCACTATGACCAGAGTATACTTCTCATGGTGAATGGACATTGGACTGACAGGTCCAAAAAGGTCCATATGAAGAAGATGTAGGTAGCTTTTGATGGAAAAGGTTTGTTTGGTTTTGAATGATGCCCTGTGGTGTTTTCCTTTTTCACAAGCAGAACAAGGCTTGTCTTTGGTATACACCAAGGATGGAAGGCCCAAAACTTTGTTCTGTTTGGCCAGGTTGTTGATGCTCTTGAAGTTGAGATGAGAGAGTCTCCTATGCCATAGCCAGTTGATTGTCTCACTTGCCTTTGAGAATAGACAAGTCCCATTTTGAGTCAGGGATGACATGTCTAGAACATATACATCATCCCTCTTGGGGGCAATCAACACAACTTCCTTGTTGGCATTAAAGATGGTCCCTCTCTTGTCATCAAACTGAACTATGTATTTGGCATCACATAGTTGGGAAACACTTATCAGGTTGTACTTGAAACCATTAACATAAGCTATTCTTGTAAAAACTATACCATTGTAGTTTACTGAACCATAACCTTCAGTGGGAGCTGATGAGTTATCACCAAATACTACTTTGGGTCCTGGTTCTTCCACATATTTGTGCAGATAACTTTTCACACCAGTCATACTTCTGGAGCATCTACTATCTAGATGCCAAGTAGGATCCTTGATGTGTTTCTGCACAAACAGTAAACTGGGTTAGTTTTTCTTGTTGACCCACTTTCTAGTGGGCTTAGTCCTCAGGGACTTTTTGAACTCAGCTAATGAATCATGGTATGAATTTGTGTGACCTGAGCTTCCACATGTTTTACATTTTGTGGAGGTTGAAGCCTCAGGTGACTGAGAAGTGTTGGTGAGGTTTTTCCTTCTGGACTGAATGACTTTGTCATGTCCCTTGGTTTCATGGGAGGGATCTCCACAGATGTCAAAGCAATTTTTCATCATACAATCATCAGGAAGATGATCATTGAAACCACAGTGAGGATATGGCAATAAAGGCTTAGCCTTCAGTCTTTGTTTGGAAGGTGTGGCATACTGATAGCCTTGAGTTTTGTATAGACCTCTTGCTTTTAAAGAAGCAGTGTGGGAGGTGTGATCACAAGTTCTGTGGTCCTCTTGTTTGCATATCATGCAAAACAGGACTCTGTAGCATTTATCAGTGTTGTGATTTGGATAATTGCACAGTTCACATCTCCCTGAAGGTCTGGGTGTGGTTTTTGGTTTGGAAGAACTTGAGGATACTGAGGGCCTATTAGATTTTGAGTCTGAGAGTTTTTCAGTGGACTCAATTTTCTCACTCAGCATCCTGACAAGTTCAGCAAGCTGATAAACCTTTGAGTAAGTGCTTTCAGATTTTACTTCAGCAGGTTCCGAAGGTGTTTGGTGTTCAGTGGGTGCAGGAGTAGGTCTTTTCAGAATAGTATTTCCTAACCCTGATTTCTCCTTAGGAGAATGAGGTTGATAGACTAATGGTGCAAGGTCAGAATTAGGTTTAGCTCCATGAAGATGTTTCAGTGGAGGGAGTGGTGAATCAGACTTAGACTCAGTGATGGACTTAGTAGGACTAAGTTCATCAGTGACTCCTAGCAGCTCCTTGATAGCCTGACTTTCAAGCTCCAGGATTCTTCCAGTATTAAAATTTGGCATCTTACTGTCAGGATTGTTTCTTTCAATCCAATCACTGGGTTTAGGAGCAAGTTCTTTAAAACATTCAGTGTTTTCATTTGCCTTTGAAGGGAATTTATTTTTCTTAAAAAATCTTTTTGAATTAGCAAGGAGTGCCCTTTCATGAAATTCAATTTGAAGATCATTTAGGTACTCCTCACTAGTTCTTTGGTCAACCTCATCATCAGATCCATCTTGAAAATCCTACACAACACCTTTGGAATAGAAAGCAGTTGATATGGGTGAAATTGTCAAGGGATTTTTGGTCTTCTGAGCTTTACCAAGGTATCTCCTGGTGATAAGATTGTCTTCATACACAAACTTCCCATAAATAGCAGGGAGCTCAAGGTTCTGAATGTGGTTTGCATTTCTCAATCCCTGAGAGAAGTTTAACCACTTCTCAGGGAGACTGTTGACAAAGCCAACATTGATCTCATGCTTTGACAGAATAACACCATCATTGGTCAGCTCATTCAGGAGGGTCTTATACCGAGTATAAGTCTCAGAGAGACTTTCAGAATCCTTGGCCCTGAAGGTATTGAATTCAAGCTTCAGGTCCATGATTCTATTCTCTTTGGTATCAGAAGGCCCTTCATAGCTATGAACCAGGTCAGTCCATGTCTGCTGGGTAGTGGGACAATTGATCACTGATTCCATTATATCATCAGGAAGGCATGATATAATGATGCTTTTCAGGCGCTGGTCTTGATTGACCACCCTCCTTTCATCTGGGGTCCACTGAGCTTCAGGTTTGATTAAACCTTGGGCTGTTGTTGGGACATATGGACCATCATTAATCAACTTAATGTAATATGGTTCCATCCCAGTTAAGTAGCAAAGCATTCGCTTTTTATACTTATTAAATTTGCCAACTTCAAGTCGAGGGGCAGTTGCTAAATAGCTTCCACCCTTTTTGTCGACAAGTTGGGGAATATCTATGTCAGTCATAGCGGGATCTTGATTTTAAAAACTTGAGCACTCTTAAGTTTTGAAAACAGGTTAAAAGTTTTACAAATCAGAGGCTCTGATACCACTTGTTGGTCCCTTTTACTTGGTTAACAGTAACTAAAAAGCTAATGTAACCAAGTTGTATGACTTTTAACAAAGATGTATAAATGATTAACAATAAAGCAACATAAACATAAGAGACAATATTTTTCAACGTTTAATTCTTTATTAGAAGTTAATCAAAAAGAATCGTACCCAAGTGTTTGCGGAATAACACTTAGGATTGAAAATGACAAGTGTGGTATAGACTCCTCTCTAAACTCAAAACAATGTTAAGTGACAACTAAGGACCCACTGAGCAATCTCAGGGGCTATGTTGTTCTTTGAAGGAGTAAAAGTGGTTTGTGAATGCATTACATTAATTGCACAAACTTGTCAACTTTTACTCCTCACTTATGCTACCTATTTATACATAAATATGAACAACTCTATTATACAATGGACCTAAGCATTCCTTAATAAAATCTTGATAGATTTTATTCTCTGACAAGGGAAACTTCTTTGGGTTAATTCCAAAAGGCACTTTCTGATGACAGCCTGGTTTTAACCATTTGGGGAAAGTTTTACCTTAAAGTGATAAAGCACTTTAGTGAAACAATTCAAACTTTCCCGCCCAGTCCCGCCAAAACATCAGTCTTTAAGTCATCAGTCTTCAGTACCATGATAGTTGTTGAGGAGTCTTGGGGTTCAGTAAGTTATTGTCATCCTCACTGAACCCATCACCTTCTTCTTGGCTTAGATCTCACTCACTGAGTTCCGCCTCACTGAATGGAGAACCTTTCTTCTTAGGCTCGGTCTAAGCATCCTGAAGATGACTCACTGAGTTACTGTTCACTCAGTGACTTATTTATACTTAGGTTATTTTACGTTCAAATCCTTGTTAGAAGAAAATTGGGGAATTCAGTGACCCAACAGTAACTTTGTGTGACTCTATATGAGTGTAGCATCTATGTGATTGATTGTGGTTCAAGTTGTTTGATTACGAGTTGATTGTGGTTATTTGATTCGAAATTGTGACTTAGGCAGTGTAAGCCTACCTTAAATTTGACTTGTTGACAAGGATGATTTGAACTCGAAAACCCTTTGGTTCAACTATACTGTTTTAAACTAAAAATCTATGGACTCACCAGCATAAGCTGACCTTTAGCGTGTATTCTCAGCTTTAAGGCGATAGCTCACTATTGGAAGGCGCTTAGCAAGGGGCATGGTTATAGGCGACTCTGATAAACTTTTGGACCGCTTTAACTTCTTTATGGGCATATTTCCGCACTACTTTTCTATAATGTAACTTATCATTTTTGATAAGGAGTGTATTTTAATTGAGTTGAATAAGAACCATTCTTTGTACCTTATGTTATGATACCAATTTTCGTAGCACCCCAATGCATGTACGCTTCCGTTGGATCCGAATTTTGGGGGTGTTACACTAACCAATTACAATACAAAAAGAACAAGTTGTTATCCTTCTCATAGGTGCAACAACAATACATACAAACTCACACTCTAAACAGAAACTATAAACCAAACTGCCACTAAGATCAAGAAGATCTTGATACAAACCAATAGACTAAACAATACTAAAACCCAATAACACAATCTTGAGATGAAACCAACTTGAGATAGAAACTTTGTAGTTGAAAATATTAAAAGAATAATGAGAGTTACCAAACCCTAGATCTGGCCGTCAGCTTATATAGCTGCAATTTACACTCAGCACCCTGCACAATATAAACACTTACAAAACCAAACCAAAGTTATTGTCAGCTAAATATAACTAACAAAATGTTACCAAGTGAACCTCCAAGTTTCATAAGTTTGCCAAAGAGGTAATACTTTCAACACACCCCCCCTCAAACTGATGAAGCAAATAGGTTCACTATACCAAGTTTCTTAACCATAACTGCATGTTGTGCAGACGCAAGAGCTTTGGTTAGCACATCAGTAGTTTGCTCTTTTGAACCAACTTTGACAGTCTCAATTAACCTAGATGCCTCTTTCTCTCTAACAAGATGTACATCAACATCAAAATGCTTAGTTTTTTCATGCATAACTAGGTTAGCAGCTATTTGCATAGCTGACTTGTTATCACAATACAGTTTCACAGACAACAGAGTTTCAGTGACCCCAAAATCTCTTAAGATCTTAAGTATCCACATAACCTCACAAGTAGCAGATGTCATAGACCTGTATTTAACCTCAGCTGAAGACCTAGACAAGGTATTCTGCTTCTTGCTTTTTCAAGAAACAATGTTACCATTAAGAAAAACACAATACCTTGACACAGACCTCCTATTGCTGGGCATTTGGCCCAATCAGCATCAGAGTATGCCACAATATCAAATTTACCATTACTCTTCTTAAAACTTATACCATTCCATGGTGCAAGCTTAAGATACCTCAACACCCTTAAACCAATATCATAATGAGACTGCAAGGAAGCATGCATATATTGACTCAAATAATGAACAGCATATGCAATATCTGGCTTAGTCATAGTAAGATATATAAGTTTCCCAACAAGCTTTTGACAACTAGTTATATTTCTCAACAGCTTGTCATCATCAGACTCTTTATGATTTAAAACTATATTCTCAGGTAAAGGTGTCATAACAGGTCTGCAAGCTAACAAACCATAATTATGAAGTAATTCTAAACAATACTTTCTTTGATTAGAAAACACCCCATTTTCATTTTTTAAAACTTCAATACCCAAAAAATACTTTAACTTACCAAGATCTTTAATCTTGAATTTGTTAATTAAAAACTTTTTAAAACTTTCAATTTCTTCTTCACTGTTCCCCAAAATGGCCATATCATATACATAAAATAATAGAAATAACATAGTACTACCTTTTTTCTTAATAACCAATGAATGATCATTTTGAGATTGTTCAAAACCAGCTTCTATCAAAGCTTCTGACAACTTATGGTTCCACTCTCTAGGAGCATGCTTCTAGCCATACAAAGACTTTTTCAATTTTCAAACTTTAGTGTTACATTCTTTATGATAACCTGGGGGGTAGCATATAAACATCCTCACTCAGGTCTCCATAAAGAAAAGCATTATTCACATTCAACTTAAACAGTTTCCAATTATTTTGAATGGAATGACTAATAAGGCATTTAACAGTACTCATTTTTACAACAGGACTACATGTTTCTTCATAATCTAATCCCTCTTTCTAAGTACAACCGTTAGCTACAAGTCTAGTCTTATACCTATCAACCTCACCATTAGCCTTATATTTAATCTTAAAAACCCACCTGGAACCAATAGGAGTGATTCCATAAGGAAGTTCAGCCTCAACCCAAGTATCATTCTCATGTAAAGCATGCATCTCATAATTCATAGCATTAATCCAATTAACATCTTTTGAAGCCTAATCATAAGATGAAGGTTCATATGACCTATTCAAATTAGAGACAAAACTGTTCGGTATTTAGAGATAATGACTGATTTGATTGATTGATCAATTACAGATACATGATACAAATATATACAAATGACAGAATATTCTAGTAGTCGGGCTTAGGCCCATTACAAAGATACAATCTATATGGGCTAGGCTAACACTCCCCCGAAGTCGCAGTGGGAGGACAGCGAACACTGAGGCTGGAGCGAAATTCTTCAAACAGGGTGGATGGCAATCCTTTCGTGAAGATGTCTGCATACTGGTATCGCGAAGGAACATGGAGAACCCGAACCTGACCATTAGCAACCAAGTCGCGAACGAAGTGAATGTCTATCTCGATGTGCTTCATACGCTGATACTGAACCGGATTACAAGATAAGTAGACGGCACTAACATTATCACAGTAGACAAGCGTAGCAGAAGATAATGGTGTGTGTAACTCACGAAGTAAGTTCCGTAACCAGCAAGTCTCGGCAACAACATTGGCAACACCACGATACTTAGCCTCTGCACTAGAATGAGAGAGCATCAGCCGACGCTTAGAGGACCAGGAGAGTAAGTTGTTGCCAAGAAATACATAATATCCTAAAGTCGATCTTCGTGTAGTGGGGCAACCAGCCCAATCAGCATCAGAATATGCAACCAAATCTATAGTGGATAAGGAAAATAACTGTAGGCCATAATCCAGAGTACCCTGAACATACCTCAAGATCCTTTTAAGATCAGAGAAATGAGGCTCCCGAGGATCATGCATATGAAGACAAACCTGCTAAACTGCATAAGATATATCAGGTCTAGTAAATGTAAGGTACTATAGCTAGACTCCGATATAAAATTGGGTCAGATACCGGATCACCATCATCCCCTAGTTTAGACTCATTGTCAACAGGAGTCCGACTAGGATTACAATTAACCATGTGTGCTCTCTCTAACACTGCAATAGCATATTTCTTCTAAGATTAAAACAACCCTGTGGAATCACATGTAACAGATATACCCAAAAAATAAATAAGTGGACCCAAATCTGTCATAGCAAACTCCTAATGTAAGGATCGAATAACCCGCTGCAACAAACTCTCAAAAGAAGCCGTAAGAACAATATCATCAACATATAATAACAGGTAAGCGGTATCCATCCCATGTCTGTATATATAAATAAATATGAGTCACAACGACTATGAGAAAACACAACTTGAGTGATATAAGATGAAAATCGTTGAAACCAAGCTCTAGGGGCCTGCTTGAGCCCATACAAAGACCGCTGTAATAAACACACATAATCAGGATGTGCGGAATCCCAAAACCCTGGAGGCTGATACATATAGACTGTCTTAGATAGGTCACCATGTAAAAAAGCATTGTTGACATCAAGCTGATGAATCGGCCAATGTCGAAAAGCGGCTAAGCATAGAACAGTCCGAATAGTCCTTGTCTTAACCACCAGACTGAAGGTTTCATCTACAACGACCCCTTCTACTTGATGACTGCCATTGGCTACAAGACGGGCGTTGTAGCGGCTAAGAGTGCCATCATCCAAATACTTGTGCCGAAAGAGCCACATAGACCGAATGATGTTGGTTTCTGTAGGTTTAGGCACTATAGTTCAAGTTCCGTTCTTAATAAGTGCAGTGTATTCATCACGCATAGCATTTTGCCAATTTGGGTTGGTAAATACATCACGATGTGTTTTGGTAATGGTGAAATGGAAGATACATGGATATTGAGATACTTGGTGGGCCGATTAGTCCCGACACGGTATCGTGTGACCATAGGATAAATTGAGATAGGGTTTGGGTTATGAGGAGGATCTGGGATAATGTGTTGGTTCGCTAGTGGTGATGGATTTGGTGTATGTTGTTGGGCAACGGGTGGTGATGGGTCATGAGTTACGTCATGCTGGGTTGTATTGGGACTAGTGTGAATTGGTGTTGTTGGCTCGTTTTTGGGTTGAGGCACACTTGGTTGCACAATGGGGGCGGGTGGAATGAATGGAGGATTTATATCAGGTGAGTCATCCAAGAAATTGTATTTAGGTGCCGATGTTGGTTTAGAAGTGCCATATGGAAAAGCAATTTCATCAAAGGTTACATGGCGAGAAATGATTTTTTTTATTTGTGTTTAATTCGAGGCAACGATACCCACGATGATTTGAAGCTTGACCCAAATAGATGGAGGGTGTGGCGTGTGGTTCAATTTTGTGATTAGGATATAAGTGGGGGTAACATAAGCAACCAAATGTGCACATAAGGCTATAATCCGAGTTTTGGCCAAACAGTCGAGTGTCAGGGATTTCATTAGCAATACCAGTGGAGGGCAAGAAATTGAGTAAGTGAACAACCATATTGAGAGCTTCAACCCAAAATGTTAGTGGAAGGTTGGCCTAAAAAAGCAAGGTCCGAATGTGATTATTGATAGTGCGAATCATCCGTTCAGACTTGCCATTTTGTGTGATGTTTTGGGGCATGAAAAGCGAAACTGAATGCTCTTGTCGGAAAAAAGTGTATGTAGGTTACGGTTGTCGAATTCACCACCATGATCACACTGAAAGGACCGGATTTCACACTTAAATTGAGTGTGAACATAATTATGAAATATGACAAATTTAGACAAAACATCAGATTTGTTAATTAAAGGATAAACCCAAACAAAATGCGAATAATGATACAAGAATAATACATAATACTTGAAATCCGAAAGACTCGGAATTGGTGAAGTCCATACATCCGAGTGAATGATGTCAAACCAAGAATTAACGACAGTATTAGAACTAGATAATGGAAGTCTAACGTATTTGCCAAGCTGGCAGGCGTGACAAAGCACGGGAGGCTTCTCTTTATTATAGGAAATGAGATTATTTGAAACAGGACAACGTAACACTTCGCTTCATAGATGTCCAAGACGTTGATGCCACGTATGTTGACTGAGTAGGAGAGCTTGAGGAATGGGAGACGGAGGTGTGACAGGATAAAGGTCCCCCGTGCTATCACATCGGAGAAGCACTCGACGTGTCATGAAATCTTTAACAGAAAATCCAAAAGGATCAAATTCAATAGTACAATTTTTGTCACAAACAAACTGACGAACATATATTAGATTTTTGACAATATGAGGGGTAATAAGGACGTTATTTAAGTAAAGTGGTCAAGAGGGAGTTGGTAAAATACTACGACCCGTATTGGTGGCAGGAATAGAAAGCCCATCACCGACCAATACTGACGGATACATGCATGTATTAAAAACGTTACTAAGACTATTAATTGAAGCATTTAAATGTGAGCTCGCACCTGTGTCCATATTCCAGGCTCCAGTGGTGGGATCATGAAGAGTCCCGGCGGTGAAAGCATGAGGTGTAGTAGTTTCTTGACCCACGAGACCTACACCACTTGGTTGACCAGGTAGACCAATCTGAACCCCTGAACCTGTTGAACCTTAGACCTTGATAGATCTTTGAGCACTTGTGGATCGTTAGTTATGTTAATGTAATCACTAACACACTAAAAGAAAATCTCTGTAACTTGTATTCTAAAGTGGAAACAAACACAAGTATAAATAATTGAATACTAAGAACACTTGATCCTCTATGGATCTTTTAATAATACTGAAAGTGTTTTCTAAAAACCTATACTCAATACATAATCGTGTGTTCCTTTTATATACAAGGAACCCTAAACCGTTTCACAAGAAACGTATATTCTAAAATCTTTAAAAGATATGCATTATCACTTCCTAAATAAACTCATGCATATCCTAACTATATTACACAATATACGAAATATCTATTTCCGTAGAAACTAATAATGCTGAAACTAGTCTTCAGTAGATACACTGCTTCAGCAGGAACCAGCTCTTCAGCAGTAACCGTCAGCAGAATTCTCAATTAGCAGAATTCCCAACAATCCTCCCCTAATCTTGAATTTAACAGAGTTAAGTTCAAGATTCTTGATAGATCTTTAAAGTTACAAACCAAGAGGATTGAAGTCGAACATCATCAGCAAAAAATCATCATCAGCAGGATCTCTATGATCAGCACAAACTTGAAAACTCCATTCTTTGCAGCAACAAATGACCAAATGTACATCAAAACAGATTAGTTTCATACTATTCTCATCACATCCAGGTGTGTTAACTCCTGTGAGAGGTGAATCATTGAAAATAATGGATTTGATGTCTCTTTACCAATAGCCATCACTACTGGAGTGGCCAAATGTTTAAGTTCGAAAACTATGGTACACTGATGACCATATGATTTTTTGCAAATCATCAGCTATAAACGGATTTGAGTTGTCTTTACCTGTAGACGTTTGCTCAGGACTAGTCAATTATTTGGTTGATTTAATCACCTTGGTAAATTGAATACCAAATATGGTATTCCACTGCCTTTACCACAAGCCATACACTTGTGGGCTTGCCAATTATTGGGAATCCATAAAGGAAAAATCCATGGTCAATTTACAACCATCCAACTCTCAGCTGTTAAGCATGGGTGAGTTGAGTACCCAATAAGTTTTAGCAAACTATTACAGCTATCAATAGATTTGACATGTCTTTACCAAATCTGTACCCTTTGGACTAGCCAACTTTTTGATGGAATAGTCAACATCAGGTAAGTTGATAACCAGAGAAGGTGTGATATGAACCAACACCATAACCTGCATACAACATATACAATACTATACAAATATGTTAGTTTTTTTTATTTATTTTTTTTATAAGAAATAAAGAAATATATAACAAAATACCATCAAGTAGAAGCAGTTCTGGAAGTCCTGATCCTGAGTTTGAACAATTTAACCAGAGATTCAGCAAACAACCTAGCATTCCCAACTGGATCAGGAGGAATCTCCAACTTCTGTTGAAGCATTTTCTCCATGAGAGGTACTGTCAGAGGATACCTTTTCCCAAGAACCATGAGAGCCCTGATTCCAGATGTGGTCTCCAAAACATGAACATAGGGCATAGGATAAAACTTCCAACTCTGAACTTTCCAGCTCTGATTGTTTTTCCACACATCATAACCAGCACCAGTGGGAGTAGAAGAATCCATAAGCACTCTAAGATCACCCAATAGATACAATCCTGCACCTGTAGGAGTATGAGTAGCATAATATTTTTGAACCAACTCATTGAGAGTGACCAAGTCCTGATGATCCACAAGATGTAGTATTTCTTGTAGGAATGTGAATGACAGAGAAGTTTTATCAAGTCTATAAATGGTATTGATCTGACCATTCTTAGATAATTCCCAATGAACCAAAACATCTCTAACACCCTCTGGCCAATCATCAGGGGATCCTTCTTTGATAAAGAAAGCATCAGGAGCATTAACATCTACTAGTCTTTGTGCTGAATGTGAAGTTCTCACTCTTTCCATTCTCTTGGTCCTTCTTCCAGGAACATAAATAGCATCATGTGGTAAAGAAGGTTCCTCAGGAGCTACATCCTCAGTAGATATATCTTCTGCAGCATTAGTTTCCACTGATGGAATATCCAAGTGTTCATCAGTAGAATCCTGAGGAGAAGCAAGTGCAGCAGATTCATATTGTTCATCCATGGCCTTCCTTATCTGTTTAGCCCTAGCAGCTGCAAGCTCTACTTCTCTTTCTTTAAGCTCATGAAATCTTGCCATTTCAGCTTGTTGATCATCATCTAACCTTTTTGCAGCCTCTTCACCCAACCTCTCCTCCTTCATTTGCTTTCTGGTTCTCTTTCTAGAAGGAAGAGCTTCTGCTACAACTTTGGCTTTACCTTTATCAACAATAGATGAAGCAGCAACAGTTGTCACATCAGCAGAAGTATCAGGTAAAGATACTTGATCAACAACAGGAACATCCACATCCATAGTAGAAATAGCATCAGCAGAAAATGATGGAGACCTAGCAGGCACATTAGAAGAAACAGCTTCATCAAGTTGGACTTTCTGAGAAGATGGTTTTGCATCATTAGCAAGAATGGTAGGAACAAGCTTAGGAGCACTCATTCCATCCTTTTCACATCTAGACTTGATTCTATTATACTGAAGAACCAATTGTTCATCTGAAAGAGCCCAAACTTGTTTCCTAGTCCAAGCATTATTATATAGTGCACTACTTTGACTGTTCACATAAGTTCTCATATAATCCCTTTGCTGTGCTTAAGTCATTGGTTTATCCCTTTTTGCTTTGGAAATTTTCTCATCTGCTTCTTTCTTCCTCTGCTTCATAAGCTTAACAATTTCAGAGGGCCAATCATCTTGACTCACATCTTTTCCAAGAAGAGCTGTAGCCAAACCAGGAGTAGCAATCACTTGTCCACCAATATGCTGCCAATCTGGTTCATCAAAATTTGAAATAGCAGCATCCAATTCTCTCTATCTTTCAAAAGGCAGAGTAGAAATATACTTGTTTTGAGCAGATTGAAACTCTTTGTCATATTTAGCTTGCTCTTGCTTTGCCAAGTCTGTGCTCTTCTTGTGATCTTCCCATTCTTTCAAAAGTCTTTCTTGTTCAAGTCTTTCTTCTTCTGAGATAAGATCATCAGCACACACTTCATCACCTTCAGCAGAAGCTTCATGAGGAATGACTAACTCTTCCATAGGATCAGCAGTTAAATCTTGAACATCTGAATCAAGTAGAGTATTAGCAGATCCTGTAGTCTGAAGAGTTTCAGTGGTGTCATCAGGAGAACCTTGCTTAAGAACAGATGGATCATGGTCAGGTGAATCTATATACTCTTTACCAGCTACAAAGAATGTATCTACTGATGCATGAATCCCATCAGTAGTCTTGTTAGCAACAATATCACTAGTTGGTTCATTCTCCTGAAGAGTATCATCAGCATCTGTCATAAGAATCTCATCACCACTAGTCACCTTAGAAGATTCAGCAGCTTTCTTTGCCAAATACTGTCTTCTACTTCTTCTGCTGAACTGAATTGGGTCCTTAAGTTTGGAAACTTCAGCTACTTTGGGAGTGGAAGCATGAGTCTGTCTAGCAACTTCAGCCAAGATCTAAAGGGAGTCCAAATTTCCCTCCTCATGTACTTCATCAGCATCAATTACAACCTTTCTTTGTTTTTGCTGATCAAGTTGTGCTTCCAAATCCTGAACCTTGCTTTTCAGCATTTCAATCTCACCACCAAGAGTAGATTTGGTATCTGCAAGTTCCTTTTGAAGATCATCAGTCTTTTTAATATACCTGAAAGCAAATCATGTATAGAGGTGAGAGTAACAGTGTCCTCTGCTCTACCAACAGATTGCTCATTGGTCATAGGAGCTTCACTAAACCTAACAGAAGTGATGAGGCGAAAAATGAACCATTTTTAGGGGTCATTTAAGCCCGGATTTGAATTTATTTGATCAAATATTGCCCTAAATCATTCCTTTTGTCATTTTAGATACTTTTGGAGTGAATTCTGGAAAAGGAAGCATTTTGGACATTTTTGGAGCATAAAAGTGAAGAAAACGGCAAAGTCTTAATTTTCCTTGTTGGGAACAGTACCTGATGGCGTCAAGAGTCTTCACCTGACGGCGTCAAGAGTAAAACAAGAGGTAGAAGTGGTGACGGTCCAGAGAAAACGTGACGGCGTCACGTATGGCCATCATGGTTCAAGATATGGTGACGGCCCAGAGTAATATTACACATGACGGCGTCAAATCGGGATCTAGGCAATCCGATCTCATTATGGGCGGCAAGTTGACGGCGTCAGAAATTCCTTCTTGACGCCATCACCCTGTAAAATCTATATATAGTTTTGCAATTTTCATTCATAAGGGGGGACAAGTAGGGTGTAACTTTGGAAAAACCCTAGCACGAATTTTACTGCTTTTTCAAGGGTTTTTACCCTTTGAAACCTTTCATGTCAATTTGAGATAAGTACTCTTTCAATTCAATCAATATGTCTATGTGTTGCTTGAATATATCTTACACTTGTCTTGAATTTAACATGCTAGGCTAGATCTCTTGTGTGTTTGCTTAGATGTAGTGAAACCTAGATGTTGATTATGGGTTGATTGTTTGTTTATAGTTGTTGCGGATGAATGATTTCGATGTTAGGCTTAAGAAAACTGGCAGACTTCCAATGGTGACATGCTTGAACGTCTTAAGAAACATGAACCAATGCGTACTAGGTTATTATGGTTGTATTTAATGCATGAGCGAATTCTAATGATCCCATGTTAGGAGCTTCTTAGCCCGCTCGACATAGGAGTGAAGTAGGAGCTTATAGAGTTGGGGAAGTACGTACGCCACCCCACGAATGGTATTAAGGAATATAACCCGTCATCCATGCAATTGTAACAAACTATCAACCTGTAAAATATATCTAGGGAGTAATGAAACCTAAGTAAACACAATTCTTCCCATTATTGTTCACATCACTAGTTTAATTAGCTTTATTTTCATTTCTGTTATTTTATTTTGATTGCATCTTAGTTATTGGGTTAGTTGACTAGCAACTAATTCCGCCCACTCTTCCAAAAACCGAGATTTTCTTTGCTTTTATAAAAATATTAAAATACAAAAAGAATCATCCCTCACCTCTAGACCTAGTTTTTAGGTTTTCTAATCCTAGCGACACTATTCCTGAGTTGAACAATCAATCCCCCGGTACTTGTCACTATACTATACTACAACGATCAGGTACACTGCCTGGTGGGGGTTGTAAGCTTCTCGAGATCCCTCGAGAGGTAAAGCCTGGTGCGATTCCCACGTATCAAGTTTTTGGCGCCGCAGCCTGGGGAATAGTTATTGTCTAGGTTAAGATTTCTTTTTATTAGGTCTACTTGCTAGATTCCTTTCTAGTAAGATTTTATTTTTATTTTTAGGTTCTCTTTAGTCTATCTTTTTCTTCGTGTCTTTGTTAGTAAATTAAATTCATTGACTATTCCGTTGACCATTATGGAAAACACGAATCCATCCCTTTCCCCTAGAGAAGTGGCTTTGTTGCGTGAACAAATTAAGAATGAGATTAGGGAACTTAGGGAGCTTAATAGGTTGATTAATGTTGAGCTCGACCATGTATTTAGTGACCTAGCGACCACCTTGTATTCTAATAAGGACCTAGGACCTAATGATTTTGAGAATGTGGTTGAGGAACTTGAGCAAGGGGAGATAGATCCAAAGCTAGATGACTATTTCAATCTATACCCCACTAAGGAGGAGATTGCGTACTATAATAATCTTATTGATAATCCTCGACCTCCTTTCACTATAATTGAGCCTAAGATAAAGAGAGGCGATCCTAAGAGTGCAAAGATACCATGTATGATTGGGTATAAACATATTGACAATGCTTACATTGATTTTAAATCCCCAATCAACATTATGTCCTCAAGTGTTTATAATGATATAGTGAAAACAAGAATTGGATCTAGAAAGGATACTAAATACCCCGAGGGAGTTTGTAACTTTGTCGGGAGAGTTAAAGGTCTACATGTCTTTGTTAGGAACTTTACTTATGTCACTGACTTTATGGTTGTTGAAGACCTAGCTAGTGTTATTGATTGTCATTTATCCCATGTTGTGTTTAGTAAACCATTTGTTGAAGAGTCCAAGTTAGAATATGATGAGATAGAAGGGACAATCCGATTTGCTAGTGAAACCGATAGGATCACATATAGGATGCCTAATAGAATGAAAGAATTTTGTTTTGTGCCTCGATTTGACATGGATAACATTGGTTCTTTTGAGGACATCAATGAAGAGGATAAGAAAAAGGGCATTGACTATGTATGGGAGAAGAAGAGCCTTTTCTACAAAGATTGCTTGACTCTTGGACCGAAATATAAAGTTGATAAGGAATTTGCCAATAGGATTATAGGAGCAATTGACAAAAAGGTAGTTGGTCTCTATAAAGAACATTTACAATCAAAGAATGAGACCAACGATAAGGTCGCGTAATTGCGCATGACCTTGAGTCTAGCTACAAGACTCGTAAATAAAGAAAAGCGCTTCTTGGGAGGCAACCCATGTTTTGTGTGATTTTTATTTGTTTGATTGTTATTTGTTTCCGTATGCATGCTTTATTTTTATTGTTGGTAGATCATGTTTCAAAATAAAATTGTGAAAATGCTTTATTTTGTTGTTTAACTTCGTCTTAACTTCATACAATGGTATTTCGCAAAAGATAAGTGTAAGGGGAAACCCCAAATATGTTTTTAAGAAACGAAATTGATCATGACTCTCCAAAATATTAATTGGACATGTGTATTAGTATTTGTTAGAGTCAAATTCTTGTATCGAGTCATAATGGTGTTTTGCAGGATTTTCCAGGAAGTAGGACATAAGTTTTTTCAGAAATTTTCCGGAAACTTAACGTAAAGATTTCTGCAGGTCACTTCTGACGGCGTCAGGAGTTAACTCCTGACGGTGTCATGTGTAAAATTCTGGAAATTTTGCTAGTTTTGTTTTTCTAACGGAGTCTTAAAGTTTTTGTTAATTCTTTAGTTTTATAAACTCCAGGAAATTTGCAAACATTCATTCCACAAGCATTATATCTTAATTTGTTTTCTAGGATTTGTTAGTATATATAGATTGCCTACGATTTTACGCGAGGTTGTCTCGTTTGTTTTCTCAGGTTTAACAGGTTACATATGACAAGAAGATGATGTATATTTCTGGAAGGGAAGCTTTGATTGTTCATTTTCTTAGAGGAAGATCTAACCTTGTTACCACACTATCCACACCGAATGAATCAGGGGAGTATTTGATTTTATTCTTTTGCCTATTTCACTTTTACATTCTTTAATTGAACATTGGGGACAATGTTTATCCTAAGTGTAAGGGGAAGGTAAATGATGATACCTTATAGGATACCATTGCACTTGAGTTTGTTTGTTTGATGGTAGGTGTGTAATAAAACTAAGAGAAATACTTTTTAGTGTAATTTTAGCGCCAAATTTAAATTTTTTTTACAACATTTAGGAGTGAAACTTTAGCCTTAGCAAGCGTCTCTTGGATAGGAGTTGTATGACTAGCACGAAACCGTACTATTCAGAAAAATTTTCCACCCAAATATGTGAGGTTCGCCATTAGATTTGATAGGAAAAGCATTTATTATTAGTTCTTATGAGTGTACTGGTAGCATTTAGATTCTAGAACTTGCGTTAGTGATGCATCCCGAGACCGCTAGTGAGACTACATTCGTGTAGTAGGATTTACTAAATGATAAGACGCATTAGGATCACCCTTGTGTTAAACCCGTAGCATAATTACTTGACCATTTAAGTCATATTATTTGGCTAGTAAAGTCAATTAATTTTCCTACACCTTAGCGTTGTACTCATTTTTAGTACACGAAACCCCTAGTACACCCTTCCGAACCTATCTTTTCGTTTCTAACTTTAAGCATCTTACTTAAAGGAAGAATTTGTTACAACCCACTTAAATGTACAACCAAATCGCCTTAGCCTTCCGTGTATGCACTCATCTTTAGTGCATTATTGTTATTTGTTAAACCCTTAGTTAATTATCTAATTGATTACATGGTTGCTAAGTCGAGTCATATCTGGTACATATTGTTTTGGGACGATTGGGACTCATGGGTAAAGTACTTGTTTTATGGAGTAATGAGGAAGAACATCATATATTACCCCCATATGTGCGTTAATCTTAAAAGTACTCCAAGTGTTTTGATTATCTTAATTCAAGTCATTTGATTAGTTTATTGTAAAGTATGTAAAAATTCAAGTGTAAGGGGAATGTTCATTCCCTATGATGTATTATTTTGGATGGTAGGGTAAGAGTGTATGAAAAAAAAAAATCGAAAAAAATTAAGAAAAAGAAAAAAAAAATAGAAAAAGAAAAGAGAAAAAA
Source organism: Artemisia argyi (assembly GCA_030686995.1). Classification (NCBI taxonomy): domain Eukaryota; kingdom Viridiplantae; phylum Streptophyta; class Magnoliopsida; order Asterales; family Asteraceae; genus Artemisia; species Artemisia argyi. The sequence goes on along the minus strand of CM060694.1, from coordinate 70,421,550 downwards.
AAACATACGGACTACCATCCTGTTTCATTCTATGTTTATTTTATGTTTCTGTTATTTTTCATTTATTAGCTTAAGTCGAGTCTAGTCTCGGAAGGGTGTACTAGGGGTTTCGTGTACTAAAAATGAGTACAACGCTAAGGTGTAGGAAAATTAATTGACTTTACTAGCCAAGTAATATGACTTAAATGGTCAAGTAATTATGCTACGGGTTTAACACAAGGGTGATCCTAATGCCTCTTATCATTTAGTAAATCCTACTACACGAATGTAGTCTCACTAGCGGTCTCGGGATGCATCACTAACGCAAGTTCTAGAATCTAAATGCTACCAGTACACTCATAAGCACTAATAATAAATGCTTTTCCTATCAAATCTAATGGCGAACCTCACATATTTGGGTGGAAAATTTTTCTGAATAGTACGGTTTCATGCTAGTCATACAACTCCTATCCAAGAGACGCTTGCTAAGGCTAAAGTTTCACTCCTAAGTGTTGTAAAAAATTTTAAATTTGGCGCTAAAATTACACTAACAAGTATTTCTCTTAGTTTTATTACACACCTACCATCAAACAAACAAACTCAAGTGCAATGGTATCCTATAAGGTATCATCATTTACCCTCCCCTTACACTTAGGATAAACATTGTCCCCAATGTTCAATTAAAGAATGTAAAAGTGAAATAGGCAAAAGAATGAAATCAAATACTCCCCTGATTCGTTCGGTGTGGATAGTGTGGTAACAAGGTTAGATCTTCCTCCAAGAAAATGAACAATCAAAGCTTCCCTTCCAGAATAATAATCATCTTCTTGTCATACATAACCTGTAAAACCTGAGAAAACAGACAAGGCAACCTCGCATAAAATCGGCGGCAATCTACATATGCTAACAAATCCTAGAAAACAAAATAAGATATAATGCTTGTGGAATGATGTTTGCAGATTTCCTGGAGATTATAAAACTGATGATTCAACAAAAACTTTAAGAATCTGTTAGAAAAACAAAACTGGTAAATTTCCAGAATTTTACACGTGACGCCGTCAGGAATTAATTCCAGATGCCGTCAGAAGTGACCTGCAGAAATTCTTATGTTAAGTTTCCGGAAAATTTCTGGAAAAACTTCGTCCTACTTCCTGGAAAATCCTGCAAAACATCATTATGACTCGATACAAGCATTTGACTCTAACAAATACGAATATACATGTTCACTTAATATTGTGGAGAATCATGATCGGTTTTGTTTCTTAAAAACATATTTGGGGTTTCCCCTTACACTTATCTTTTGCAAAAATACCTTTGGGTGAAGTTAAGACAAAGCTAAACAACAAAGTAAAGTATTTTCACTATTTTAGTTTTGAAACATGATCTACCAACAATAAAAATAAAGCATGCATACGGAAGCAAATAACAAACAAACAAAATAAAAATCACACAAAACATGGGTTGCCTCCCAAGAAGCACTTTTCTTTATTTACGAGTCTTGTAGCTAGACTCAAGGTCATGGGTTACTACGTGACCTCATTGTTGGTTTCACTCTCTAGGTCGTCTTCTATGCCAGTTTTGTATTCCGGACCTAATTGCAAGCATTCTTTGTAGAAACCAAGCATCCTATTCATCACATACTCTACTCCTCTACGTCTATCCTCATCATTCCTATAGTAAGCTGCTTGTTTGTGTTCTTTTTCTATATTTGAAAGGAGGCGGTATTGCTCAATCTTATAGGGCATTTGGTAGGCAATCTCATCATTCTCTTCCTTGAACCTAACTATCCCTAAAGTCGGATCATAACTCATCTTAGTGGCCTCAACAAATGGTTTTCCGAATATTACATAGCTTAGGCAATCATCTATCACCGGGCGAGTATCTTCTACTATCATAAAATCGATCTCATAGGTGAAATTACCTATAATCACATGCAATCCCTTCACTCTTCCTACAAAATTACTTATCAAATTCTTATTGGGCATCATCCTATAACCAAGTTGTTTCTTCATCACCCAATTATAATAAGTCCTAGTCATGATGTTTATAGGAGATCTAGGATCGATATAAGCTTTCCATATATGCATATGCCCGATGTTGCATGGTATGTTGATGTTAGAGGGGTCTCCCATTTTGATAAAGGGTGTGCCAAGGATATATGGGGTCTCGAGGCCATCGAATAAATCCTTATGGTATTCCCGTTCTTCCTTGGTGGGCAACTTATCAAAGTGCTTTTCTATAGTCTCTACTTCCTCTAATTCCTCTCCCTTATTAACCTCAACTTCCCTAATTTCATCCCTAGTCTCGGTTTCTACTTCAACTTCATCTTTGTCACTTTCTTCTATATCCTTATCTTTTGGCTTAATGGTGACAACATTGACAAAGTGGACATGTTTGGATGATGAGGGGTCCTTAATTTGGATTCCGTTATTGGCGTCCCTAGTGTCCTTCCTAGGTGTAGTTAACGCTTGGTTGTTGAGGGCTTTCAACAAGTTGTCTATCTTGTTGGTCATCTCCGTTTGTTGTTGGTTGAATTTGGTTTCAAACCTAGCTATGCGAGCCTCTTGAGATGCCATGAACTTAGACATCAATCCTTCAAGATTGTTGGTACTACCATAGTTGTTAGAAGGATTGTTGTTGAAAGTACGGTTAGAGGGTGGACCGTTTGGTTGCTAACGATTAGGCGGATTGGAAGAATTGGCTTGATTTTGTTTCCACCTAAGGTTTGGGTGACTTTTCCAAGAGGGGTTGCAGGAATCACCGTAAGGGTTTGGCTCGGGTTTGAAAGTGTACCACTTATCTCCCGCTTCGTCGGTACGCGAGGATGCGTAGTCCGCAGAAGATGTTCCGGGGAGTTCCACACAATCTCGAGTGTCATGGGGACCACTACATAATTCGCATGAAGAAGTGATTTTGTTCAGTTGGCTTGAAGGCTTAGGAGCTCCGTAAGATTTCATGAGAAACTTGACTTGGTCCTCAAGTTCCATGATCCTACGGTCGGTAGTGCTAGAGTTGTTCGAAGGCAAAGATATTGCCTTGACCATTTTGTTCAAATCACGGGGATCATTCCAACTTTCGTTGTCATAGAGAGCAAGATCTTCTATGAGTTCCCATGATTGTTCCGCACTTAGATCACATAGCTTACCACCGGCTGATTGGTCAATGGCTCGCCTTGTGGAGAGATCGATATGGTCATAGAAGATTTGGACTTGGAGCCAATGATCTATGCCATGATGAGGGACTTTTTGGAGTAAGTCCTTGAATCGAGTCCATGCTTCATATAGAGTTTCACCTTGACGTTGTTGGAACATCAAGATATCATTTCTAAGCTTGGAAGTTCTCCCCGGTGGGAAAAATTGAGCAAGGAAATGAGTGGTGAGATCATCCCATGAGGTGATGGATCCCGCGGGTAAACGTTCAAGCCATTGGCTAGCTTGATCACATAGAGAGAATTGGAATAGGCGTAATCGGGTTGACTCTCTAGTTGTAACATCAAGGTCTATAGAATCTACGATTTTAAGGAAGTCCTTGAGATGTTGATTTGGATCTTCGGAACGAAGTCCATGGAATGCACATCCGCTTTGCACCAACCGGATGGTGTCGGATCGCAAGGGAGTCACATTGGCTCCTTGGGTGAGCTCAATGGTGTTTCGATAGCCTTGGTGGCTAGGTCGGGAGTACTCTCCTAAGGTTCGGGGCCTAAGAGGTTGGTTATCTAGTGGTGGGTTTTGTTGTAGTGGAATGACGGGTTCAAAGATGTTACCGTCGTCCATGATGTCGGATGGCAAAGAGTTACGAACAAAAACACGAAGAAATAAGATAGACTAAAGAGAACCTAAAAATAAAAATAAAATCTTACTAGAAAGGAATCTAGCAAGTAGATCTAATAAAAAGAGATTCTAACCTAGACAATAGCTAATCCCCGGGCTGCGGCGCCAAAAACTTGATGCGTTGGAATTGCACCGGGCTTTACCTCTCAAGGGATCTCGAGAAGCTTACAACCCCCACCAGGCAGTGTACCTGATCGATGTAGTATAGTATAATGACAAGTATCGGGGGATTGATCGTTCAGCTAGGAATAGTGTCGCTAGGATTAGAAAACCTAAAGACTAGGTCTAGAGATGAGGGATGATTCTTTTTGTATTTTTATATTTTTATGAAAGCAATTAAAAATCTCGGTTTTTGAAGGAGTTGGGCGGAATTAGTTGCTAGTCAACTAACCCAATGCTAAGATGCAATCAAAATAAAATACTAAAATGAAAATAAACTAATTTATACTAAAGTTGTGAGCAATATGTGGGAGAATTGTGTTTACTTAGATTTCATTACTCCCTAGATATCTTTTACATGTTAATTACTTGTTATAGTTGCGTGGATGACGGATTGTATTCCTTAATACCATTCATGGGGTGGCGTACTTACTTCCCCAATCATATGAGCGCCTACTTCACTCCTATGTCGAGCCGGCTAAGATGCTCCTAACATGGGATCACTAGAATTTGCTCATGCATTAAATACAACCAATAAAACCTAGTACACATCGATTAATGTTTCCTAAGATGTTCAAGCATGTTACACAAAGGAGATCTACTAGTTTTCTTAAGCCTAACATTGAAATCATTCATCCATTACAACCATAAATAAGTAATCAACATATAATTAACATCTAGGTTTCATTACATCTAAGCAAACACAGGATAGATCTAGCCTAGCATGTTAAGATTAAGACAAGCATAAGATATATTCAAACAACACATAGACATATTGAATGAATTAAGAGAAGACTTATCTCAATTGAACATGAAAGGATTCAAGGGGTGAAAACCCTTGAAAACACTGTAAAATATGAATTAGGGTTTACAAAGTTCGGCCCTAGTTTTCTCCACACAAGTTCCTCTCTTTTATGAATGAAAAATAGAAAACTATATATAGATTTTGATAGGTGACGGTGTCAAGAACAAATGTCTGACGCCGTCATCTCGCCACCAAATAGTTTCTCGGACTGCCTAGATCTGGGTCTGACGCCGTCATGTATACTCCTTATGCAGGCCGTCACCATATTAACTCTTGACGCCCTTCTTGTGATGCCTTCAGGTTTGCACTGGGTCATCATAGATTTTACTCTTGACGTCGTCATGATCTTCCTCTTGACGCCGCCAGGTACTGTTCTCAGCATGGAAAATTAAGTCTTTGCCGTTTTCTTCACTTTTATGCTCCAAAAACGTCCGAATTGCTTCCTTTTCCAGAATTCACTCCCAAAGTACCTAAAATCACAAAAGGAACGATTTAGGGAAATATTTGATCAAATAATTTCAATTCCGGGCTTAAATGACCCCCTAAAAGTTGTTCATTTTTCGCCTCATCAAGGGTGTAGTGGCAGTTCTGACATTGTCCATATCAAATTTCTTCAACATATCTCTTACATACTTATCCTGACTGATAAAGAAACCATCAGGTTTCTGCTAAACTTGTAAACCCAAAAAGAAAGTGAGCTCCCCCATGGCACTCATCTGAAATTCGCCCTTCATCAAATCCTCAAACTCTCTACACCATTCTTCTTTAGTGGAACCAAATATGATGTCATCCACATAAACTTGCACTAGAATGATATCCCTAGAGTCTTTCTTAAGAAAGAGATTCTTGTCAATGGCACATCTTCTATAACCATGCTTCAGCAGAAATGTAGAAAGCCTAGCATAGCAAGCTCTAGGTGCCTGATGTAGTCCATAGAGAGCTTTAATAACCTTATAAACATGATCAGGATGATTTGGGTCTTCAAAACCCTTGGGTTGAGTCACATAAACCTCCTCTTCAATCTCACCATACAGAAAAGCACCTTTTACATCCATCTGATATACCATAAAACCCATATAAGATGCATAGGCCAAGAATATCCTGATTGCTTCAACTCTAGCCACTGGTGCAAAGACTTCATCATAGTCTATGCCTTCCTCTTGCCTGAACCCCTGAGCCACTAATCTTGCTTTGTTTTTCACCATAATACCCCTTGCATCTCTTTTATTCTTCAAAATCCACTTTGTCCCAATTGCAAATTTACCATCAGGAAGAGGTATCCAGACCTGCTGATTCTTAAATTGCAGCATCTCTTCTTGCATTGCTTCAAGCTAACTTGAATCAGCAAGTGCTTGAGGAACACTGGTTGGCTCTATTTGAGAAAGGAAGCAAGCAAACATACAATGTTTAAATTCTGTATGATTGTCCCTTTGTTGATTGTAGACATAGGAAATGAAAGCAACTTCACCATATTTAGTGTTCTTCACAGTACTTCTAGTTCTAACAGGTGCTTGAGGATCTCCAATAACCTTTGATAGGGGATGAGCAATATTGATCCTCTTTGTTACTATGGGGTTGACATTGATGGTGGTGTCAAGGTTGTTCACAGTGGGTCCAAACTCACTATCATAGGAAGAGGAGTTGAAGATGCCAGCTTTGGGTTGGTAATTACCAAGATCAGAAGGACTTGGAAATCTTGTAAATGGTTTCCCAAAGTATGTAGACACTTCAGTAGAAATGAGAGATTGTGCAGCATGACTATCAGCAGGTTTGATCACATCAGAAGGAACAGGAGAGCCTTCAATAGAACTGTTAGCAGCATCCTGGTTTCCACTAACTGCTTGTGCTAATCGTTAGAGTAAAGCCTCAGTCTCCTTTGCAAACTTTTCACTGAGTCTCTTAGCTTCCTTAGTGGCTGCATGTTCTTGCTTCTTGAGTCTAGCAAGATCCTCTGCATAGTGCTACTCATCTTCATGCTCATCAGCAGAATGATCACCTGCAAAATGGTTAGGGGGAAAAGAAGGTACAACAATGGTTTGTTCATCTTTCTCTGAGTCATCATCCAGGGTACCTGCAGGGTTAGTAGGAGCCTCTTTTGTTCCTGCAAATTGGTTAGAAACATGTCTAGTATAACCCAAGTGATCAGTTAAGTAATCCAAGTCAAAATACCAAGTATGACCTTGTCCTTGAACATTAGGCTGATCTTCTAGGAATCTTAGGTTAAGGGTCTCCTCTATCCTTTTAGCATTTAAATTGTACACCCTATAGGCCTTACTATAAGCTGAATTACCCATAATATATCCCTCATCAGCTTTCCCATCAAACTTTCCCAGTATATCACCAGTAATCAAAATGGTCACTTTACAACCAAAAGGTTTAAGGTAATGAATATCAGGAACTTTCCTAGTGAGAAGTTCATAAGGTGTCTTGACATGAGGTCTAGTGATGGATACCCTGTTCAAAACATAACAAGCAGTGCTTACTGCTTCAGTCCAGAACATAGTGGGTAACTTAGAGTCTGTAAGCATGGATCTTGCTGCCTCTATTAAGGTCCTATTCTTCCTTTCAGCAACCCCATTTTGTTGTGGTGTCCTTGGAGTGCTGTAGTCCCTTTTTATCCCTTTAGACTTACAAAGTTCTATTAATATGACATTTTTGAACTCTGTCCCATTGTCACACCTAATGCCTTTAACCTTTTTATTTAGCTGGTTTTCAATCAGGGTAATGAATTCTTTTAAAATAGGAGTTGTTTCATCTTTAGTTTTCAAAAAGAATACCCAGCAAAACCTGCTATAATCATCAGTGATAACCAAGCAGAAGTACTTATGATCAATACTTCTGATAGGAGTTGGACCAAAAAGATCCATGTACAGCAACTGAAGAGGTTCTGAGATGGTGCTCACAGCTGTTATGGCTTTGTATGAGGCTCTGTGTTGCTTTCCTTTGTTGTAGGCAACACAGTTATGTTCATTGGTGAAGACTTTTGAAGGAAGTCCTTGAACCAGACCAAGTTTAGAAAGCTTGTTAATGGTCTTGAAATTCACATGAGCCATCCTCCTATGCCATCTTGTAGATTCATCCAGGGAAGCTTTGGCCACCAAACATGTTAGATCACCTTCAGGTTGAATGTGTACAAATTGAAGGTTCTAGGAACTCTTAGCAAAATGGTTGTGTCTTCTGGAAGTTTGAAGTCCTTTGAGAGCATAAGACATTCATCCTCAGAGAAGAAAACTTTGTTCTTGGTGTCACATATTTGTGATACAGAGAACAGATTGAAGTGCTGAAGTTCCTTCACATAATATACATTCTCAAAATCCAACAGAGGTGTTTTAATAGTGCCTTTCCTAGTGATTTTGCCATCTCCTCCACCAAAAGTCACATTGCCTCCTCCTTCTATAGGTACAAAGTCATTCATCTTATCCTTGTTCCCTGACATGCTTCTGGAACAACCACTATCAACTATTACTACTTCAGTACTATTCAAGGGATGATCCTTGATGCGTGGGAATTGCACCAGGCTTTACCTCTCAAGGGATCTCGAGAAGCTTACAACTCCCACCTGGCAGTGTACCTGATCGTTGTAGTATAGTATAGTGACAAGTACCGGGGGATTGATCGTTCAACTCAGGAATAGTGTCGCTAGGATTAGAAACCCTAAAAACTAGGTCTAGAGGTGAGGGATGATTCTTTTTGTATTTTTATATTTTATGAAAGCAATTAAAAATCTCGGGTATTGGAAGAGTGGGCGGAATTAGTTGCTAGTCAACTAACCCAATAACTAAGATGCAATCAAAATAAAATAACAAAAATGTAAATAAACTAAATTAAACTAGTGGTGTGAACAATAAATGGGAGAATTGTGTTTACTTAGATTTCACTACTCCCTAGATATCTTTTACAGGTTAATTACTTGTTACAGTTGCATGGATGACGGGTCTTATTCCTTAATACCAATCATGGGGTGGCGTACTTACTTCCCCAATTCTATAAGCTCCTACTTCACTCCTATGCCGAGCCTGCAAGAAGCTCCTAACATGGGATCACAAGAATTCGCTCATGCATTAAATACAACCATAAAAACCTAGTACACATCGGTTCATGTTTCTTAAGACGTTCAAGCAAGTTACACAATGGAGATCTGCCAGTTTTCTTAAGCCTAACATTGAAATCATTCATCCATTTCATTACATCTAAGCAAACACACAAGAGATCTAGCCTAGCATGTCAAAATTAAGACAAGCGTAAGATATATTCAAACAACACATAGACATATTGAATGAATTGAAAGGATACTTATCTCAATTGAACATGAAGGGTTTCAAGGAGTGAAAACCCTTGAAAATACTGTTACAAACGAGCTAGGGTTTATAAAGTTCGGCCCTAGAATTCTCCACACAAGTTCCTCCTTAATGAATGAAAATTAGAAAAGTACATATAGATTTCAGGAGGTGACGGCGTCAAGAGGAAAATTCTGACGTCGTCATCTCTCCGCCAAAAATCTTCTCGGACTGCCTAGATCCCTATCTTACGCCGTCATGTGTATTTCTGCTCTGGGCCGTCACCACTTTTACTCTTGACGCCCTTGTTCTGACGCCGTCACGTTTTCTCTGGGTCGTCACCAAAATTGCTCTTGAAGCCATCATCAAATTCTTCTTGACGCCGTCTGGTACTGTTCCCAGCAAGGAAAATTAAGACTTTGTCGTTTTCTTCACTTTTATGCTCCAAAAACATCCAAAATGCTTCCTTTTCCAGAATTCAATCCCAAAGTACCTAAAATCACAAAAGGAATGATTTAGGGCAATATTTGATCAAATAAATTCCAATTCCGGCTTAAATGACCCCCTAAAAACGGATCATTTTTCGCCTCATCATATACCCTTACACTTGAGATTTGCTTGTCCTCAAGCAAATGCGCTTTTATTCTAGTAAAAAAAACAAGTTAGGGGTCATTTAACACTAATATAAAAGTAATTATAACAAATAATCATTCCACTAAAGACCAAAGACAAGCACGGAGGTCATATACTAGCACCTCACAAATAGTGTTTAGATACTCACATCTCTCGGGTGTAATAAAGTATATATCACAATATGGAAATGGAAAACATCTCTCACTACCTGTCATAGCAAAATAGATTACCATAGGCTTGGGAAAAGATAAAACCTCCACCACATGGCGTAAGCACCTAGAATAAACTATCAAAGAGGTCTTTTAAATGGTTGTAATGTTAGGTGTAGGGATATGAAATACACGGTTTTGTTGAATATAGGCAATCTTTACTGGTGGCGAGTTAATCATCTTGGTTAATTACATGTACAATATGGCGTTGGTAAGCCGAGACTAGACTCGACTTAAGCTAATAAATGAAAAATAACAAAAACATAAAATAAACATAGAATGAAACGGGATGGTAGTCCGGATTTTTTTTTTCTCTTTTCTTTTTCTTTTTTTTTTCTTTTTTTTTTCTTAATTTTTTCGATTATTTTTTTTTTATTTTATTTTTTTTGCATACACTCTTACCCTACCATCCAAAATAATACATCATAGGGAATAAACATTCCCCTTACACTTGAATTTTTACATACTTTACAATAAACTAATCTAATGACTCGAATCAAGATAATCAAAACACTTGGAGTACTTTTAAGATTAACGCACATATGGGGGTAATAATATGATGTTCTTCCCCATTACTCCATAACACAAGTACCTTACCCATGAGTCCCAATCGTCCCAAAACAATATGTACAAGGATATGACTCGACTTAGCAACGATGTAATCAATTAGATAATTAACTAAGGGTTTAAACAAATAACAATAATGCACTAAAGATGAGTGCATACACGGAAGGCTAAGGCGATTTGGGTGTACATTTAAGTGGGGTGTAACAAATTCTTCCTTTAAGTAAGATGCTTAAAGTTAGAAACGAAAAGATAGGCTCGGAGGGGTGTACTAGGGGTTTCGTGTACTAAAAATGAGTACAACGCTAAGGTGTGGGAAAAACTAATTGACTTTACTAGCCAAGTAATATGACTTAAATGGTCAAGTAATTATGATACGGGTTTAACACAAGGGTGATCCTAATGCCTCTTATCATGTAGTAAATCCTACTACACGAATGTAGTCTCACTAGCGGTCTCGGGATGCATCACTAACGCAAGCTCTAGAATCTAAATGTTACCGGTACACTCATAAGCACTAATAGTAAATGCTTTTCCTATCAAATCTAAAGGCGAACCTCACATATTTGGGTGGAAAATTTTTTTGAATAGTACGGTTTTGTGCTAGTCATACGACTCCTATCCATGATACGCTTGCTAAGGCTAAAGTTTCACTCCTAAATGTTGTAAAAAATTTTAAATTTGGCGCTAAAATTACACTAACAAGTATTTCTCTTAGTTTTATTACACACCTACCATCAAACAAACAAACTCAAGAGAAAGTGTATCCTATGAGGTATCATCATTTTACCCTCCCCTTACACTTAGGATGAACATTGTCCCCAATATTCAATTAAAGAATGTAAAAGTGAAATAAGTAAAAGAATGAAATCAAATACTCCCCTGATTCGCTCGGTATGGATAGTGTGGTAACAAGGTTAGATCTTCCTCCAAGAAAATGAACAATCAAAGCTTCCCTTCCAGAGTATAAATCATCTTCTTGTCATACATAACCTGTTAAACCTGAGAAAACAAACAAGGCAACCTCGCGTAAAATCGGCGGCAATCTATATATGATAACAAATCCTAGAAAACAATGTAAGATATAATGCTTGTGGAATGAGTGTTTGCAGATTCCCTGGAGATTATAAAACTAAAGATTCAACAAAAACTTTAAGACTCCGTTAGAAAAACAAAACTATCAAAATTTCCAGAATTTTACACGTGACGCCGTCGGGAATTTCTTCCTGACGCCGTCAGAAGTGACCTACAGAAATCCTTATGTTAAGTTTCCGGAAAATTTCTAGAAAAACTTTATCCTACTTCCTGGAAAATCCTGCAAAACATCATTATGACTCGATAGAAGCATTTGACTCTAACAAATACGAATATACATGTCACTTAATATTGTGGAGAATCATGATCAATTTTGTTTCTTAAAAACATATTTGGGGTTTCCCCTTACACTTATCTTTTGCGAAATACCCTTGGATGAAGTTAAGACTAAGCCAAACGACAAAATAAAGTATTTTCACCATTTTATTTTGAAACATGATCTACCAACAATAAAAATAAAGCATGCATACGGAAACAAATAACAATCAAACAAAATAAAAATCACACAAAACATGCGTTGCCTCCCAAGAAGCGCTTTTCTTTATTTACGAGTCTTGTAGCTAGACTCAAGGTCATGGGCTACTACGTGATATGGGTGAGTTCCTCATTGAGGACATCTTTGGGATCAAACTTAGGTTTCAACCTCCTATCGGTTTTCTTAGTGCGGTATGACCTTTCAAACTTTTCTCCATCCGGATCATACAAAATCATCTTCATATGCCATGATCCGTCACCTTCCTTAGGTGGCTTGTCCCACCTCCATTTACACTTATCCCCCTCTCTTTTCCACTTGTTCATATCAATGTTAATGGGCATTACGCTTAAGAACTCAATCATTTTCCTAAAGACTAGGGGGTCCTCAAAAGGGTCTAGCTCTTCATCTCTAGCTATAAGTTGTTCCACCGAATGTGTTTTATCGATGAAATCTTTTTCTAGATAGAATGGGCGTTGAGGTCCTATAAAGTTTCTTTCTATCCAAGGTCCATATCTAGATGGTCTCCTATTCATCTCTACCCAATGTGGTGTCAGTTCATCCTCACAATCATAGCTATGTTTCTTAACATCATATACCGACCAAGTATCGCCCTCACCTACTGCTATCTTAGACTCCTTACAATCTATCATGGCGCTAGCGGTTGCTAAAAATCCTCTTCCTACTAATAATGGGCATGTAGTGTCACTAACCATATCTAGGTCGTGAACATCCGCTAAAATAGTTAACTTCCCTACGTGAACAACTACATCCTTAATCATCCCAACCGGGTGGGCAATACTCCCATCTGCTAGACCAATTAATACCTCCGTCTCCTCTAACTTTCCTAGCTTGAGAGTGGTGAAAAGGGATAAGGGAATCAAGTTGAGGCTTGACCCTGAATTGGTTAGTATGTCGAAAGCTTCGGATTTTCCTATCTTACAAGGCAAAACAAATATACCCGGATCATCAAGCTTTTTAGGCAACTTGTTTTGAACAAAGGCGGTCTTATTTTTACCTAGTTTAATTTTCTCATACTTTTCTAGGAGGGCACTATAGTAGGGAGCACGGGCTAAGACATCAATGACGGGGCGTTCAAGGTAGAGCTCCTTGAATTCATCGTCAAGGTCTTGCGTAGGAGGTGTTTCAACTATGCTTTTGACTGGTTTTATATCGGATGTTTTATTTGATTGGTCCTTTTGAAGAATTTGGTTTTGTTTGAAACACGTGCTCGTTGATTTAACCGAGTAGTATTGCGGACAAGAAGTGGGTGATGAAACTGAAGATATGGAATTAACATTTAGTTTCGGGTTCTTGACCGTGTCGCTTGGGAGTGCTCCCATTTCTCGGTCATTGAGAACTTTCAACAATGTGTCAATTTTGGTGGTCATCTCGCTTTGCTTTTGTTTGAAATCGGCTTCAAACTTAGATATGCGAGCTTCTTGAGATGCCATAAACTTAGACATCAATCCTTCAAGATTGTTGGTACTACCATAGTTGTTAGAAGGATTGTTGTTGAAAGTACGGTTGGAGGGTGGTCCGTTTGGTTGGTAACGATTAGGCGGATTGGAAGAATTGTTTTGGTTTTGCTTCCACCTAAGGTTTGGGTGATTTTTCCAAGAAGGGTTGTAGGAATCACCATAAGGGTTTGGCTCGGGTTTGAAAGTGTACCACTTATCTCCCGCTTTGTCGGTACGCGAGGATGCGTAGTCCGCAAAAGCTGTTCCGGGGAGTTCCACGCAATCACGAGTGTCATGGGGACCACTACATAATTCGCATGAAGAAGTGATTTTATTCACTTGGCTTGAAGGCTTAGGAGCTTCGTAAGATTTCATGAGAAACTTGACTTGGTCCTCAAGTTCCATGATCCTACGGTCAGGAGTGCTAGAATTGTTCGAAGGCAAAGATATTGCCTTGACCGTTTTGTTCAAATCACGGGGATCATTCCAACTTTCGTTGTCATAGAGAGAAAGATCTTCTATGAGTTCCCATGATTGTTCCGCACTTAGATCACGTAGCTTACCACCGGCTGATTGGTCAATGGCTCGCCTTGTGGAGAGATCGATATGGTCATAGAAGATTTGGACTTGGAGCCAAAGATCTATGCCATGATGAGGGACTTTTTGGAGTAAGTCCTTGAATCGAGTCCATGCTTCATATAGAGTTTCACCTTGACGTTGTTGGAACATCAAGATATCATTTCTAAGCTTGGAAGTTCTCCCCGGTGGAAAAAATTGAGCAAGGAAATGAGTGGTGAAATCATCCCATGAGGTGATGGATCCCGTGGGTAAACATTCAAGCCATTGGCTAGCTTGATCACGTAGAGAGAATTGGAATAGGCGTAATCGGGTTGACTCTCTAGTTGTAACATCAAGGTCTATAGAATCTACGATTTTAAGGAAGTCCTTGAGATGTTGATTTGGATCTTCGAAACGAAGTCCATGGAATGCACATCCGCTTTGCACCAACCGGATGGTGTCGGATCGCAAGGGAGTCACATTGGCTCCTTGGGTGAGCTCAATGGTGTTTCGATAGCCTTGGTGGCTAGGTCGGGAGTACTCTCCTAAGGTTCGGGGCCTAAGAGGTTGGTTATCTAGTGGTGGGTTTTCTGGGTGGTCTTGTTGTGGTGGGTTGATGGGTTCAAAGATGTTACCACCTTCCATGATGTCGGATGGTAAGAAGTTACGAACAAAGGCACGAAGAAATAAGATAGACTAAAGAGAACCTAAAAATAAAAATAAAATCTTACTAGAAAGGAATCTAGCAAGTAGACCTAATAAAAAGAAATCCTAACCTAGACAATAACTATTCCCCGGGCTGCGGCGCCAAAAACTTGATGCTTGGGAATTGCACCAGGCTTTACCTCTTGAGGGATCTCGAGAAGCTTACAACCCCCACCAGGCAGTGTACCTGATCGTTGTAGTATAGTATAGTGACAAGTACTGCGGGATTGATCGTTCAACTCAGGAATAGTGTCGCTAGGATTAGAAAGCCTAAAAACTAGGTCTAGAGGTGAGGGATGATTCTTTTTATATTTTTATATTTTATGAAAGCAATTAAAAATCTCGGGTATTGGAAGGGTGGGCGGAATTAGTTGCTAGTCAACTAACCCAATAACTAAGATGCAATCAAAATAAAATAACAAAAATGTAAATAAACTAAATTAAACTAGTGGTGTGAACAATAAATGGGAGAATTGTGTTTACTTAGATTTCACTACTCCCTAGATATCTTTTACATGTTAATTACCTGTTACAGTTGCATGGATGACGGGTTATATTCCTTAATACCAATCATGGGGTGGCGTACTTACTTCCCCAATTCTATAAGCTCCTACTTCACTCCTATGTCGAGCCTGCAAGAAGCTCCTAACATGGGATCACTAGAATTCGCTCATGCGTTAAATACAACCATAAAAACCTAGTACACATCAGTTCATGTTTCTTAAGACGTTCAAGCAAGTTACACAATGGAGATCTGCCAGTTTTCTTAAGCCTAACATTGAAATCATTCATCCATTACAACTATAAACAAGCAATCAACCTATAATCAACATCTAGGTTTCATTACATCTAAGCAAACACACAAGAGATCTAGCCTAGCATGTTAAAATTAAGACAAGCGTAAGATTTATTCAAACAACACATAGACATATTGAATGAATTGAAAAGATACTTATCTCAATTGAACATGAAGGGTTTCAAGGGGTGAAAACCCTTGAAAATACTGTTACAAACGAGCTAGGGTTTATAAAGTTCGGCACTAGAATTCTCCACACAAGTTCTTCCTTAATGAATGAAAATTAGAAAAGTATATATAGATTTCAGGAGGTGACGGCATCAAGAGGAAAGTTCTGACGCCGTCATCTCGCCGCCAAAAATCTTCTCGGACTGCCTAGATCCAGATCTGACGCCGTCATGTGTATTTCTGCTCTGGGCCGTCACCACTTTTACTCTTGACGCCCTTGTTCTGACGCCGTCACATTTTCTCTGGGTCGTCACCAAAATTGCTCTTGACGCCGTCATCAAATTCTTCTTGATGCCGTCAGGTACTGTTCCCAGCAAGGAAAATTAAGACTTTGCCGTTTTCTTCACTTTTATGCTCCAAAAACGTCCAAAATGCTTCCTTTTCCAGAATTCACTCCCAAAGTACCTAAAATCACAAAAGGAATGATTTAGGGCAATATTTGATCAAATAAATTCCAATTTCGGCTTAAATGACCCCCTAAAAACAGATCATTTTTTGCCTCATCAATCCTACAACAACAACAAAATCATATACAAATATTAGTACACATTGGAGACTCAAGTCATTGCTGACTTGAGCCTGCCTTGTGGATCATAAGAGTTGGGCCATGTAGATGTATTAGATCCACCATTGTTCTTGGGCCTGTATTTAAAATTAGGTCCCTTCTCTATCCAAGAACAACCTGCTGAGGGCTTCACAGCAGTATCCCAATACCCTCCACCAACACACATAGAGTCAAAATGTCTAGGCCAATAATCATTATGAAAGTAAGAACTAGTGGGTCGCACATATGGTCTAGTACCAGTTCTTCTCCATGAAGAATGTTTTTCAACAGAATTGTGTTTCTGCTGATTTGGAACAAAAGATGGTATATCATTAACATTTTTCCACATTTTCCTAGGTTTCCTTTGACTAGCACATACACCCATTCTTTGCTCATGAAAAGTACAATCCTTAATCAAATGAAATTTACTTCCACACACAAAGCATTTCTTCTTTTTAGAAGATTTATTCAAATTGAAAGATGTTCCATAACATGAAAAAGAATTCAAACCACAAACATTAACAGAATTGTTTTTGACAGAATTAAAAACATTGTTTTGCAAAGAATTAAATAACAAGTCTTCAGAAGAAACTGTCTTGGAATCAGCAGTAACTCTAACAGGCTTGTGGGGAGTCTTGGGTGATGTCTTGGGTGTGGTCTTGGGAAGGTCTGACTTTTCACTTGAATCACAACTGGTATATGCAGTAGACCCTTGGTCAGAAGACTTGTCACTGTCAGAACAAGAGACAAAGTCAGTAGATTTAGAATCAGGGTCTGGCAAGTCAATTGACTTTTTGCCATAAAGATGGTGTGATCCATCAAAGTCAACAGTTATGGACAGTTCTGTGGGCATGTGTTCTCCTCTAATAGGTCCAGGTACAGCATGTAATTTACCTTCTTTTACATAGTTAGCTAATTCTGCTGGTGTTGATTTACCTAGGTCATTCCGAGCTTCTAAACCAACATATTTTTTAAATCCTAAACCTATTCCAGAGTTAACAGCCTGACTACCATAAAGTACACTAGCTAAGTTATCACCTGATATTAACCAAGATTTATGTCTTGATACTTCTTCATCTAGTTTTTCTTTAAGCACTAGATTTTCTGAAACTACATCAGCTTTCTCTTTCTCAGTGCGCCTTAAATCAATATTGGCACATTCTAAATCACTTTCTAAAACTCTTATCTTTTCTTCATATTTAAGTTGATTCTTTTGAAACCATACCTTTTGTTTTTCTAAAGTTTTTAAAGCCTTTTTATAAGCCTCAATATCTACATAACATTCATTATATTTAGGTTTCAATTCATCATATTCCTTTTTAAGTTCATTATATCTTACACTACATCCAAAAACATAGTTATGTACCTCAGAGATGCCCATTAAGGAAACTTGATCATTCTTATCCTCTGTAGGGCAGTATGCCAGTATATTCACTTGCTCAGAACAAGAAGCTTCCTCCTCAACAGGCTCATGAACAGTCCAATTGACATGTTCATCCACAGTCACCAAAGCTTTGGAAGTTCTAGCTTTAGAAGTTCCTTCTTCCACTAGATAGGAGCCATATCTAACTTCATCACCAGGCTTTCTATCCTTGCATTCTCTTGAGAAGTGACCCATCTGTCCACAAGTGTAGCACTTAACCTTCCTTCTGTCAAATCTTGCTGCATCTCTTCCTTTGAAACCAAACTTTCTCCCAGACTTATTCTCAAACCTTTTGATATTCAGAGAAATCATTGCCAACTGCCATTACAAGTTGATCTCTTCCATCTCCAATGGATCCAACTGTTCAAAATCCTCATAAGCTAGAAACTGCTGATGTTCATATTTAGCAACAAAAGAGTGAAGTACCTCTTCCATTATATTACTGGATTTTGATTGAGTTGGTTTAGTGTGGGTATGAGAAGAAGATGCTGAGGTGTAAGAGCTTGAGGCATGATGCACCGGATTGGATGTGGTGCTAACAAAGGCTGAGTGAGTAGATGGACGAATGGGACTTCTAACATCAGGCTCAAGAGATTTAAGTTTGTTGTAGAGGTCATCAAAAGAGATCATGTCCAATCCACCTTTAGTTTTGAGAGCAATGCTTACTTGCAACCAAGATGGTGGCAAAGATCTTAGGAACTTAGCATTGCAGTCCTCATTATCTGGTCTAGCCTTCAGCTGATTAAGTTGACTCAAGATCTTGTGGAACCTGTCATAGCCCTTGTGGATTCCTTCTTCCTTAGATATCTGAAACTCTTGAAACTGTTGCTTCAGCATTGATTTCTTCATCCTTCTTGACTCATCATTCCCACCAAATCTAGCCTTGATGGCCATCCAAATGTCCTTGGCATCCTCCATGAAGTGGAAGTCACCCATGTGGTCATCTGGTATAGCCTAAAGGAGAATTGTTCTGACTTTATTCTCCCTCTGCACGGCTAGAACTTCTTCAGCAGTTTTAGGACCTACGATGGTAACCACCCCATCAGCATCTTTGACATGTTTCTTCAAGCTGTTACCCTTACGGACAACTTCCCAAAGATTCCAGTCAATGTTTGTGATCCAGTTTTGCATCTTCATGGACCATAATTCATACTCCTCTGCATTCTTAAGGTGTGGGAATTTGGCATTACTGTTTGAGTGAGTGAGTTATTGGAGAGAAGTGGTGTTTTGGTTCTGAGTTGCATCAGATTCATCATCTGGTCCAGGCATTGTTTTTGGTTGTCTTTGATTGAGAGGGTGTAAGATTGATGTTTCTTAGTATCACAGAGACTCTCCCGAGGCTCTGATACCACTTTTTGAACCTTAGACCTTGATAGATCTTTGAGCACTTGTGGATCGTTAGATATGTTAATGTAATCACTAACACACTAAAAGAAAATCTCTGTAACTTGTATTCTAAAGCGGAAACAAACACAAGTATAAATAATTGATTACTAAGAACACTTGATCCTCTATGGATCTTTTAATAATACTGAAAGTTTTTTCGAAAAACCTGTACTCAATACATAATCGTGTGTTCCTTTTATACACAAGGAACCCTAAACCGTTTCATAAGAAACGTATATTCTAAAAACTTTAAAAGAAATGCATTATCACTTCCTAAATAAACTCATGCATATCCTAACTATATTACATAATATACGGAATATCTATTTCCGCAGAAACTAATAATGCTAAAACTAGTCTTCAGCAGATACACTGCTTCAGCAGGAACCAGCTCTTCAGCAGTATCCTTCAGCAGTAATCGTCAGCAGAATTCTCAATTAGCAGAATTCCCAACAGAACCCCCTTGTTGAACTTGTGCACCATTCTGAACCGGGTATACAAAAGAACCCCCTGGTAGACCTGGCATACCATTCTGACCTGATTTGACATTAGGCTGACCCGTAAACCCAGGTGGACCAGATTGGTGGACCGGACCAGGTTGATATTGTGGGGTTGTGGTAAACATATATGGTTGTTGGGCTTGGGAATTAAATTGTGACAATAGGGCCTGGTAATTACAATGTGGCTGCTGGGACTGGTAATTAAATGAAGTCATATGACCTAGGGGTCCAGGCATCTCGTTTGGTGGCAGTTTAATGGAAAGTAATATGTGTTGTAAATAGTGAAGGGTTTTGTAGGTTAGGGCTTGTAACGTGAGGCTGGTTAGTGTTTGGGAGGAAGGAGATTGGCTTGTAATGTGACTGTAACTGGACACAGAAAATAATAGGAATGTTGTAATGTATTGGAGACCACGACACAAATAGAAGAAAATTATAATTCGTGTGGATATGTGACCTAACACATACCACCTACACGATTTGAGTTTTGTTGAGAGGATTCATAACCAAGAGCACGAATAACAAATATAGACGTGTGGATTAATGACCAAAGCACAATCACCAACATGGATCTTTATGATACCAGGGATCAACAAAGGTGTTTTGGGGTGGTTTAGAGTAGCAGGAGGGAAGAGGAGCGGGGTGGGGAATATTGTAAAAAAGGAATGAAGCGTGATTATTATTGCTCTGATACCATGTTCGGTATTTAGAGATAATGACTGATTTGATTGATTGATAAATTACAGATACATGATACAAATATATACAAGTGACAAAATATTCTAGTAGTTGGGCTTAGGCTCGTTAGAAAGATACAATCTATATGGGCTAGGCTAACAAAAACAAGAATTTTCAAAACTAAGCACAAAATGATTAGCTTATTACCAATACCATACATAACTTTACCATCTAGAATAAAGTTATTCAACTTAACAGGTAACCTAGAAGTTCTAGAAGACCTTCTAGAGGTACCTTCCTCTGTTTGATTTTGAAGAACATCTTGAACATTTTGGAACCTAGAAGCATCTATATCGGTATCACTATTTCCCTCAGACTCATAATTCTCATCTAAAGGAGTTGCAGTTTCTCCCAACTCTGGTTGCTGTGAACTTGCAGGTTGGTGTACGTGTATCTGCTCAGAAATAGCAGCCTGCTCTGTGTTCACAGCCTTACCAGGTTGAGTTGGACTGCCTTCTCTACCAACAGATTCACCTTCTCTTCTATTTCTATCAAAATTTTCATAATTGAGAATGAGACTAGGAGTTTTGGTTTTTGACTCAAACTCAATACAATCAAAAAAAGTTTAAGTGTGTCACTTCTGAAATAGACTCAGAAACAACACTTTGATTCATTCTAAGAGGAAAAATAGTTTCATAAAACTTTACATCCCTAAAATAAAGAATTGCTCTATTTTCCAAACTCAAAAGTTTATAAGCCTTTTTCCCACTAGCATAACCAATAAGAATACATTTTTCAGATTTCTCAAAAAACTTATCAGAATCTTTAGAAAGAGCAGTAAAACAAAGACACCCAAAACTCCTAAGATGAGACAAACTAGGTTCCCTACCATACACAAGAGAAAAAGGAGATTATCCATTCAACACAGAGGAAGACAACCTCTTAATCAAATAAGTAGCAGTTAAGACACATTCAAACCAAAACACAAGAGGAATCCCCCTTAAAGCATAAGACTTCTAGCTACATTAAGCAGATGTCTTTGTTTCCTTTCAGCAATACCATTCTGTTATAGTGTATATGCACAACTAGTTTGATGAATAAAACCCATAGTGTTAAAAAAAACTCACTCATTTTATTATTAACAAATTCAGTGCCATTATCTGACCTGACTACTTTAATTTTCTTCTCAAACTGTGTAACAACCATGTTATAAAAAGAGACAAACATGTCATAAATTTCATCTTTTCTTTTTAACATATACACCCAAATAGACCGAGTAAAATCATCCACAAAAGTGAAAAAATATCTATACCTGATAAGGAAATATTTGGTACGCTTTTAGGGGGTCATTTAAGCCCTAAATCATGATATTATGGCCAAATATTACCTCAAATCATTCTTTTGTCATTTTAGGTACTCTGGACGAGAATTCTGGAAAATGGAGCATTTGGGACGTTTTTTGGAGTTAAAAATGAAGAAAACGACAAAGTTAATAAACCATGCTGGAAACAGTACCTGAATCCATCAGGAGTCACACGGTGACGCCGTCATTTGATGAATCAAGAGGAGGATGACTAATTGCACTTGATGTGCCAAAGGATTTTTGGAGGATTTACACGTGACAGCGTCACGTTATATTTCAAGTAGGACGTCATGTATCACTACAAAGGGAGACGGCCTAGAAGACACAACAAGAGACGGCGTCAAGATGATTAATTTGGCGGCAAGAAACCCTAATCACAGCGACTTGACGGCGTCAGGATCCAAAAGCTGACGCCGTCACCCTTGTATATCTATATATAGTTTTGGATTTTTCATTCATTAGTGTGTACCTTTTGGGAGAAAAACCCTAGACGAATTTTCCAGCAAAATTAGGGTTTCCAAACCCTCTTTTTTTCATGTTCAATTGAAGATAAGTCGTCCTTTTAATCATTCAATATGTCTATGTGTTGTTTGATTGATTGTTTATCTTGTCTTTACATTAACATGCTAGCTTAAATTCCTTTATGTTTGCTTAGATCTAATGAAACCTAGTTATTAATTATTGGTTGTTGATTTGTTATTAGTTGATTTGGGTGATTGATTTCGCGTTAGGCTTAAGAAAACTGGCTAATCTTCTATATGGTAACAAGCTTGAACATCTTAAGAAACGTAATCAGATGTGTACTATTATATTATTGGTTTTATTTAATGCATAAGTGACTATTAAGGAGGCCATGATAGGATACTAAACGTGTCGTTATAGGAAGAGATAGAAGCTTATAGAGTTGGGGAAGGACGTACACAGCCCCACGATTGGTATTAAGGAATGCAATCCTTCATCCAATCAACTGTAACAAGTCAATTAATCAGTAAAAGATAACTAGGGAGTAGTGAAATCTAAGTAAACACGCTTTTCCCATCATAAGAAGTTCACCAATTTACTTTTCTTGTTATTTTATTTTATTTGCATTAGTAGTAATTTTGGGTTAGTTGACTAGCAACTAATTCCACCCACTCTTCCAATACCCGAGATTTTATTTGCTTTCATAAAAATATAAAAATACAAAAATAATCATCCCTCACCTTTAGACCTAGTTTACGTAGCATTCAATCCTAACGACACTATTCCCCTAAAGAACGATCAATCCCCCGATAATTGCTACTCACTATACTACATCGGTCAGGTACACTGCTTGGTGGGGATTGCAAGCTTCTCAAGATCCCTTGAGAAGTAAAAACTTTTGCAAGGTTGCAAAACCACGCATCAATACCCTTCCCTGCTAACAACCTTATAAGGTCCCCAAACATCTAAGTGAATGAGATCCCCAAAAACAGTAGATTTATGTTCACTTATAAGAAAAGGATCCCTTTTTTACTTTGCCTTATGACAAACCTCACAAGGAACATTATGATCAACATTGTTTAATTTTAAAGATCCTTTAAGCAGTTTTAAAACCTGGTTGGCAGGATGTCCTAGTCTATTGTGCCACACTTCCTTAGAAACAAAACAACAAAGAAACTCACTCTTAACAACTGATGTGCGGATTATGATCTACACGAAAGTTTTACTTCTCAAGGGATCTTGAGAAGCTTACAATCCCCACCAGGCAGTGTACCTGACCGATGTAGTATAGTGAAGTGGCTAGTACCAGGGGATTGATCGTTCTCCACAGGGAATAGTGTTCGTTAGGATAGAAATTAATCTAACTAGGTCTAGAGGTGAGGGATGATTCTTTAAGTATTTTTATATTTTATAAAAGCAAGTAAATTGTTGGGAACGCTTGAAGTGACGATCATTATCGAGTCAATGAGGCTTGTAATAGGTTGCATTAGTTTACTATTTATGTTAAGTTTTATTAAGTTATATGTTATTATGTTTAACTTTTCATGTTTTGCCAAAGTCTAAGGGCTATAAGTGATATTATGTGAAAGATGTTAGTTGCCCTAGACATGGCCTATAAATACCTTGTAACCTCTCATTTGAGAGGTGTTGGTTCATTTGGAATAAGAAACATCTCTTATTTCCTCTCTAGTTCTCTCTCTCTAACACATATCTTTCTCTCTCTAAACATAAATCATATGTTTGGAATGATATAAAACTTAAGACCCAACAATTGGTATCAAGAGCTAGAAGATGATTTAGAAGTTTAGTGTTTTTTTGTTAAACTATTGTCAAAAACGTCCTTTTTTAAACACTGGTATAATACGTGTGTACGGTTGGTATTAATTTTTGGTTATAACAGTTTTAAGTGGTCAAATTGGTCATACCCAGATCTCTTCTTGGTCTCGTTTTCAGTAATATCTGTGGTTAAAAAGTCAAAAAGGTGATATCCGGTCTTGTTTTTTCTGGGTTTTTCTGTGCATAAGTTTGAAGATCATCGAGTAAGCCTTTAAATTTTTCGAGTAAGCAGTAGTTTTGGCGACTAAGATAAGTATTTGTCGAGTTAGGAACTGGTTTATCGAGTTAGCTCACTTGTCTATCGAGTAAGGAGTTGTCTTATCGAGTATGGTTCTAGTTGTGGCGAGTTAGCCCGTTAGCGATTAAGCTAACACTCCTTATCATTTATCGAGTAAGGAATACTACTCTATCGACTAAGGAAAACTATACTTCTTTAAAATTTGTTTATCGGGTAAGGAAAATTTCAAAAGTCAAAAGTCAAAGAGAAGACAACGAGTACCAGATCCAGAAATACAACACAAGAGATATAATCAAATCCAAACCGAATCAATACCACAACAGCTAATCCATATCTAATCCTAACTCCCACCACCATCTCACAACATCAAACGACAACAAAGAAAATATCATCTCCTTCACGTCATGTACTACATCTAATCCTAACCCTTTTCACAAACAAGAATCGATAGTAAAAAGAAGAAAGATCTTAGATTAGTTTCATTCGTGTATTTCTTATGAGCAGAATCTTAATGATCTTCTCACACGAGATAACCAACTCCTCATCGATCTCTGTCGAAGAAAAGCTTCTTTCTTAATATCCGAAGTAATCAAAGTAATAAAAAAAACAACTCGTGTTTCTGTCATACTTTCTTTCGGTTCAAGAACAAAATACAAGAAATAAACAACAATAAACTACCTACCTGGAACCATGATCTTAGCCAAAAGTTGGTTCTTAAATTGTTTCACTTATTCGTGGTATATCGTGAATATCAGGGGTGTTTTTTGTTTGAGGTTACTTCGTTTGGTTCATCAAAAGGGGAAGAGAGTGTGTTTGACACTCAGATTAAACAATAACAAAAGACGAATTAGGGTTGTGGATTTAGGTGTTTTGTTTTCAGTATCAAAGAAATCAAAGGACGATTCCTTGGTATTGTGATTAGTTTGTTAACGGAAGAAGGTTTGAGAGAAAGATAGAGGCGGTTTTTTGTGACTGCGTTTATTTTGGATAGAAGTGAGATTTAGGGTTATCAAAAATGAGGGCATATGAGATTAAGTGGTTTTATATAGTTCAAATATTAGGGTAAACTTTGTTGGATCGGGTAATTTTCTTGGGCTTGCAAAGGATTATTGGACTGGACTTGAATTTAGCCGAAAAAGTGAAACACAAATTGACTTGGCAGATATACAAATTGGCCGTGTGTTACAATAATTTGTTTAGTTATTTCTTGTGTTTGCCAAAATTTAAAATATATTTTTAATTGTGTAGGCTAAATTTTTGGGATATAACTTTGGACCACGGTTTTGATTAAGCATCAAGAATCTGAGATTGAGTATTGTTTTGGGTTGAGATTATTCGGGTTCGTTGTATATAACTATTGTGCTAGTTATTGAGAAATCGTGAACAACGGACAAAAGATTCATTTGAGAAACACAATTACTTCTTTATCATGTAAAAGATCCATTATCATTTCACACCAAAATTAAAATGGAATCAAGTTCAAAAAGGAGAGAGATGCAAGAAAGTGTAAAGCTCGAAATGCATTCTACAGAAAATTGTTTAGCACATTTTGAATCAGTTAAGATTCAATGCAAGATTCTCTCAGATGCAAGATTTCCTTCTTGGAGTACCTTTACTGTATTCTTCGGAACTGAAATGGACCTTCTAACCTTCCAAAGGAAACTCCGAGAAAACATAGTTCAACTAGAAAAGCAAATTGAACAGGGAAGTGATTGCATGGTAGGATTTAGAGCGCTCAAGACACAGTTCAAATTGTTCATGACCATGGATTTTAAAGCTTCTCTTGTGAACTATGAATTTGAAAGCAAGTTATGGAGAGAGAACATCACTGGTATGGAGGTTGAAGCTTTTAGAGATCAACTGGTTTCACTAATGAGCTATCTAGAAATGGTGCTTAACGAAAGATCACTTCATCTGAGTGTTATCAAAGAACTGGAGATGCAGAAATGAGCAAGAGAATTGAATGTACGAGAGAATGGAAGAAAAATGCAGACACGGGAAGGAACAGTCAACAATGAAGGGACGTTGGATGATGGTTTGGTATTCACGGGTAACAATGCATTATCAGAACTGCAGACAGAAAGCAGTACTCTATGGAATGATTCAGATGCTGACGGGAAACTCAAATGTAAGGATGGTTTGAATAATACAGTTGTTGTCAGCCCTTCACAAAGTTCAGTCGCACTCGTTCAGGTACATCAATCTAATGATAATGTTATATTTGAAAATGTGTTTGCTTATGAGATACAAAGTCATGTACAACCTGAGTACATTAACGACACATATGTGGTAAATCAGGATGATAGAAATATTACTCTTGAGACTCCACATATGGATCCTAATGGAGGTACGGATGAACATAACAATGTGAACCATGATCAAGAATGTGCTTCAACTGCTTTGATAATTAAGAATATGCAAAACGAAGTTGCTCGATGTAACAAGCTCAATTGTAAACTAAAAGCAAAAAATGTGTCATTAACAAGGGACATTGAGTGCTACAAAATACAACTGTCAAATCATGAAAACAAAGTCAAACGTGAAAAAAGTTTTGAAGTGGCGTTTCAAGAATATTACAATAAAGAACAAGATCTTCAACACAAAATGCGTGAATTAATTGAGTCGAACGGAAAATTGGTTTCAAAACTCAAAAATGAAAAATGTGAACTCAAACAACAAGTTGAACAACTTCAAAAAGAGCTTTCAAAAACACAAACAGAGTTGTCAACTTGCAAAAAAGAATTTTATGAACATAAAGTGCGGAAAAGGAAAAGGGAAGACTCGTATCTTAGCGACATTGTTGATTTAGAAGCTAAATTGAAAGTTTTTGAAAAAACTGCTTGTGATAAATCGTTGATTGTTGAGTCTGAAAACTTAAGAGTGGAAAATGGGAAGTTGAGACACGAAAATGAGAAGATTTTAAAAGAGTCAAGCGACATCCAAGAGAAACTTAAACATCAAATATTTTCCGTTGAACAAAATTTTCAAAGATGTCAAGCACAAAGCATTAACTTTGAGCTAGCTTTACAACACAATCTTGAAAAGCAGTCTTTTGAAAACCCCTGGATGTCAAAGCTTGAACAAGTTGATAATGAAAACGTGTCAATGAAATGTCAAATTTCAAAATACGAAAAAGAGATTGAGCATTTGAAACAGATTTACAAAAACCTGTTTGATTCAATCAAACGTTCACGAGTTCAGACACAAAACTCAAACTTGAAACAAAAAGAGACTGAAGATTTGAAGTCTCAATTCTATGAATTCACTGATAAAAAGTTTCAAAATATTTTTCAAAAGATTGAATCAATGAAAAAGAAAAATGTTGATTTTCAAATCACAAATGTTTCCTTCCCAAAACCCCTGTTCGATTCTACTACTCTAGATTTTGAAAAGGAAACGGGGGAGAAAATGTATCTTTTTGAAAATGAAAATCACGTGCTTCAAACAAAAGTGATTGAGCTTGAAACACTTTTAGCCACAAAACAAACAATTTTGAGGATGTCAAAACCGACTTTTTCAACAAAGTAACCAAATTTGAAAATTATTTTGAAAGGCTTGAAAAAGAAAATGTTGAGTTCAAACGGAAATTGGCTCGTAAAACGGATGATTCTAAAGCCGAGAAAGACCAACTTTTGAAACAAATTACTTTTTTAGAATCAAAATTGGCATCCCAAGATCATCTTTATCTTTAAAAAGAATACAATGATTTGAGAATTTCATACAATGCTTTAAAAGTGAAGTTTGATACTCTTAACCGATCAAAGGGAAAAGCTCCAATTTCAAATGTTTCAATGCCAGAAGTGAGTGTTTCAAAGAATATTTACACGGGTGAATCTTCAAAACCATTTTCGAAAAAGGTTTCTGAGTTTACGAGCTATTCTTTGCAAAAAGGAAGGAAGTTTTCAAAGAGACCAAGTTTTTCCGAAACATTTACTTCTAAAAGGTTTTCAAATCCAAATGCTTCAAAAGAAAAGAATCATGTGTTTCAAACTCCACACTCTCGTTTTACACCGATAAAGCAAGTATGGAGACCAAAACAAAGTTTTTCAAAACCCCCAAATGCTTCAAAAGAAAAGAATCATGTTTTTCAAACTCCACACTCTCGTTTTACACCGGTAAAGCAAGTGTGGAGATCAAAGAAAAGTCGTTCAAAACCTTTCAAATATTCAATATCAAAATTGCTTTCGTTGCAACATGAGAATAACTCTGCTTTGAGCATTCCAAATACCTGAAGGTTTCTATTAGCATTAAAAATATATATTGAAAAGTGATGGTCATTCTCATACGTGTAACTTTGTAATGTGTCGTAGTTTGCAATAGAATAGTCAAATGGGCTTATGGTTTG
Source organism: Artemisia argyi (assembly GCA_030686995.1). Classification (NCBI taxonomy): domain Eukaryota; kingdom Viridiplantae; phylum Streptophyta; class Magnoliopsida; order Asterales; family Asteraceae; genus Artemisia; species Artemisia argyi. The sequence continues at coordinate 70,393,008 of CM060694.1, read as the reverse complement.
GACTAATCTAATAGGTTATAAGTTATGTATTATGGCTAGTCCATAGTTTATGTAAAAGTCCAAGTCCATCACCAAGCCCATCCTAAGGCCCATAAGGTCTTAAGTCTTATGTATAAAAGACACCACACACCTCATTTGTGTGGTGTGCTTGTGTGTGTATTTGTGTGTGTTTCTTAATAATATTCTCTCATTTTCCATCTCTCTAGTTACACATATAAGATCCATATACTCTCACCAAGTCACCATCTTTCTTCTTCTAATCTTCTATATTTGTGATAAAGTTGTGATATTTAAGGTCCTACAAGTGGTATCAATCGCCAAACAATGATTTAGGAGTGTTGGGTGTTTGTGTTTTTCGTTTTTTTTAGCTTTCAACACGTTATTTTCATAAAAAATTCTTACTTTTCTTGTTTTTCTTGGTTTTTAACACTTTTTTGATTACAAACTAGTGTTATAAACCTTATCTAACAAGAAAGTTTTAATCTTTTTGAAAATTTCTAGCTTAAAAAATTCGACTTTGGTTTTGTACTTGTTTTCGAGATCTCAAAAAGTTTGATAAAAATCATCAAGTTTGGAACTTTCTTCAAGTTTTGGTGATTTTATGCATAGAAGTACAAGTATCTTGGAACACAAACTTGATTTCGGTGTGCTTTAAGTCAAACGATTTTTGTTACCATTTATTGAGAACCTCAAACCCTCTTCTATCGAGAACCTTCTTCAAGTAATCTTCAAACGATTCCGTGGCTTACTCGGTGTTTTTCTTCCTTGTATAAGTTAGAAAAAACACTTCGACTTGGGATAACTTTCTAAATTGTATAATTTAGATAAGTTTTGAATTTTCTCGATAAGTGAAAATTTTCGAGAAAGGTTTGCAAAAAATTTCGAGATCTTGAAAAATTTTCGAGAAACTTGAAAATTTTCGCAAACTTGAAAAATTTTCGAGAAACTTGAAAATTTTTCGCAAACTTGGAAAATTTCGAGAACTTGGACAAAGTTTCGCAAACTTGAAAATTTTCGAAAACTTGGACAATTTATCGAAAACTTGAAAACTTTCGAGAACGTATATTTTCGAGAACACAGCAAAGTTTCGAGAATTTTGACAAAAGTGAGGTTCTTGACGACCAAACTTCAAACGGCCATAACTTTTGAACCGTAACTCCGTTTTCGACGAATCAGCTGTCAAAACGACCGTGAGACCGAGAAGAAGGACACGTTGAATAATCTAAGCCAAGCTTCGAGGCCCAAATCCACTCTGAACGGAAGTTATTGAGGTTTTAAGGTTTTAGATCGTATTTTTCACCACAAAAACCTGCTTAATCTTCACCAAACCCTACTCCTATTTCGTTGGAACGATCCAAGTATCAACTTTATCCATTTACACTTCATCAAATGGCATCTCAGCAAGATATTCATGCAGCCGGTGGGGAAAACCGACCTCCTATGCTTGAAAAAGGTGGATATCTCCCATGGACAAGCCGCATGCTTCGTTACATCAAAACTAAGACTGATGGTAACCTCATGCTCAACTCCATTAAGAATGGTCCATTTCAGCCAAGACAAGTTCAAATTGCCGGTAATCCAAACTCAAAAAATCCTACTGAACCATACATGCGTTTACAAACAGAAGAAGATTACACAGATGAAGACAAGGCGCAGATCAAAGCTGATGATATGGCAATGCATTTACTCCAACTTGGATTACCACGGGAGATCTTTGCTGCGGTCGACAGCTGTGAAAGTGCTCATGCTATGTGGGAACGTGTTAGAAGGATTTGTCATGGAACAGAGATTGGACAACAAGACGTTGAGAACAAAATTCTTACTGAATGGGAGAACTTCACATCCACTAAAGGTGAACAGATTGAGTCATACTACACAAGGTTTTGCAGGTTGATGAATGAGTTAATCAGAAACAAGTTGACACCTCGAACAATTGCAACAAACATCAAATTCGTCAATAATCTTCCAGAAGAATGGGGTCGTTATGTTACAATTGTTAATCAGACAAAGGACTTACATCAGGTGAATTATGATCAACTCTATGACTTTCTGAAGCAAAACCAAGCTGAGGCTAATGAAGTTAGGAAAGAAAGATTGGCAAAGAATCATGATCCTCTCGCACTAATTGCTAATACACCAACACCATTACAAGTGAACACTCAACAACCATCATCATCCATTCACAACTACATGCAACCATCATGCATTCAACAACTAACACCGGTCTACCAACAACAATTCTACCCACAACAACAAGAAGTTATTCCACAACAGACATACCCACAATTCCAAGAACCAGAATTCACTGACAATGATGAAGCTGCTGCAGCATTGACTCAAGCGTTTGCTTTTCTGTCAAAGGCATTCCAAGGACGCTATTCTACACCAACAAACAACAACCAAAGGATTTCATCGAATACTCGCAACAGGCAGATCGCTCAGCCGAGTTTCAATATGGGTAACGGAGGCCAAATGGTTGGAGTTTATGGGAATCACCAAGGATATGCTACAGGATTTAATATGGGCAATCAGAATATGCAGAATGCAGGTCAGTATGCAGGGAATCAGTATGGTCAGAATGCATGGAATCAGTTGGGTCAGTTTGTTGGAAATCAGAGGGGTCAGAATGTTGGTAATCAGGCAATGGGTAATCAGAATAGAAATGTTGCAGTTCCAGTAGTTGGGAATTTGGGAAATATGAATCAGGGTAATCCGGTAAAGTGTTTCAACTGCCAGGGTGTAGGTCATATGGCAAGGAACTGTCCTACTAAGCCAAACAAGAAAGATCTAGCGTACTTGCAGAAAGCAGTAATGTTGGCACAAAAGGCAGAGGCAGGATTTCAGTTGAACGCAGAGGAGAATGACTTTATGGCTCTTATGGATGACATGGAAGATAGAGAAGATATAAATGCGAACTGCATATTCATGGCAAATCTTCAGGAGGCTAAGTATGACACGGATTCTGACACACTTCCTGTTTATGATGTCAATGCAGTCTCTGAGGTATCACACTTCAACACATGTCACAATAATGATATATTTGATATGTCTCCTCATGAGGAACAGCATTCTGAGACGCCAGCACCTAATTATGATACATACCTGGACACGCCAAGTAGTAGCAATACTCCTTCAGCAACTCCAGATGTGAATCATAATGGAGGCTTCGTTTCACAGCATGCTGAGAATGATGAGGAAACACGTGCTTTATTTGAATCATTATTAAATAACTGTGGTATTGAAATTGAGAAAGTGAAAAAGGTCAATCGCGATGTTAAGGCCGCGAATGTTAAATTGACCGCTGAGCTTGAGAGTTACAAATCCACCGTTAAAGCTTTTGAATTTCATAACAAAAGAATGTCTGAATTAGAAACTAGTTATCAAAATTCCGTTTCAGAGAAACAACAATTGCAACTCAAGTTCGATACACTTGATGTTAATTCTTTCAAAAAGATAAAATCTTTAAACACGGAAATTTCTGATTTACAAAACCAACTTTCTAAACAAAAAACAGCTTATACCAATCTTGAAAAAGAAATGGATGAGTTGAAAAAGGATTTTGCAAAGAAAGAAGGCAAACTTTTGGAAGAAATCGTAGAGTCAGAACACATGATTGCTCATTTAGAAGAGTTAGTGGTTAAGTCGGGGCAGTCGAGTCAAACAATGAAAATGATTTCAAATCAAACTAATCCGATTTACCATACAAAACATAAAATGGCTCTCGGTAACAACACCCCTTGTAATCTCAAGAAAGCTCAGCAAGAACAGAATGTTTTGTACAATGGTAATATGATTTACACCCAACATGATCCTCCCGTCGTTCGGGATTCTGTGCTAACGATTGAACATGTCGAAGAGAGCATAAATAAAATGAAACAAAAGGATTTGAAACCCATTGATTACAAAAAATTGAACAAACTTTCGGGAATCACTTTTGTTCAACAAACAGAACCATCCGCGTTTTCCATAAAACGACCATTTGCGAAATTCTTGTCTAAAAAGAAAGTTGTTTCCAAGTCTCTTTCAAAACTGGAACAAATTTCCTCTAACAACACTTTTAATACAAGTGAGGCTAGAGAAATTCTGGATGACGTTAAAAAGAGAATTCAAGAACTTCAAAACATTGTTAAATCTAAAACTTCCATCGATATTAACAAATGGCATTCTAGTTTTCACATCGAACAGAAAAAGGTGTTTCAAAACGAAATTACTATTCCACTGAATAACATCAGCGCGAGTGTAAAAAATTTTGAACAAGTTTTCTTAAAAGAAACGGCCGACTTTGTCAAGGACCACAAATCCCTGGTAACCGAAGCTAATGATATTCGTGAAAACATGATTGTTTTGGAAAACCTAAATGATTCTCTCTTCGAAGCTGTTATGGCCACTGACATTATGTCCATCATTTTACAAACATATTCTGTTCAAGACGATGAACGACTAAGAGTTGAGACCTCCGCAATTGTTTCAAAATATGAAAATGCTCTTATAAAGCTTGAAAAAGAAAATGTGTCATATTTTAAACAACTTGATCGAAAAAAGGAAGAATGCAAGTATGACAAATTGTCGTATGAGCGTGCCTTAAAAAACATGAAAGAGCAAAATGATCTTTTGAGAGCTCAGCTTGAAAGTCAAAAAGGAAAGGGTGAGGAAACTAAGTTTGCAAAACCATTGACTTCGGAGAAACCAAATGTTTCAAACACGGTTCAAAAACCAAAAATGTCAATTTCAAGGTTTGCTCCAAAAGTCGATGAGAAAAAGGATTTGACAAAACCAGTCACTCCAACACCCTTGCCCAAGAAAAGTGAAAATGATAAGATTGTTGATAAAGGAAAAGCGGTTGTCGAAACTCCTAAAGTGTTAGCACCTGGCCTTTTTAGGATTAGTCCCACTAGTGCGTTTGCCTCAACATCTAAGACAAATGATAAGTGCATAAAGGCTAATTCTAAAGAATCTAGGGATGCTAAAAAGGACAACAATATAAATCCTAATGTGTGTGTCTTACCTTCTACAGGATTAGAAAGCACCTCTAGGAGCAGCAGACTAAAGCCTAAGAGCAATACGAGGAACAATAGAGTCTCTGTAGGACCTTAGATATACCAACTTTATCACAAATATAGAAGATTAGAAGAAGAAAGATGGAAAGATGGTGACTTATATGTAATTCGTATGTATAACTAGAGAGATGAAATATGAGAGCTTTTTATTATAGAAACACACACAAATACACACACAAGCACACTTAAGCACACACCTCAAATGACTCATTTGAGGTGCTTATATAGCAAGATACATGAGATGCCCTATGGGCTTTCTATGGGCTTGGGCTTGGACTTGGTTACATGGTTGGATAACTAGGCTTATGAAACATAGCATATAACATATTAGCTTGCCAAGTCCAAGGCCCAATGACTAAACTATTACTAATCTTAACAAACGACACAAAGTTACAATATGAGAATGACCATCACTTCATAATACATATTTTTAATGCTAACAATCTCCCCCTAAGGGTTGGTCATTCGAATGAGGCTCCACGTGAGTGGGTCTTCCGTGTTCTTTGTCTTTAACTTTGTGTGTCGTTGTAGAATAGTCTTTAGTCTTTGTTCCTTCATGCTTTGTGATCTTTGATAACTGAATTTTCATCGTTCTTTGTTCTTTTGTGATGTGGAGTTATCTGCCTTTCGTCACTTCTGCGTCTGTGGTGGTTGTTTGCCATTCCAACATGCTCATACATCTTCAGTCTTTGTGATATTCATATGCACGTAGTTCCCTTTCTTTCACTTTGATCTTTAGTCTTTAAACTTTGTAGATTCTTCTTTTTGGCGTAGAATCTTTCTTTGAACTTTGTGTTGTATAGATCTTTGAGGGAGCTTTCTTTAACTTCCAGATGTATGTATGAGCATGTGGAATCTGTCGCCATGGAGATGAAGTGTCCCTGCATATAAACAGTTAGCAATAAAACATCCGGTACTTACAGATAAGAATTAGAGATCGTCAACAGCATAGTGTGAAGACTCCTTCTAACCCTTACCATGGCCGTTCCCATGTCAGATACTCTCAAGAGAGCTTACAAGACCTACTTAGTAGCTCAATGACTGGGTGAGTCGCTGGGGATCACTCCACGACTGTAGACCGTTTGAAACCACCGCGAACACTAAGCGTAACCCATAAAGAATTACCGAAGTGACCTGCTGTCAGGGCTGTTTGATGTTGACCCTGGCAGGAATTTCCATTCAATCATTGAGAATCACAAAAGAGAATCCTCTCATAAATGTTCTGGCAGATTGCTAAGATCTGCGTAGGACTCTTAAGTTTACATCTGGCGTCCTTAATGATGAACAACCAGTGTAGAGATATCATGTGTTCCTATGAGATCTTTTGATGAATCTCGGGGCTCTAGACTCGATAAGTGCACATTTGGTTTCCTATGCGGAGATTGGGGAGAGGTCTCCTGCTTCAATATCAACCATCTCTAAGAGACAGGTCGATAGATTATGCCGGTTCCCCGTGAGAATGAAACAAGCTCTTTTAAGAGAACTTGAGTGGTTAAGAAGGTTTAGTGCAGTGCGTCACTGGGTCCATGACGTCTTAGTCTTCAATACCGGAGTCACCTTAGTAACAACCAGTAGCATATGAGTTGAACCCGGTGTCTGCCCTAAGGTTGAACATATGGAGGGCTATTTCTTTTCACCCTTTGTCATAACTTTTCTTTTTAATTCTTCAACCCCTTCTTTCTCCTTTCTCATTTTCTCCTTTTTTCAATCATACCTAAGGACTTCTAATTCTAATCTATTGGAATTGTCCTTGGGTAGATCCCTCCAGCTCTGGCGGATCATAGGACGGTTTTTCCTAACCTTAGTCACCTTATAACTCCATGACTATCCTATCATTGCCATAAAACCATTCATTTGAAAATCTCTCAAAGTGTTTATGATAATAAAACACATTGTAGACACTTCGAGAGTTTTGCTTTTCTTTTGAAGGACTCCCCCTTCACATGTGCTCATGAATATTTTAGAAATTTGCACATGCGTGAGGAGTTTGCACTTTTTGAATTGATCCACTTTCAGTGAACATGACCGATTCGAGACACGCTTACATCACTAGTTAGACTAGCTTGAAGTTATTACCCGTCCTGGTCAAGTCCAAAGAAAGTCTCTCGATACGGTACATTCTACTCAGACAAGTCCTATTCGAGACACGCTTACATCACTAGTTAGACTAGCTTGAAATTATTACCCGTCCAGGACAAGTCTTTTCGATTACTGACATTTTAAGCTTCGTCAATTCATTGGTACTATCTGAGTCGAGCTCTTTTGAGATTCCGTCACAAACTTTAAACATCTTTGATCACATTTTAATCATGTCTTCTCCCCCTCAAAAATAGCATATCGTGATATTTTTGATGTCAACTGATTAATAAAAGGCTTTTTGGAGAGAAAGACAGATTTGATTTTGCATGAAATCGGAACATTTTAGTGTTTGTACTCCCCCTTAATGATAGCACATTTAAAATCATTTAAGGGTTTTGAGGGAGTTATCTTGAGCACTAATTTTGAGAGATTTTGAGAAATCTTTTGAACAATCTTGAAAAAGTGCTCAAGAATTTTGTTTGAAAACGAGTTTATGCTTGAAATCTTTTTCGTTTGTTTAGACTCGAACTTTTGGAAAAAGAGTTCATCATTGAACGTACGAGTCCTTGATTTGAAAATAATCAGAAGTCGTCATTGAAGTACGGGTTTCGTACTGATGTATACAAAAGCCATTGTGAAGAAACTTTTGAGAAACGACATGTTTTAGAAAAACATTAAAAAGAACTCCCGCTCAAGCATCTGTACATGTCCGTATCATTGTTGAATGACATTTCTAGAAACGTACAGAATATTGATTTATACGAGAGACATGTCGTGAGAAGAATATTTTTGGATTTTTTGATTTTATATTGTTTTTGATTTTTTTGAAATTTTATATTTTTGTATTTTGTTTTTGTTGATTTTTCAAATTTTGTATTTTGTTTTTCAAAAATATTTACAGCGAAGCGATTTTGAAAACATTTTTCAAGAAGATTCGAGAAGACGTTCTAGCTCCTCAGGAGTTAGGCTTCGCATGCCAATTCGTCGAACTAAATAGTCAAACCTTTCTTTTGGAAGGGCTTTAGTAAATAGATCGGTGAGTTGATAATCAGTCTTAACGAAAAATAATTCAACAGTACCCTCTTCCACGTGTTCTTTGATGAAATGGTAGCGGACTTTGATATGCTTCGTCTTAGAGTGATGTACGGGATTGCACGAGATGGCTATGGCACTTTTTGAGTCACAGTACATAGGTATTCGGTCAAAAGTAAAGCCATAATCTGTGAGCTGTGTCCTCATCCAAAGAACTTGGGCACAACACGCAGATAGAGACACATACTCGGCTTCGGCGGTTGATAGCGCAGTACAATCCTGTTTCTTTGAAGACCAGCTTACAAGCTTTTCACCCAAAAATTGTGCTCCACCTGATGTACTCTTTGCTGTAACTTGATCACCAGCATGGTCTGCATCTGAAAATGCTGTTAGATTAAACTCCGAATCCTTCGGATACCAAAGTCCCAAGTTAATGGTGCTTCGTAGGTACCGAAAGATCCGTTTAACCTCTTTGAGGTGAAGTTCGGTAGGCTTTGCCTGAAACCGTGCTAATAAACAAACAGCAAATTGAATATCGGGTCGACTAGCAGTCAGGTACATGAGAGAACCGATCATGCTCCGATATTTCTTCGGATCAATGGGTTTCCCAGACAAATCAGCACCTATTTTTGGTGAAGTGACCATTGGTGTACCAACAGAGTCACAATTTTCCATTCCATGTTTTTTCAAAATCTCTATCGTATATTTAGCTTGATTGATAAAAATACCACGAGGGGATTGATGTATTTGTAAACCAAGAAAGAATTTTAGTTCCCCCATCATGGACATTTCAAATTTGCTTTTCATGAGATTTTCAAAATGTTTTGAATGGTTAGGATTGGTTGATCCAAAAATAATGTCGTCCACGTAAATTTGAACGATCAAAATGTCATCTTTAAACTTTTTGATAAACAAGGTGTCATCAACCGTTCCTTTTGTGAAATTGTTTTTGAGCAAGAAAGATGATAGTTCGTCATACCACGCTCTTGGAGCTTGTTTTAAACCATAAATTGCTTTCTTAAGCTTGTAGACGTAGTCTGGATGATCTTTGTCGATGAATCCCTCTGGCTGACTCACATACACTTCTTCTTTCAGAGTTCCATTCAAGAATGCAGTCTTAATGTCCATCTGATAGACTGTGATGTTTTTGTGAGCTGCATAGGCTAAGAAAATCCGGACTGCTTCAAGTCTAGCTACAGGCGCGAATGATTCTTCGAAATCTATCCCTTCTTCTTGTGGATATCCTTTAGCCACGAGACGAGCTTTGTTGCGAATTACAGTCATTTCCTCATCCAGTTTGTTCTTCCACAACCACTTGAGATCAAGAACTCGTTTATCAAGTGGTCGTTCAACAAGTTCCCAACTATCATGTAACAGGTATTGAAGAAATTCCTCCTGCATTGCTTCAATCCATGGGTTTTCTGCCATTGCTTCCCGAATGTTCTTTGGTACTTTGGTGCTTATTGAGCAAATGTAAATGCACAATTCGAGATCGGTGGCAAGTTGTCTCCTCGTCTGAACTGGCATTGAAGGATCACCAATAACATGTACTAACGGATGGTCTTTTGTCCATTGAAACGTAGAAGGGTACCTTTGGTTGAACGAATGTGTGTTAGATGGTTCTTGTAACCTTGAAGAAGATTCAGCAGAGTCTGATGCAAACGGGTTTTCAAATACTTCTTCTTCTTCTTCTAACGCAGCATCGTTTGAATTATTTGTTGGTTCTTCTTGAAAATTTGTGTTTTGATTTTGCTCATCAACTCTTGGTAGTTCAGTTTCAAGTGCTGGAGTTGCTTGAGTAGATGTAGATGATGTTGATGTAGTTGGTGCTTCAGCTTCGATTGTAGTAGATGCATCCTGTGGTGGTGGTGGTTGATGGTTTTGAGCGGGTGCAGCGGAATGTTGTTGAGATGCATTTGTCGAAGTTCCACCATAATATTCATCAAACATTAACTCGAAGAAATTTTCCAGTTCTTGTTCTGAAGGTTTATCCGTGTTTGTTGACTGAGCTCCTTGAGGTACGAGTCCTGAACTGATGTGTCCAGAAGTCTGCTGGTTTGGTGCGGGTCCTAATCCGTTTTGATTAGAAGCCATTGGATTAAGCGCGGGTTCTAGAGCGTATCTCTCAGAAGCCATTTGTGAAATTTCGTCAAACTTCACATTCATCGTCTCCATTATCCTTTTTAGACGTCTATTATACACCCTGAATGCCCTCGAGTTTTCTGAATATCCAATGAAGATTCCAATATCACCCTTAGCTTTTAACTTCCCTAGATCTTCTCTGTCATTCGTCGGATAGCACAAAGCGCCAAACACGTGAAGGTAAGAGATGTCAGGTTTACGGTTGTTCACTAGCTCATATGGGGTTTTATTGAATCTTGGATGTACTAGGGATCGGTTCTGAGTGAAACACGCAGTGGCAACAGCATCAGCCCATAAGAATAGTGGTGCACTAGAAAAGATCAGCATTGTGCGAGCAGCTTCCACAAGAGTTCTGTTTCTTCTTTCAACTACCCCGTTCTGCTGTGGAGTTCTAACAGCTGATGTTTGGTGTGTTATTCCAACATCTTCAAAGTAGGTTCTTAACTCCTGGTTGGTGAATTCTGTGCCATTATCTGTTCTGACAATCCTTACTGGAGCTTGAAGTAGAACTTGGATACGCTTCAGAAAGGTGATGATGGTACCTGGTGCTTCGTCTTTTGACCTCAGAAACTTTACCCATGTATATCTTGAATAATCATCGACAATAACAAGAATATACTTCTTCCCATTAATGCTTTCAACTCTCATTGGGCCACATAAGTCCATGTGCAACATATGTAACCTTGCTTCCGAACTAGGTACGGTTTTGGGTTTATATGATGCTCTTTTACTTTTTCCTTGTTCGCATGATGGACATAGGTGTTCCTTGGTGTATTTGAACTTAGGAAGTCCGGTGACGATGTTGTCTTTGGCTAACTTGTTGATGGTGTCAAAATTGAGATGGGATAAACGTCTATGCCACAGCCAGGACTTAGTTTCGGTTGCCCTTGTCATAAGACAAATTGGTGATGTAGAAGCCATTTGGTTGATGTCGATAGCATACAAATTTGTACCACGATTACCAGTTAAGAGATCATCACCAACCAAATTTCTAATAAAAACCGTGTTTCTCCTGAATGCAACTTCTAAATCTGCATCACAAAACTGCCCAACTGAAAACAAGTTGTGTCCCAACCCTTCGACGTAGTAAACTCGAGTGATTAAAAAATTCCCAAACTGAAGATCTCCATAACCCTGAATAGCTGCTACATGATCATTACCAAAGCGTACAGTTCCCATAAATTTCCAGATGAAGTTGATCAGCAGCTTTAAATTCCCGGTCATGTGCTTGGAGCAACCCGAGTCGACGATCCAAAGACATATTTCGATAACCTGCCAAGAACAGAAGAGTTTGTATTTGGAAACCGTGTTGAATTTGGTTCCATGGGGTTAGGAGTAAAAGCAGAATCACACTCATAGACAGTTGCTACTTGTTTAGCTTGAGCTATTTCTAATTTGCCGTCCTGAAGAGTGAACTCTCTACCCGTCGGAATCCACATACAAAACTTAAGATAGTTCCTAGGCATTCGACTAATAGTGGTAGTCCTAAATCGTGCAACTAATCGTTCTAAAGATTTGGATCTAGCACTAGGTCTTTTTGGAACATCCTTCTGTTCAGGCGTGACATTCATATTCTTAGAAACACATTCATCATGAACATCATTAATTAAACATTTCTTGCATATCAAACAAACAGAGTCATTACATGCATTAGAAACAGTACGTTCGACATTACATTCAGATGAAACATGTCTCTTATTACAAAGCGATAAATTCCTAGGGTGTTCTTCTACTTCTTCAACTTTATTCTTGCTACTACTCTTAGAGACAGGCGAGACTCTATTGTTCCTTGTATTGCTCTTAGGCTTTAGTCTGCTGCTCCTAGAGGTGCTTTCTAATCCTGTAGAAGGTAAGGCACACGCGTTAGGATTTATATTGTTGTCCTTTTTAGCATCACTAGACTTTTTAGAAGTATCCTTTTTGCACTCATTTGTCTTAGAAGTGGAGGCAGACGCATTAGTGGGACTAATCCTAAAAAGGCCAGGTGCTATCACTTTTGGTGTTTCGACAACCGCTTTTCCTTTATCAACAATCTGAACATTTTCACTTTTCTTAGGCAAGGGTGTTGGAGTGACTGGTTTTGTCAAATCCTTTTTCTCATCGACTTTTGGAGCAAACCGTGAAATTGACATTTTTGGTTTTTGAACCGTGTTTGAAACATTTGGTTTCTCCGTAGTCGACGGTTTTGCAAACTTAGTTTCCTCACCCTTTCCTTTATGACTTTCAAGCTGAGCCCTCAAAAGATCATTTTGCTCTTTCATGTTCTTTAAGGCACGCTCATACGACAATTTGTCATACTTGCATTCTTCCTTTTTTCGATCAAGTTGTTTAAAATATGACACATTTTCTTTTTCAAGCTTTATAAGAGCATTTTCATATTTTGAAACAATTTCAGAGGTCTCAGCTCTCAGTCTTTCATCGTCTTGAACAGAATATGTTTGTAAAATGATGGACATAATGTCAGTGGTCATAACAGCTTCGAAGAGAGAATCATTTAGGTTTTCCAAAACATTTATGTTTTCACGAGAATCATTAGCTTCGTTTACCAGGGATTTGTGATCCTTGACAAAGTCGGCCGTTTCTTTTAAGAAAGCTTGTTCAAAATGGATTACCCTCGCACTGATGTTATTCAGTGGGATAGTAATTTCGTTTTCAAAAACTTTTTTCTGCTCAATATGAAAACTGGAATGCCAGTTGTTAATATTGATTGTAGTTTTAGAAGCAACGATGTTTTGAAGTTCTTGAATTCTCTTTTTAACGTCATCCAAAATTTCTCTAGCCTCACTTGTGTTAAAAGTGTTGTTTGAAGAAATTTGTTCCATTTTTGAAAGAGATTTGGAAACAATTACTTTCTTAGAAAACATTTTTGAGAATGGTCGTTTTATGGAACACACAGATGGTTCTTTTTGTGGAACAAAAGTGATTCCCGAAAGTTTGTTCAATTTGTTGTAATCAATGGGTTTCAAATCCTTTTGTTTCATTTTATTAATGCTCTCTTCGACATGTTCAATCGTTAGCACAGAATCCCGAACAACGGGAGGATCATGTTTAGTGTAAATCACATTACCATTATACAAAACATTCTGTTCTTGCTGAGCTTTCTTGAGATTACTGGGGGTGTTGTTACCGAGAGCCACTTTATGTTTCGTATGGTAAACCGGATTAGTTTGATTTGAAATCATTTTCATTGTTTGACTTGACTGACCCGACTTAACCACCAATTCTTCTAAGTGAGCAATCATGTGTTCTGACTCGACGATTTCTGCCAAAAGTTTGTCTTCTTTCTTTGCAAAGTCCTTTTTCAGCTCGTCCCTCTCTTTTTCAAGATTGGTATAAGCTGATTTTTGTTTAGAAAGTTGGTTTTGTAAATCAGAAATTTCCGCGTTTAAAGATTTTATCTTTTTGAAAGAATTAACATCAAGTGTGTCAAACTTGAGTTGCAATTGTTTTTCTCTTGAAACGGAATTTTGATAACCAGTTTCTAATTCAGACAATCTTTTGTTATGAAATTCAAAAGCTTTAACGTTTTCTTTGTAACTCTCAAGCTCAGCGGTCAATTTAACATTCGCGGCCTTAACATCGCGATTGACCTTTTTCACATTCTCAATTTCAATACGACAATTATTCAATAATGATTCAAACAAAGCACGTGTTTCCTCATCATTCTCAGCATGCTGTGAAACGAAACCTCCATTATGATTCACATCTGGAGTTGCTGAAGGAGTATTGCTACTACTTGGCGTGTCCAGGTATGTATCATAAGTGGGTGCTAGCTTCTCAGAATGCTGTTCCTCATGAGGAGACATATCAAATATATCATTATTGTGACATGTGTTGAAGTTTGATACCTCAGATGGTGCATTGGTGTCATAAACAGGAAGTGTATCAGAATCCGTGTCATACTTAGCTTCCTGAAGATTCGCCATGAATATGCAGTTCGCATCGATATCCTCTCTATCTTCCATGTCATCCATAAGAGCCATAAAATCATTCTCCTCTGCGTTTAACTGAAACCCTGCCTCATTCTTTTGTGCCAACAGTAATGCTTTCTGCAAATACGCTGTGTCTTTCTTGTTCGGCTTAGTAGGACAGTTCCTTGCCATATGACCTACACCCTGACAGTTAAAACACTTTACCGGATTACCCTGATTCACATTTCCCAAATTCCCAACTACTGGAGCTGCAACATTTCTATTCTGATTACCCATTGCCTGATTACCAACATTATGACCCCTCTGATTTCCAACAAACTGACCCAACTGATTTCCTGCATTCTGATTCCCCGCATTCAGCATATTCTGATTCCCCATGTTAATTTCAGTGGCATATCCTTGCTGATTCCCATAAACTCCAACCATTTGGCCTACGTTGCCCATATTGAAACTCGGCTGAGCAATCTGCTTGTTGCGAGTGTTCGATGAAATCCTTTGGTTGTTGTTTGTTGGTGTAGAATAACGTCCTTGGAATGCCTTGGTCAGAAAAGCAAACGCTTGGGTTAATGCAGCAGTAGCTTCATCATTTTCAGTGAATTTTGGTTCTGGGAATTGTTGGAGTTGCTGTTGTGGAATAATGTGTTGTTGTTGCTGTGGGTAGAACTGTTGTTGGTAGACCGGTGTTGGTTGTTGAATGCATGATGGTTGCATGTAGTTGTAGGTGGAAGATGATGATGGTTGTTGTGTGTTTACTGGTAATGGTGTTGGTGTAGTAGCAATTAATGCGAGAGGATCATGATTCTTTGCCAATCTTTCTTTCCTAACTTCATTAGCTTCAGCTTGATTTTGCTTCAGAAAATCATAGAGTTGATCATAGTTCACCTTATGTAAATCCTTTGTTTGATTGACAATTGTAACATAACGACCCCATTCTTCTGGAAGGTTATTGATGAATTTGATGTTTGTTGCAATTGTTCGAGGTGTCAACTTGTTTCTGATTAACTCATTCATCAAAGTGCAAAACCTTGTGTAGTAGGATTCAATTTGTTCACCTTTAGTGGATGTGAAATTCTCCCATTCTGTAAGAAGTTTGTTCTCAACGTCTTGTTGTCCAATCTCTGTTCCATGACAAATCCTTCTAACACGTTCCCACATAGCATAAGCAGTTTCACAGCTGTCGACCGCAGCAAAGATCTCCCTTGGTAATCCAAGTTGGATTAAATGCATTGCCATATCATCTGCGGCGATCTGCTTCTTGTCTTCCTCTGTGTAATCTGCTTCTGTTTGTTCACGCACGAATGGTTGAGTAGGAGGTGTTGTATTTGGATTGCCTTCAATTTGAACTTGTCTTGGCTGGAATGGTCCTTTTTCAATGGATTGAATCATTAATTTACCATCAGGCTTAGTTTTGATGTAACGAAGCATGCGGCTTGTCCATGGGAGATATCCACCTTTTTCAAGCATAGGAGGTCGGTTTTCCGCACCTGCTGCATGAATATCTTGCTGAGACGCCATTGATGAAGTGTAGATGGATAAAGTTGATTCTTGGATCGTTCCAACGAAATAGGAGTAGAGTTTAGAGTGAGTTGATGCAAGTTTTTATGGTGAAAATTTTGACCGAAAACCTTAAAACCTCAATAACTTCTTCTCGGAGCGTTTTTAGGCCTCGAAACTTCGCCTAAATCGATAAATCCATTTAGCGTGTCGTTCTCCTCTGTCTGACGGTCGTTTTGACAGCTGATTCGTCGAAAACGGAGTTACGGTTCAAAAGTTATGGCCGTTTGAAGTTTGGTCGTCAAAAACCTCACTTTTGTCAAAATTCTCGAAACTTTGCTATGTTCTCGATAATATCAAAAGTTCTCGATAATATCAAAAGTTCTCGATAAATTCTGGAGTGCTCGAAAATTTCTAAAGTTCTCGAAAAACTTGAAAAGTTCTCGATAAACTCTGAAGTTCTCGAAAATTTCTAAAGTTCTCGAAAAACTTGAAAAGATCTCGATAAACTCTGAAGTTCTCGAAAATTTCTAAAGTTCTCGAAAAACTTGAAAAGATCTCGATAAACTCTGAAGTTCTCGAAAATTTCTAAAGTTCTCGAAAAACTTGAAAAGATCTCGATAAACTCTGAAGTTCTCGAAAATTTCTAAAGTTCTCGAAAAACTTGAAAAGTTCTCGATAAACTCTGAAGTTCTCGAAAAACTTGTGATTTTCTCGAAAACCCAGTTTCACAAGAGATTTCGAAATTGTACAATTTCAAAACTTAGCCCGAAAGTCGAAGTAATTTCTTTCTTATACAAGAGAGAAAATACCGAGTATCCAACGGTGAGCACGAACGGAGCCTTTTCTTGTGTTCTCGAAAACTTGTCAAATTGTGATTTCGAAATTAGGACAGTTTTTAGTATAATCTTAAAGCACACCCAAACGACTTTTGCAATCCAAGATTCTTGTACTTCTAGGCTAAAAAACACCAAAACTTGTAGAAAGTTGCAAACTTGATGATTTTTATGAAGCTATTGAAGATCTCGAAAACAAGTACAAAAACAAGATCCGAATTTTTAAGCTTGAAATTTTCAAAAAGGTTGAAACTTTCTTGTTAGAAAAGGTTTATAACACTAGTTTGTAATCAAAAAACTGTTAAAAACCAAGAAAAACAAGAAAAGTAAGAACTTTTATAAAAAAAACGTGTAAATAAAGCTTAAAAAACGAAACACACAAACTCAAAACCCTCCTAAATCATTGTTAGGCGATTGATACCACTTGTAGGACCTTAGATATACCAACTTTATCACAAATATAGAAGATTAGAAGAAGAAAGATGGAAAGATGGTGACTTATATGTAATTCGTATGTATAACTAGAGAGATGAAATATGAGAGCTTTTTATTATAGAAACACACACAAATACACACACAAGCACACTTAAGCACACACCTCAAATGACTCATTTGAGGTGCTTATATAGCAAGATACATGAGATGCCCTATGGGCTTTCTATGGGCTTGGGCTTGGACTTGGTTACATGGTTGGATAACTAGGCTTATGAAACATAGCATATAACATATTAGCTTGCCAAGTCCAAGGCCCAATGACTAAACTATTACTAATCTTAACAAACGACACAAAGTTACAATATGAGAATGACCATCACTTCATAATACATATTTTTAATGCTAACAGTCTCGCTTGTCTCTAAGAGTAGTAGCAAGAATAAAGTTGAAGAAGTAGAAGAACACCCTAGGAATTTATCGCTTTGTAATAAGAGACATGTTTCATCTGAATGTAATGTCGAACGTACTATTTCTAATGCATGTAATGACTCTGTTTGTTTAATATGCAAGAAATGTTTAATTGATGATGTTCACGATGAATGTGTTTCTAAGAATGTGAATGTTACGTCTGAACAGAAGAATGTTCCAAAAAGACCTAGTGCTAGATCCAGATCTATAGAAAGATTAGTTGCACGATTTAGGACTACCACTATTAGTCGAATGCCTAGGAACTATCTTAAGTTCTGTATGTGGATTACGACGGGTAGAGAGTTCACTCTTAAGGAAGGAAAATTAGAAATAACTCAAGCTAAACAAGTAGCAACTGTCTATGAGTGTGATTCTGCTTTTACTCCTAACCCCATGGAACCAAATTCAACACGGTTTCCAAATACAAACTCTTCTGTTCTTGGCAGGTTATCGAAATATGTCTTTGGATCGTCGACTCGGGTTGCTCCAAGCACATGACCGGGAATTTAAAGCTGCTGATCAACTTCATCTGGAAATTCATGGGAACTGTACGTTTTGGAAATGATCATGTAGCAGCTATTCAGGGTTATGGAGATCTTCAGTTTGGAAATTTTTTGATCACTCGAGTTTACTACGTCGAAGGGTTGGGACACAACTTGTTTTCAGTTGGGCAGTTTTGTGATGCAGATTTGGAAGTTGCATTCAGGAGAAACACGGTCTTTATTAGAAATTTGGTTGGTGATGATCTCTTAACTGGAAATCGTGGTACAAACCTGTATGCTATCGACATCAACCAAATGGCTTCTACATCACCAATTTGTCTTATGACAAGGGCATCAGATACTAAGTCCTGGCTGTGGCATAGACGTTTATCCCATCTCAATTTCGACACCATCAACAAGTTAGCCAAAGACAACATCGTCACCGGACTTCCTAAGTTCAAATACACCAAGGAACACCTATGTCCATCATGCGAACAAGGAAGAAGTAAAAGAGCATCATATAAACCCAAAACCGTACCTAGTTCGAAAGCAAGGTTACATATGTTGCACATGGACTTATGTGGCCCAATGAGAGTTGAAAGCATTAATGGGAAGAAGTATATTCTTGTTATTGTTGATGATTATTCAAGATATACTTGGGTAAAGTTTTTGAGATCAAAAGACGAAGCACCAGGCATCATCATCACCTTTCTGAAGCGCATTCAAGTTCTACTTCAAGCTACAGTAAGGATTATAAGAACAGACAATGGCACAGAATTTACAAACCAGGAGTTAAGAACTTACCTTGAAGATGTTGGAATCACACATCAAACATCAGTTGTTAGAACTCCACAGCAGAATGGGGTAGTTGAAAGAAGAAACCGAACTCTTGTGGAAGCTGCTCGCACAATGCTCATTTTTTCTAGTGCACCTCTATTCCTATGGGCCGATGCTGTAGCCACTGCTTGTTTTACTCAAAACCGATCCCTAGTCCATCCAAGATTCAATAAAACCCCATATGAGCTAGTGAACAACCGTAAACCTGACATCTCTTACCTTCACGTGTTTAGCGCCTTGTGCTATCCGACGAATGACAGAGAAGATCTAGGGAAGTTAAAAGCTAAGGGTGATATTGGAATCTTCATTGGATATTCAGAAAACTCGAGGGCATTCAGGGTGTATAATAGAAGAACGAAAAAGATAATGGAGACGATGAATGTGAAGTTTGACGAGATTTCACAAATGGCTTCTGAGAGATACGCTCTAGAACCCGCGCTTAATCCAATGGCTTCTAATCAAAACGGATTAGGACCCGCACCAAACCAGCAGACTTCTGGACACATCAGTTCAGGACTCGTACCTCAAGGAGCTCAGTCAACAAACACGGATAAACCTTCAGAACAAGAACTGGAAAATTTCTTCGAGTTAATGTTTGATGAATATTATGGTGGAACTTCGACTAATGCATCTCAACAACATTCCGCTGCACCCGGTCAAAACCATCAACCACCACCACCATCACAAGATGCATCTACCACAATCGAAGCTGAAGCACCAACTACATCAACATCATCTACATCTACTCAAGCAACTCCAGTACTTGAAACTGATCTACCAAGAGTTGATGAGCAAAACCAAAACATAAATTTTCAAGAAGAACCAACAAATAATTCAAACGATGTTGCATTAGAAGGAGAAGAAGAAGTATTTGAAAACCCGTTTGCATCAGACTCTGCTGAATCTTCTTCAAGGTTACAAGAACCATCTAACACACATTCGTTCAACCAAAGGTACCCTTCTACGTTTCAATGGACAAAAGACCATCCGTTAGTACATGTTATTGGTGATCCTTCAATGCCAGTTCAGACGAGGAGACAACTTGCCACCGATCTCGAATTGTGCATTTACATTTGCTCAATAGGCACCAAAGTACCTAAGAACATTCGGGAAGCAATGGCACAAAACCCTTTGATTGAAGCGATGCAGGAGGAATTTCTTCAATACCTGTTACATGATAGCTGGGAACTTGTTGAACGACCACTTGATAAACGAGTTCTTGATCTCAAGTGGTTGTGGAAGAACAAACTGGATGAGGAAATGACTGTAATTCGCAACAAAGCTCGTCTCGTGGCTAAAGGTTATCCACAAGAAGAAGGGATAGATTTCGAAGAATCATTCGCGCCTGTAGCTAGACTTGAAGCAGTCCGGATTTTCTTAGCCTATGCCGCTCACAAAAACATCACAGCCTATCAGATGGACATTAAGACAGCTTTCTTGAATGGAACTCTGAAAGAAGAAGTGTATGTGAGTCAGCCAGAGGGATTCATCGACAAAGATCATCCAGACTACGTCTACAAGCTTAAGAAAGCAATTTATGGTCTAAAACAAGCTCCAAGAGCGTGGTATGATGAACTATCATCTTTCTTGCTCAAAAACAATTTCAAAAAAGGAACGGTTGATGACACCTTGTTTATCAAAAAGTTCAAAGATGACATTTTGATCATTCAAATTTACGTGGACGACATTATTTTTGGATCAACCAATCCTAACCATTCAAAACATTTTGAAAATCTCATGAAAAACAAATTTGAAATGTCCATGATGGGGGAACTAAAATTCTTTCTTGGTTTACAAATACATCAATCCCCTCGTGGTATTTTTATCAATCAAGCTAAATATACGATAGAGATTTTGAAAAAACATGGAATGAAAAATTGTGATTATGTTGGTACACCAATGGTCACTTCACCAAAAATAGGTGCTGATTTGTTTTGGAAACCTATCGATCCGAAGAAATATCGGAGCATGATCGGTTCTCTCATGTACCTAACTGCTAGCCGCCCCGATATTCAATTTGTTGTTTGTTTGTTAGCACGGTTTCAGGCAAAGCCTACCGAACTTCACCTCAAAGAGGTTAAACGGATCTTTCGGTACCTACGAAGCACCATTAACTTGGGACTTTGGTATCCGAAGGATTCGGAGTTTAATCTAACAGCATTTTCAGATGCAGACCATGCTGGTGATCAAGTTACCGCAAAGAGTACATCAGGCGGAGCACAATTTTTGGGTGAAAAGCTTGTAAGCTGGTCGTCAAAGAAACAGGATTGTACTGCGCTATCAACCGCCGAAGCCGAGTATGTGTCTCTATCTGCGTGTTGTGCCCAAGTTCTTTGGATGCGGACACAGCTCACAGATTATGGCCTTACTTTTGACAGAATACCTATGTATTGTGACTCAAAAAGTGCCATAGCCATCTCGTGCAATCCCGTACATCACTCTAAGACGAAGCATATCAAAGTCCGCTACCATTTCATCAAAGAACACGTGGAAGAGGGTACTGTTGAATTATTTTTTGTTAAGACTGACTATCAACTCGCCGATCTATTTACTAAAGCCCTTCCAAAAGAACGGTTTGACTATTTAGTTCGACGAATTGGCATGCGAAGCCTAACTCCTGAGGAGCTAGAACGTCTTCTCGAATCTTCTTGAAAAATGTTTTCAAAACCGCTTCGCTGTAAATATTTTCCAAAAAAAAAAAAAAAAAAAAAAAAAAAATACAAAATTTGAAAAACCAACAAAAACAAAATACAAAAATATAAAATTTCAAAAAATCCAAAAACAATATAAAATCAAAAAATCCAAAAATATTCTTCTCACGACATGTCTCTCGTATAAATCAATATTCTGTACGTTTCTAGAAATGTCATTCAACAATGATACAGACATGTACAGATGCTTGATCGGGAGTTCTTTTCAATGTTTTTTCTAAAAAACATGTCGTTTCTCAAAATTTTCTTCACTATGGCTTTCGTATACTTCAGTACGAAACCCGTACTTAAAAGATGACTTCTGATTATTTTCAAATCAAGGACTCGCACGTTCATTGACGAACTCTTTTTCAAAATGTTCGAGTCTAAACAAACAAAAAAGATTTCAAAGCATAAACTCGTTTCAAAACAAAATTCCTGAGCACTTTTTCAAGATTGTTCAAAAGATTTCTCAAAATCTCTCAAAATTAGTGCTCAAGAAAACTCCCTCTAAACCCTTAAATTGATTTTAAATGAGCTATCATTAAGGGGGAGTATAGAAAACTAAAATGTTCTGATTTCATGCAAAATCAAATCTGTCTTTCTCTCCAAAAAGCTTTTTATTAATCAGTTGATATCAAAAATATCACGCTATGCTATTTTTGAGGGGGAGAAGACATGATTAAAATGTGATCAAAGATGTTTAAAGATTGTAGCTGAATCTCAGAAGAGCTCGACTCAGTAAGTACCAATGAATTGACGAAGCTTAAAATGTCAGTAATCGAAAAGACTTGTCCTGGACGGGTAATAATTTCAAGCTAGTCTAACTAGTGATGTAAGCGTGTCTCGAATAGGACTTGTCTGAGTAGAGTGTACCGTATCGAGAGACTTTCTTTGGACTTGACCAGGACGGGTAATAATTTCAAGCTAGTCTAACTAGTGATGTAAGCGTGTCTCGAATCGGTCATGTTCACTGAAAGTGGATCAATTCAAAAAGTGCAAACTCCTCCCGCATGTGCAAATTTCTTAAATATTCATGAGCACATGTGAAGGGGGAGTCCTTCAAAAGAAATGCAAAACTCTCGAAGTGTCAACAAAATGTGTTTTATTATCATAAACACTTTGAGAGATTTTCAAATGAACGGTTTTATGGCAATGATAGGATAGTCATGGAGTTATAAGGTGACTAAGGTTAGGAAAAACCGTCCTATGATCCGCCAGAGCCGGAGGGATCTACCCAAGGACAACTCCAATAGATTAGAATTAGAAGTCCTTAGGTATGATTGAAAAAAGGAGAAAATGAGAAAGGAGAAAGAAGGGGTTGAAGAATTAAAAAGAAAAGTTATGAAAAAGGGTGAAAAGAAATAGCCCTCCAAATGTTCAACCTTAGGGCAGACACCGGGTTCAACTCATATGCTACTGGTTGTTACTAAGGTGACACCGGTATTGAAGACAAAGACGTCATGGACCCAGTGACGCACTGCACTAAACCTTCTTAACCACTCAAGTTCTCTTAAAAGAGCTTGTTTCATTCTCACGGGGAACCGGTGTAATCTATCGACTTGTCTCTTAGAGATGGTTGATATTGAAGCAGGAGACCTCTCCCTAATCTCCGCATAGGAAACCAAATGTGCACTTATCGAGTCTAGAGCCCCGAGATTCATCAAAAGATCTCATAGGAACACATGATATTTCTACACTGGTTGTTCAACATTAAGGACGCCAGATGTAAACTTTAGAGTCCTACGCAGATCTTAGCAATCTGCCAGAACATTTATGAGAGAATTCACTTTTGTGATTCTCAATGATTGAATGGAAATTCCTGCCAGGGTCAACATCAAGCAGCCCTGACAGCAGGTCACTTCGGTAATTCCTTATGGGTTACGCTTAGTGTCCGCGGTTGTTTCAAATGGTCTACAGTCGTGGAGTGATCCCCAACGACTCACCCAGTCATTGAGCTACTTAGTAGGTCTCGTAAGCTCTCTCGAGAGTATCTAACATGGGAACGGCCTTGGTAAGGGTTAGAAGGAGTCTTCACACTATGCTGTTGACGATCTCTAATTCTTATCTGTAAGTACCGGATGTTTTATTGCTAACTGTTTATATGCAGGGACACTTCATCTCCATGGTGACAGACTCAATACATACATCTGGAAGTTAAGGAAAGCTCCCTCAAAGATCTATACAACACAAAGTTCAAAGAAAGATTCTATGCCAAAAAGAAGAATCTACAAAGTATAAAGACTAAAGATCAAAGTGTAAGAAAGGGAACTACGTGCATATGAATATAAAAGTCCAAAGATGTATGAGCATGTTGGAATGGCATACAACCACCACAGACGCAGAAGTGACGAAAGGCAGATAACTCCACATCGCAAAGGAACAAAGAACGATGAAAAATCAGTTATCAAAGATCACAAAGCATGAAGGAACAAAGACTAAAGACTACTCTACAACGACACACAAAGTTAAAGACAAAGAACACGGAAGACCCACTCACGTGGAGCATCATTCGAATGACCACCCCTTAGGGGGAGATTGTTAGCATTAAAAATATATATTGAAAAGTGATGGTCATTCTCATACGTGTAACTTTGTAATGTGTCGTAGTTTGCAATAGAATAGTCAAATGGGCTTATGGTTTGGACTAATCTAATAGGTTATAAGTTATGTATTATGGCTAGTCCATAGTTTATGTAAAAGTCCAAGTCCATCACCAAGCCCATCCTAAGGCCCATAAGGTCTTAAGTCTTATGTATAAAAGACACCACACACCTCATTTGTGTGGTGTGCTTGTGTGTGTTTCTTAATAATATTCTCTCATTTTCCATCTCTCTAGTTACACATATAAGATCCATATACTCTCACCAAGTCACCATCTTTCTTCTTCTAATCTTCTATATTTGTGATAAAGTTGTGATATTTAAGGTCCTACAGTTTCCATTTATCACAAAAACATATCTTCAAAAAGAACCCATGAGGTTCAACTCTAGATGGAAATCTTCCTCTTCAGATTTTAAAACTCTAATAGAAACGCCGGGTTTCTCAAACAATTTTCAATGAAAAAAGAGTTTTAAATCACCATTGATTCCACGAGTGTTATTTCAAAATGAAATACCGGTTTTCAGTCCTCGTTGGAATTCAACATCTTTAAATCATATTGACACAACTTACAAATGGATTTCAAAATTTGGTAAACCTGTTGGCGCCGTACTTAAATGGGTTCCCAAGGTTGTTGTCTAATCTATCATTTCCTGATGGCTTGTAAGTATTTCAGCTTACAACCCGGGCTTAATCATTACGACTTGTGCACACATTTCAATGTACAACTCGGGTTTGAAAGAAAGGAAAGTGCCATGCTAAACCATTCTTTAAAACCAAACATGCACTTATCCTTAAAAACAAGAAGAAGTTCTCATGCAAAGCTTATCTAAAACTTCTTAATCTTGAGCAAAATTTATTCAAAATTTTTCAAAAGGTTTTTCAAAACTTTTCAAAATTTTGCTCAAGATTTTTCAAATCTTTACTCCCAATTCGCTCCAAAGTTAAAAATATATATATATATATATATATATATATATATATATATATATATATATATATATATATATATATATATAAAATTTAAAAAAAAAAAAAAAAAAAAAAAAACATATGCTAGTTTTGATGGGGAGTATTTCAACGTATAAAGTTTTAGTTACCATGAAGCAAAATTTATTCAAGAATTTTTCAAACTGAAATTTCTAAATCTTTCAGAATTTTGCTTCAAGAAGACTCCTTCCCTCAAACTTTAAAAGGTTTAAAATTCTCAAAACATATGTGAGTTTTGAGGGGGAGTATTTCGAAAACAAAATGTTCCATCAAAATCATGCTTAATTGCTTGTGCACATATAACAGTGTACAACCCGTTCTTTGAAATTAAAGGACCCTGAAGGTACACGTCAGTGCCTCAATCCTAACATAAGGAGCGAAAGCTTCTTACTTTTGAGTAGAATTAATCAAATTTTCTAAGTCTTTCATAAATTCTACTCAAAAGGACAAGTATTCCCTCTCGTAATCAAAACCTCAAAAAGTTATTTCATTTATTGAGGGGGAGTATGTCACACCCCAAAAATGGCGCAGCGGAATGTCATTTATTGGGTGTGACTTCAAGATCAAGAACACATGGTGTCATAATAGAGAAATACTAAATGCATAACATCACAACGCAAGTCAAAGTTACAATGATCCCATACTACGGGGGAATACAAGTCTTACTACATAAGTTCACAATAATCAAGTCTTAAAGGGACATTTCCAAATGCATAACTCCTCGGGAATACAACCCGGTAGAGTCTCGTCTTATGTCTGCTAAGCCAGGCCAATACTCAACCTTCTAAAGCAACTTCATTCTTAACACCTGAAAATGGATACTCGAAAACGTCAACATAAAGTTGGTGAGCTCGTAGGTTTGAAAGTAAACCACGAAGCTGTGACATAAGTAGTGTAGGACAATAGTGAGCAAGATATACGAATATATGCATTTAAAATGGAAACACAGTGCTAGCGACAACTGAACCTACCAATGATGTTACACACATGTTACCAATAGCGGAGAGCTACCCCAGATAGTACTATCCATTTGTTTCGGCTCCAAACGGAGTTAAACAGTTGCGCATACATGAAACACATATTTATCATCACAATGGGTCATATATTGCAATCAAACACACATATTGTCCAAAAACATGTAAACATTGTATCACAGCATGAAAACAGTTAAAACACCATTTGAGTACCATTTTCCCCCAAGGAAAACATTATAAAAAAGGGGGCTACGAGAACTCACCTCAGCAAGGCAGTCTAAAACGATAGTCAAGTAGAAATAGTGGTTGGCACCGACACGCGACCTAGATTAGTACGGCAAGTTTAGTTCACAATTCCAATTTGAGACTCGATGTGTAAAGTCTAAATAAGTTTAAAAGTTTCAAATTATTTATGTTATTGTTGCTTGGGTGGCAGCATTTAAGTTTAAGTAAATTTTGTAATTGTTGGCAAGGATTGGCTATTTTAAGTGCACACGTACACACGTATAGAATTGTAAAGTATTCATGACGAAAATATTCATTAGACAAAATATTCGAAAGGCAAAGCACGGAAAGATAATCGTGAGTGATTATCAGGTGTCGTCGGAAAAATGGGAAGTGTGTATACATATATAGTGTATATAGTAAATTAGTGAGAAGATAATTTATGGAAAAATAATCATTTCTAGTTGAAATATTAATCAAGTGTATATCCTTGGTGAAAATTGGGCATGACCCGTGTAGACATTTTCGTTTTTATGAGATAACTAAATGTTTACCATCTTCGTATTTGAACAATAAACCGCTTTATACTACTTGTTAAACTAAACTAAAAAAAATAATAATAAAATTAAAAAAAAAAAAAAAAAAAAAAAAAAAAAAAAAAAAAAAACATGTTTCTTTAAGCTTCAATAAACCAAAATAGACACTATAATTCAACAACTTTAAAAATGAGTTAAAACTCGTATGTTTAGTTTAGTATAGCTTCTAACATGTTCTAGATATTTAATACAGTAACATATAGTTTTGACTTCTAAGAAGTTTTAGGTTTCAAAAATAAGGTATGATTGCGCAACGAAATATAAGTCGAGTCAACGAGTCAAAATAAGTCGGGAACAAGTCGTGAAATGAATCGAAGTCGAAATGAGCACAAATCAGAGACACCCACATTTTAGTTTGGCCCCACTGCTCCATGAACACAAACTCACACCACTCAAATCAACATTTACTTTCAAATCCATATTTAGTTTCATGTATAAGAAGTTTAACAATTAATTATAGTTTTGTAACCGACTTTGGTGACTCAAAATAAACAAGAACAACAAAAAGAATAATACCCACTATTTTGACCCTGTTTTGAGTTGCAAATTTGACAAGGGAAACCAAATGTGCTAAAAACCATCCCCCACTGTTGGGACCGTGGGGTTCGACCACGACAGTAAAACAACCACAAGTCTCCTTTTTCTTTTCTTTTTGTTTTGTTTGTCTAACAGTATACTATATGTGATTTTATTGGGGTTTTAAACATAACTCAATATTTTGATAAGCGGCTACATAGACTCAGATTACCCACTATTATTCCGACCCATGAAGCCTCAAATTAAGCAGATGTATCTCATAACGCAAATAAACAAAAATCAATAATAAGCCACTCAAAATAACTATTCCAATCCAAGCTAATATAATTTTAACTTAGTTTAGTTTATCAGTTTTACCATTACAAGCTTGCCACACCAACAATAAAACTTAACATTAAGCAAATCGTAAATTTAAAATATAAAATCGATTCGAGTCTTATTAATCCCAAACAAGTTTATAACAACAACATCAAAAGTATCATAAGTCCAAAAAATCAGATGAACAAAAATCCAGGAATCCTTACAATATCAAAACGGATTGAGGGAGATAGACAATGAGACTTTCGATTTCAAAATAAACCAACTCTGATCCAAGCAAGCAAACCCACCACAACCCTTCTTGATTTTCGAGAGAAATTTTTGAGTAAGTGTGACTTGCTTGTATGAATCGATGGGTATAAAAAGATGAAAAAAAGGTGGGTTTGATTCCCTTATCTTTCTTTGACAGTTGAATCTTAATTGAAAATGGGTAATCGTCCTCTCATTGACATAACACCCCTTGGTGGCTTGTGTTGACTTTTAGGCTGGACCAGGTAAGGACCCTTTTATGTCTTCTTGTTGTCATCGATCGGAGGAGGCCTAATCTCATCAGGTGGTGGGGGTGAGATTGGTGCAGAGAAAGAAAGGAGGAAGGGGACCAATTTGTTGGTTAGATGTGGAGGTGGATGTAGCAGAAAAGTGATAGAAGTGTGGGTAAGAGAGAGAGAGAGAGGCAAGGACGGTGGGAGTATCTATATATATCTCTTTCTTTCTTTCTTATTTATTTATTTAAATACAGATAAATTTTAAGGGATAAGTTTTGTTTTATTAACTTTTGTGGGTATTGGGTACCTGTGTCCCGTTGAGTTCCGGTGTAAACTGGTGTATTCCAGGTTATCGTGAGCAAGTCAGATACTGTTTTTGATAATGTTTCTATAACAATCATATAAAAACAAACTTTTGGGTTCCGAATAATAAGTATTGGTTTATGCCATTACTAATGTAGTGTCGTTATGCGTGTGGTAGTTAAAAGTGATACGCAAAAGTAAATATGAAAACTTTAAAAATAAAATAACTTTGAGTTTTAAGGTTGAGTAAGGACCTGGAAAATGTGGGTTGTTATAGTCTACCCCCGTTATTTAGAATTTTGTCCTCAAAATTCCACTTGTACTATGGTCAAACAGGTATGGGTACTTGAGTCTCATCTGATCTTCTCGCTCCCAAGTAAACTCAGGCCCACGCTTTGAATCCCACCGGACTTTAACTATTGGTATCTTTCTACGTTTCAACTTCTTGATCTCACGCTCTACGATCTCAACTAGTTTCTCTACAAAGTGTAGCTTGGGATCTATCTGAATCTCTTTCAATGGTATGTGTAAGGTCTGATCAGCAAGACACTTCTTAAGGTTCGATATGTGAAACGTATCATGAATGTTAGGTAGCCTCAGTCTGTAAGCTACTGGGCCGATTCTCTCAGTGATCTCAAAAGGTCCTACATATCTGGGTGCTAGCTTGCCCTTCATACCAAATCGTACAACACCTTTCCAAGGTGATACCTTAAGTAAAACATGATCACCAACACTAAATTCCAAGGGTCTCCGTCTGTTGTCGGCATAGCTCTTCTGACGGCTACGCGCAACCTTGAGTCTATCCTTGATTTGAATGATCTTCTCAGTGGTCTCTAACACTATTTCAGGTCCTATAATTTGACTTTCTCCGGCTTCTGCCCAAGAAATAGGTGAGCGACACTTCCGCCCATAAAGTGATTTGAATGGTGCCATTTTTATGCTAGCATGGTAACTATTATTATAGAAGAACTCAACCAAGGGAAGGTGAGTATCCCAATTACCACCAAAGTCTATGGCACACGCTCTGAGCATGTCCTCTAAGGTCTGTATGGTATGCTCGGTTTGACCATCGGTCTGTGGGTGATAAGCCGTACTCATCTCTAAGTGCGTTCCCAGTGACTTTTGCAACATTTGCCAAAATTTTGACATGAAACGGCTGTCACGATCAGATATGATCGATATAGGCACACCATGTCTAGCCACTATCTCCTTAATGTAAAGTATAGCCAATTTATCCATCGTATAATCTTCTCGGATTGGTAAGAAATGTGCAGACTTATTCAATCTATCCACGATAACCCAGATTGAGTCGTGTCCAATACTAGTCCTAGGTAACTTTGTAACAAAGTCCATGGTTATCCTTTCCCACTTCCATTCAGGGATTTCTAGTTGTTGTAGCAAACCAGATGGTTTCTGGTGTTCAGCCTTAACCTTCGAGCAAGTCAGGCACTTGCTAACGTAGTCGGCTATGTCTTTCTTCATTCCAGGCCACCAATACAATTCTCTAAGGTCGTAGTACATCTTATCTGCTCCTGGATGGACGGAGTACCTTGTCGTATGTGCTTCATCCATGATTAGGGTTCTCACACCACCAGTTAACGGTACCCAAATTTGGTCTACAAAGTACAGTCCACCGTCAACCTTTTTATCCAATTGTCTATCTAAACCTCGCATCTTCTCTGTGGGTGCATCCATATTCATAGATGCCTCCCTCTGAGCCGCTAGTATCTTATCCTTGATACCCGACTGTATGGTTATACTCATGGCTTTTATTTTCCTAGGCATGAGTCTTTCCTTCCTACTCAAAGCATCAGCTACTACGTTTGCCTTGCCTGGGTGGTAGCGAATCTCGCAGTCATAGTCGCTGAAGAGTTCGATCCATCTCCTCTGGCGCATATTCAACTCTTTCTGATTGAATATGTGTTGGAGACTCTTGTGGTCAGTATGGGTAATAATTTTTGTCCCAAACAAGTAATGTCTCCATATCTTGAGTGCAAATACTACAGCACCTAGCTCCAGATCATGGGTAGTATAGTTTTTCTCATGAATCTTCAGCTGTCGGGATGCATAGGCAATTACTTTGCCCCTTTGCATTAATACGCACCCAAGACCTTGACATGATGTGTCATAGTACACTACGAAATCTTCTGGTCCATCGGGGAGGGCCAGAATTGGAGCATTACATAGATTATTCTTCAAGGTTTGAAAGGCTTCTTCTTGTTCCTCACCCCATTCATACTTCTTATTCTTTTGAGTCAGCAAGGTAAGAGGTTTGGCAATTTTAGAGAAGTTTGCGATGAATCGCCGGTAGTAGCCTGCCAGTTCTAAGAATGAGCGGACTTCTGTTGGGGACTTAGGGGCTTCCTAATTCTTCACAGATTCGATCTTTCTAGGATCCACATGAATACCATCTTTGTTAACCACATGTCCAAGGAATTGGACTTCCTGTAGCCAGAATTCACACTTCGAGAATTTGGCGTATAGTTTCTCCCTCTTGAGTAACTCTAGGATTAACTTCAGATGCATTTCATGTTCCTCTTTTGTTTTGGAATATATCAAAATGTCATCGATGAATACGATAACAAATCTATCTAGGTATGGCCTGCATACTCGGTTCATCAAGTCCATGAAGACCGCAGGCGCATTTGTTAGTCCAAACAGCATAACTGTGAACTCGAAATGACCGTATCGAGTCCTGAACGCGGTTTTTGAAATGTCATCTTCGTGTACTCGTAATTGATGGTATCCGGAACGGAGATCTATCTTGGAGAAGTATCGTGAACCTTGAAGTTGGTCGAATAAGTCGTCAATTCTCAGGAGAGAGTAACGGTTCTTAATAGTTAGTTTGTTCAGTTCTCGGTAGTCGATGCACATCCTAAAGGAACCATCCTTCTTTTTGACGAACAATACCAGTGCTCCTGATGTGCTATTTGTTAGTGCAAGTTTAAAATTTATAAGGATGAGTTACCAAATCTAGAAACAACACATACGAGTAAGTGTACTCGTCCGTTATAGAAAGATATGATGGTAAGTCGGGATCGTTCGCAGGGATTTGTGAGTGAATCGAAATATAAGTCTAAAAGTAAATCTCAAATGTACGCAAATAATATAATAAGCAAATTCAATAAATTAAAAACTACACTTGTTTAGACTAGTTTTCTACTTAATGACACACATGATTGTGATAACTTTTGATAACATGTTGGTTGAGATAATTAGATGGTGATCTAATCTATTGTTTCTACAAGTTAAACCTTCGTCAAGATTTTAGTTCATAAAAACAAGCTTTAGGTGTTAACCAATCAATTCAAGATCTATCCAAGGTTCATAAGGTATGGTGGATATCTTAAACACAAGACAAACTTTTAATACAAATCAAATACTCTTAGGATATGGTCAATACAAAAGGTAACCTCTTCATAGACAAAAAGGTCACAATTGTTTATAAACATTTAAACTTTCGTCCTACTAAAAGTTTACAAACAATCCGATTTGATGTTATAAAAGCATTCTCATTACAATCATACTTCTTGTTTCTTTGTTTAGTCAAGAATAATTATGGTGAAAAACAATCATTCATAGACAAATGATTATAACTAGTTGAGTAATAACAAATCTTTCGACCTTTGAAACTATTATCAATTAGTTAACTTTGGCTAAACAAATGTCATGATGAAACTTAAGGTACAATTGGTTCTTAGGATTGACTTGAAATTGAATTAAAACATGTTATCACAATCATAACTATCACTAAGTATAAAACATCATCAAAACAAGTGTAAAAAGATTACTAGCCACTCATAGCAAACATGCAAATAAACTCAGAATATTTAACATTATAATCCATGGTTATAAGTCTTACAATGCTTTGAAATTGAAAACAAATGACAAGGTATTGATAACCTAAGTGTTGGTGATGATTTATTGAGATTTTCGGACTCCAAATGTTGCTTCCTTGGTCCTCCAAAGTTCCTGGTTCTTTCTGCACGAATTTTCCTCCTTAGAGAGCTAGAAGATGATAATAATTGTGTGTAGTAATGAGAGTAAATGGTATCTTGAATGGTGCACTTTTGATGTCCTTATAGGCTTGTCCAACACTTTTGGTAATGAATAGGGACTTAAATGCTTGAACTAGGACAGTAAGACACTAAAAAGGGCCTAGAACCATGCGACAAAAGACCAAGATTCGTGCACAAAAGTTGACAAAAACATGCAGAAGTGGCCATCCGATCGGTTGCGGGTTGATACCGATCGGATAGAAAATGGTCACAATGGCAATCCGATCGGTTAAACTCCAACTGATCGGATGGTAGATCCTGGCTATTTTGGACTTTGACTTTTTCTTGTGTAGTTCTTTCTGCACTATCCAAACTTGATTAACTTCTGAACTTGGAACTTTGAGATGACAAAACTTAGGTTCTCATATGAATTACTTCACAGATTGGACTTTTGAGCTCGGGAATCTTCGTGTAATCGCGTATACTTCATTTTCTTCACTTTTTCTCCATTTTTCCTGCATTTGGCTACATATGCTACAAAAACTTACTTTGATACGATTTAGTGGCAAAAGCATATAAAAACAACCAAATAACATACACAAAAACACTAATAACGCTTATAAAAACATGTTAACTTTGAGCGTTATCAAATCCCCCACACTTAAACTTTGCTTGTCCTCAAGCAAATCTAGAAGAAAACTAAATATCCACATGTTAACCAAAAATGATTAGAAAAATGTGATGCAAATCCATCAAGTACAAGTACAATATAAGATTCATCATTTTTAAGCTTGAATGGTGAAAAATCGAGGTGTTTGACAATACCCAATGATTTTCTTGCTTGATTAACATTTCTAAACACCTCACGAAAAAAGAACGAAGTATAATTCACTCAATCACTCATTTATTTAAGAAGTGGAGTATAAAAAGAAATCAAACTCATTGCTCAGTTATGATCTAACTATTACCATAGGCTTGTACAAGAAACAAAACTACACCGCAATGGCGTAAGCACCAAGTCTACATATCAAAGAGGTCTTTTATTCGGGTTGTAATGTAAGGCTTCGGGTTGTACCAGGCTTATGTTCAAACATCTCATACAAAAACACAATAGATTACTGGCACGAGTTCTTGATTACTCAAAAACCGGATGGTCACTACAATATTCTTGCACTTGACATTCTCACAAAGCCATTACAATATCCATATAGATAAAGTAATTTGGTAAGGGTAGGAATAAGGCATGGGAATATTTATGAAATTGGTTTTAAAAGAAAAATAAAATCAAGTCTAAGTCTCATTGTTGTTAGTCACCAAACAAACCACGAACCCATAAATGATTATAGTTACAATCTTCCTCTTCTTCAAATATCGATACATCGATTCGCCATAACAATATTCTTTATACTTAGCACATTGGCTAACAACATATCACAAAATTTCCTTTATTCACATATATAGCACATTTGCTATAATTGTCACCTTATAGTTGCGATGACTTTTTTTTTTTTTAATTCAGAATTCCCCCACACTTCACATAAGCATCACCACAACAATACAAATAAGAAGCTGCAGTCTTCATCTTTGTCAGAATGGCACACACATAATTGGTGAAGTGTGGCTCACTAATAATCATCATGAACTATCCAACAACCAAGCAACTAGCAACCCACCATTTAGACTTTGACAAGGGTTAGGCTAAGGTTTAAAGTGTAAAATCTTTTTGTATTTTTCTGGATTTATCAAAAACGAAAAGGATGGCTCGAAGGGTGTAACTAAGGGTATCTAGCGCTAAAAATGAACGCTAACAAAAGGGTTAAAAATTGGAAATTAACTAATCAATGTGACTAGCTAAAAATCAATAATGAAGGCTATTTGGTTAAAATCCTAAGGTTGCCTCTTATCACGTATGTATACTTATATTACAAAAATGTAATCTCACAACGGTCTCGTAATGATTTACAAGTACAAGTTCTAGAATAAATAAAATCACCGGCACACTCATAACAAAATATTCAAGCATAAAATATGTATGCTAGATATGAAATAGGCTCAAATCCTCACAATTTAGTGGAAAGGGTTATAATATGCGCTAGCAAATGTAATCGATCCCAGAAATGGATTGCAATATTAA
Source organism: Artemisia argyi (assembly GCA_030686995.1). Taxonomy (NCBI): domain Eukaryota; kingdom Viridiplantae; phylum Streptophyta; class Magnoliopsida; order Asterales; family Asteraceae; genus Artemisia; species Artemisia argyi. The sequence continues at coordinate 70,358,363 of CM060694.1, read as the reverse complement.
TCGGGACACATCTCAAATTTTTCAAAAATTACTGATTTTTACCAGTGGATTGATGCAGTTATTCTAATAAATTAATCCTAAAAGCGTGAAAACAACTAGATTATAAGGACAAACAAAATTTAAAAATTAAATCGATATTAGACTTAATTTCTTATTTTACCAACTCACCCCCCCCCCCCCCACACACACTTAAGTTAAACATTGTCCTCAATGTGATAAACGAAAAAGTATGAAAATAGGGAAAATGAGAGAATAAACCATGATATTCGGTGTTATGTTTCTATCCAATCTTCTGTTTCTTGCAATCAACACCTGCATTATTAGAAACAAAAACAAACAAACAAAAAGCATTGCAGTTTTATTCAAATTAGTGGCACACCCCCACACTTAAGTTCGACCAAGTGGTAAAACTTTAGGGTATAAACACTGAAAAATAAAAATAAACACAGGGGTTGCCTCCCGAGAAGCGCTTGTTTTATTAACGAGTCCTCAGCCGGACTCAAACTTCGAAATAGATTATGAAGTTTGAGTGTTATTTTTCCTTTTAGGGATATACAACACATTTTCTATCACAACTACCTCTCCTGTTTCATCTATGTTTTCCAATTTAACATTTTCCCATGCTCTAGGAAGAGCATCATAGATAAAACCATTACTGTGTGCCCAAGGAACCATTTCCTTGTGTGAAGCCATGAATGTGATAGCTTCATATTCAAATTCGGATGAAATTTCTTCATTAGAAATCACGTTTAATTGCTCCTTATCATAATAGAGTTTAATTCGGTGCCCATTTACAATGAAACTTCCACCATGTTTGTCATAAAGTTCAACATAACCTGATGGAAATCCATGTTTCACTACATATGGTCCAAACCATTTTGGTTTGAGTTTTGGAGCTTTAAACTTGTATTTCATATTGAAAAGCAGAACTTTAACTCCAGCTTTGAATTGTTTTCGAATTCTCAGCTTTCTATCGTGGTATGCTTTGGTTCTTGCTTTATATAGCTTGGAGTTTTCATAAGCTTGAAGTCTTAACTCATCAAGTTCATGTAATTGCAAAAATCTCTTTTCTCCAGCTATTTTTAAATCAGGATTACAGCTTCTTAACGCCCAGTAAGCACGGTGTTCAAATTCGAACGGTAGATGACATGTTTTCCCATACAAGAGTCTGTATGGTGTCGTACCAATTAGTGTCTTATATGCCATACGAAATGCCCATAGAGCGTCGTCTAATTTCCTTGACCAAACGGAAGGATTGTCTTTAACCGTTTTTTCAAGTATTCTTTTTATAGCTCTATTGGTATTTTCGACTTGACCACTAGTTTGTGGATGATAAGCTGTAGCAAAACGATGATGAACTCCATATCGTTTCATTACTTTCTCCATTTGTTTATTACAAAAATGGGATCCTCTATCACTTATTAAAGCTTTAGGAATTCCATAGCAAGCAAAAAGCTTTTTGAGAAAGTTGACAACAACTCGTGCATCGTTAGTAGAAAGAGCTTCAGCTTCAACCCATTTGGAAACATAATCGATTGCAACGAGAATATATTCGTATTTGTGTGATTTAGGGAAGGGTCCCATAAAATCAATTCCCCGAATATCGAATATTTCACAGACTTGAATGCTCTTTTGAGGCATTTCATCTCTTCGAGAAAGGTTACCGGATTTTTGGCACGCATCACAGTTTTGAACAAGAGTATACGCTTCTTTGAAAATTGTAGGCCAATAGAATCCAGCATCAAAAACTTTTCTAGCTGTAGTGGAAAGACCATAATGTCCCCCAGTTGGGCCATGATGACATTCATCAAGAATTTTTCTTGTTTCGGCACCCGAAACACATCTTCGTATCATTCCATCCTTACACATCTTAAAAAGGTAAGGTTTCTCCCAATAATAGTGTTTTAGTTCTGAAAAGAACTTACTACGTTGGTAGTGACTCATCCCTTTTTTAAGAATATCTCCTGCAAGATAATTTGCGTAATTTGCAAACCATGGTATTTCCTCATCATCATCTTTATCTATCGTCATGAGAGTTTCTTCTGGAAAATAATCATTAATTTCATTTTCTTTTAATTCTTCCAAACTCGGATTCTCGAGACGTGACAAATGATCTGCTGCAAGATTTTCTGCTCCTTTCTTGTCTTTTATTTCGATATCAAATTCTTACAGTAATAAAATCCATCTGATAAGACGCGGTTTTGCATCTTGTTTGTTAAACAGATATTTGAGTGCGGAATGATCAGTAAAAACTATCGTTTTTGAAAGCACGAGATAAGATCTGAATTTTTCGAATGCAAAAACTACGGCTAATAATTCCTTCTCCGTAACGGTATAGTTTTGTTGAGCATTGTTGAGTGTTTTACTAGCAAAGTATAAAGGACGAAAATGTTTTCCTTCACGTTGTCCTAAAACAGCTTCAACAGCGAAATCGCTTGCATCACACATGATTTCAAATGGTAGTGACCAATTAGGTGCAACCATAATCGGGGCACTAGTCAATTGACTTTTCAATGTTTCGAAAGCTTTAATGCAGTAAGCATTGAAATCAAATACAGAATCCTTTTCTAAAAGTTTAGTCATAGGACGTGATATTTTTCAAAAATCTTTGATAAATCGGCGGTAAAAACCAGCATGTCCTAGAAAACTTCTAACGGCTTTAACGTTAGTTGGTGGTGGTAATTTGGTTATAACATCTATTTTCGCTTTGTCTACTTCCATCCCTGAACTTGATATCTTGTGTCCTAACACAATTCCTTCAGTTACCATGAAATGACATTTTTCCCAATTAAGAACTAGATGTGCAGCTTCACATCTCTCAAGTATTTTATTGAGATTGGAAAGACAAGTTTCAAAAGAATCACCAAAAACTGAAAAGTCATCCATGAAAACTTCCATAGATGTTTCAAGCATGTCTTGAAATATTGCGATCATACACCTTTGAAAAGTTACAGGTGCATTACATAGACCAAAAGGCATACACCGGTAAGCGTAGGTTCCAAAAGGACATGTAAATATGGTTTTCTCTTGATCGGCTGGATCGATAGGAATTTGGAAATATCCCGAAAAACCATCAAGGAAGCAAAAGTATTTGTTTCCTGCTAATCTTTCGAGCATCTGATCCATGAAGGGTAAAGGAAAATGATCTTTCCTGGTGGCTTTGTTAAGTTTTCTGTAATCAATACATACTTGCCATCCAGTGATAGTTCTAGTAGGAACACAATGAACAGGACTCACCCATGGGCTATCCTCGATAGGATAAATAATTCCTGCGTCAAGAAGTTTGATGATTTCCTTCTTAACAACTTCTTTCATATTTGGGTTGAGTCGACATTGTCTTTCTACAACGGGTTTAGTACCTTCTTCACAATTGATTTTGTGTTTGCAAAAATCTGGACTAATTCCTGGAACATCAGAAGTTTTCCACGCAAAAGCGCGTTTATGCTTCCTAAGAACAGAAACGAGTCTTTCTTTTTGATTTGTTTCGAGCAACGACGATATGACTACTGGAAGAAGTGAATTTTCTTCTAAGTAAGCATATTCGAGATTATTGGGAAGGGTTTTTAGTTCCAAATCAGTGGGTGGTTCTTCTAGAGATGATTTGATTTTCAATTGATCTTTCTCAGTGATATCTTCAAATTTCTCTTCTTCCTCTTCTTCTAATTTTATTTCCATGAATTCCTCAAATTCTTTATCAGAATCTGTTTCACTAATCTTTTCTGAAGTAGTCATGAATGGTTTCGAATCGTCTAGTAATGCATCCAATTCTTCTTCAGTGACTTCATCAATTACATCGATGTTATAGCATGTGTCATCACTGGAATTTGGATATTTCATTGCTTTATCGATTAAGAATGTGATTCGATCTTCTCCTACTCCAAGATTGAGTTCTTTACCTTTAACTTTAATCATTGCATCAGCAGTGTTTAAGAAAGGTCTTCCTAAGATTAAGGGTACTCGACTATCTTCTTCCATTTCTAAGATGATAAAATCCACAGGAAAAACAAATTTACCAACTTGAACAAGCATATTTTCAGCAACCCCAATAGGATACAGGTATGTATGGTTGGCTAATCTTATACTCATCTTAGTAGGTTTCAATGTATTGATGGAAAGTTTAGAATACAACGAATAAGGCATCAAATTGATACTTGCACCTAAATCGGCTAAAGCATCACAAGTGATGTTGTTTCCTAATGTACATGGTTTAAGAAAACTTCCGGGATCTCCAAGTTTTGGTGGAATTTTGTTTTGAATTATAGCAGAGCAATCTTCATTAAGAACGGTAGCGGAAATTTGTTCTAACTTGTTTCGATTATTAAGAAGTTCTTTCAAAAATTTCCCATAATTGGGCATTCCAGCTAGAACATCAACGAGGGGTACGTTAATTCTAACTTCTTTGATCATCTCTAAAAACTTCTTATTTCGCTCCTCTCTTTTCTCTTTTCTTAGGGCTTGTGGATATGGTATCTTCGGTGTATAAGGCTTTATTGGTGGAACGATTGGTTTTTGGGTTGGTTCTTCTTCAACTGCTTCTTCTTCAGCTTCTTCCTCCTCATCTTGAATAAGAGTGTTATCGGTAGGAATGGGTGGTGGATCATATGAGAGACCACTTCGAGTGAATACAGCATTGATATGCTCATTTCTGTTTTGTGGTGGACGATAATTCTTATCGTTTGATCCAGATGGTTTTGGATTGGATTGGGTGTTACTTGGTAATGTACCTGGAATTCGAGAAGAAAATTGATCAGAAAGTCTACCAAATTTTTGTTCAAGATCCTGGATAGAAGCTTGATGATTTTTCTGACCTTGCTTAACTTTGGTTTTGAGATTGAAAAATTGGGTTTTTACAAACTCATTTGTGGTTCTTTGAGCATTTACGAATTCTCGCATCATTTTTTCGAAATCAGATTCTTCCTTTTTATCTGAATTTGTTGGGTTTGGATTGTCTGTTCGAGGTTGAAAATCACGGTTATTATCCCTTTGTTGGCGATCTTGCCAATTTCCAGAACTTCTTCCGTAATAATTACCACGATATCCTCCTTGGACATAATTGGCTTCCCCTTCGTTGGGTCTATTCATAGGTTGGTCATCACACTCGGATGATGTGTGATTTCCTCCACAATTATTATAGCCATCTTGTATTTCTTTCATTTCTCCTTTTATATCTTTATATTGCGAGTCCATTTTAGAAGACAAGGCTTCTATTTTGTCCATGAGTTTTGAATTATCTGAACTTTCGGCAAAAGCAACGGTTTTCCGTATAGGTTTGGTTTTGGAATCTTTTGACCAATCGAGTTTAAGAAGTACTCGATCTTCAAGAAGTTGATATGCCTCGTTAGGTGTTTTGTAAAGGAAAATTCCTCCGGCATCAAGGATTGCTTGAGATGCTTCATCAAGACCATGATAAAAGATTTGGATTATTGTTCCTCGTCCTAAATTATGACCATGACAACTTCGAAGCAAATCTTTCATGCGAAGCCAAGCTTCAACAAGAGATTCATTAGGATTTTGTGAAAAAGCACGAATTTCTCCCATTAGTCTATCATACATGGCAGGTGGAAAGAATCGGCTTACAAAAGCTTGCCTCATCTCCTCCCAAGTATTAATAGTTCCTGGGGTTAATTCGTTATACCATGCTTTGGCATCTCCGGCGAGTGATGATGGAAAAAGTTTGAGCTTAATAGCGTCGACATTAGTATCTTCATAACGAAACATGCCACAAATTTCAATGAATTTGGCAATGTGTTTGTGCGGATCGGCCCGCGAACGGCCATCGAATTGACGGTCTTTGATCATAGAAAGATGGTGACCTTTAACGGTAAAGTTTTCACCAAGGTCGGCGACAACAATAGCAGCTCCAGGAGTGGGTGCTACGGTTCTATTGGCGGCCCACATGGGTTGATCGTCAGCCATGGGTATTGGTTCAAAAAGATTAGAAATCGGGTGTTCTTCGGAAAGATTATCAAACCAATTAAGAATAGATGAAGATCTCTTCTTACGAAACAAACTTTCGGGATCGGATAAAGGTGTACTAAGCTTTTTAGTAGTAGAACGAGTGTCCATACAACTATCAAGAGAATCAAGTCAATTACCTAAACAAAAGAACAAGAAAATAAAAAAAATAAAAACAGAAAAATCTATCCGAATCGGTTGGGAACCAAACCGATCGGATGGACGCTATGGTAAAATTAAAAATGTGGGAAACCGATCGGCTGGAAGTGAATCCAATCGGATGGATGCTACGGATTTTTTTTTTTTTTTTTTTTTTTTAGAAAACGAACGCGAAAAGAAACGGACTTTTAAAACTTAAAGAAACACGATCAAAATCCCCGGCAACGGCGCCAAAAACATGATGTGCTATTTGTTAGTGCAAGTTTTAAATTTATAAGGATGAGTTACCAAATCTAGAAACAACACATACGAGCAAGTGTACTCGTCCGTTATAGCAAGATATGATGGTAAGTCGGGATCGTTCGCAGGGATTTGTGAGTGAATCAAAATATAAGTCTAAAAGTAAATCTCTAATGTACGCAAATAAGATAATAAGCAAATTCAATAAATTAAAAACTCCACTTGTTTAGACTAGTTTTCTACTTAATGACACACATGATTGTGATAACTTTTGATAACATGTTGGTTGAGATAATTAGATGGTGATCTAATCTATTGTTTCTACAAGTTAAACCTTCGTCAAGATTTTAGTTCATAAAAACAAGCTTTAGGTGTAAACCAATCAATTCAAGATCTATCCAAGGTTCATAAGGTATGGTGGATATTCTAAACACATGACAAACTTTTATTAAAAATCAAATACTCTTAGGAAATGGTCAATACAAAAGGTAACCTCTTCATAGACAAAAAGGTCACAATTGTTTATAAACATTTAAACTTTCGTCCTACTAAAAGTTTACAAACAATTCGATTTGATGTTATAAAAGCATTCTCATTACAATCATACTTCTTGTTTCTTTGTTTAGTCAAGAATAATTATGGTGAAAAACAATCATTCATAGACAAATGATTATAACTAGCTGAGTAATAACAAATTTTTCGACCTTTGAAACTATTATCAATTAGTTAACCTTGGCTAAACAAATGTCACGATGAAACTTAAGGTACAATTGGTTCTTAGGATTGACTTGAAATTGAATTAAAACATGTTATCACAATCATAACTATCACTAAGTATAAAACATCATCAAAACAAGTGTAAAAAGATTACTAGCCACTCATAGCAAATATGCAAATAAACTCAGAATATTTAACATTAGAATCCATGGTTATAAGTCTTACAATGCTTTGAAATTGATAACAAATGACAAGGTATTGATAACCTAAGTGTTGGTGATGATTTCTTGAGATTTTTGGACTCCAAATGTTGCTTCCTTGGTCCTCCAAAGTTCCTGGTTCTTTCTGCACGAATTTTCCTCCTTAGAGAGCTAGAAGATGATAATAATTGTGTGTAGTAATGAGAGTAAATGGTATCTTGAATGGTTTCTTGAATGGTGCACTTTTGATGTCCATATAGGCTTGTCCAACACTCTTGGTAATGAATAGGGACTTAAATGCTTGAACTTGGACAGTAAGACACTAAGAATGGCCTAGAACCATGGGACAAAAGACCAAGATTCGTGCACAAAAGTTGGCAAAAACATGCAGAAGTGGCCATCCGATCGGTTGCGGGTTGATACCGATCGGATGGAAAATGGTCATAATGGCAATCCGATCGGTTAAACTCCAACCGATCGGATGGTAGATCCTGGCTGTTTTGGACTTTGACTTTTCCTTGTGTAGTTCTTTATGCACTATCCAAACTTGATTAACTTCTGAACTTGGAACTTTGAGATGACAAAACTTAGTTTCTCATATGAATTACTTCACATATTGAACTTTTGAGCTCGGGAATCTTCGTGTAATCGCGTATACTTCATTTTCTTCACTTTTTCTCCATTTTTTCTGCATTTGGCTACATATGCTACAAAAACATACTTTGATACGAGTTAGTGGCAAAAGCATATAAAAACAACCAAATAACATACACAAAAACACTAATAACGCTTATAAAAACATGTTAACTTTGAGCGTTATCAGCTCCCCATGGCGAAGAACTAGGTCGGATGAAACCCTTGTCTTGGAGTTCATTGAGTTGATTAGACAACTCCTCCATTTCGGTAGGAGCCAAGCGGTAGGGAGACTTAGCAACTGGCATTGCCCCAGGAATTAGGTCTATGCGAAACTCGACCTCTCGTGTAGGGGGTAATCCGGATAAGTCATCAGGGAATACCTCTAGGAAGTTTCGGACGACTGGAATTTCTTTTAGTTTCTGCTCGTCTACTTTCATGCTCATGAGGTTCATTGCTTTTTCTTCAAGTCGCTCTCCATAGACCTTAAGTAACTCACCGTTTGGTAGTGGTATTCGGACCATCTTCTCGTGGCACACTATTTCAGCCTTATGCTTGGACAACCAATCCATTCCCACAATCACGTCGAAGCTTCCGTGTCCGAATGGTATCAAGTCAATGCTAAAGGTGTAGCCTTCTAACTCTGGTTTGCACCCGCGAACGATCTTATTTGTTTCTAACTTTTGACCACTTGCTATTTCAATTTCGTAACTAAAGCCTAGTTTACTAGGTTCCATTTTTAACAAGGGCATGAATTTAGTGGAGACAAAGCTATAATCGGCACCAGAATCAAATAGCATAGTAGCATAGTGGTCGTTTAAAGAGAACGTACCAGTCACGATGTTCGGGTCCTGGCGTCCTTCCTCAGCATTCATCACAAATACCCGACCACGAGCTGGGTTACCATTTGTGGAAAACTAGAAGGGGGGGTTGAATAGTTTTGCGTCTTTTTTTGTTTAATAAAAGTTTACTTTCAAAGAATTGATGATAATTTATAAAAACCTTTGAAGCTAAAGTATAGATACAAATTAATTCACATACGTCACATAGATACTACTTATTTAAAGTGTTGAATAGAAATTATAATTTCATATATCTCACTTAAATATAAGTTTGTATTTATATATGTATATGTGTTTTAATGATTGTATATACTTTTAATTTACTAGTGTATAATTAATGTTTTGAATGGAACCTAGTTTGATCTTTATGTGAAACCAATATATGCACAACACACAATAATAATAAAGTACGAGAAGCAAGTAAATAAACAAGTAAAGAATAAGAGATGGAAAGATCAAACCGAGAGACAAATGATTTATAGTGGTTCGGCTACAAGGACACCTTCCTTGCCCTACTCCACTCCCCGAGCACCGAACTCGAGAATTTTCTTCACTAAGTCAATAACCTCCCTTATGGCGGAGAAAACCGTACACACCAAATGCTTACACCAATTAACGACACAAAGCAAGATGTTGAGTTCTACTCGTAGCTAGAACCAATCTCACACCAAATAACACACCACAAATTTCTTCACACCTTTTACTTCTTCAATACGTCTTCACACCACGAGTATCTTCACGCCTTCACAAAATACTTCACGACTTCAATATCTTGCAACTTCACAACTTCAAAGCACCAATGTCTTCACAACTTCAAACCAATAATATCTTTGCACCTTCAAGCCACTAGAGTCTTCACAACTTTAATCTACCAATGTCTTCAAGACTTCTCCACTTGGAAGCTTCAATTTCTTCACTACTAGTCACTATAGCCACTCTCTCCTATCTTCACTACTAACCAACACTACTTCTTCACTTCAAACTCCACTTCACACTTACAACAATTCTAGATTCTACAACTAAATCTAGCAAACTAATACATACACCTTATTCACCAAAATATGAAAGATCAACAAGATGAAACAAACAAACAACTTAAATAGCAAGATGATACTAAGTTGTAATACTTCTAATAGAAGTATTCTTCTCTTTGCACTTGAGTGTTGAGGCTTGAATCACTTTGAAACAAAGATCAAAGTATATAAGATCAAAGGATTTTTAGAGGATGGAGAAGGATGTTTAGATCAGAAAGTTTATAGTGCAAAAAGGTGAGAAAAATATGTGGAATGATCCATTTTATAGGGCCAGAAAATACTGTTCTGGAGCGTGCCGGTCCCCTTAATTAGGGGGCGGTCCCCTTAATGATTAAGGGGGCCGCCTAGTAAAATTAAGGGGGCCGCCCTCCTGAACGTTGATTTTCTTGTCCTTTTGTGAGGGGAATTTTTCTGGATTAGATTTGCCATTTTTGGTTGAAAATTTGAATTCACAAATTTGTAATGAATAAAACATATTCTTTTAATTCCAAAAATGTTTTACAAAAGATATAAAATGTTTTGTGACATTTTATAAATATCTAGTGATTAACAAAAGTGTTCCTTTGATCTTGTAATACATTTGACACTTTGTTTATTCATACCTTAAGTGATTTAATGGTAAAGATGAGTATTTACTACTAAATACTTGTTTATGTCATAATCTTTGGTTTGATGAGTTTAGGTTTTGTGATTATCAAAACATAGAGATATCGAAAGATATGAATAACATTTTTAGTCATTTATTTATATCAACAATCTCCCCCTTTTTGATGATTACAAAACCTAAACTCATTAAATCCAAAAATTAATTTTTAGACAAGTATTTAGTGAGTTTATATTCACTTCTCCCCTTTTTTTGTAAAATCAAAAAGGTTTAAGCCAATAGAAAGAAAGCTCCCCCTTGATGTATGCTCCCCCTCGTTTGAGGGCACCAAGGGTTCGAGAATTGCAATTCTTGCAAGAAAAATATTAGAAGCACAAGCATGGCACAAGCAAACACATATATCATAATACCAACAATTAATAAGCATGGCAAAAGATAATAAGAAACACATATCAAGTCATTCATTGATAGAAAATGATTATGTCAACCCATAATCATTGTTACAAAAGCCATAAATATATAATACTAAGACTAAGTATAGCATCCTATTGTGCTAACAAGGAGTGTCACCAAACTTTCTTGAATCCCAAAATGGTTGAAAAGTTTTATTTGAAAATGAGAGACATAAGCATATAAAATGCTTGGTGGTTTAGTGGAGATAAACTTTTGGTTGCATGGATGTTGGTGAGTTTGGAGATGTGGAACTTGTAGGTGGTGGGTTAGAGGTAGGATTTGTTGATTGAGGGTTTTGATGTTGTTCAAGTGACGATGTTTGTTGAGATCTTGTAAGAAGATACTCAATCCAAGTGAAGTGTTCATTCAAAGCAATGGTTTGTTGTTGAAGGAAGATGCAACAAGGGCAATTGTTGACATGCTTCTCAACTTGGTTGATGTTGTGTGGTGATGATGGTGAGCTTGATTGGGGTGGATCCAAATTGCGTTGAGCAAGATGTAATGCTAAAAGAGCACTAAGCTCATGAGCCTCTTTTAGCTCCTCAACGAACTTCAAGTGTTCGGAGGAAGGTGATGATGGTGGAACAAGATGGTTATCTTGGGTGAAGGTTTGAACATGCAACATAGGAATGGCATGTGAGGTTGTAGGATGTGGTGGTGGTACTCTTGGTGGTGGAGACATGGTTGAGCTTGGGTAGTCATGAAAACATTAAATGGGTGGAAGAGGTTCTCCAAGAGTGAGTGGTGTTTTTGTTGAATGAGCAACATGTGAAGTATTGATTGAGAGATTGGGATTGTTGTTTTGGGATTGAGCATGCTCATCATAAGAAGAAGCATGAATGAGGGAATGAGTGGGTGATAGGTTGTGAGATGAGTCATTATTTTAGGTTTGAGGTTTAGTAGTTGGTTGACTTGGAACAACATCACTTGAGTTATGACAAGAATCAAGTTTCCTCCTCCAAGCGGGTTTGACGAAGATCCTTGCGGTTCTTGAAATCTTAGGTTTTTGGTTGTTGGGAGATGACATGTTTGGGTGTAATGGCATTAATGATGGGAAGAGGGTATTTATAGTGTATGAGAAATGTGGTTTAGGAAGGTAAATTTTGAGGGATATCATGGGACAAAATATGTTTGTGAATTTTGGGAAGTATAGGCTGAAATGGGTCAAAAAGTGATAAAGAAAACAGTATCCCCGACCATCAGATGGCCGGTCCCCTTAATCATTAAGGAGGCCGCCTTATATAATTAAGGGGGCCTCCCATCTGGTGATTCCCAGAATGCCAGAAATGGGTTTTTGGCAGAAAATTTTCAAAAAGGTTGTGTTTTTGGATTTGGATTCAAGTAAGTTCAACTCTTTGAGGCAATATAGGGCATACTATTCATGCATGTAAAGAGTGATATAGAAATAATTGAATTAGGCAATTAATTTCTAATAATCATGCTATCTATTAATTTATCAATTAAGATATGCAACTAAGAAGGCAATAAGGCAATAAGGCAAATAAGTTAAATGTGTAACTATATGAAGGTGACAACATTTAGTCTAGAGCAAACATGTTGATGATTGTTAACAAGTAACAAATAGGTGGATATGATTATATGGACTTCAAGACTTGTTACAAACAAAATCCATATGGGCAAGCCATGATTCTCATGAAATGATTTGATTAAATTGTGAATGTCATTTCCAATAGAAGTGTATGACACATGTGAGAAAGTCAAATGTGTTTTAAACAAAACTTTTTTAGTTTTATTCAACAATGCTTTGAAGTAAATTCAAGTGTGCATTACAATAACAAAAATTGAGTTTTGTTTCATACCGTATATAAAAAAAAATTCAATCTTGTTTTTGATTAAAATAAGGTTGTGAAAGAAATTTTAGTTAAGTAAATTGTTTCAAGAAAAATAATATAGAAGAAAATATTTCATTCAAAAAGAGAGAAGTTTTAACCATGATCTTTTGATCATGATAATCAAGAAGTTGCAAGTCAAGGATTTGAAATGGAAGCTTATCATGCTCAAGAGAATCAATTAAGCCCATTGTCGCACATAGTCATCTCTAATGACATCTAAAGATATTAAAGTGAGATGATAGATATTTATGATCTAAATGCAACGGGATAGGAAGGAGCAAGGTAAAAAGTTCATGGATACAAGATAGACATATGTATATATATATATATATATATATATATATATATATATATATATATATATATATATATATATATATATATATATATATATATATATATATGTATGTATACAACGAACATCATAATATCAAGTTGCAAACAAATCTCAATTATAATACATCTATTTATGCAACTAGTAAGATCATATAGCTTAAGTGTAAAGGTTCTACTATAGATCATAGAAGATAAAAAAATGATAGACTAAACAACAAGAAGGTTAATAATGCTAATATCATATATGCATATATTAGTATTAATGATCTAAAAGCATGGCAACTTATAAGTTAAATCATATTCACATACTAATTAAAGCATTCTAAAATATAATGTATTATTGGCAAGTTTTTGAAAAGAAAACTTATCTCAGGTCCAGCTTTTCTTAAAGAGTGGGCATGAAGGTAATGGAAGAAGTCTTAAAAGTTTGTCCAAAACATGTCGAAGTAGCCAAGTAATATTCCAACGCAATAGAAATCAAGGGAGCTAGATCCGAGATGCTCCATCGATCACACCAATCATTACAAGTCGTGAAGGCAAATAAAAATTGTACTTTGGAGGCTTCATCTTGAAATAGTAACAGACACACCATGGTACCAATACTCCAAGAGTGAAGAACAAAATGCCGAGACAAGAAGATTCCCGCAACGACGTCATAGGTGAAACATTTGCAGAATGTGAAACAACGTGATAGAAACCAATATCCGTCGAAGGTAATAGAGCGAGATGAGTAAATCAACACGTAATAGACTCTTCGTTCGTTAATTACCTAAACATGATAAACAGCTTGGTACCCAGATTCTCATGGGTCCTAGTTGGTTAGATGAGAACATCCATTGCATTTGAATGCACATGATGAGGATGTCGTCGAAAAGTACAAGAATTCATCAATAGTTTGTTTTAATTAACAAACAATGACTTTCTTGACTAGAGTAATAAATAATGAATGTTAATAGTATTAGTTTTAAATTTATTCACTAGGTTTAACAAATTTTATTTGTTTTGATACATTTGTTGAAGGATCATTTACGATAAATCCTAAGCCGGTTTTATCAAAAAATGGCTTTTGAATGTTGAGAAGATATTTTAAAGATTTAGAACTATTTTCGAATTTTGCCAATGTTTTTGCTTTTTCATTTTCCATTTTAATTTCATGTTTGTAGTCTTGACATTTTTTACATTCAAGATCGATTTCAATATTACTTTTAAGTCTAGACATTTTATCTTCTAAAATTATTTCTTTTTCAAAGTTGTTTTCAGCGGATGTTGAAAAATCGTTTTTAAAAATGATTTTTGAGTCAATGTTGCAAAAATGTTTGAAGTTGTTTTCCATTTTTGAAAATTCTAATATAAATTGATCATGGTAAAAATGTTTGGTTTTGGATTGTACCTCATTTGTAGTTGTACATTCTTCACATGCTATACGGTGATCAATTCCATTTTCCATGTCGCTCCATGTTTTGTTTGTAGTTTCACTTGGATCTAGAAACATGTAGTTCTTGCCATCAATACTTGTGTTCACATTTGTTTGAATATTCACATAAGCCGTATTATCATCGTCTTCTTTGCACTTGTTGCACCATGATTTATTCACGCTCTTTCTTCGGATTTGGCTCATGTATTCTTCGTTATAGATACCTTCAATGATCACATTTGAACTAGTAGTACATGTGTTTGTTTCAACTAAATATTTATTTACTAAATTTTCTAGATTAACTATTTCTTGTGCAATATCAAGTTTATCATCTTTGATTTTACATTTCTCTTGGTGAAACTTTAAAAGACATTTCCAAATATCATTTGCCGTTTTACAAAGAAATAATATTTCATATTTAACTCTTGGTAGAGTTTTGAAAATAAGTAATTTGGCTTTAGTGTTTTTATCAATTTTGGTTTGAAGATTATTATATTGATTTTCAAAATCTATTTTGGTTGGTTTAAGATCACCAATTGAAATGATATGCCAAAGATCAAGATCTATTGATTTCACATAATTTTCAAATTTGTTTTTCCATTCAAGAAAATGATCATTTTCAAATAATGGTAGTTGTTGTGTAAATTCCCCTTCTAAATAATTTTCAAATTCCATAGATCGTTACAAGTTTTAAAATACAATCTATTTTAAAAATCTTGCTAGACGTGTCGCTGATACCAATTGTGGAAAACTAGAAGGGGGGGTTGAATAGTTTTGCGTCTTTTTTTGTTTAATAAAAGTTTACTTTCAAAGAATTGATGATAATTTATAAAAACCTTTGAAGCTAAAGTATAGATACAAATTAATTCACATATGTCACATAGATACTACTTATTTAAAGTGTTGAATAGAAATTATAATGTCATATATCTCACTTAAATATAAGTTTGTATTTATATATGTATATGTGTTTTAATGATTGTATATACTTTTAATTTACTAGTGTATAATTAATGCTTTGAATGGAACCTAGTTTGATCTTTATGTGAAACCAATATATGCACAACACACAATAATAATAAAGTACGAGAAGCAAGTAAATAAACAAGTAAAGAATAAGAGATGGAAAGATCAAACCGAGAGACAAAGGATTTATAGTAGTTCGGCTACAAGGACACCTTCCTTGCCCTACTTCACTCCCCGAGCACCGAACTCGAGAGTTTTCTTCACTAAGTCAATAACCTCCCTTATGGCGGAGAAAACCGTACACACCAAATGCTTACACCAATTAACGACACAAAGCAAGATGTCGAGTTCTAATCGTAGCTAGAACCAATCTCACACCAAATAACACACCACAAATTTCTTCACACCTTTTACTTCTTCAATACGTCTTCACACCTCGAGTATCTTCACGCCTTCACAAAATACTTCACGACTTCAATATCTTGCAACTTCACAACTTCAAAGCACCAATGTCTTCACAACTTCAAACCAATAATATCTTTGCACCTTCAAGCCACTAGAGTCTTCACAACTTTAATCTACCAATGTCTTCAAGTCTTCTCCACTTGGAAGCTTCAATTTCTTCACTACTAGTCACTATAGCCACTCTCTCCTATCTTCACTACTAACCAACACTACTTCTTCACTTCAAACTCCACTTCACACTTACAACAATTCTAGATTCTACAACTAAATCTAGCAAACTAATACATACACCTTATTCACCAAAATATGAAAGATCAACAAGATGAAACAAACAAACAACTTAAATAGCAAGATGATACTAAGTTGTAATACTTCTAATAGAAGTATTCTTCTCTTTGCACTTGAGTGTTGAGGCTTGAATCACTTTGAAACAAAGATCAAAGTATATACGATCAAAGGATTTTTAGAGGATGGAGAAGGATGTTTAGATCAGAAAGTTTATTGTGCAAAAAGGTGAAAAAAATATGTGGAATGATCCAATATTTATAGGGCCAGAAAATACTGTTCTGGAGTGTGCCGGTCCCCTTAATTAGGGGACGGTCCCCTTAATGATTAAGGGGGCCGCCCTCCTGAACGTTGGATTTTCTTGTCCTTTTGTGAGGTGAATTTTTCTGGATTAGATTTGACATTTTTGGTTGAAAATTTGAATTCACAAATTTGTAATGAATAAAACATATTCTTTTAATTCCAAAAATATTTTACAAAAGATATAAAATGTTTTGTGACATTTTATAAATATCTAGTGATTAACAAAAGTGTTCCTTTGATCTTGTAATACATTTGACACTTTGTTTATTCATACCTTAAGTGATTTAATGGTAAAGATGAGTATTTACTACTAAATACTTGTTTATGTCATAATCTTTGGTTTGATGAGTTTAGGTTTTGTGATTATCAAAACATAGAGATATAGAAAGATATGAATAACATTTTTAGTCATTTATTTATATCAACACCATTGTTTCCATCATTAGCGTTGTTTCCACGGTTCGCATTGTTTCCACCAATTGCTAAAGTGGTTCTGGTTGTTCTGCACTTGCCCTCGTGTCCCATTCAACCTAGGACAAGCATTCCGAAGATGATTCGGGTTTCCACATTCATAACACGCCCTTGGGTTAACGGTATTAACTGGTGTCACTTGTTTAGCCACTACCTTACAATCCTTTGCCATATGGCCACCTCGTTTGCAATTGAAACACACCTGGCATGGTTTTGTCTCCAGGTGATGGTAGTTACATTTCTCACACTTAGGGTAAGAGCCTGCATATCCTCCCTTGCCCGAGGTTGTTACCACAAATCCCTTTCCCCATTTCTCCTTCTTATTGTCATCCTTTGCACCACCTTGCTTGCTTGGCTCGCTCACGGCCTTTCTCTTATCCCCACTCTTAGACGATGTCCCGTTCCTAACCATCTCATCTGTTAAGGCGGCAGATTTCAGTATCGCACTTTGGATAGTAGCAGGCTCAATCGCTTTTGACCATCCCGCGAATTCCAGGCACCAACCCATAGATGTACCTTTCAATTCTCTTGGATTCGGGAGTGACCAAATGAGGTACTAGTCTAGCGAGCTCATGGAACCGATCCATATAAGCCGTACGATCAGTTCCTACCATGGTATGGTGGTAGAACTCATGTTCCAGTTTCTGCATCTCATTATCTGGACAGTACTCTTCCTTTAACAATGCCTTAAAGTCATCCCAACTCATTCCCAAGGCAGCTCCCTGCCCTAGCCTGAATTTGTGTGTTCCACCAAGTCAACGCTTTTCCAGTCAATGAACAGGCAGCAAACTTCACCTTCTTACGGTCCGCACACTCACTTATGTCAATCACTGACTCCATCTTCTCTACCCATCGAGTATAAGCTATCGCACCTCCATTACCATCAAAATCCACCGGTTTGCAAGCGGTGAATTCCTTGTAGTTACATCCCCTGTTACCGTTGTTATGGTTCCCATCATTGACGTGATCACTTCCGCCGTCGTTGTCCGCTTGGTTATTCCCACTCATGTTGTTTCCTTGGTTACTCATATGGTCGCCAACTTGGGTGACAATAGTCGGTAGTAATTCGCGTAGTTGCTGGGCGATAATGGTAGCAACATCAGGAGTCTCATTGCCGGTATCGTCGCTTCTCATGCCACGACCTCCTGCCCTACCTCCTCGTCCACCAGTCCTTCCACCCCTCGGTGGTGGAACACCACGATTAACTCGAGACGACCTTCTTGGAGGCATGATTCTACAAGGTAGGACATCAGTAAACGTTAGACAGGAGATAGGTAGGAAAGGTCGGTATACATGTCGTGCTACTATACTTAACTTCCTATCTGACAATCCATGAATTTGATAAGTCCATGCCGCATCAAGTTATCATAAAAACGTTGGCCAGGCGTTTTTAAGATAGCATCATGCTGCATTTACTAATCATCATCACCTCATGTCATACTACCCGCATAATCGCACATGCAGTCCCTATTTATGCAAACTATATGAGGGTTCTTAGGTTATAGTCTAGGTCAAACCACCTAATTCTCTATAACCTGGCTCTGATACCAATCTGTCACACCCCAAAAATGGCGCAGCGGAATGTCATTTATTGGGTGTGACTTCAAGATCAAGAACACATGGTATCATAATAGAGAAATACTAAATGCATAACATCACAACACAAGTCAAAGTTACAATGATCCCATACTACGGGGGAATACAAGTCTTACTACATAAGTTCACAATAATCAAGTCTTAAAGGGATATTTCCAAATGCATAACTCCTCGGGAATACAACCCGGTAGAGTCTCGTCTTATGTCTGCTAAGCCAGGCCAATACTCAACCTTCTAAAGCAACTTCATTCTTAACACCTGAAAATGGATACTCGAAAAGGTCAACATAAAGTTGGTGAGCTCGTAGGTTTGAAAGTAAACCACGAAGCTGTGACATAAGTAGTGTAGGACAATAGTGAGCAAGATATACGAATATATGCATTTAAAAAGGAAACACAGTGCTAACGACAACTGAACCTACCAATGATGTTACACACATGTTACCAATAGCGGGGAGCTACCCCAGATAGTATTATCCATTTGTTTCAGCTCCAAACGGAGTTAAACAGTTGTGCATACATGAAACACATATTTATCATCACAATGGGTCACATATTGCAATCAAACACACATATTGTCCAAAAACATGTAAACATTGTATCACAGCATGAAAACAGTTAAAACACCATTTGAGTACCATTTTCCCCCAAGGAAAACATTATAAAAAAAGGGGGCTACGAGAACTCACCTCAGCAAGGCAGTCTAAAACGATAGTCAAGTAGAAATAGTGGTTGGCACCGACACGCGACCTAGATTAGTACGGCAAGTTTAGTTCACAATTCCAATTTGAGACTCGATGTGTAAGTTCTAAATAAGTTTAAAAGTTTCAAAGTATTTATGTTATCGTTGCTTGTGTGGCAGCATTTAAGTTTAAGTAGATTTTGTAATTGTTGGCAAGGATTGGCTATTTGAAGTGCACACGTACACACGTATAGAATTGTAAAGTATTCATGACAAAAAGTATTCATTAGACAAAATATTCGAAAGGCAAAGCACGGAAAGATAATCGTGAGTGATTATCAGGTGTCGTCGGAAAAATGGGAAGTGTGTATACATATATAGTGTATATAGTAAATTAGTGAGAAGATAATTTATGGAAAAATAATCATTTCTAGTTGAAATATTAATCAAGTGTATATCCTTGGTGAAAATTGGGCATGACCCGTGTAGACATTTTCGTTTTTATGAGATAACTAAATGTTTACCATCTTCGTATTTGAACAATAAACCGCTTTTTACTACTTGTTAAACTCAAAAAAATAAAAAAATAAAAAAAAAATAAAAAAAAAAAAAAACAAATATGTTACTTTAAGCTTCAATAAACCAAAATAGACACTATAATTCAACAACTTTAAAAATGAGTTAAAACTCGTATGTTTAGTTTAGTATAGCTTTTAACATGTTCTAGATATTTAATACAGTAACATATAGTTTTGACTTCTAAGAAGTTTTAGGTTTCAAAAATAAGGTATGATTACGCAACGAAATATAAGTCGAGTCAACGAGTCAAAATAAGTCGGGAACAAGTCGTGAAATGAATCGAAGTCGAAATGAGCACAAATCAGAGACACCCACATTTTAGTTTGGCCCCACTGCTCCATGAACACAAACTCACACCACTCAAATCAACATTTACTTTCAAATCCATATTTAGTTTCATGTATAAGAAGTTTAACAATTAATTATAGTTTTGTAACAGACTTTGGTGACTCAAAATAAACAAGAACAACAAAAAGAATAATACCCACTATTTTGACCCTGTTTTGAGTTGCAAATTTGACAAGGAAAGCCAAATGCACTAAAAACCATTCCCCACTGTTCGGACCGTGGGGTTCGACCACGACAGTAAAACATCCAAAAGTCTCCTTTTTCTTTTCTTTTTGTTTTGTTTGTCTAACAGTATACTATATGTGATTTTATTGGGGTTTTAAACATAACTCAATATTTTGATAAGCGGCTACATAGACTCAGATTACCCACTATTATTCCGACCCATGAAGCCTCAAATTAAGCAAATGTATCCCATAACGCAAATAAACAAAAATCAATAATAAGCCACTCAAAATAACTATTCCAATCCAAGCTAATATAATTTTAACTTAGTTTAGTTTATCAGTTTTACCATTACAAGCTTGCTACACCAACAATAAAACTTAACATTAAGCAAATCGTAAATTTAAAATATAAAATCGATTCGAGTCTTATTAATCCCAAACAAGTTTATAACAACAACATCAAAAGTATCATAAGTCCAGAAAATCAAATGAACAAAAATCCAGGAATCCTTACAATATCAAAACCGATTGAGGGAGATAGACAATGAGACTTTCGATTTCAAAATAAACCAACTCCGATCCAAGCAAGCAAATCCCACCACAGCCCTTCTTGATTTTCGAGAGAAATTTTTTAGTGAAGTTGAAGTGTGACTTGCATGTATGAATCGATGGGTATAAAAAGATGAAAACAAGGTGGGTTTGATTCCCTTATCTTTCTTTGACAGTCGAACCTTAATCGAAAATGGGTAATCGTCCACTCATCGACATAACACCCCTTGGTGGCTTGTGTTGACTTTTAGGCTGGACTAGGTAAGGACCCTTTTATGTCTTCTTGTTGTCATCGATCGGAGCAGGCCTGATCTCATCAGGTGGTGGGGGTGAGATTGGTGCAGAGAAAGAAAGGAGGAAGGGGACCAATTTGTTGGTTAGATGTGGGGGTGGATGTAGCAGAAAAGTGATAGAAGTGTGGGTAAGAGAGAGAGAGAGAGAGAGGCAAGGACGGTGGGAGTATGTATATATATCTCTTTCTTTCTTTCTTATTTATTTATTTAAATACAGATAAATTTTAAGGGATAAGTTTTCTTTTATTAACTTTTGTGGGTATTGGGTACCCGTATCCCGTTGAGTTCCGGTGTAAACTGGTGTATTCCAGGTTATCGTGAGCAAGTCAGATACTGTTTTCGAAAATGTTTCTATAACAATCATATAAAAACAAACTTTTGGGTTCCGAATAATAAGTATTGGTTTATGCCGTTACTAATGTAGTGTCGGTATGCGTGTGGTAGTTAAAAGTGATACGCAAAAGTAAATATGAAAACTTTAAAAATAAAATAACTTCGAGTTTTAAGGTTGAGTAAGGACCTGGAAAATGTGGGTTGTTATAAGTATTTGAAATGATCTTTGTTCAAAATGTTAAGTTCTTGGTGAATCTCCCTATAAGACTCAAAAAGCATATTTTAATCAAAAGTTCATCAAAAACAACATCTTGTATGCTATTTTTGAGGGGGAGAAAAGTAAAAGTGATTAAAATATGGATGACAATGGATGCTTTAAAATTAAATTTCGTGCGAGCTCGACTCAGAATTGACCCAGGAATTGACGAAACAAAAAGTTAGTAATCGAAAAGACTTATCCTCGACGGGTAATGACATCAAGTTAGTTATTAGAGCTAGCTGTCACCTAAAAGCTGACAATGAAACTCTCTAACTAGCCACGTAAGAGTGTCTCGAAAAGGATTTGTCAAAGTAGATATGTACCGTTTCGAGAAACTTTCTGTTGACTCGACCAGGCCGGGTAATAACTTCAAGCTAGTCTAACTAGTGATGTAAGCGTGTCTCGAATCGGTCTTGTTCACTGAAAGTGGATCAATTCAAAAAGTGCTTGTTCCTCCAGCATGTGCGAATTTATTCACTACACATGAGCATATGTGAAGGGGGAGCCCTTCAAATGAAATCACAAAACTCTCAAAGTGTTAAACAAAATGTTTGATAATTACAAACACTTAGAGAGATTTTCAATAAATGGTTTCATGGCAATTATAGGATAGTCATGGTGTTATAAAGTGACTAAGGTTAGGAAAAACCGTCCTATGATCCGCTAGAGCCGGAGGGATCTACCCAAGGGCATCACCAATAGTTAGAATTAGAAGTCCTTAGGTATGATATGAAAAAAGGAGAAAAGAATGAAAGGATAAAGAAGGGGTTGAAGAATTAAAAAGAAAAGCAAAGAAAAGGGTGAAAAGAAATAGCCCTCCATATGTTCAACCTTAGGGTAGACACCGGGTTCAATTCATATGCTACTAGTTGTTGCTAAGGTGACACCGGTATTGAAGATAAAGACGTCATGGACCCAGTGACGCACTGCACTTAACCTTCTAAGCCACTCAAGTTCTCTTAAAAGAGCTTGTTTCATTCTCACGGGGAACCGGTGTAATCTATCAACTTATCTCTTAGAGATGGTTGATATTGAAGCAGGTGACCTCTCCCTAGTCTCTGCATAGGAAACCAAATTGTGCACTTATCGAGTCTAGATCCATGAGATACATCAAAGATCTCTTAGGAACACTCAATATTTCTACAACTGGTGTTCTACATCAATGGACACCAGCTGTAAATTATCGAGTCCTTCGCAGATCCTAGCAATCTGCCGAGAACATTTATGATATGATTTACTTACGTATTTCTCAATGATTGAACGGAAACTCCTGCCAGGGTCAACATCAAACAGCCCTGACAACAGGTCACTTCGGTAACTCCTTGTGGGTTACGCTTAGTGTTCGCGATGGTTCCAAAATGGTCTACAGTCGTGGAGTGATCCCCAACGACTCACCCATTCGTTGAGCTACTTAGTAGGTCTCGTAAGCTCCCTCGGGAGTATCCAAAATGGGAACGGCCATGGTAAGGGTTAGAAGGAGTCTTCACACTATGCTGTTGACGATCTCTAATTCCTTATCTGTAAGTACCGATTGTTTATTGCTAACTGTTTACCTGCAGCTACACATCACCTCCATGGAGATATATTCCGCATGCTCATACATACATCTTAAAGTCAAAGAAAGCTCTCTCAAAGATCTAAGCAACACAAAGTTCAAAGAAAGATTCTACGCCAAAAACAAGAATCTACAAAGTAAAGAGACTAAAGATCAAAGTGAAAGAAAGGGAACTACGTGCATGTGAAAGTCAAAGTCCAAAGATGTATGAGCATGTTGGAATGGCGGACAACCACCACAGACACAGAAGTGACAAAAGGCAGATTACACCATCATTTGATCACAACAACAAGAACGAAGAACGAAGATCACAAAGCATGATTGGAACAAAGAATCTAGCAAAGCTATTACACAAAGACTCAAAGTTGAAAACAACAAGCATCAAAGAAGCCAAAAGATCAGTCATTTTTATTGGTGGACCCATAACCCACACGTCGCAAAAGAGATCTCAATGATCACCCCTTTAGGGGGAGATTGTTGGAAACGCAAAAGTGATGATCATAAATGCAATCAAAGAGAGACCTCAATGATCATCCCTTAGGGGGTGATTGTTGGGAACGCTTGAAGTGACGATCATTATCGAGTCAATGAGTCTTGTAATAGGTTGCATTAGTTTATTATTTATGTTAAGTTTTATTAAGTTATATGTTATTATGTTTAAATTTTCATGTTTTGCCAAAGTCTAAGGGCTATAAGTGATATTATGTGAAAGATGTTAGTTGCCCTAGACATGGCCTATAAATACCTTGTAACCTCTCATTTGAGAGGTGTTGGTTCATTTGGAATAAGAAACATCTCTTATTTCCTCTCTAGTTCTCTCTCTCTCTCTCTCTAACACATATCTTTCTCTCTCTAAACATAAATCATATGTGTAGAATGATATAAAACTTAAGACCCAACATAAAATCTCGGGTATTTGGAAGAAGGGCGGAATTAGTTGCTAGTCAACTAACCCAAATAACTACTAATGCAATAAAAATAAAATGACAATAAAATAAAATGTGTAAACTATAAATGGAGAAAACGTGTTTACTCAGACTTCATTACTCCCTAGTTATCCTTAATGATTGATAAGCTTATTACAATTGCGTGGGTGACGGGTTGCATTCCTTAATACCATTTGTAGGGCCGTGTACGATCTTCCCCAACTCTATAAGCTTCTATCTCTTCCTATAGCGACACGTTAAGTATCCTTACCATGGCCTCCTTAATAGTTACTTATGCATTAAATACAACCATTAAAATCGTAGTACACATCCGATTCATGTTTCTTAAGACGTTCAAGCAAGTTACCGAATAGGAGATTAGCCAGTTTTCTTAAGCCTAACATCGATTGACAATCACCCAACAACAACTAATAACAAACCATCAATCAATAATCAATAACTAGGTTTCACTACATCTAAGCAAACACAAATAAACCTAGCCTAGCATGCTAAAAGAATTAAATACAAGCGTAAGATAGAATCAAACATCACATAGACATATTGAATGATTGATGGATTACTTATCTTTGATTGAACATGGAAGAGACAAGGATATGAAACCCTTAAAAACCTCTTAAATTCGTGTTAGGGTTATTCCACCAAAAGTTCCTCCCCAAAGTTACACACTAATGAATGAAAAATCAAAAACTATATATAGATTTACAAGGGTGACGGCATCACCTTTTGATGGTTGACACCGTCATCTCGCCACGGCTAGGGTTCCTTGTCGTCCAATCCAACTTCTTGACGCCGTCACTCTTTAAGTGTTCTGGGCCGTCACGCTTTAGTGTGATACGTGACGGCCTACTCTTGGTAGAATGTGACGTCGTCACGTGTTAAGTCCTAGAAACAAAAGCATAAACTTGAGCCTTCTCAGTTTTTATAGAAGTGGTAGGAATCCCACTATAGGATTCTTCCCTAGAAATTATAACAAAATCATCCTTAACTTCAGGAAGATTTCCCTGGTCAACAGACTACTCCTTATGGGTTGATAAATGTCATCAAGACCCATAAGAAATTGCATTAACTTCAATAATTTACCATGAGCACTAAGTTCTTGTTTAGCCTCACAAGTACAATCAGGAAACTTAGTAAGAATAGCAAACTCTCTCCATAATTAATTCAACTTATGATAGTACTCAGAAACAGGTAAACCACCTTGCTTAAAACTATTTTCTGAAGCAAATTAAACACTACAGAACCATCAATCCTATTATAAGTGTCTTTTAAGTCTTTCCAAACAATAGAGGCATTATCAGAAAACACATGAACAAGATACACATCTTGGGACAAAGAAGTTAAAATCCAATTCAAAACAACTTCATTACACCTGTCCCATTGGGATTCTAATAAGGGACTAGCAGCATAAGCAGCCCTAGTATAAGTACCATCAAAAAAACCCATTTTATTCTTAATATGTATAACCAATTTTATAGCACTAGTACATATTCTATAATTTTCAACCCCAGACAACTTAATAGTCACAATAGAAGCACAATTAGAATCATTTGCATGAAGATGCAAAGGATTACTCTGATCTAAACTACTAATCATAATAGCCATACTGACAAATAAAGAAACAGATAAACAAAAATAATAGATATACCAAACAATAACAAACTACCAAACAAACCAATAACAAATAAACCACCAACAAACCAATCAATCTCAACTTGCAAGACTGCCAAAATCCTAAACTCCTGCGACCTAGACACAACAAACTAAAAAATAAAACTACTACTAAGAAACTCACACCCAAGAATAACTTGAATTAAGCCCAATGAACTAGGGTTCGCCAGAGCAGGTATTCATACCACTCTTGGTGGCAGATCAAGGTGTTAACCGAACCCGTTTGCACCCACTGAACTCAAAACCATATATCTTAAAGGAAGAAACCAACTTACGGTGCTTATAAGATATAAAGCGTAAGAACCAACTGATTATTCTAGATTCACTTAGTCTAGGATAACTAATCCAAGAACAAGCCCAGAAAACCACAGAACCACCAGATCTCCAAGAAACCCCCAAATCCAAAATTAAGGTTTCAAGAAAACCAACCAAGAATCAGTCAATTAGCATCAATTCCTTCAACCAAAACGACTTCAATTACTCAGAATCGAACCAATATCAAAACCCCCCCAAAATCTAGGGTTTCAAGAAAAAAACCCTAAATCTTAATTAAACCCTTAAAACTTCAATTAAACCTTCAAACAACACGATTCAACCACCAAATCATTGAATCAACCACCACTAAACCAAGATCGATCAAATACCCAAGAAACCAATGTAATCAACTTATCAGAACCTAGGGCTCTGATACCATGTTAAAATGGTACCAAAAAACACCAATATCTAATCACCCCACCAATCACCCCTTGGTGATCTAATCTTTTATTAAAACAATAAACATTGAAGGTTAGTCTCTCTAATAGGTGCAACAACAGTACATACTAACTCACACTCTAAAAGAAACTATAAACCAAATGAAACTATAAACCAAGCGCCACGTTAGCTTTATCATTTCGACAACACAAAAAAAACACCTCTTATCATAATGATGTAGTCGTTTTTATAGTATACTGATTTGTTTTTCCGAAGAAATGCTTAGGAAAGTATTTCCCTGGGTCGTTTTCCCAACGAAGGTGTGAATGGAATTTTGAATTCCCGATTCGTGAAACGTGTCGTGAAAGTGGTAAAAAGTGATTTTGATGGGATTACACTAATGCAATAGTAAATAAATCACAAATAATCACTTAAGCTCGTAATTCAAGAATTTGAACCAAAAACGTAACGTAGAATTGAAAACCGTAAGCTAAAACGTAAATAAAACGTAAACATACGAAATAAAACGTGAATTTTAAGCTACACTACTCCTACGGACTTGAAAATAATTTTGAAAAGTTAAAAATGATAAAAGAAAATTTTAAGTAAAAGAAAAATATTTTTTTTTGACTTTTTAATTATTTTTTATGAATTAAAAACTAATTAACTAATAAAAAAATTAAAGAAAATGCAAATAAGGTGAAAAAAATGAAAATTAAATTTTGAAAATTATAAAATAACTAAAAAGTAATTTTAAAACTAAAAACTAATTTTTTTGGCTTTTTGTGTAATTTTTGGGAATTAAAAACTATTAAATCTAATTAATAATTCAAATTAAATTCAAAATAAATGGGAAAAATACAAAATAAATTTCTAAAATTATAAAATAAATGAAAATAAATTTCTAAAATATTTTTGGATTTTTCTAGGCTTTTTCTAATTTTTTTGGATTTTTTAGTAATTAAAAAGTATTAAAAATTGATTAAAATGAAAATTAAATAAGAAAAATATCAAATTGACTCAGAAAAATTTGAAACAATTACAGAAAATCTAAAATATTAAAATAAGCTTGAGAAAAAATTTTGAAAGTAAAATAATCCAAAGAACTGCTTATTGGAAAGTACTTATTCTTAAGCAAAACTTGACCAGGTTGACCCCAAATTTGATCAATTGATTATATGACTCAATGAAACTCAAATAAGCAATATCATACCAATAAGCACACAGGAACACAGGAATGGGCACAAACAAATGGTAATATGCACTTATGCAATTAGCAATAAGCAAAGGGGCCCAAACAGTGAATTAAGCAATTACAAGCCCAAATGAACTTAGACTAACACCAAATCTCAACTTATGATAATCAAAACAAACTTGCAGCCTTGATATTGAAAACAGATACTTGTTTTAATCACTCAATAAGACCAGCAAATAAGCTGTACTAGTAAGCTAGAAAATGTGAGCTATTTGGGGCAAACACTACTCTGTCCTACTGAGAATCAAATTGTACCAAAAGAACTGAGTCCTAATCCAATTAACTAACTTACAAGCCACTTGAAAACCTAAACAAAATCTGATGTGCAGGGGAGCCTTTAGCTCAAACAAGCAACTTAAAAGCAAAATTCCAATAAGCAAATAGGTTCCAAACTAAGTTTTTCTTGTTGACTTTTATTAACAAGCTGCCAAACTTCTAATAACATCAATCCAAATTTGTTTCCAATGAATTTTGAAAGCTATGAGAGTTCCCCAAAATCTGACTAAACTAGAGTCTATGACTGTTTGACTTTTAAGTTGCAATACTATTTTGACTTAAATGAAATTCCACTGCTCAATACTAATCCTTAATGCAATATTAATCTAATTGGTGAGTTGTTTTATCTAAATGATTCCTAGTTCTAATAGTATGCTATAACAAAGGCCTTATTCTAACTGTTATAAAGATGGAAAAATGAAATTTGATTTTTAGCTAAAGAGACTATGTAATTTATGCTCTATCTGTCTTTCCTAAGCCTAAAGTGACTTGACTGTGCAGCAAGAATAACAACAAACCATCAAGAACATGCAAATCCAACTCAAACCAAACACCCCTAAATAGTGACTGTATTCACTAAATGCTATACTCAAATCAGATCCAATACCATCCAAGTCCAAACTTAAGTACTAATATGAAATCCAATAACACTCAAATGATACTGAAACACAAATCTCAAGCCTACAACCAGAAGTAATTCAAACACAGATTCCAAAGATAGACAGTTAATGAAACAGTAACCTAACAAATTACTAACACAAAGATTTAAAAGACTGAATTAACAACTAAGATTAATAAATCAACAACTAGTAATCAGAAATCAATAATACTAAATCAAACACAAAATCTATACTACTTTAATTCTACTCATGCAATATGAATTTAAAAATGAAAAACTTACAAATCAAATTCCCCCTCAGCAGAACAGAGGGGGATTCACTAAGCTTGCCTGTCTCTATGACAGGCCATTGGACACCTTATGGCTGCCTTTTATTCCTTGAATAAGCTGGCTTATTTAATAAGCTCTCAGTTGACCTTTGTTGACTTGAGATTTTTGAACAATGAATAACAGTGACAATCAAATAATTTTACCACAAACTATTGATGAGATTTTGAAACAGTAAAAGTAAACTTAAAACAGCTTATAAGATATAATTGAAGGCTCAAAGTAATTTTGCTCATTAAAATAAGTAAAACTGAATTTTCATTAATAAAAAGTTTATTACACTACTGAAAGAAAATACAAGACTGAAATTTAAATATTACACTAACTTTAATCTAAACTAACCCTAAATCTAACCTACTCCTAATGAATTTCCAACGTGAGTGAGGAGGGTGTATATATAGGCTTGAGGAGATGAGGTCTTGTGAAGCTTCCAGAAATCCAGGTCATCAATCCTCATGACTTTTTGTGTTTGTTTTCAATCCCTCTCAGCCCTTGATCTTAGTTTCATGAATTTGGTCCCTTGGATTGATTTTTATGACATGATGTATCCTTCGTGTGTCTCCTGATAGGTCCACGTGTCCTGACCTCTTCTGACATACCCTGACTTCTTCTAGAAACTCCAATGAGGGAGTAATTATTACTTAGATGGGTAAAAATCATGGGAGGGAATTTAGGGTTCATATGGTATAGTAATTGTTTTCTGGGTGAAAATAATTAGGGGGCGGGTAGTTTAATTTTGGGTGTTTTAATTATACTGATTTGTTGACCGGGTCTAGGGTGGGTCTGACTTGGGGTAAAAGTGGTGTGGTGGATCAGGTTAAAAACTAAAGGATTGGGCTGGTTTTCTTTATGGGCTCAGGGGGTTTTGATATATATTGTGGGCTTAAAGTGGTGTTGGGTTTATTAAATTTTAGTATAGGAGAGTATTATTAGTTTAAGGATTTAAATTATAAGGACCAAAGTTGTAATTTAGGAATTACCAAGGACCACTTCTGCCAATTTTGTGAAATACATCCAAGGGCCATATTTGTCAATCTCTGATTCCTGAAGGACAAATTTTGTCTTTTCTTCGAATATTCTTCAAAGGACCATTCTTGTAAATATTTGGAAGTACAGGGACTAAAGTCGTCAATTCTTCAAACTTTGACACTTTAAGCATATCTAAGGACTTCTTTTGACTTTTTGAACTTTCTTTGATCATTAGGCTTCCCCGGCTCCGGCTTTTGACCTTTTTCCTATCCCGTGCTCGTTTTTGTCGGTTTTTGCTTTGTTTTTGTCCATTTTTCACATATCTGTACCTGCACATACACAAATACAAAAACACACATTCTCTTGGCGTATTTGGTTAGTATTTGATGTATTTGGTCTGATTTAAGGCTAAAAAGGATGTGTGAAAAAGCACACATCACATAACACTACCTCAACACCACTTTTTGAGACCCACATTTATTTAAAAACTTACAAATTACAATTTAACCCCTTTAACTAGTTTTTCATTCATAGACCCACCTTTATTTAAAAACTTACAAATTACAATTTAACCCCTTTAATTATTTTTTCATTCATTACATTACCCCATAAATAACTTTCATTCATTAAACCAAAATTTTCGTATAGTCCAATGAAGTCCCAACTAAATTTTCATAAATCAACCAACGGCTAATTAACAATCCATAGTTTCGTTTAAGCCCATTAGATGTCCAAACATACTAATCCATACAAACCCTAAATATTATGTATATAAGCTCATTAACCCTAACATCATTCTCCATTTCATAAGCAGTCAAACATCACCTTCCTTACCACTCCCCCAAAAAAATTAACTTCTTCCTTATAACTCCTCAAAACTCAACATTTCCATTCTTTAACCACTACTGAAACTCAACACACAAACTGACCCACCTTATTTCTCCATAAACCGACGCAACTCCTCACAATACTTGCATATGTTCCAACCTTATTACTCCACAAATCAATCAAACACTTGAACTACTTCTCCATTATTTTATTATTCTATTTATTTTATTTATTATTATTTTTTACCTTAACTAGCCTTTTACCACAGGGGGTATTTTGAATTTTCTTTCTATGAATTCAAATCCATAAACTAGTCGTTTAAGGCTTTTTTGAAACTTTTTTTTGGCATTACATGCGTTTTCACTTACCTTGCTGCACTAAAGAGGCGTAACACGGCCCTTAACGCCACACAGGCGGTATGGTAACGCAGGTGACACGTTGGCATAACGTCGGTCCTGCGTTACCGTACCCAGGGCTCTTATATAGAATCTAGGATGTGTTGGTTTTGAGGGTTTAGATTTTAGATTTAGGAGCTAAAGTAAAATGTGTCATTTAGTTTGAGGGTGTAGGTTAGGATTAAATTATGTAGTTTTCACAATTGATTTCATTTTTGTGAACTCAATTTATTTTTTCATTCTTTCTTTTACTTTAATAATTTTTTATATAATATATTCCCAACTTGTTTTTATGGAAATTGCAAATTCTGATTTTTTTTTTTTTTTTTTTTATTTGCACCGTTTAATGTAGAAACACTTAAAACAAGTTATAGTAAGTGTACAACTGTCTATTACATACACTAATGTATGTCAATAAAGAAAAATAAATGCGCAAATTAATTATCCATTCTTATACCAAAACATAATTAAACATATTTTTTTACGCCCTTATCTTTCTTCTTTACTTTTCTTTAAACAAAATACCAAATCCTAACCTAGATAGAAACCAAACTGCATCTTATTTATTTATCTTATACGAAGTATACATTAGGCGTTGGGTGCGAGTTTTGGAGAGAAAAAAAAAATCAAAACACCCCCTGAACTATGTAAAAAGTTACAAAAATTGCCCGAAAGTTTTTTTTTTTTTTTTTTTTTTTTTTACGATTTCTTTTATATAACAAAATTTTATTTATCAAATATCTAAAACAATATTTAGCGATTCTTTTACAAAAAAAAAAATAAAATAAAAAAATAAAAATAAAAAAAAAAAAATCCTTACAAAAACTACCCTACACTTTGTTGTACTATTTAAAAAAATAATAATAATATGAGCCCAATACCTTTGACTTATGTACTATTTTATAATAAATGTTGAAGTTATAAAAAAAATGTTTTTTAAAGAAAAAATAAAAGCACGCCCTTAAAGTACTTAAAATTTTACAAAAACTACCCTACACTTTGTTGTTTTACGACTATAATTTTAATGAAAGAATTGCAAAACACACTCCTAAACTAAGTAATAAGTTACGAAACTAGCTTAAACTTTTACCTTTTACAGTTTTTTTATATAACAAACTTTATTTATTAAAGATCTAATGTATATTTAGCAATTTTTTACAAAAGAATATATACCAAATAAAAGGTCTTTAAATTCTGAATAAAATGAGCCTGATATTGAAAAGCTTTTGACTTACATACGACTTTATTAAAAAAAATAGTGATTAAAACTTTAAGGGTTTTGCTAAACAATGCTCACCGGACAATGTTTAAAACAACAATTAATATGCATATAAAAAGAAACTTAGAATTTGTTAAATTAAAAATGAAATATATTTAGGTTAATTTTTATATTCATTTATTATGCATTAAATATATAACTGATTTAAATATGAAAAGAACGAACTATTTAATGTGGCTTATGTATTGCCCAGTGGGCATTGTTAGCAAAACCCAAACTTTAATATCAACTTCTTATTTTCTGGTAATGGGTTAGAATTTAGCAAATTTGCTATAAAAATTATACCAATAAATAGGTTTTTTAATATCAAATAAAACGAGTTGAATATTCCATTACTCTTGACTTACATATAATTTTTTAAAAAGTGGTGATTAAAATTTGAAACCAACTTTTTATTTTTCTAGGTAATTGGTCAAAATGATTACAAATATTTGATGATATAGATGATTAAGGGTGAGCAAACGGACCGGGTGGACCGGACCGACCGACAAAACCGACCGGACCGGACCGGACCGGACCGACCACATTCGGTCCGGTCCTCGGTCTAGGCTTTTTAGCTAAATCGGTCCTCGGTCCGGTCCGGACCGACAAAAAAACCGAAAAAACGTGCCAAAAATGCCTAATTGGACCGGACCGACCGAAGACCGGACCGGACCGAACCGGACCGAGACCGGACCGACCACATTCGGTCCGGTCTCGGTCTATGGTTTTTCCGGTTCTCGGTCTTCGGTCCGGTCCGGTCTGGTCTTGGCCGGTCCGGTCCGGTTTTTGGACCATGCTCAGCCTTATAGATGATAGACTTATTGCAATGATCAATATTAGTTTAGAGGTTTATATATATGTTATGGGTAAGGATCCAGTGAGAAGAAAACTTAAAATGAGAAGGATAAGAAATAACTATAATCACACATTTGAGATGCATCGACTTGATTTAGATGCATCTCTATTCATTTAAATGCATCCCAATTAGTTCTGAAAAGTGATTTGAAGTAAAAACGATGCAAAGTAGTACTAACAAGAAATTTGACCCGCAGAGGACGAACAATGTATAGGATTTGTCTAACTCGATGAAATGCATCTAATATATGTATATGCATCTAATTTTTTGCTATAAAATATATTATGGTGCATCTAAAAGATTAGGGATGCATCTAATTTAAGTCGATGCATCTCAAATGTGTGGTTATAGTTATTTTTCATCCTTCTCATTTTAAGTTTTCTTCTCATTTGATCCTAAGTCTATATGTTATAAGATGAGATTCATGGCAAACAACAAAAATCTTAATAACAAATAAGCATATCTTAGTCTTTCATTTTGTTTTCATCAAACGGTATAGATCAAACCAAAAAATAACAAAGGAATGACAAAATTGACATTCTTGCTCATTTAATATAAAAACCAAATTTCCACTTTTTTTTAAAAAAAAAAAAAAAAACAACATATCTTGTAAACGGTAAATCTTCAAGCTACAAAAAATATACCATCGCGAAGAGAATTAAATCATCTTTCTATAGATATGCACTTTTATATACTTTTGACGAACTTTTTTTTTTTCAAAATTTCCGTCCAGAAAAATCTCACGTGATTCGTAAAAAAATCACTTGTGATTTGTTATTTTTAAAAAATCACAAGTGATTTGTAAAAATGAGTAAATCACTATTTTTGAGTTTTATTCTTTTATGTCACATCTTTTTAAGAGTACATGTTTTTTATATGATTGTTGAAATGAGCTCTTGAAATCTCTTTATTAAAAAGTTGTATGTTGTTATACAGAATCTCATGTGGTTCTCTCTAATCTCTTGTGATTTATATAGAATCTCATGTATTCTATATAGATACTTGACGAGTATCTTTTATGTGATTCATACAGAATCTCATGGGATTCTGTATGAATCACATTGGCAATCTTTATGAATTACAAGTGAATCATCAAATAATCTCATGGGATTCTGTATGGATCACATGGGATTCTGTATGGATCACATGAGATTCTGTATGAATCACAAGGGATCAGAGATAATCACATGGGATTCTGTATAAATCACATGGGATTTTCATTTTGCTTTGTATAAATTGAAAGTACAAAATTACTTGAGATTCTATTTTTGTTGTGTAATGTTATGAGAAAAAATTTTGTTCACTTTCAATATATCTTGTTTACTTTGAATATATCATGTTTGTTACTTATATTTTGTTTGATCACATGTAATCTGTATGAATCACATACGATTAGGGATGAATCACAAGTGATTTATCAAATAATCTCATGGGATTCTATATGAATCACAAATGATTCGTGTGTAAATCACATGTGATTCGTGTGTAAATCACATATGATTCAACCAACTCATTTATATAAAAAGAAGTCCAAAACACTTGTTCATTGCTTTACAATACGCCACCTAAGCACTAAAAAAGCCTATACATGATTAATTTATTTTTAAAGTTTGTCAAAGCTACAAAATGGGTTTCAGATTACAAAATTTATATAAGTTAAAACATTGAAAAATAGATGCTACAATATGGCGTAAAGTTTGTTAAAGCTACAAAATGCTACTCTCACTTGCATAACATGCAGCGAAAATTGTACATTCTTTTTTATATGTACCAATCTTTGACATCTTTTAGTGAGTCGAGAGATGTAGCTAGTAACCTTCTTTACCTACACAATACCTCAATAAGCTAACTCCATACTCTTGGTTCGGGGTTAAACCCCATATACGCCAACATTGACAACACCATAGCTGCACAACAACCCTTTCACCAGTAAACGAAAAGGAAACCGTAGCTTTAACCGATAAACACCTTTGTCTCCCAACTTCACATTTCATTGCCAAAATATCCCGTTTAACCACCGAAAACTTCACGACTACCGATGTTAAGAGCTTATTATAAGGCACAAACACGCTCATAGTCATCGTGAATCCACATATCTATTCATTCTGTTACTGTAACTGTAATGTAATACACAGATCCGTCCGCCACAAGTCCCGTCGCCACCGTCGGCAATGAGAAGCAAATTATTTAGTAAAGATTTATTGGGTTTGAAAAGATTAGATTTGATGAATGTTCGGTGAGAGAGAAAGAGTGTGTAAATGAGAGTGTTTGTCAACAAGTAGGTGAGAGTGTAAATAAAATGACAAAAGTACTCCTACAGCTAAATGAGTTAGACAAATGAGTGTAAATGTAACCGTCGGATCAAAATTAGATCAATGGCTGAGATGAAGTAGTTTATTCTTTAAATATATTTTGTTCCGTATTGAACTTTTCTCTATATGTTATACTTAATTGAAAGTATAGACCATATTATTATTATTATTATTATTATTATGCAAAGAATAATTAAACGATTTTAAGTGATTATGAGATAAAAAGTTCTATCAAACAATATACACCAGCCATGCGCGGGCATTTTAATACTCGTTAATGTCAAAGCTATAATATATCCTGTAGGCCATTATCCATATATCCATAGCGTTGTCCGTCACGAGTTTTTAATTATTACGTACTAAACAATGTGACTTTCTAATAAACACACACTATCTAGTTCTTATCTAACTATTCCTTGCTGTATTCTAATGGAATCAACTTGACAAAATTAGACCCAAAATCTAGTAAATTCGAAAAACACATAACAAACTTTATTAAAAATAATTAGACATGTATTGGTGCATAACAATGAGATTTTATAGCCGTAATTAGTTATAGTTTAAATATTCTACGTTTAGCTATGTAGCACCAAAACAGGAACGACAAAGGGATACGGGGACGATACGGGAACGGAAAACGGCAAAAATAAAAAATTTAAGATACGGAAACGGCATAGATACAACAATAAAAAAATATTAAAAAATTAAAATGTTTTCAATCCGAATATACAACTTTAAAAAATGTGTCATTTGTAAACTTAATAATATCTAATCCCGTTATAATTTGCTTGTTAAAAATGAGAATGCAAAATTTAAAAACACAAAATAAGTTTGAAAAAAATAAAAATCTAAAAGGCTAGATATAGATATACGGAGTATATAAAAATTTTTAAGAGAAAGTACATCTCCCCATGTGATTTAACAAAACCCAATGAAAAAGTCAAAAGTTGATTTTTCTGTTATCTTCATCTTCTCAAGTGCACCCACTTCATCTTCTTCACCACCACTACAATTCTAAGTTTTTAAAGACCCCATTATATTGCAATACACAAAATATGATTTACATCTTAAAATACTGATTTTTCAACAGATTATTTGGGGGGGGGGGGGGGGGGGGGGGGGCAAATCTAGAAAATACCTCAAAAAGTCAAAAACATTAAACTACAACATTTTCTGGTGGGGGAATCCAGAAACATATTGGAAATCCAGAAACGGTCAAGATAGTTCATACGAAACATTTCTCAGATTCGGGAAACGCCTTGGAAACGTTTCAGTGGCGTTTCGACGGCGTATCCATTCCCATCACGTTCCCAAATGGGAACGCCAGCCTAAATGGCGTTTCGGTGCATAAAAGACGTTTAGCAATTGATGTTAGAAAGTCCTCATCATTATCCTAAATGACAACAACCTCTTAGCAGTTCTAGTTTCACAAATTGTGATAAAATATGAATCGGGATTGTGACGAATCTGTAAAAAAGAAAAAAAAAATGGTAAAAGTTGAGTAATTTTAGAAACAACATTAATTTTAAAAATAACATTATGAGACAAACAGTTTAGAGTTTAGGCAAGACATAAGGATGCAACCAGGGCCGTCTCGTGGATTTTAGTGACCCTGTGCTATGACTACACGAAGGCCCCATTAATACAAAACGTAAACATATAAAATATCCATCAATAATACCTAAAAGTTATTACTAAGATTCCAAAACATTGAAACAACGCTACTAAAAGAAATGGTTAACCGAGTTACAAGCACTCAAGTTAACTATTTAAATAGTGCGATTCTTCTAGCATTGTTAGAATCAAAGTTGTCGATTAGATCATCATAGTTAACACTCTCTAATATGTCATTCTCAATAGCTATCAATGCTAATCCATTTAGTCTTTTCCTAAGGATCATGCTAATCCATTTAGTCTTTCCTAAGGATCGATTCTTAGAAAAATATTGTCGCAACTCTTTACCTCCTATTCTTCAAAGTCCAAACTGCTTGTGAACTGTGAACTTTTTTACTCCCCCGTCTCAAAATTATTGTCCATATTTCTTTTTCGGATGTCTCAAATTAATTGTTCATTTTTCTTTTTAAGTAAAAATCAGAGAATTTAGTAAGGGGACATTCTATTTGAGTGTTTGAAAATTATAGCGGCCCACTTTTATTAAATTGTGTGATTCTTGTCTCCTAACAATAATTTTGAGACGGAGAGAGTAATTTATTTACCTAATTAATGATAAAACGTTTTGACGTTTGTATATATGGGGCCTTAGCCCTTTATTGGTCTGGCTCCATAAAAGAACGAAAGTCAATAGGATAACTCAATGGTTTTATATGAAGTATTATTGTATTGAAATAAAATATAATACATGTATATAACAAATATTTCCAACTTTTTTGGTGGCCCTGTTTTTGGTGTGGCCGTGTGCCAACGCACATGTGGTACTCCCTTTTAGCCGACCTTCGATGCAACAATAATTCAACATTTTTCATTTTGAAAGTTTTTAAGTAATACTTCTTCTGTCTTAAATTTATCGTTAAAAAGAAAATGAAACTTTGTATCTTTTTCAACTCGATAGTTTATATATAGTAGATAATAAACAACTCGATAGTTTATGACTTTATGTCTATCTTTTTCAGAAAATGAAACTTTGTAAGCATATGCCCTTCTAATATATATAAATTGACAGTTCAAATTATAACATTCAGTTGTGATCAAGATTACCATATGTGTTTTGCTAACGACAGTTGGCTATGGTTAAGAGGTGATTTTCTAAATTATCTAATCACAATCAAGAGTTGATTGTAGACTGTCTCCAACTTTTGAGAAATCATCCAGTTAAAATTATCTATGATATATGTAGTAAAAGTTGCATCATTAACCACAGAGTACAATGTAAGACAAACCAAATAGGAGTATTGCCGAACAACATGTTCTTTGGTACTCACGAGTTATTAGTTATTAATGGGACACACATACTTACATGCACATATATACATTACACACAAAATCAACAACAAAAACTAGCAGGATATAATAACATAACATAAATGGCATCAAAGAGGTCATCCATTTTCTTTCAATATCTTTTTCTTGTTCACCATGATCATGTTTTTTGTTTCTAGCCAGCTAGTCCTTAATAGCACCATAAGACATTATCTTAAAATTACTAACATAGTACAATCTTGTTTGTATGATATGTGTGAATTGGTTTCAGAATAGCCGTTGTTACAGGAGGAAAGAGAGGTATCGGTTTTGAGATAATCAAACAATTAGTTTCTTCCGCTCGTGATCTTCATGTTGTACTAACAGCAAAAGATGTGCAAAAGGGTATTCAATCTCTTCAAACACTCAAAACTTTGGGTTTATCTGAAAATGTCGTTGTCCAGCACCTTGATGTCAAAAATCAAGCCAGCATCACGTCACTAGCAGATTTCATCCAAAAACGGTTTGGAAAACTCGATATATTGGTATGATACATGTTAGCTTTTAGGGGAAGCCTTTTATTTTTCAATAGAGACATGGCTATGGTTTTTACTCAAGTTTTTGCCCATGTATTCATGGTTAAAGTTCATACGACTAAAAGATTTGAATACTCGTTTGTTTGATCTTAAAATTTCGACGTTTAATTTGTCCTTCCGAGACAGGTGAACAACGCAGGGGTCACTGGAATCATCATCAATGACAAAAGCCTAAACCTTGTCAAGCCTGGTGAGGTTGGTTTTTGTTTTATCAACTTTCTTTTAAACGGTAAAAGTTTATATATATTGCAGCAGTGTATAACCATATTAAAATACAGCCGTGAACAAAAAGACCACCAAAACTAAGATTTATAGCTATTAATGTTCTTCAGAATGGAACTCCATCTTTTTTATTATATATTGATGAATGTTGGTTTAGGTTTCGGGAGTGCAGCCATATATGACGAAGCAGTTTATGTTACAAACATATGAAACAGCCAAAGATTGCATCGAAACAAACTATTACGGAACAAGACATGTCACTGAAGCTCTTCTACCATTTCTTCACTTGTCCACTTCTCCAAGGATCGTAAATATTTCAACTGGAATATCTAAACTCGAGGTATCGTATAGTCACATTACTCAAACCCAAAAGACAAGAATTGGATAATAATGAAGTGTTTATGATTTTTAGAATATTAAAGACGAGGCGGCAAAGAAGATGTTGAGTGACGTTGATAGACTAACAGAGGATGTTTTGGATGAGG
Organism: Artemisia argyi; assembly: GCA_030686995.1. NCBI lineage: Eukaryota > Viridiplantae > Streptophyta > Magnoliopsida > Asterales > Asteraceae > Artemisia > Artemisia argyi. Next base: position 70,318,448 of record CM060694.1, on the reverse strand, counting down.
TTGTGACTGATTTTTTACGTGCTGCTAAAGATGATTTATTGGAGTCGAAGGGATGGAATGAGCCATTCTCAGCTTATATTGTTTCCAAAACTGTGGTTAATGCATATACCAGGATTCTTGCAAAAAAGTATCCTTCATTTCGTATAAATACAGTTAATCCTGGTTTTACGAAGACAGATTTGACCAATTATCAAGGGATTTACACACCTGAAGAAGCTGCCGTGGGTCCGGTTAAGCTTGCTTTGATGCCTGATGAGGGTCCCACAGGCCGTTTCTTCTTTCAATCCGAAGAAACGACCTTTTGACATTGCGAATGTGCTAGTTTTTGCTCTATTTTTCTTCATCATATATCTTCATTAACCTGATCGGATTTTCCTTGATGAGGTTACCAGGAAAGAAAAGTCTAATTGACCCGGATGTACACGGTCTAACTGGGTATCCCGTGAATGTTTCTGAAGTTCTCTGTGGGCTCCACAAAGATGTTTACCTATAAATAAAGTACACGAATGTATTTACAAATGAAGATAACAGTTACTGCACTAAATCTTTTACTTTTATTATACATAATGAGATCAGTATAACAATTTCAAAGTAGATTTTTTGGGCAAGTTGATTGTGGTATATAAACGCTTGACAAACAGTTGGACATAATTAGCATATCCGTCTTTGCGGAGACCCTATGCAGAACTCAACTAATGATAAAATGAGGCCTTAATACAAAAATTAAATAATTTTCCAAAAGGCCAGTTACACTGAGTTCGATTTATTTTCTTTGTAATTAATCAACTGTTTAACCATAAAGAAAACCTTCAATATGAAGAATTCACATGTATATAATATATACATATGCATATTTATATGTTGTACACCTAGCATACCCTCATATACAGCTTTGTTCATTTCATACTCGTGATTTACATACCCTACTTCCATACTGCGTAGCATAAGTTATAATTATAAGTTAATGCAAATGATCTTCACTAAGTGACTTAGTATGCATACGTTTTGTCAATATATATGATGATAAAATCGAGGGCTAACATATAACTTTATACAGAAAAGATTGAATGATAGATGAGATCAAAGCATACAATTGGACGTTGTATATGTATTATATATTAGATGGGTTCAAAGCTCACGTATAACTTTGGACAATAGTACTAGTTCTGCCTTCATTGTGTGACTTACAATGTGTATAACATAAGTTGTAATGAGAAACTCATTGAGTTGTTTGGTAGGAAAACAACCAAATACACACCACACGAACTGTGGCTTATACTAGATTATTTAGTATGAATAGTTATGGCTAGAAAAGTTAATTTACCTGAGTATCGGAGAAAACCAGAAGTTTTCTTGACATATTTGCAGTTCTAAGGTTTGTTATTTCATACACTGTACCGTACAATGATACCGTTAGATTAGATGCAAGTTGGTCACATCACATCAGTGACTACATAGGATTTACCGTACAATAGTATTAATTTATTCTTTAACATTGTGCAGTAAATATATACTATATCCTAAAAATATACGAACACCAAATATAGGTTTGTTGCTGAGTTGAAAGGAGACCATATGCAAAAGTTTTATCGATAAATAAAAAAGACGATAAAAGATACATCGCACACCTTCGTAGACGGCTAGCTATATATGCAAATAGACTAACCAAATACTATTAACTACATGTTAATTGGAGAAACCAGAATTCGTTTGTTTTTAGGTAAAGAATTCTTTCATTAAACTACATAACAAAAAAGAATGTGATAAGTTGTGTTTGTGCATATATATACACACACATATACAAAATCATCAATAAGCTAAGCTAGATAGCAAAAATACTGAATATGGCATCAAAAAGGTCATCTACTCTCATTCATGTTCTCATTCGTTTATTTTGTTCATGTTTACCTTAGAACTCTATTCCTATAATAATCTATTTTATACTCTTACTAACGACAGCCGTGTATATATTGTATACGTAGAATTGCCGTTGTTACAGGTGGAAACAAAGGTATTGGTTTCGAAATATGCAAACAGCTAGTTTCATCTAGTCATGATATTATTGTCGTACCAACAGCGAGAGATGAGAAAAAGGGTCTGGAAGCTCTTCATAATCTCAAAAAGTTTGGTTTATCCGAAAATGTTGTTTTCCAACAGCTTGATGTCACAGATCCTGCTAGTATCACATCATTGGCCGATTTCATTGCTACCCAGTTCGGTAAACTTGATATATTGGTATGATTTGAAGCTAGAAATAATCAGGTTAATTTATAGACTTTTAAGGTCCGACCCTTAGTTTTCAAAATGGAATGGTTATGGTTTTTTTTTGTTTTTTTTTTTTTTTTGTTTGTTTTTTTTTTTTTTTTTTAACTAAGGGGGTGTTTGTTTAAGCTTATTTAGGAGGCTTATGATCTTTTATTAGCTTATCTAAAAAACATAAGCCTAATTATGTGTTTGGCTAAGCTTATATGTTTGGGTTTATGAGCTTTTATAAGGGGTTTTTGATAAGCCCAAAAATTTGTGGCTTATTTGAGGAGTTGTGAGCTTATATAAGGATATTATTATATAAGAAGACTTTCATCCCTCATTTATTTATTAGGTACACCTTTTTAATGTTCATATACTTTTCTATCATTTTACCTTATTAATTATGTTAAGCTAAGCCAAACAATTAGCAGTTTATATGAGCCCATGACATATAAGCCCATAAGCCACTTTTATAACATAAGCATAAGCACAATTCATAAGCTTAGCCAAATACCCCCCCTACAGTTTTTGCAGTTTATAGGGAAATCATGCCGGTTAGTACTTCATATAAATATTGCTTTATTTGATGATGATAGCCATGGTTTGACATGTGGATAGGTGAACAACGCGGGTATCAGTGGAATCATTGTCAACGAAGGGTTGCTTACCAGCCTACAACACGAGCCCCAGGTTAGTCATCGTTTGTATAGACATATAGGAATTGTATTTAAAAAAAACATCTATTTTTAGATGATTAATGAAAGTTGATCAGTATAGGATGCAGAACCGAAGGGATATAACCAAGTAATGTCGCAAACATACGAAACATCAAAAGACTGCATCCAAACAAACTATTACGGAACCAAACATGTCACAGAAGCTCTATTACCATTTCTCCAACTGTCCACTTCTCCAAGGATCCTCAATATTTCATCTGGAGCAGGAAAACTCGAGGTATCTTAATAAATGATGTATTAGTTTCCAAATGGACAGTAACAAAGCAAAAGATCATTTGGACTAATAGTAATGTGTTTAATATTTACAGAAAATAAAAGATGAAAGGGTGAAAGATATGCTTAGTGATGTTGATCGACTCACAGAGGATGTCATAGAGGATGTTGTGAGTGGATTTCTACATTGTGCGAAAAATGGTTCATTAGAGGAGAAAGGGTGGAATGTGCCACTATCTGCTTATATCGTTTCCAAAGCAGTTATTAATGCCTACACTCGTGTTTTGGCAAAAAAGTATCCATCTTTTCTTATAAATGCTTACAATCCTGGTTATGTGAAGACAGACATGACCTTTCATAAGGGAATGTACACGGTGGAAGAAGGTGCTAGAGGTCTTGTTATGCTTGCTTTGACTCCTTTTGATGGTCCGTCTGGTCGTTTCTTCTTTCAAATGGAAGAAACGACCTTTTAGAATCCAGAATGTAGTGGTAATTTGCTTCTTGGTGGTTTAAGGTGTTTTTTCGTTCATCGTTTGGACAACCAAATAAGAAATGTCCTATATTTTGTAGACTAATAAAGCTGAGCTAATATTTCACTGTGTTTATAAAAAGTGTTGGTTGATATATCATAATAAATCATACGCGGTTAGTCGATTGTGAATAAGGAGTACTTAGTACTGTCTACTTTAAACCTTAACAAATATAAATTTTAGGGTAAATTGCAAATTTGGTCCATAAAGTAAAACAAAAACGCAAGGATCACATCGAGACGATTTTTGTTGAAAAAAATAATAAATAAAAAATAACATACTGTTTACGTTTTTTGCAAAACAGTCACCGAGATCTAGTTTTTGCTAACTTTCGTTATTTATTCTCGTTAAGTGCCTCGTCACTGAGGGTATTATTGTCATTTCACTATTCATACATATTAAATTGCCACCAAACTTGCGATATCAATGCGACATGACCTCAATGGCTTAATTTACAAAGTAAGTAGTCATCTTTACATATTAAATTGTCAAAGGTCTTCTATCATTACACACACATAAACAGAAACACACACACCCTTTAACAAAAAAAAATCTCATTTCCTTAACCAGTAACATGTCTCGGTGTCTTGATCTCGTGGTTGCCTGTAACTCATTTGTCATATCGGAAATGATTCTATCCCATTATCAGCCAGAGGTTAAGGAAGACATTCAGCATGCACAAGTGATGACATCAAATAAGTACATTATATTGTCATCATTTATTCTATTTATTTGACTTGTTTTATTATATTATCTATGAGAATTGATACTTAATCATTTATTTTAGTAATTTTCAGGTAAAAGTAAACAATTGGTGAAACTTAATGATTTTGGTCAACGAAAAAGAACTAACTTGTTCTAGCTTAGATACGCCGCATTACACTTTTGACATACGGCGTATCACTATCAAGACTTAACCAAAGACAATCCAAGATACTGAAGGACATGCGCCGCATAAAAATTCAAGATACGCCGCATCTGAAGACGGTGTACGAATATTCCAGAATATATTAATCTTGGATTCCACGCGAAGTTAAGTAAATGTGTCGCATAAACTTAGTAGATGCGCCGTATTGATCCCTCAGACAGAAACTATAAATACCCCAAGATACAATTGAATTTCGTGTACAAAAACCTAGAGAAGCTGCAACATAAACCCTAAAGAGAAGAAGAACAATGAAAAGGCAACACAAGACACACCACATTGAAGATCTTAGAGCAGTAAGAAGGTTCTGCTTGTAATTTAACTCTATTAAGTAGTTTTATTTTATTGTAATAGTAAGCTTTAATCTATTAGGGTTGATGGGCTTGCGACCGCCATATTGCTTCCTTTAAAATTGTTTTCTCATCGATTAAAGTTTATATGATGTTTTTTTGTTCTTTTTATATGTGCATTGATAACCTTTGTGCCTATCAGTGGCTTGTTCGGGGCAGCCATACCTCCTCCCACGATTAGTTCACTAGCCTAATAAGTTAGTAAATTAATTCTTAGACATAAGTAATCATTAAAGGTTTACTCGCCTATACTTAAGATCCAACGAGATAGATAAGATTACGATACTCATCATATAAAACTAGCAATAAAACAAGTGACAAGCTACTTAATCATTAGTCATGCCTTCTTATATGTATCTATTATCTATTTGTGTATGCGTTTGCCAATCGTCATAATTCTATCTCATTAGTTTTATTTTATAGTTTTAGTTAATTAAACCAAATCATGCTAGTCTCTCAGACTAAACCCCTCTTTGCGTTAGATTAGGTTGTAAAACTAACTTAGGAATTAAAATACTGATCAGACTAACTAGATATTACGTTCCACTCTTAGTGATCGACACTCTGCTTACCACTATCTACATATTGATCGGGTACACTGCTCGTTAGTATGTGTGTTATAGGATAAGTCGGCAAAATATAAATTTAAAACTTGATAAGCCATAAACACCTCTATACTGCAACGTGACACAACACAGCATCAACAAGAATTGATGAATAGATGCCAAAAGCAATATGATCGGTATTAGGGGAACCTAATTGCTGAGCTCCAAAACTTAAGGGGTTCGAGAGTTGCAAGGTCCAATATGAACAAGCTTAGGAGGATTCAGGCTGCTGATTTGCGAAAGATGAGGGGGTTTATGAGGATACTTAGGCAAACTAACGACATCATTGTTTCCAAATTGAGTTTGCTGTAAGGCAGAGGTTAATGTGAAGGGGTTGGTTGTTGGAGGTTGGGGTGCTTTCTTTTATTGTTTATGATGAATGTAGGTACTATAGGGGCTTGGGGACTTGTGGTTTCTTATGTTATTCTTGCTTCCCTTGTTAAATGTAGATGTAGATATGGGTTGTGTTTTCCCCTATCGTAAGCTTGTAAATGTATGTTGATGAATATAAGGGGTCGCTTGATCCCAATTTTCTTTGTAGAATGTGTTCAATTACGTATTTACCGATAAAGAGTCTTCGATTCGTATCACAAACACAAACATAAAAATGACAGTAATCCAACCATAAAACACAATTATTTACATGAAAATGGCATTATTCTAACCATAAAACACAAACACAAACATGTAAATGCCATTAATCCAACCATAAAACACAAACACAAACATGTAAATGGCATTAACATAGTGGATGCAGATAACATATTATGTATAAGAAATTCGATGCAAAAACAGACTATTGATAGTAGTGAACCATCACTAAAAGATGAACCCATTTCTAATACTTCAAGTTACATACATAATATCCTTTGGCATGTACCAAAAAGATGAACCCATCACACAATCCAATGTTACAGAGATACTTTCTTCTGATGTTAAAAATCCCACAGCCCTTGGTGTATCCAAAATAGAGAGATAATATAGTTCAAGTTACATTAGCCAAATTACATAGGTAATAGACAACCAAATTAAAACGGTTTTTGTTTCTACACAGTACATAATCCCAACAGATGAACCCATTTGTTTAACTTCAAAAGCTTCCACTGGATGAACCAACAAGTGATCAATTATACCTGCATAATTAAAATATGCAATGCAATGAAGTTAGTATAATATGCAATGCAATGTATTCAAAAAATATGTTAAACAATTCATTAGACTCACCTAGTCAAAATAACACCACTTTGTTTCCCACTGGTCTTGGTGCTTAGACTTAGTATGCAATTAGTGATTTTAACATCACTTCTTGGTCTCAAAAAACCCCGCACCCCTAGCTCCCACATTCACTGAACTGACACCTGCTGTCTTCTTTATAGAACCACATTCTATAATGACAATACCAGCAGGCCTTGGTAAAATCAATTTTTTTTTGTTAAAAGCCTCATCCTCATCAACCATGATTCTTTTTCCCTTATCCACAGACCTCTTCACCACCTCTTTATTCTTCCTGAATTCGGCATTAGCATCACCGTCACCTTCAGCCTTTCTTTTCAAGTTTACACTTCTCTCCTTATTATATCTTGTCCTAAAAGGAGTTGAAGTGCTAGACCACCGCAAGCTAGCATCTTCTTCAACCCATCCGACAACCTCCCCACTTTCACCCTCTAAATCAATGTTTTTTTTTTTTTTTAAATAATAAGTAGTTAACATCTGTTTTTTGTGAGCAACAAAAAAATCTAGGGAACCATTCTGACAACCTAGTTCCAACAATGTATACACATCATTGTCTGTGTGAATCAACTTCAAACCTTTTTCTAATGATTTGCCAGACAAACAAAAGAACAATATAATGCCCATTTTTCTTCCCTAATGCGAGCTAACATATGATTTAGACCAGTAGTAAAGATATGTCTCTCAAAGACAAAGGCATAAAGTTTAGAAACAGACCCTTGTACATACCTCAATGGACCAAATTCAAATAATCCATTAGTGTGCATGTTGAACACAACTTCATCCTAACAACCCATTAAACCTGCCACCATTTAAATTCAAACATCAAGACTAAAGTGCTACTACGGCTGCTATGCCACACACTCCTACGGTCACAACAACTTATTACATTTTAGTACCTGATATCTGAAAAAACTACCTATATGATATCATACAAACAGCACAATCTAACTCTACCAGTTATCCCAAACATGCTAACTGGTTCAGAACACAAATCCAGTAACACTTTATTTACCTTCTATGATTACATTTCCAAAACTCAATTCAAACTCAACCATTCAACCCCCATTCACATTTCCTAGCCATTCACCCCTATAATAAACCAAGCAGCTTCAACCTTACTTGACTGATCTAAGGACAAACAACTAGGCATCACTTGACTGATATAGCCCCCCATTCATATTTCCTAGCCATTCACCCCTATAATCAACCAAGCAGCTTCAACGTTATTTGACTAATCTAAGGACAAACAACTAGGCATCACTATGTAGGGAACACTCACCAATCAATTAGATCCAACCATTCATCCTTTGACAATTTATAGGGTGGACCAAGTTCATCTTTTACTCCTCTCTATTCCACCCAACATACATTGTCTACCCAAACCATTTACCCTTCACAATGGACATCCCTACTTTATGGTACATTTTAATGAATTATGCTCTATTGAATTGACTACATTTTCTATTCTAACTGCTTACTTAGAACCATAATACTCTGTTTATTCTAAACCTAACAATCAGGGCACTCAATCATGCCACTCAATATCAGCATATAAAAGTCTATCAAATAGATCGTAGCATCCAACATAAGCAAATTAAAAATGACACATAAATGAAGTATAATACATTAACATACCAAGATCCACATGCTCTTCCTTTTCCTCCCTCTTCCTCTCACTCCCAACACTCCCCTCCTTCTTCCTCCCACTCCTAACAGGCCTTCCCCTCTTCCTTTTTGGTGTCATTGTACACGGATTATGTATTGGTAGAAAAAGTTACTTTTTTCTGGGCCTTCCCCTCCCTCTTTTTGTCTCTGCAACTATCTCATTGTCGGTTTCGCTACCACTTCCAAGGGTAGGAATAAATATCGCGCCACTACCACCCATATTTGGTTCGTTGTAAGTTTTGTTCCACAGCCATTGAAGAATAACTTCTATCATCTACTCCCTATGTTCTTATACGAACCATACTTGGCAATAACTTGATCACCAAATGTAGCCATAACTTCATCAAAGACTTCATCATTTAATAAAACTTTCCCCTGTGACTTTTCCGATGAGTCCCCCCCCCCCCCCCCCCCCCCCCAATTAACAAAGACTTTCCCTTGTCATTATTTGCCATAGCTGGTTTGGTTGTGTCCATTTTTTGGTTTTTTAAAGCTAGGGTTTTACTATTGATTATCGATTTGAAAGCATGTTAAATGGGGTTGTTTTGGCACTTAATGTTTTTTTGTAAAAGCCTACTCTAGTTGAATTAATGAAGTTAAGTTATATTTGCAAATATTGTCCTTGAAGTATAATTGGCAGGAGAGACTGAGATATCAGTGAAATGACAATAATACCCCTCAGTGATGAGGCACTTAACGAAAAAATAATGAAAGTTGCGAAAAGTAGCTCTCGGTGCTTGTTTTGCAAAAAAAAACGTAAACATTAATGTTTTTTCCCAACAAAAGTCGTCTCGGTGTGATCCTTGCGTATTCGTGTTACTTTAGGGACCAAATTTGCAATTTATCTTAAATTTTATACTGATTTTTCCCAGTAATGATAAATAACAACTAATGATATACAGTAGAAACTCTATAATATAATACACTTGTGACCACCAAAATTTATTAATTAAAAGAGTTATTAATTAATCGATAAATTAATAATTATTAATTTATATATTAATTAATATTTTATTAATTTATAGTAGAATACTTAGTTTACAAACACCTTTCAAGCTTCCACTTAATTATTGTATCCAATGCATGTATATCAAATGAACGGCCCAATTTGAAAGAAATCTTCAATCTCTCACCTTATTATGCTTCTTGTGTTCAATGTATCACTTTATGGACATTAAAAATATTTTCTATACAAATACAAGATCAAAATAGGTTAACACAAACAAATCATACACACAACATGGCTTCCCATCTTAAAGGTGTGAAAAAAACAAAAGACAATTGAGTCATTTTTCAAGAAACCTTCATAAATCATTCATGTAATATGCTATATATAAGGAATTATTAATTTATATTTTATATGAGGTCTAAAGAAACTATCAAAAATGTATTATCTTATAATTTTAGCGAATTATTAATTTAGCACCCTATCCCCGAGTCGGGACCGGCAAAAAATATTATCTTAAAGAGTTTATTAAATAATCGAGTATTAATTTATCGAGTTTCTACTGTATGCCAAATTATTTTTATGCATAATAACAGATACCATAAAACTAATTTTATCTTAAGATAGTAACAACTAAATAATTATTTCTTGACATACTTGTTACTATGACATCACTGATTACATAGATTTCACCCTTAAGATATCATCTATTACGTCATTACTTAGCGTTATTATCCTTCGGGAGTTTTAGTTTATTGTCCAGAATGCCACTCTCTTAAAAACACTTTTAATAAAAAAAAAATTTGAAAGGCATCAATATATTACCACAAACAAAACCGATACAAACAATGGCATCCAATTTTCCTAATCGAGACGATTAAAGAAAACGGACCCAAGAAAAATATAGCCACGAAGGCTTACAGCAACAAAACAAATACAAAAAAAAAAAAAAAAAAAAAAAAAACAAAAAAAAAAAAAAAAACAGCCAATATAGCACCCATATGACCACACTTTTAATAAATGCAACACACCCTTATATAACGTACATAAACTCATCATAAAATAAAAGTTCAGATAGCTAAACATAAATGGCATCCAAAAGGTCATCAATTCTAGCTCTTTAAAGTTTAACCTTTGTATTTGTTTGTTTAATTTATGCAAGTTTTTGTTTCTAAGTTTTATAGTGTATGGTAAAAAGGTGAAGAAAACTCTAATTTGAAATTTTGTTACGAACGTGTCGTTTTAGTAGGCAAACATTACTAACTTAGTTATGAATTCCACTAGAAACATTTACCATGGAGATCATTCTTGATATACTGACAACGAGATGTTTGACATGTGTTTAGGATAGCTGTTGTTACAGGAGGGAACAAAGGTATCGGTCTGGAGATATGTAAACAATTAGCTTCTTCTAGTGATGATCTTCTTGTTGTTCTAACAGCAAGAGATGAGCAAAAAGGTCTCCAAGCTGTGCACGATCTCAAAAAGGCAGGCGTGTCAGCAGATGTTGTTTTCCAACAGCTTGATGTCACAAATCCTGTCAGTATCGCGTCATTTGCAGATTTCATTAGTAACCAGTTTGGAAAACTCGATATATTGGTAAGATTCGTAACTAGAAAATTAGTTGGTTTTGCCTTGTAACTTTTGATTTTTAAAATAAATTTGGTTATCAGATTTACTAGTTGTTGGTGAATTATTTATGTTAGAGAGTAAAAGTTTGACCTTGATGCTTGATGCAGGTGAATAACGCAGGGATAAATGGAATCGTCACCGATGAAGAATCCTTTACAAGCTTAAACCTCCAGCCTGGCGAGGTTGGTCTTTGTTTTTGACTCTTTGTCGCTAACTCAAAACACTATCGATCATTCACTGACCGACGATAATTACGTACAACAGCTTACGGGTGTGAAGGCAAATACGGCAAAACAAGTTATGTTGCAAACATACCAAACAGCAAAAGACTGTCTTGAAACAAATTATTATGGAACCAAACATGTCACCGAAGCTCTTTTACCATTTCTTCAGTCGTCCACTTCTCCAAGGATCGTTAATATTTCATCTGGATTAGGGAAACTCGAGGTATTTCGTCCCCATCTTGTCATTAAACACAATGATCTAGCTTAACAGTGGTCCTACTCCTATAAGTGTCCAAATGAACATTAACAAACCAAAATATTTTTTAGAGAGTGTTCGGGATTGTTTATTAAATGCTTGCTAGCTTCTCTTTTAAGCACATAAGCAGTGTCCGTGTTTGGATAAAACTGCTTATTTGTTTATTTTACTCAATAAACACTTCAGATAAGCAGGTTGGGCCATGCTTGTTTTAAGCAGATAAGTACTTCGATATAAGCAATCCCAAACACCCCCTTTGGCGAATACTAACCTGTTTTATGATTGTAGAATATTCGAGAGAAGAGAGCAAATAAGATGCTTAACGACGTTGATAGTCTGACGGAGAATGTTTTGGAGGAGGTTGTGACCGGATTTCTACATGATGTGAAAAATCAGAAGTTGGAACAGAAGGGGTGGGATTTGCCACTCTCAGCTTAAATCGTTTCCAAAGCTGCTATCAATGCTTACACTCGGATTTTGGCGAAAAAGCACCCGTCTTTTTGTATAAATGCAGTCGCTCCAGGTTTTGTAAAAACAGACATGAATCATCACACGGGAAAGTATACAGTGGAAGACGGTGCTAGGGGTCCAGTTAAACTTGCTTTAATCCCCAATGAAGGTCCATCCGGTCGTTTCTTCTATCAAATGCAAGAAACAGCCTTTTGAATTAGGGAAAATATAAGTATTTTTTCTCGTAGTGCTCTAGTGCTTCCGTCATCTTGGTTGGAGAACCTAAATAAGTACAATGTGTGCCTTCTTATTTATGAACTGAAAACAATCTACTATTTGTAATGCTCGATATATTTACATGATCGTAATACAAAGTACTTCTTATGATTGTTGTCGTAGTTTTGTCAGGCATTTTACCAGCAATACTAGATACAACAATTATATGTGAAATCTTGATACTATTTATGGTTCAGAAACATGCATGAACTCACTAAATGATCAAGAACAGAAGAATCCTAATCGGGTACTAATATGATAGATGTATATGATAGTAGAATTTACAGTGACGCTACCATCTATAAATTACTCGGGTCAAGGAGAAAGCATGAGCTCAGCCCAAGCTAACGAAGTCGCCTTCATCTCTGAAGATGGCGATGTATCTATTTTATTTTCTAGAATCGCACACATGTCTTTCATCGATATTTGATCTCTGGGCCTTAAATGAATGCACATAGAAACTACTTCACATATCACTTTTAGATCTTCGTCCTTGAAATACTTAAGCGTTGGATCTACAACTGAACCCATCTCCTCTTGCTTTTCTAGATAATCTCTCGCCTGTTGAAAACATTATTAAATTCATTATTAATGTTCTGCAGGTTGAGTTTTTTAAGAAAGGGCAATTTGTTTCGGATTTTTTAATGGATCAAACGGGTGCATGTCCAAAACAAACATGGGTCAAATGGTTTAGACCCGTCGTACTCCCCATTTTGCCACCAGTAGGTTTTATTTGCTCAAATGGAGTCAACATGACAAAGATAGGAAAAGTTTTCTTACCCAATCAACCAGGCAACCTTTGTCCTTGCAGAAAGAAGGCCGTCCACTCACGATTTCCAGAAGAAGAACTCCAAACGAGTAAATATTCCCCTGAATATCCAAATGCCTTTCCTCAAACGAGCTGGGAAGAACACATATATCACCTTCGTGGCTAATGGAACGCGAGTTATTTTCTGATCTTGTGACAATTGTTTTCCAACTTTCAAAATCAACAAGCTTCAAGAACGAGAGAACGAAAATGAGTTAGCATCATAAAGATCCAGATAGGTATTAGAGTTTTATTTAGGAAAAACAAATAAGAAAAAAATATACTTTCGGTGAAAAATCTTCTGTAAGATACACTGCACTAGAGTTCAACTCGGATATAGTAAAAGGTGGCTCGATTTCTGTATGAAGATACCTCAAACCTTTAGCTATGCCTATAATAATCTTCATTCTTCGTGACCAATTTAGGTTGCACCCTTCTTCATCTGCCATAAAACAAAAGCATTATGCTTTAGCCGTGAGTGTACATCATTTTAAATGGTCCAATTAATACAGACAATTAGCATGTCAAGTATGAACTGAAAGTACTTATATTAATTCAATAATAACTTTAATTTGGTATAGTAAAACAATATAGGATCAATTAGACATTTTTTTTTTTTTTTTTTTTTTTTTTTGGTAAACATGGGTTTCCGACTCGACATTGCGAGCCGACTAATCCCACGGCGACTACCCTTTTTGGATAGCCCGGAGTCGGCGCAGGTGAACCTCCGTGGCCAGAAGGGGATTAATTTTCTCCCCGTTGGATTCGAACCCTTGACCTCCTCTTTGGAAGGTTGGTATTTTTACCGCTGGGTCACCCCTTGTGGTTCAATTAGACATTAGATACACTTTTGGACGATTAAACTGTATCCATAAGGATTTTTTTTTTTTTTTTTTTATCCAGCTGAGTTGATGTATTAGAGATAAAAACATAACCCAAATGAACACATTTATAGAGAAATAGGTCAAAATTACCACCTTAGCTAGCATAAACAGAATAAAGAATTGAATAGACTTACAATGGAGATGCTCATACAATGTTCCATTCGATGCATATTCGAAAACCAACATTCTCGAAAATGGACTATCATCAATACAATATCCAAGCAATTTCCCTGTGTTTTCATGATTTAGTCTTGCCAAATCTGCAACCTGACAAACACAAGAATCTAAGCAAAGGGGCTCAAAAGCATGCAAGATCTGCAGTTATTATTACTTCATTAACGAGTACCTCTTTCTGATAATAGAGCTCGAGATAGCCAGTCCAATGCTCTTCTTTAACGCAAAGCGATATGACGGCAATTTCAGGCCCACCTTTCATATTTCCTTTATAAACTAGACTATCCGATGAGGACCCAATGATGTTGCTAAAATCCTCACACGCAACCTCGAGTTCTTGTCGACTATATTTCGTCACACCTTTCAACATGTTGGAATCAAGATAGACCGACATATAGTCTTTATAACTTGAGGATTTATTCCATCGATTCAAAATAGACGGTTTGCTTTTGCATCTTAGAATGACTGTGAGAATAGCAATGAGTAAAAGAGACCCAACCACCACTCCCATCACGACCTCTACGACTAAAACCCATGTGGGTTTTGAATCACCATCCTGGTTCTTTGCTTTATAATTAGCAGGCCGGAGTCTTGTCTCTCTGGCTTTATGGGCTTTTGCAGGTGGAACAACACCTTTAAGTATTACACTCAAAACAATTTAGTATAAATGTACAAGAAATAGCTCAATAACGTAAAAGTCAAACAATATCGAAACTTACCACATTGTTCAGGAGTACGTTGCTTGGTGTCTTTATAGTGTAGGCAGTTTCCCCGAAAACCAGTCCTGCAAAGTTTAATATCTTTTTAAAAGTTGTTCTGTTTTATAACTTGTTTTAAAAATATGAGTTATAGCTTAGATTATTATTTATTATTATATTCTAAGTTTTTAAATAAACTGAATTTAGGGGTTGTATGCATTGAAAAACTGGACTTCTGATGACTTTTGAAACTGTTTGACAATTCGATTCACTTGACACGTTTCTCCTTTCAGCTAATTTATTCTTTTT
This sequence comes from Artemisia argyi, assembly GCA_030686995.1. Classification (NCBI taxonomy): domain Eukaryota; kingdom Viridiplantae; phylum Streptophyta; class Magnoliopsida; order Asterales; family Asteraceae; genus Artemisia; species Artemisia argyi. The sequence goes on along the minus strand of CM060694.1, from coordinate 70,303,286 downwards.
TTCATTATATCGGTCTGAGATATATAATAAAGTCAGCCCATTCATGAGTCAATGGGACAACAACAAAATATAATTGATAAATACCTCGAAAGAGTTTCCAAGCACTTGGGTACGCTCCCAACAAAGAAATTGTAGGAAAAATCGCCAACTTTCAAGGCAGACAAATGACAAAACCCTTGTTTATTCTCATTCGAGGTATTCCTGAATCAATAATATACATGTATTATATTTCCATCTTTTTAGATACTATCAACCTTAATTCAATATAATTAATCTTTGAGCTTGAAGATTACCCTACTGGAATGCTTCCTTGCAGTTTATTTCTGTCCAACCGGAGCTCTTGAATGTTTCGAAGATTACCAAGTTCCAAGGGCAATTTGCCCGTGAGTCCATTCGATTGCAGGTTTCTGAAACAAAATTAACGAGTTCATAAAAAGCACAAAGCTCACTACTTTATGTAACAGAATCCGAATATTATGACTTACATTGTAATAACGCTAACTAAATTCCCGATTTCAGAAGGAATTGGTCCGGACAGCTGGTTTTTCCCCAAATCTAAGACCTTGAGATACTTTAATGACCCGATAGCCATAGGTATTGGACCAATGAGTTTGTTTCCATGTAATATCCTACATGAATTATAATTTATAGGTAATTTTCGGTTTCTCGATGTTATTTGAAGGTAATATAAGATGTTGACAGAAAGCTTACAGTTCTTGTAACGAAGTGAGCTGAAATAGTTCTTCGGCAATGAATCCCTTAATGGAAGAACCAGAAATGTTACTGTTTTAAAAAAAATTAAAGGTCTAATTAGTTTCACACATATCATGTCCACATATATAATTTTTATGATTATTAGTTTATTACAAGAAACTAACAAGGATGGTACCATAATATGATATTTATAATACTAAGGGGTGTTCGGGATTGCTTATTAAAACTACCGATGCTTTGCAATAACAATATCGGATTATCAGTTTTAACACAACACAATCTGTATTTGTTTAATGAGTAGCTATTTAACTGTTTGGCAATCCTACTTATTTACAGATTTGATTTAATATGTAAAACAATCATAGTTATATAAGCAGTTTTAATTTCTATAAATGGCAACTCCCAAACTGCTTATTTCACCTTCCAATAAGCAGCTTAGTACAAGAAGACAAATATAATTCTGTCAAAACACTCCAAAGTGCTTATCAAAACTGGCAATAAGCTAATAAGCAGTTTTATAAACAATCCCAAACACTCTAAAAGCTCAAAATACTACATAAAAACCAAAAATCCTAAAACAAAATATTTAAACTCATGTAAAAATACAAAAGCAAGCTTACAGTTTAGTAACTTGATTTCCAGAACATGTAACACCAAACCAATCACAAGGATCTGAATCAAAGCTATTCCAACTTGACAAAACCAACAATGGGTCATCAAATATACCTTCTTTAAATGAATTCAACCCATGAACTGCAAAAACCAACAACTTAGTCAACACTCAACACATTCCCAATGAGTTTTTTTTTTTTTTTTTTTTTTTTTAAAAAAAAAAAAACTTGCATACCTTCAACTGGTTGTACAGCCTCATAATTATTTACAACTAACCCCAAAACCAAACAAAATAACTCAAATTTAATAAATTTCTTCATTTTACTAAAAATATTTCACACTCTTTTAAGAACCAACACTACAACACATTAAAGATTGAATCTTTTTAAGATTAAAAAAATACCCATGTGAAATTATTAGCCTATAAATAGAAAAAAGCAAAACTTTATAAAAAAAATGACTAAAAATACAATCTTTTTACTATAAAAAGACCAAGAAAACAAGAGTTTTATAACTTATAAATCATTTAACAAATACCGAATAAATAAAACTAGTAAAAAGATTAGCTTTTGTTGAAAAAAATGAAGTTTAGTAGGTATTTCAAGATTATTTTTTATATAAAAAATGTTCTGTTTTTGGATAAAAATAGTGAAAAAAAAAAAAATAATGGAATTTGTAAAGCGGGAATGTTTGGTTTACTGTTTTATTGATGGTTGATTGATTTTGATGGGGAAATTAATGAATTTGTTTTTTGGTTTTTAGATTTTGTGATGAAAATCTTTTTACAAAAAAAGTGAGGAGAGTGGTGGGGTTGTGTAATGAAGTGAAGTGAAGTGAAGTGGGGTAGGTGGTGTACTTAAGTTTGGGCTTAATCACTTTGCTAATCATTGTACCATGTAGAACAAGGGTTAAATTGTAATTTCATGCTAATTAAGAATGATAATGTATTGACCTTAGGTTTAATTCTTTGATTATTTCAAGGCTTGTGTGTGAAAATAATCGATGGTTGTATTTGAAAATTTCATAAGAAACAATCTATACATCCACAATGTGTCAAACACCCCTTTTTTTATGAAAAAATAAATAAAGGGTTTTCTAACATGTGCTCTTAGGCACATGTTAAGAAGTGGATCTCTGAGTTTTTTTGTATAAGTTTTTTGTCACTTTTCAAAGAAAAAAAAAACTATTATTTTGTGTCTTTTTTCTGGGTTTTTGAGTCTTTTTTCTGGGTCTCTGACTCTTTATTATGTGTCTAAGGGCACAAGTTAGATAAATCTTTATATCAAATCATTCCCATGAAGACTTGAGGTAAATTAAGTGACTGGGAGACTTTTTATTTATTTATTTTTTAATTTTTATTTTTTGATCAAATGCATAAAGTATTTTAGTGATTAATGTGAAGAAAAAAATATCATTTTCAGCCTTGCATTAGAGATGTCTTAATAAAAATGTTGAGTTAAATTTGACTTAGTATGTTGTATGTAGATACATGTCTTTGGTGAATACTTACAAATTTGTAAAAGCAGAAAATCAATATATTTTAACGATTATGAAATTTTTAATGACAAGTGGTTATAAAGAGTAAAATATTAGTGGTTCAAATACGGAAATATAACAGAAGAAACTCAACCATTTTATCTATCGGTTAACCATGTGGGAAAATTAACAGTTTTCATTTAAGATCTTACTCTTACGTCGTTAGAAAATACACGCATCAATATAAGTATGAGATGTACAAACAAAATTTTCAAAGTGCTATTATTAGATTTGCATCAATCACTTTTCATTTTGTATTTATATCATAATATTAAAAATGAATTGAGAAGAGTTTACATGTAGCTTATAATTTCTACCATCATTTGTAAAAGAATGCTTATTATCTGCTTAACGTAAATTAAAAGCCATAAGAAGTCTTTAAACCAAATTTCAGAAAGTATATTTAAAAGAGATCGAGCCAAAAACCCGATTTTATCAACCAGCCTTGATGGTATCACATAACAACCGTATTCTTAAACCTTTTAATGTAATATGACCGTTAAGATCATCAAAAATACCAAACTATAATTATTTTAACAAGTGTCATAGTATTCAAATTTAATAAACAATACAATTTAAAGTAAAAAAGTAAACTGTCACTATAGGGTTTAATAAGATAACATGGAGGGGTCTCGATATATGCTTCCAAACAAGACAATACAAGAACAAAATGCTTACTATGTTTCTTATTAAAAATATATATTTTAAATATGAAATATAGATAAGATGATTTAATATATTTTTTGCACAATGGTTATTAAATTTCTATATAGCATATGTGACAACAGACAAATACACTGTCTTGTAAGTCGTTTTCGATGTTTTATCTCTTTGATTACTACATGAAAAAACTGACGAAGAATTCTAAATGAAATCCATTGTTAATTGTGAAAGACATTATAACTTTACATTTGATATTATAGATTCTTTGGAAACGCATAAAAGCTCCAACAAAAGTGTCATAGAGTAAAAGATCTCTCTTCTACGCACAACCGTACACGAGAGTGTGCGAGATGTACTACCGCACAAGGCTTCAAGGTTTTAGAGGCCTCAAAATACATACCTCTTTATATAGTTGTTGCCTCAAAATTCATTTCTAACATCAAAATGTTGATGATATATGAAATTTTGTTCTAAATATTTGTTAAACTTAACTTCAAATGAGTGAAAGTGATGAAAAATGCATAAAAATTAAAACTAGATCGTTACAATATATCTTTAATTGTCATATTTAGTTATTATATAATGTAATTGGTTGCGCACAGGACTTCCGTTAACTCGGGTACGGCACTGCCCGTACGCATATATAGTTTATCATTGTTTATGTTTTTTTGAGCATAATAAGTAATTGATGAGAGTTATATTAAATACCAAACTTTTCTTACATACCAAGGGACTCATCACCGCCATCCATCTAAAAAAATCAATGGTTGAGATTAAAAGCATATTAATATTTCACCCATTTTTTATAATTTAAATATCTCTTAAACCGTTAATCGTTAAGCGAAAATAATTACACCATCGCGGCGAGCATTTAATTATCTTTCTATAGACGGGCACTTTGATATACTTTCGACAAAAAAAAAATTAATTTTTTTCATGTTTTTTTTTCGTGGCCGAGAAAATCATATATTACATATCATATATGATATTACATATCATATATGATATGTAATATCATATATGATATGATATTATGATATGTAATATCATATATGATTTTTTCGGTCACTAAAAAAAAGTGAAAAAAAACGAAAAAAAATTGTCAAAAATATGTCAAAGTATAGATTAGAAAGATAATAAAATGATCGTCGTAACGGTATATTTTTTTTCGCTTAACGATTAACGGTTTGAAAGATATTAATATTTGAAAAAAAATGATGAAAGTTGGTTTTTTAAATTGTTGGGATTAATCTCATCCATTAGATCAAATAAAGATGGAAGGAAGATGGATGGTGGAGATTAGTTCCGTGGTATGTAAAAAAAGTTTGGTCATCACTCTTTAATAATCTTATATCTAAGATTATTGAAAAGTGAAGACCAAACTTTTTTAATTATATCTAAGATGGTGGGTAGAGATTGGTCCTCGAATAATCTTATATCTAAGTAATTATATTGTTTTAATTAGTTATGATACATAAGGGTTGTAGCCGAACTAAAGATTCCCACTCTTCAATATATCTTGAATTTTGCTAAAAAAAATAATATCTAGAATTATATATTCATACCTCATTATTAAACATACGATAAAGATAAGATCGCCCAAATATCGTATTAGTTATTCTATCATAGGGTGATTTGATGATTAACCACTTATTATTTTTTAAACATGGTAGCACAGCTTTGGGTACTCAGATGAAATTTAGGGTGCGTTTGGTTTGCTAGCAGGAATAACAATTGGTATAGATTTGATAATATAGTAGAATAAAAATGTGAATGATTTAAGGTATTAATATTGTAGAATACTAATCATGTTGGAAACATAATATCCTTGTGGTTATGTGTGGCGTTGGAATTGAGAGTAGGAAAGAAAGAGTGGAACCTTGAGAGAAAAGGAGAAGTATTAGATTAGAGTGAATGAAGGTCCAACCCTCTCCACATGAGGTGAGGGGTATTTATACTAAACTACAAACGCCCACACCCGGGCTGTGGATCAGGCATACAGTGGGTAAAAACCCGTCCTTCTTCCACGATGTTACTTAAACTAATTTTAACTAATAAATAATTAACTAACTACGAGCTAACTTAAATGCTATTACATCAATTAGGTAACCGAGTCTTTTATAGGAATGTTTGTATTCCTAACAATCTCCCCCTAAGCGAGGTCACCTTGGAAATTAAGCTCTTTGATCTTCAAGCATTCTTTAGTCTTTGTAGCTCGTAGGTTCTGATTCTTCACTTTTCTGCACACTTTGTACTCCAATCAATGAACTTGTGATTTGGAGTTCCTTTGAGATGTGTGATCTTTGAGCTTCTTTGAGATCATTGATGCGTGGGAATAGCAACAGGCTTTACCTCTCGAGGGATCTCGAGAAGCTTACAACCCCCACCAGGCAGTGTACCTGATCGTTGTAGTATAGTATAGTGACAAGTACCGGGGGATTGATCGTTCAGCTTAGGAATAGTGTCGCTAGGATTAGAAAGCCTAATTACTAGTTCTAAAGGTGAGGGATGATTATTTTTTTATTTTTATATTTTTTAGAAAGCAATTAAAATCTCGGGGTTTTGAAAGAGTGGGCGGAATTAGTTGCTATTCAACTAACCCAAAACTAAGATGCAATCAAAATAAAATACTAAAAATGAAAATAAACTAATTATACTAAGGTTGTGAGAAGTAATTGGAGAAAATGTGTTTACTTAGACTTCACTACTCCCTAGATATCTTTTACACGTTAATTACTTGTTATAATTGTATGGATGACGGATCGTATTCCTTAATACCATTCATGTGGTGGCATACATAACTCCCCAATTCTATGAGCTCTTATCTCCTCCTACACCATGCCCAGCACAACTATAGGGATTGTAAACAGTGGCTCATGCATTAAATACAACCAATAAAGACCTAGTACGCCTCGGTTCATGTTTCTTAAGACGTTCAAGCATGTTACCATTTGGAGATCTGCCAGTTTTCTTAAGTCTAACATATAAATCATTCATCCAAGACAAGAATAAACAAGTAATCAACACATAATCAATATCTAGGTTTCATTAGATCTAAGCAAACACAAAAGAGATCTAGCCTAGCATAATGGAATTGAGACAAGAACAAGATATAGACAACCAACACATAGACATATTGATTGAATTAGAAGAACACTTATCTCAATTACAATACAAGGTATCAAGGGTTTGGAACCCTTGAAAACCTGTAAAAGTTGCACCAAAATCGTCTTTAGGGTTTCTCCAAAACTTCTCTCCTTCAATGTGAAAAACTAGAAAACTATATATAGGAAAATAGGGATGACGGCGTCAAGAACAAAGGTGTGACGCCGTCATCTCGCCGCCAAATACTTCCTCGGACGGCCTTGATCTACTTCTGACACCGTCAAGGCCTAGGCCGTCACACAAATTACTCTTGACGCCCTGTGTGTGACGCCGTCATCAACTACGGATTTTTATTATTGAGGTTTGACGCCGTCATGAATTTACTCTTGACGCCTTCATGTACTGTTCCCAGCATGGAAAATTGAGACTTTGCCATTTTCTTCACTTTTATGCTCCAAAAACGTCCAAAATGGCTTCTTTTCCAGAATTCACTCTCCAAGTACCTAAAATCACAAAAGGAACGATTTAGGGCAATATTTGATCAAATAAATTCGGATTCGGGCTTAAATGACCCCCTAAAAAACGGATCATTTTTCGCCTCATCATATACCCTTACACTTGAGATTTGCTTGTCCTCAAGCAAATGCGCTTTTATTCTACTCAAAAGACAAGTTAGGGGTCATTTAACACTAATATAAAAGTAATTACAACAAATAATCGTTTCACTAAAGACCAATAGACAAGCACGGAGGTCATACACAAGCACCTCACAAATAGTGTTTAGATACTCACATCTCTCGGGTGTAATAAAGTATATATAACATTATGGAAATGGAAGATATCTCTCACTACTTGTCATAGCAAAATAGATTACCATAGGCTTGGGAAAGGATCAAACCTCCACCACATGGCGTAAGCACCTAGGATAAACTATCAAAGAGGTCTTTTAAAGGGTTGTAACGTTAGGTATAGGGATATGAATTACACAGTTTTGTTGGATAAAGGAAGTTTTTACTGGTGGCGAGTTAACAATCTTGGTTAATTATATGTACAATATGGCGTTGCTAAGCCAAGACTAGACTCGACTTAAGCTAATAAATGAAAAATAACTAAAAACATAAAATGAACATAGAATGAAACGGGATGGTAGTCCGTATGTTTTTTCTCTTTTTCCTTTTTCTATTTTTTTTTTCTTTTTCTTTATTTTTTTTTTATTATTATTTTTTTTTTGACATACACTCTTACCCTACCATCCAAAATAATACATCATAGGGGATGAGAATTCCCCTTACACTTGAATCTTTACATACTTTACAATTAACTATTCTAATGACACGAATTAAGAAAATCAAAACACTTGGAGGTCTTTTAAGATTAACGTAAATATGGGGGTAATAAATGATGTTCTTCCCCATTACTCCATAAATAAGTACTTTACCCATGAGTCTCAATCGTCCCAAAACAATATGTACAAGGATATGACTCGACTTAGCAACCATGTAATCAATTAGATAGTTAACTTAGGGTTTAACAAATAACAATAATGCACTAAAAATGAGCGCATACACGGAAGGCTAAGGCGATTTGGTTGTACATTTAAGTGGGGTGTAACAAATTCTTCCTTTAAGTAAAATGCTTAAAGTTAGAAACGAAAAGATAGGCTCGGAGGGGTGTACTAGGGGTTTCGTGTACTAAAAATGAGTACAACGCTAAGGGTGTGGGAAAATTAGTTGACTTAACTAGCCAAGTAATATGACTTAAATAGTCAAGTAATTATAATACGGGTTTAACACAAGGGTAATCCTAATGCCTCTTATCATGTAGTAAATCCTACCACACGAATGTAGTCTCACTAGCGGTCTCGAGATGCATCACTAACGCAAGTTCTAGAATCTAAATGCTACCGGTACACTCATAAGCACTAATAATGAATGTTTTTCCTATCAAATCTAAAGGCGAACCTCACATATTTGGGTGGAAAATTTTTCTGAATATACGGTTATGTGCTAGTCATACAATCTCCTATCCATGAGACGCTTGCTATGGCTAAAGTTTCACTCCTAAATGTTGTAAAAAATTTTAAATTTGGCGCTAAAATTGCACTAACAAGTATTTCTCATAGTTTTATTACACATCTACTATCAAACAAAACAAACTCAAGTGAAAGTGCATATGTAAGGTATCATTTTTTACCCTCCCCTTACACTTAAGATGAACATTGTCCCCAATGTTCAAGTAAAGAATGTAAAAGTAAAAAAGTAAAGAGAATGAAATCAAATACTCCCCTGATTCGCTCGGTATGGATTATAGGTTAGCCAGGTTAGATCTTCCTCCAAGAAAACGAACAATCAAAGCTTCCCTTCCAGAATATAAATCATCTCCTTGTCGAACATAACCTGAAATCCTGACAAAAATAGACAAGACAACCTCGCGTAAAATCGGCGGCATCCTATATAAGTTATTAAATCCTAGAAAACAAAGTAAGATATAATGCTTGTGGAATGAAGTTTGCAGATTTCCTGGAGATTATAAAACTTAATAATTCACAAAAACCATAAGACTCCGTTAGAAAAACAAAACCGGTAAAATTTCCAGATTTTAACTCCTGACGCCGTCAAGAGTAAACTCATGACGCCGTCAGAATGGACCTGCAGAGATTCTTATGTTAAGTTTCCGAAAAATTTCTGGAAAAACTTGGTCCTACTTCCTGGAAAATCCTGCAAAACTTCATTATGACTCAATACAAGCATTTGACTCTAACAAATATGAATACACATGCTCACTTAAAATTGTGGAGAATCATGATCGTGTGTTTCTTAAAAACATATTTGGGGTTTCCCCTTACACTTATCTTTTGCAAAAATACTTTTAGGTTGGAGTTAAGACTAGGCCAAACAACATAGTAAAGTATTTCCACTTTTTAATTTGAGAAACATGATCAACCAACAATAAAAATAAAACATGCATACGGAAGCAAATAACAATCAAACAAATAAAATCACACAAAACATGGGTTGCCTCCCAAGAAGCGCTTTTCTTTATTTACGAGTCTTGTAGCTAGACTCAAAGTCATGGGTTACTACGTGATCTCATCATTGGTTCCACTCTCTAGGTCGTCTTCTAAACCAGTTTTGTATTCCGGACCTAGTTGCAAGCACTCTTTGTATAAACCAAGCATCCTATTTCTAACATACTCTACTCCTCTACGTCTATCCTCCTCATTCCTATAATAAGCCGCTTGCTTGTGTTCCTTTTCGAAATTAGAGAGAAGGCGGTATTGCTCAATCTTGTAGGGCATTTGATAAGCAACCTCATCATTCTCTTTCTTGAATCTAACTATCCCTAAAGTCGGATCATAACTCATCCTAGTGGCCTCAACAAATGGTTTCCCAAATATTATTTGACTTAGGCAAGCATCTATCACCGGACGAGTGTCCTCAACTATCATAAAATCGATCTCATAGGTGAGATTCCCTATAATCACATGCAATCCTTTCACTCTTCCCGCAAAATTACTTATCAGGTTCCTATTAGGCATCATCCTAAAATTAAGTTGCTTCTTCATCACCCAATTGTAATAAGTCCTAGTCATGATGTTCACGGGGGATCTAGGGTCTATGTAAGCTTTCCATATATGCATGTGCCCGATATTGCATGGGATGTTAATGTTAGAGGGGTCTCCCATTTTGATAAGGGGGTCGCCAAAGATATATGTTCTCTCGGGACTATCGAATAAATCCTTATGGTATTCCCGTTCTTCCTTGGTTGGCAACTTATCAAAGTATTCTTCTCTAGGCTCTACCTCCTCTAATTCCTCTCTACTATCAACCTCAACTTCCCTATTCTCATCCTTAGTCTCGGCTTCTATCCTAACTTCATTCTTGTCACTCTCTTCTATCTCCTTATCTATCGGCTTAATAGTGACAACATTAACAAAGTGGACCTGTTTAGATGATGAGGCATCCTTAATTTGGTTTCCTTTATTGGTGTCCCTAGTGTCCTTCCTAGGTGTGACTAATGCTTGGTTGTTGAGGGCTTTCAACAAGTTGTCAATCTTGTTGGTCATCTCCGTTTGTTGTTGGTTGAATTCGGTTTCAAACCTAGCTATGCGAGCCTCTTGAGATGCCATAAACTTTGACATCAATCCTTCAAGATTGTTGGTACTACCATAGTTGTTAGAAGGATTGTTATTGAAAGTACGGTTGGATGGTGGACCGGTTGGTTGGTAACGGTTAGGCGGATTGGAAGAATTGGGTTGATTTTGTTTCCACCTAAGGTTTGGGTGATTTTCCATGAGGGGTTGTATGAATCACCGTATGTGTTTGGCTCGGGCTTGAAAGTGTACCACTTATCTCCCGCTTCGTCGGTACGCGTGGATGCGTAGTCCGCAAAATCTGTTCCGGGGAGTTCCACACAATCACGAGTGTCATGGGGACCACTACATAATTCGCATGAAGAAGTGATTTTGTTCACTTGGCTTGAAGGCTTAGGAGCATCGTAAGATTTCATGAGAAACTTGACTTGGTCCTCAAGTTCCATGATCCTACGGTCGGGAGTGCTAGAATTGTTCGAAGGCAAAGATATTGCCTTGACCGTTTTGTTCAAATCACAGGGATCATTCCAACTTTCGTTGTCGTAGAGAGCAAGATCTTCTATGAGTTCCCATGATTGTTCTGCACTAAGATCACGTAGCTTACCACCGGCCGATTGGTCAATGGTTCGCCTCGTGGAGATGTCGATATGGTCATAAAAAATTTGGACTTGGAGCCAAAGATCTATGCCATGATGAGGAACTTTTTAGAGTAAGTCCTTGAAACGAGTCCATGCTTCATAAAGAGATTCATTTTGACGTTGTTGGAACATCAAGATGTCATTCCTAAGCTTAGTAGTTCTTCCCGGTGGGAAAAATTGAGCAAGGAAACGAGTGGTGAGATCATCCCATGTGGTGATGGATCCCGCGGGTAAACGCTCAAGCCATTGACTAGCTTGATCCCGTAGAGAGAATTGGAATAGGCGTAAACGGGTCGTCTCTCTAGTTTCAACACCTAGGTCTATGGAATCTATGATTTTGAGAAAGTCCTTAAGATGTTAGTTTGGATCTTCGGAACGAAGTCCATGGAATGCACATCCGCTTTGCACCAACCGGATGGTGTCGGATCGCAAGGGGGTCACATTGGCTTCGGTGAGCTCAATGGTGTTTCGGTAGCCTTGGTGGCTAGGTCGGGAATACTCTCCTAAGGTTCGGGGCCTAAGGGGTTCTAGTGGTGGGTTTTGTTGTGGTGGGATGATGGGTTCAAAGATGTTACCACCTTCCATGATGTCGGATGGTAAAGAGTTACGAACAAAGACACGAAACAATAAGATAGACTAAAGAAAACCTAAAAATAAAAATAAAATCTTACTAGAAAGGAATCTAGCAAGTAGACCTAATAAAAAGAAATTCTAACCTAGAAAATAACTATTCCCCGGCAACGGCGCCAAAAACTTGATGCGTGGGAATCGCAACAGGCTTTACCTCTCGAGGGATCTCAAGAAGCTTACAACCCCCACCAGGCAGTGTACCTGATCGTTGTAGTATAGTATAGTGACAAGTACCGGGGGATTGATCGTTCAGCTTAGGAATAGTGTCGCTAGGATTAGAAAGCCTAATTACTAGTTCTAAAGGTGAGGGATGATTATTTTTGTATTTTTATAATTTTTTAGAAAGCAATTAAAATCTCGGGGTTTTGAAAGAGTGGGCGGAATTAGTTGCTATTCAACTAACCCAAAACTAAGATGCAGTCAAAATAAAATACTAAAAATGAAAATAAACTAATTATACTAAGGTTGTGAGCAGTAATTGGAGAAAATGTGTTTACTTAGACTTCACTACTCCCTAGATATCTTTTACACGTTAATTACTTGTTATAATTGTATGGATGACGGATCGTATTCCTTAATACCATTCATGGGGTGGCATACATAACTCCCCAATTCTATGAGCTCTTATCTCCTCCTACACCATGCCCAGCACAACTATAGGGATTGTAAACAGTGGCTCATGCATTAAATACAACCAATAAAGACCTATTACGCCTCGGTTCATGTTTCTTAAGACGTTCAAGCATGTTACCATTTGGAGATCTGCCAGTTTTCTTAAGCGTAACATATAAATCATTCATCCAAGACAAGAATAAACAAGTAATCAACACATAATCAATATCTAGGTTTCATTAGATCTAAGCAAACACAAAAGAGATCTAGCCTAGCATAATGGAATTGAGACAAGAACAAGATATAGACAACCAACACATAGACATATTGATTGAATTAGAAGAACACTTATCTCAATTACAATGCAAGGTATCAAGGGTTTGGAACCCTTGAAAACCTGTAAAAGTTGCACCAAAATCGTCTTTAGGGTTTCTCCAAAACTTCTCTCCTTCAATGTGAAAAACTAGAAAACTATATATAGGAAAATAGGGATGACGGCGTCAAGAACAAAGGTGTGACGCCGTCATCTCGCCGCCAAATACTTCCTCGGACGGCCTTGATCTACTTCTGACGCCGTCAAGGCCTAGGCCGTCACACAAATTACTCTTGACGCCCTGTGTGTGACGCCGTCATCAACTACGGATTTTTATTATTGAGGTTTGACGCCGTCATGAATTTACTCTTGATGCCTTCATGTATTGTTCCCAGCATGGAAAATTGAGACTTTGCCGTTTTCTTCACTTTTATGCTCCAAAAACGTCCAAAATGGCTTCTTTTCCAGAATTCACTCTCCAAGTACCTAAAATCACAAAAGGAACGATTTAGGGCAATATTTGATCAAATAAATTCGGATTCGGGCTTAAATGACCCCCTAAAAATGGATCATTTTTCGCCTCATCAATCATCAGCCATAGTAAATCTCCAAGCTCATCCACAATAGTATCGCCTTCATGTGATGTAGTAACTTTAGCACCATCATGCTCACACCCTTCTGGATCAGGAGACTTTACATTAGAGTTGTGGATCAGGAGACTTTTTCATCAGAGTTGCGAAAACGTTGTTGGTAGTCTCTCAACATTTGTTGTAGCAAGTCTCTCATCGTCACTGATAGTGTGGAGGATGTGTGAGCATGAGGTATGGATTGACCCGATTCAGCTGGAAATAGGAGCCATCAACGTCATCTTTATATGTGTCCCTGAAATAAGACAGTTAGCAATAAAGATAGAGAACGAATATGGCTTTGTCATTCGTTCTGCGAGGACAGACTACCCTCCAGTTTTGTGAAAACCGACCTGTGATTAGGTAGAGTCTCTTTTAAAGAAGACTCTCCTTGACAGGAATTTCCAGTTTGTAGTAATGAATTTTCCAAAGAATCCACTTCAGAATCTTCATACTAAGCATGTTCTCATACCGGAACGTCTCAAAGCAGAAAGCACGATAGAGTGAATCGGTGAATTGATTTTCACGTATTGATGAAAAATTGATTTATAGAAATCACTCGCGTGTCATATGATAAACATTTTTGAGACACGACGAGAGTTTTAAGTTTTGAATCATATTTCCATCAAAAATACTTTTGTTTTGAAAGATATACACAATCAACGTGCTCGAAAGTTGCTTTGTGAGCACATTGAAAGGTTTTTGCAAAAGTAACTGTCAATCCATATCCTGGAACAAGTTTGATTCAATGTTGAATCGCACCATCGTTGCTTTCCAGTTGTCACTTGATCATTGATCCAAAATGGATCTCACATGTCACCTACCAAGAGCTTGAGAGATGTTCGCTCTAGAAGGATTTCCATCGTCATTGTGAATATTTTCATATCACTCGGATGTTCTGGCAATACCACAAAGATAATGCGTAGGACTCTAAATATTTTATCTTATTTTCCACATTGTATGAAACAATAAGCATATTGTGGAATGTGTCCTATCGAGATTTATGGATGATCTCATGGCTCTAGACTCAATAGTGCGTTTTGATCCGCTCCTGGAGACTGGGGAGGCGTCACCTGTTTAGGTATCAACATAGCTCGCAATGAGCGGTCGATACATTGCACAGGGTTCCCCGTGAGAATGAAACAAGCTCTTTTAAGAGAACTTGAGTGGTTGGGAAGTTTAGTGCGGTGCGTCACTGGGTCCATGACGTCTTGTCTTCAATACTAGTGTAGTGTTACCTTAGTAACCACTAGTAGATTATGAATTGAACCCGGTTTCTGCCCTAAGGTTGAATATTTGGAGGGCTATTTCTTTTCACCCTTTCTCATTACATTTCTTTCTCATTATTCAACCCCTTCAGTGCTTACCGAGACTTCACCACTAGAACCTTGTTGGGTTTGTTCCAGTCCTAGCTCTATCTCAGTCCGCACTCTTCCCTTTTCTCACTTTACTCCTTTTTCAATCATTCCTAAGGACTTCTAATCTATTTAGAGGAATGTCCCTGGGAAGATCCTTCCGATTCTGGTGGATCATGGGAGCTCATACCTAACCTTAATCAACCTTATAACTCCATGCATAATGATAAATGGTCGGTCTTTGGTATAACTTTCACAAACGCCTTTTGCTCCCCCTCAATATGTGCATCGATATTCGAAAGTGTTTAGCACATATGTGGGAGCCTATTTATTGAGTCCAAAAGATCACTTTTGATTATCCGATTTCATATTTAAATCACATTCTCTCCCCCGATCAAAAATATCAAATCTTTCAAGATTTTTTATCTCAATTGATTTAAATAAGTTAGGAAGCGTTTTTTGTAGAGAAATGTGGTCAATTTTAATATTTTCTGATAAAAGGAACTTTGTCTTGCTCCCCCTCAATGTGTGAGGGAGGTTGTTATGTGTCAGAATTGATGAGTTCATAAAAAAATTTGAAGTTTTAACAAAAACTCTTTTAAAAATGTTCTCATTCTGACACATAACTATCACAAATCGTTTTATTGCAATGTTTTGTACAAGGTGTGGGGAGTTTTTGATGATACATAAAATTTTGAGAAATC
The DNA here is from genome assembly GCA_030686995.1 of Artemisia argyi. Classification (NCBI taxonomy): domain Eukaryota; kingdom Viridiplantae; phylum Streptophyta; class Magnoliopsida; order Asterales; family Asteraceae; genus Artemisia; species Artemisia argyi. The sequence goes on along the minus strand of CM060694.1, from coordinate 70,287,685 downwards.
ACTCTCCCCATCAATCAATGACGGATGTTAAAACTGAAATATTTTTATAAAATATTAAAGTCATTGATTGAGTGAAAAATTTTATCAAACTTTTGAGTTCAATTTGATTTTTAATCAAAATCTCATGGTACCACCAAGTTTTGCACAAACACTTTCCAGAAAAATCATAGAAGGGAAAGTATTTGGCGATAAAAAGAAGATTTCTCTTCTTTATCAAGAAATAATGCACTGAAGCGTACATTAGATCGAGGATGCACGAATATAAAGTAATTCACGCTCGGATGAACGACACCCTTTGCTAGGAACAACCGTCTTTTTGGCGACGAGTTTTCCTCATTTTGAAAAACGGGTTGCTATCTGAAGTAATAGCAAGCCAAGTTTTTGAAGTCCGGGTTGCAGCCTGAAATTACTACAAGCCATATTTTTGAAGAATATTTTGAGAGACGACATGTTTTAGGAAAAAAAAAACTTTATTTGAAACCGAAACACTCTTGCTGAAGCATATGTAGGATTTCGTGTCATTATTGAATGACATTTCTAGAAACGTACATAATATTGATTACACAAGAGACATGTCGCGAGAAGAATATTTTTGGATTTTTTTTTTATGATTTTTCATATTTTTATGGTTTTTATAGGTTTTATATTTTTCTATTTTCTTTTTGTGTTAATACTATGTACAAAGGATATATGAAGCAACCCCTTTACTCCTCCTGAAGACTTATGAGATCCTCAGGCGTGAGACTTTTCATACCAAGACATGGGAGGATGAATTGAAATCGGTCCCTAGAGAGTGCTTTGGTGAAGATATCAGCTAGCTGGAACTCAATCCTCACGAAGTAAAGTTCCACAATTCCTTTCTCAACTTGCTCCCTGATGAAGTGATGTCGAATGTCAATGTGCTTAGTCCTTGAGTGCTGGACATTGTTGCAGCAGAGTGCAATTGCACTTTTGTTGTTGATTGGGTCTAAACTAGTCAACTTTTATTAGTCAACCACTTGTGAATGGTCAACCGTAAAAGTCAAACTAATCAAGCCAATGCTTCCGTGGAATATAGTGTTTCCCAGGGTCGTAATGTCCCAACGAGGTGTGCGATGGTTTATTAAAAACGAATATGTGATCGAGTGAATATGAACAGGAAAAGGTAAAAGTGTGTGTGAGTGATTAAACTAGGGTTTTATAAAACAAAATAGCTTAAATAAGCTATTGGAATGATTACGTGAAACTTAGATATTTAAAAACGTTTAATAACTAAAAACGCGTACGTTTAATTTAATTCTACGTAAACGTACGAAACAAAAACGATTTTAACTAAATTATTAGTTTGCATGCCTTAGGGGCTTAAATTCAAATTAAATAAACTTAAAATATTTATTTTATAATTACTAATTATTTAATTATTATTATTATTATTATTATTATTATTATTATTATTATTATTATTATTTAACTATTATTAACTATTTAATAATTCACTAATAATTAAGAAAATGTAAAATAAGTCTAGAATTATAAAATTAAAATTTGTAAAAGTATAAAATGTTATAAAACTTATTTTAAAAATAAAATTATATTTTTAAGACTATTTATCTAATTATTATTAATTATTAACTATTTAATTATTATTTAACTATTTATAAGATTTAAATTATTATAAATACTAAAAAGACTTAGATAATGTAGTATAAATCTAATTAACCATCACAGGAATCCTAAAAAATTATAAGAAGTTTATTTAATTTATTTTTAAACTAGTTTACTAATTATTATTCTATTTATTAATTAATTACTAATTAAACTACTTAAATGATTAAAACTATTAAATGAACAGTAAAAATTATGGAAAAATTTATAAAATTATTTTATGACTTATAAAAGCTAAGCAAAATATAAAATCTAGGTTTTGCTTTATAAAAACTAAATATGCTATTTAAAACTTAATTATTGATTACTTATTAGTAAAACTAATTTTTATTCTAATAAATACTAAATGATAATATAAAAATCTAATAAAATTACTAAAAATACTTTAATATAAAAGGAAATTAATAAAAATATAGGTTACTTAATAAAAATCTAAAAATGAAAATTAAAATTAAATTATATTAAATAGAAACTATCACTTATTATTATATTGTTTTTTCTGGAATTTTCTTTTACCAACCTACTTTATACCTAAAAATGACTAACTTTTGTAAAAACAATATTTTTATAACTTATTAATAAGCACTGTGAGAGCTTATTATCCTCACAGTTGGCTATGGTTGACCAAAGAAACAAATAAGCTCAACTGAGCTTGTGTGGGATCCACTATGGTAAAATCTAGTTCCAATAAGTTAAATAAACAAGTATAAGCTAGAAAAAGCACATATGGTATACTGAATAAGCCAATAAGCCACAATAAGCCCTTGCTTATTGTGGACTGAGACAGAAAATGGGACAAAGATCAAGGCTGAATTCAGATGGGGTCCACTGGGTACTAGGTCAAATAATTGGTCAAAAAATGATCCCTGGTAGGAGGGGGTTGGGAGAACCTAAGTTTATGGTGTGGGACCTACTGAGGTGGCCACAAATCACCACTAAAGTGGTGGTGATGGGTGGGTTCTGCTGGTGCAGGGGAGATACCCTTCCCTGTAAGTGACTTTAAGGGTAAGTGGCGCCCATGGTAAAAATCACAAAAATGTAACAAAGTGTGGAATCAAAAGTTGAGCTGATAGACTATGATTACAACAAGTTTCAGATTCTAAAACCAAATATAAAATTCTACAAAATTATTGCAAGTTTTGAGATTTTCTGGAATGGTGACTTTTGACTTTTTAATGAAAAATACTAAGTTGACTTTGGTGAATTTAATTTTGATCCTACTGACTGAATGTGATGTTATAAGCTACAATATTACTTAATTAAGCTACAACACATGCTTATGTATTGATATGGTGGGATTTAGTACTCAAAATCACCACAGTAAACAGTTAAGGTAAATTGATGGTGATTTTGACTTTTTACCAAACAAACACTAGTTTTTAAGGTGTGACTGAGCTAAATGGACCTAATGAAGCATGTAACAAGCATAATCTACCCAAGAAACTAGCTAACACTCAGCAAGGTACACTGAGCCAAACACCCCTATAAACTTGACTGTTTTGTGATTTACACTACAAAACATAAATTCAGACCAAGCTATAGATTTCTAACTAATAATTAGTCTATTATAAACTTAATTAAGCATGAAACTTCAATACCACAAGCAATAAAAACAGATTTGTCAAATATGCTATTAAAGCTAGGATATATCAATTTCAACAATAATGAAATTTAATGAGTAACAACTTATATTAAGAATTATTCTAACTTAACAACAACAACTGAACAATAAAACACAGAAACCTAAGCAAATATAATACTAAAACAGTAATATGAAAAATTGATATAAAAGCTTACAAAATGGATTAGGCTGTGAACAATGGAACCATGAACTGAGAATCAACCTAACAGCTTCCCAAAAAGCTACTAAACCATATCAATCCAATATTCACCATTCTCCTTCCTTCATTCACCACACAAACTGATTTTTATTTTATTTCTATTTTTCTTGATTTTTATATTTTTTTAGTAATACTGAGTATAAGTCCACTAAATGATATAAAAGCTTCAAAAAGCTTAACAAGGAACTAAATTGAACTGATTAGAACAAGAAACAACAACCTTAACCAGTTTCAAGTGAATTTGTCAAATTCACTTGAAATTTGCAAAATTGAATTTAATAACTAGAACTTGAAATTAGCCTGAGATAAAGTTTGAATTACATTAAAGGAACTGAATACAAGTGTTTAAAACTGAAAATAACAACTGGAAATGATTCTACACTACCTACGATTAAATTATGCTAAAACTAAACTAATTATCTTTCATTCATGCTTCTCCTCTGCTTTATAATCAAAATTAGGGTTCCAGGTGTCCCTCTGCAACTTTCCCACCAACTGTGAGCCTTTGATTTGGTCAAAACAATCCCCACCGTTCAAAACGTCTTTTCGCACCAAAAAAGTCTTGGCCACTGTAGATTGCGTGGAGAGGGTTTTCAGGGTTTTAATGGGTCTTGGACAGTTGTGGAGAGTTGGGGAGACTAGCTAGGGTGAGTTGGAGGTGAGGTGGAAGTGAAACCGTGGGTGTGGAGGTGGTATTGGTGGTCTGTGAAGGAGGAGGTGAGGTGGAGGGAAAAAGGGAAAGGAGGGAGTGGTATTGGTTGGGTTGACCGGGGTTTGACCCCGGTTTATTATTTAGGGTGGTTTGGGCTGGGGATCACATGGGCCTAGGAATAGGATAGTGGTGGGCTGGATTTTTATTTGAATTGGATTTAGTTGGGTTTTTATATAACTAAGGATCCGTTTGGTTTTAGGATTATAATACCACAAGGACTAATTTTGTAATTTGAGCAAAGTTGAGGGTAGGTTGTGATATTATTCTAAAGTTGTCAAAAGGGCCTAACTTGCCAAGTATAAATAATACAAGGGTCATATATGTATTTTTTCCATTTCTGAATGCCCAGGGACCAAAATTGACAAACTGCCAAACTTGAGGGACCAATTATGTAATTTCACCAAACTTCACACCAAGGACCATTCCTGCAAAAGATTAATAGTACAAGGACCAATATTTATTTTTTTAAAGTTTTTACATCCCAGGGACCATTTATGTCAATTTCCAAAGTATAGGGACTAAACTTGTAATTTTGTGAAACTTTGCACCAAAGGACTAAATATGTAACTTTATGATTAAAAAGGACCTTTGGTGACTTTTTCATGTTTTTAGAATAACCAGGGACTAGTTTTGACAACTTTTGAAACTTGAGGGACTGAAACTGCCAATTATGCAAAGTTTGTACGTTTTTCATCTGTTTTTGATTATTTTGCATTTGAAACACATAAAACACACTTCTAAGATATTTCAAGTATTTTGATGCATATTTGAGTGTTTTTGGATGTTTTGGCAGCTCAGATTGGTATAAAATGATGAGTATTTAGACACTCATCAGTTGTCACAGTACATGGGAATCTTGTTGCATACGAAGCCATAGTCCGAAAGTTCTCATCCATAAGATCTGAGCACAGCACGAGGACATGGCAATGTATTCAGCTTCTGTGGAGGAAATTGATGTACTCGTTTGTTTCTTTGAAGACCAGCTGACTAGCTTATTACCCAAAAACTGAGCACCCCCAGATGTACTGCGATGAGTGTCTTGACATCCCGCATGGTCAGCATCAGAATAGGCTGTGAGAGCCATAGAAGTGTCCTTGGGGTACCACAGGCCCATGTGGATTGTTCCTTTAAGATACCGAAAGACTCTCTTGACAACTTTCAGGTGTTTCTTGTTAGGTTTGGATTGATACCGAGCACATATGCAAACTGCAAAGAGAAGATCTGGTCTGCTAGCAGTAAGATACATTAAGGAACCAATCATGCTTCGATACTTGGTTTGTTCGACCGGGATCCCAACATCATCTTCATCTAGTTTTGATCTTTCAATCATAGGAGTATCAACTGAGTCACAGGAATCGAATCCAAATTTCTTCAAAATTTCGTTAGCATACTTGGATTGATTGATGAAAATGCCATTAGGATTTTGAGATATTTGCAAGCCTAAAAAGAAGGACATTTGACCCATCATGGACATCTGGAACTCAGAACTCATCTCTTGGGAGAAGCGATCACACTCTTTGGGATCAGAGGAGGCAAATATTATGTCATCAACGTAGATTTGTACATGAAGAAGGTTTTTGCCTGTTTTTCTAGTAAAGAGTGTAGGATCAACAGCGCCTTTGGAAAACTTGTTAGCAAGATGGAATTTTGACAAGGTGCCGTACCACGCCCTAGGAGCTTGCTTAAGCCCATAAAGAGCCTTCTTCAAACGATACACATGATTAGGGCGTTCTGGATCTAAAAATCCTTCGGGTTGGCTTACATACACCACCTCTTTTAGATCGCCATTTAAGAATGCAGTCTTAACATCCATCTGGTAAACCACCATGTTCTGACTTGCAGCATTTGCGAGAAATATTCTTATGGCTTCAATTCTCGCAACAGGTGCGAAGGATTCTTCAAAGTGTATTCCTTCTTCTTGACGGTATCCTTTTGCCATAAGCCTAGCCTTGTTCTTCAATACATCTCCATGCTCATCAAGTTTAACTTTAAATATCCATTTGAGAGCAATGATCATTGCACAATCGGGAGGCGGTACCAATTCCCACACATCAAGTCGGTCAAACTCATGAATCTCGTCCACCATTGCAGTGAACCATGAGTGTTTAGACATTGCATCCTTGAAATCTTTTGGCTCAACTTTAGAGAGGACAGAATTGAAGAAGCACCACAATGCGTCGGTTGCAAGTTGCTTACGGGTAGATACCGGACGCGAAGGGTTTCCAATAATGTTGTCAATTGGGTGATCATTTGTCCATTTCCTAAGGTGTTCATGGGGTTGAGAAAAGGGAACTGAGGTAGCCGTGTTAGATTCGTCTAAGGATGTAGCATCATTTGACGATTCAGGAGCAAAGATGTTAACAAACGGCTCATTATCAGGTGGAGTGAAAGGATTTACTTCAAACGAATTATCCACAGCCACTACTCGTTGTACAAATGAAGATTGACCATTAGATGTGGTAACTGAACGACTGATGGTGGGGGCTTCAGGATCCCATGACAACGAAGTGGATGGCCCATCATTATCATCCTGGACATTTGTTATCCCAGCTGGTTTTGGAATGACTGTGGCTTCTGGAGCATCCACATTTTGAGGTTCAAAGTATTCATCAAACATGGGGTCAAACAGCTTCTTCCAATATTCACTTGTAGGGGGTACAAAAGGAGTAGCAGGAGTGGGATTCTGTACAAGCCTGGAGCTTATAGGTCCAGGAGACAAAAGGTTGGAAACGGGTCCAGAACTTGATTGTCTAGGAACTGGTTGCTCAGTCAGCACATCGAAAGTGACGTGGATTGTATCCATTATGTCTCTGGTACGTTTGTTGTAGATTCGGTATCCCTTTCGTTCTGCAGCATAGCCAACGAAGAAACCAATGTCGGCCTTGGCCTTGAGTTTCCCAAGGTCTTCACTGTCATTTGTTGGATAGCACAATGCACCAAATACTCGAAGAAATGAAAGATCAGGTTTTCTGCCATGAACTAGTTCATATGGAGTCTTGCAGTAGAGAGGATGTATCAAGGATCGGTTCTGTGTGTAACATGCTGTTGCAATTGCCTCAGCCCAAAAAAACATAAGAGCTTTGGAGAAGATGAGCATAGTCCTTGCAGCTTCAACCAGGGTGCGATTACGTCTTTCAACAACTCCATTTTATTGAGGAGTACGTGGAATGCTCTTTTGATGACTAATGCCGACACCTTCATAAAATTGAGTAAGTTGTTTGTTCACGAACTCCGTTCCATTATCAGTACGAATGAACCTAACTGTTTTGTTGAGTCGAACTTGCAATTGCTTAATGAGTTTGATGATGATTTTTGGAGTTTCATCTTTTGATCGTAAAAAATTTACCCACGTGAAACGAGAATGATCATCAACAATAACAAGCACATATTTCTTTCCGTTGATACTTTGAATCCTCATTGGTCCACAGAGATCCATGTGAAGAGTATGCAGGACTTCCATGATGGAATTGACAGTTTTAGGTTTATGGGTGTGCTTTTTGCTCTTGCCCAGTTGACATGCGGAACATAGATGATCTTTTTCATACTTAAGTCTGGGCAAGCCTCGAACAAGATCCTTACATGTGAGTTCATTGATGGTACTGAAGTTCAAGTGGTTTAAACGACCGATGCCACAACCATGATTTGTTCTTAGAGGCTTTTGAAAGTAAGTGATGAGTGTCTAAATACTCATCATTTTATACCAATCTGAGCTGTCAAAACATACAAAAACACTCAAATATGTATCAAAATACTTTAAATATCTTAAAGGTGTGTTTTATATGTTTCAAATGCAAAATATGCAAAAACAGATGAAAAACGTACAAAGTTTGCATAATTGGCAGTTTCAGTCCCTCAAGTTTCATAAATTGGCAAAACTAGTCCCTGGTCATTCTAAAAACTTGAAAAAGTCATCAAAGGTCCTTTTTAATCATAAAATTACACATTTAGTCCTTTGGTGCAAAGTTTCACAAAATTACAAGTTTAGTCCCTGTACTTTGGAAATTGACAGAAATGGTCCCTGGGATGTAAAAACTTAGAGAAAAGCAATTTTGGTCCTTATACTAATAATCTTTTGCAGGAATGGTCCTTGGGTGATAAGTTTGGTGAATTTACATGATTGGTCCCTGAAGTTTCACAGTTTGGCAAAACAGGTCCCTCAAAGTTTCAAACTTGACAGTTTTAGTCCCTGGGAGAAAGTTTTGAATAAATTACACATTTAGTCCCTAAAGTTTGGTAAATTGTCACTTTTAGTCCCCGGGTATTTAAAAAATTAAATATATCAAAAATACCCTAGTACTATTCATATATTGGCAATTATGGTCCTTTGAACAACTTTGGAAAAATCACACATCAGCCCCCAAACTTTCAGCTAATTACAATTTTGGTCCTTGTGTTTTTAGTTAACAATACAAACGGACCCTTTTTGTTATTTTACCAAAACTAAACCCAACACCAAAATAAACCCACACACAAACCAAGCCCACCCTGATCCAATTCCTAGGCCCAGTCCACCTTTGGTCAATACCCGGTCAACAACAAACCAAAACCACCCCCCGTCACTTTTTCCCTCCCAAAACCAAAACCACCATACCACCACCACTGCTCCACCATACCACCCTACACCTGGCCTGCCACCTCTCACCCACTATCATACCACCTCACCACAACCCTCCAAAACCATTTAAACCCTTAATTCCCTCTCCACGCAACAAACTGACACCCTTGACCCTTTGGCGCCAAGAAAGACTTTTAAACGGCCTGGATGACTTGGACCATATCAATGGCTACAAATTGGTGGGAAAGGTCTTGGTGGGTCCCACAAGCTCAGAAAAGGGCTACATAATGGAAAAGATGCAGAAGATTAGATGTAGTAGCTTAGTTAGTTTAGTTTTAGTATCGAATAGTGTAGTTTGGTGTTCTTAGTGTAATTTTAAGCTTTTAAGAATTAGATTAAGTCAATTCAGTATCTTGTAAACCTTTTCTAATAATTAATTTCAGCTTTCAGTTGTTATCTCATTTTATGCCATTTTCAAGTTTGATAAAATCTCAAAAGTTCATCTGTTATTGTTAGTTGTTGATTTATGATCTCATAAGCTTAATTAAGCTCTGACAAAGTTTACCAAAGCTTTTTGATATCTTATAAGTCAGTTTATCAGTTAAATTCATAAATTCATAGAAAATCAAGAAAATATAAAATAAATAAAAAATTTAGTGTTAGTGATGAATGGAAGCTGGAAAATGATGATCTATGGAAGGTATCTGGTTTAGTACCTTGTGGGAGGTATTAGGATTGGTTATTTGTTCTTGGTTCATTGTTCCTCAGTTTAGCACAATTTGTAAGTTTAATTTTCAACTTTTATCTTTTACTGTAGACTGTTCAATACCACTTATTTATAGTTGTTTCATGTTTATTTGGTGTTAGTTAAACATAATCTAGCATAATATAGTGTACTTGTTTATTAAATTTAATTGTTACTAAAAAATTAAAACCTCACAGTAGAATACTCATTTTTGACAAACCTGTGTTTTCTGCTTATGTTGGGCTTGATTCAGGTTAATTTAGTCTTATTTAGTTATAATTTAGTGTTAGGAATCAATATTGTGGTTTAAATTCACTATTAGCTTTGAAAATCATATATTAGTATAGTTAAGGGTGTGTTTGGATCTTGTTGTTTTGCTGAGCTCTTGTTGTTTAATTGGGTAAAACTAGTTTTCAACAGGTTAGTTAAGTTCATAATAGGTTAGTTTGACTATAGGTTTTGTCACAATTAAGCCAGAAAGTCAAAATCACAACCAATCTTCATAAGCAGTTGACTGAGTGAGTTTGACAATCTCATTTCAGCTATACTTGCTTATCTTTTGTTAAGATAGCTTAATTAAGTCTTAATATACCATATTACATCATAATCAGTAGCTAGATTAAGCTAGAAATTCAAATAAGTCAAACTAGCAAATTTTCTACAAAAGTCAAAATTACACTCCTCAGGTTTTGACAAAACTTCAAGGAATTGTGTAGATTTTTGTAGTAGGATTCAAGCTTTGATCTTTTTAGGATTTCAACTCTACCACCTCAGCTTTAGTATCCTACCATCTTTATATTTTTAGGATTTTATCTGTGGGCCCCACATCTAGCCAAACTTACTTGCAGGGCTGAGACATACCCTGCACATCAGCAGACTTGGCCAACACCACCACTTTGGTGGTGTTTTGTGGTCATATCAGTGGGCCCCAATAGTTCTAATTAGTATCTTTCAACCCCCCTCCTACCAGGGAATTAGGATTGACCTTTGGTTTGACTTGAATCCCAGTGGACCCCACCTAAATAAGCCTTTGAACCTTGTCCCCTTTCTGAGTTCACATTAAGTTTTGGATTAGCTTATTTGTACTTATCAGCTTATCTACTGAGCTTATTTGTCCATTTTAAGTTTTGACAAGTCTAATTAACTTATTTGAATCAGAAAATACCAAGGTGGGTCCCACATAAGCTCATTTGAGCTTATTTGCCATTTAAGTCAACAAAAGTCAACTGTGGTAGCAATAAGCTTCCACAGTGCTTATTTCTAGCTTTTAAAATTATTGTTTTTATTAAAGTTGCTTATTTTTATATATAAATTAGTTTTGTAAAATAAAAATCCAGAAAATACAACATAAAAATAAGTGATAGTTTTTATTTAATTTAATTTAATTTTAATTTTCATTTTTAGATTTTAATTAAGTAATCTGTATTTTTATATTTTTATTAATTTCCTTATAAGTTAAAGTAATTTAAATAATTTTATTAGATTTTTATAATATCATTTGATATTTATTAGAATTAAAAATAGTTTTATTAATAATTAATAAATAATTAAGTTTTAAATATCATAATTAATTTTTATATAGTAACACCTATATTTTATATTTTTCCTAGCTTCTATAAATCATAATATAATTTTAGTAATTTTTATAGAATTTTTACTGTTCATTTAATAGTTTTCATAATTTAATTAGTTTAATTGGTAATTGTTTAATAATTAGAATAATAATTAGTAGATTAAATTAAAAATACATAAAATAAAGTTTTTATAATTTTTTAGGATTTCTGTGATGGTTAATTAGTTTTATAAATTTTTTTTCATAATTTTCTAAGTTGTTTTAGTATTATTTGTAATTTAAAATAGTTTAATTAGTATAATTAATATTAATAGTTTTTAATTAAAAAAAATACATAAAAAGACAAAAAGATTTATTTTTATTTTTTATACTTTCTTCAAGTTCTATTTTAAGTTTAGAAAATATTTTTATAAGTTTTTAGTTTAATTTGTAGTATTTATAATTTTCTAATTAAATAGTTAAATAGTTTTCTATTAAATAATTAATAATAAATAATATAATAATCTAGAAAATAGTTTTATTTTTAATTTAAGTTTATTATAAGTTTAAGTTTATAGAATTTTCATTTTTAACCCTTGTAGTTTATTTTTCTTAAAACTCACCTTTTTCTCAGTACGCAGTCGCGTCTGATTTTAAATTGGTGTACGTTTATACGTTTTAGATATCTAGGTTTTACGTAATCGTTTTAATAGTTTATTTAAGTTATAAAACCCTAGTTTAATCACACACACACACACTTTTATACCTTCCTTGTTCACATTCACTAATCACAGATTCGTTTATAATATCACATCGCACACCTCGTTGGGACTTACGACCCGGGAAAACACTGTATTCCTCGGAAGCATTTGTTTTAGACGTTTGACTTGGTTGACCATCACCTGGTAAACTTAGTTGACTGTTTGAGGCGAATCAGTAAGCAAATCGGAGAGGACCGCAGCATGTCTTCAATAGAGATGGTATAAATGTTAGTCCCCCGACTCCCTTTGAGGAGATCTACACCATCTAATTCTCTAACAAAATAGGTGTGCTTTCTGAAGGCAACTTCAAGATCAGAGTCACAGAATTGACCAACAGAGAATAGATTGTGTCCAAGTCCCTCCACGTAGTATACTCTGGATATCACACTGTCTCCAAAGACGTAATCACCATAACAAATGGTCGTTCCCAAATCTGACCATACCAATGAACTTTTCCACGAAATTCTTGAGCCGCGAGCGATCTCCAGACATATGTTTTGAGCAGACTGAGTCCAAATACCAAAGGACGATTTGTACGACCTGCATTTGAAACTAGACAATGGTGGATAACTGAAAAAGCTGGAGCCCCACAAACAGTTGGGGTCCATTTGGTTAGCACACACAAATATTGGATTGTCATATGTCACGGATATAACACTGGAATTTACACATTTTGATGCACTAGACCTAGGAGTGGTACTAAATGCTTCTATTGGAAACTTTCTACCAGTAGGTCTCCATTTCTTAATTGGCACAACTTTGGAGTTAGTGATCCTAGTCAACGGGCACTTTTCTCCTAAGGTGAATTTCCTTCCAGTAGGTCTCCATTGATAACCAACATTAGTGAACACCTTTCCTGTTTTATTCCAGACTTGTTTAACCCTTTTAGCACTTGAAACATTCATAACCGGAGATTGCATAGTTGATTTTAAGAAGGACACAACACAAGCATCATGATTACCAAAAAATAAACATTCGTTACAAGTCTTACAAATAGCACCAGAATTCGAATTAATTACATCATTGTTAACACAAATGTTTGATTCAACTCGATTCCTTTCATTAAGCATAACTTTATTGTTCCTAGAGGATTCTTCTACTTCCTTCATAAGTGTACTCTTAGCCGGAAAAGTCCTATCATTCTTTGTATTGCACCTAGGCTGTGACTTGCTAGCATTAGATACACCTTTTACTCCTGTAGAAGCAATGACGGGAACATTAGTATGATTAGTTGCTACTTGTTTACCGGTGATCATGATGGTGGATTGTGACATGGTTTGGTGATAATCAAATGTAACATGTTTGTTGCCACTGTTAGAGTGCGACGCAAATGACCTATCTGACTTGTTATCATTCTTGGGGCATGATCCTATAGCATATTCTAATAATTCCTGGGCTCTATTAGTGAGGAAGCATGCACCAACAATAACATCATCCTGTGGTTTAAGTATCCTCTCATCTTCAATGGTTTCTCTAAGTATGACCAGACAATCCTTAAGATATCTAAGATAGTTGCTATGAACTAACTTATTGTTCCTAAGGGGAAGAGAGACATTCACAGCATCGCACGCATATTTCTTACAAGCATGTACATTGGAAATTGCATGATCACATGAAACGACGGGCATTTTACCCTTCACCATAGTCTTTAGATTCTAAATTTCGTTTAACAAAGAAGTGACTCTTTCATCGTTTTGGTCACGTGTTATTTTAATAGACTCAAATAACTCTTTGTAACGTTGTTTAGCGTTTGACATTTCAGCACGAAGCCACTCATTTTCATGTTGTAATTCATTGATAATGCCTTGTTTCTGAAAGTTTTGAGAATCTATCATCTTCTGGTAATTGGTATTGGTCACGTCGCCTTTGTTCGCAATTTGGACCTTCAATTTCCGAATCGTGTTTGAGTGAGTTTGAATTACTTCATCCTTTTTGGCTAATTCAAAACATGTCTCAAACTCAGGAGCATCCGAAGATGTCTTGGCATTTGATATTTTTATGCTTTCTTCTAGATGTTGATATTTTAGTTGTAAGTTAAGATTATCAACTTCTAGTTTTGAGAAATTCCTGACCATGTTATCATGGTCGTCGTTTTGAATTTTTTCATTAAGTTTGTAATTCTCCCCCTCAAGCTCAATAACACGATTTTGGAAGACATTCAAAGTAACCGACATTTCATGAAATTGTCGAGCAGATAATGTTGAGTCGGTTACAGTGTAAAACACATCTTTTGTAATGCAATTAGCAATCAAGTTTTCACTCATAATGAGAATGTTTTTTCTGTCAATTTCACTGTATTTGATATCAATAGATAATTGGTTACCCTTATTTTCCACTTCATTAAAAACCTTTTTCATTTGAGTCACATCATCATTAATGGTATTTTTAAGGCCCTCAAAATGTTCTTTGAGATTCAAATGGCATAACTTCAGTTAGGAAACACTGTTTTGTTTGCTCAAAACCCCTTTCCCCTTTTGTAATCCCTGTTGGTGTAATTCTCATTTTACATGTTTTCTCAAAGTCATTAAATAATTGACCTAGAACATACAACCCAATTAGAGTATTACACTGTGTGGGAAGAGTAAATGGTACGAGGTGCCTGGGTGTATTCAGGGGATAAATAGTTGGGTCAGCAATTCTAAAGATAGTGCGTGTGTTACCCACAATTCTTTCAGATTTCATTTTCTCAATGTCTATATTCCAAAAAACTTTGTCAGGAAGGATTCTCTTCTGAGGAACAAAAATGGCTGAATGATTATCATTCGCATAATCATAGTGAAACACAATATTATTAGCAATGCACTTAGGATCCTTTAATCGTTCAGCAAGTTTTCTCCTAGTTCTATCCTCCGCCTCATCAATCTCGTCATAGGATCTCACATCAGGAGGGGCATGGTTAGGTTCAAGCATAGTGTTTGCATCATATAATGCTGGTTGAGCACCTATACCATTTCTAAGGAATTTTGCTTTAGGCTTAGAGGCATCCTATTCACTAAATTCATCACTTAGTTTCCTATGGTTTTGCATCATTTGAGCAGATTGAATGGTTTGGCCTTGTGTGTACAACTTATCTTCCAATTTATTTTTCAACATTTTGAGTTTTGAGAAATCATTTAGAAGTTTAGTCTCTTTATCTTTGTATTCGAGTTTGATTGATGTCAAACCTTTTTGAAATTCTTGTTTTTGTTTAACAGTTTGATCCAATTGTTTTTTTTAAAGAAACTAACTCCCTTTTCAATGTTTCTTGTTTGGAATTGTTTTCAGATATGTAAGTACGCATTTGCCATTCCATTTTCTGCTCACGTTCATTAAGCTCCAATTTAGCACGCTGTTTATAAATATTCACTTGATCCTTACGGATGTTAACTCTAGTAATCAAGGAATCATCAGGGTTGTATATTGTGTGCTCATGTAACTCATGTTCACAAGAATCAACAGACGGCATGTCACTTGGTACAACCGGCAGTCTATCGTCATTCACATACATTTCATATGGGATATTATTGGTATTTCCCATATCAGTGGTGTCTGTGTTGACAATATTCTTGAGTTGTACATAGTCACACACCCCCTGCGAATTTGTAGGAGTATTCAGATCAGGATTAAGTGACGTTGGTACCTCAGAAATAGCAGATGTGATGGAGGAGTCAGAATGTTGTGGAGAGGATGCAGCTGCAGACAGATTAGCCATGAAGATGATTTGAGCTGTAGGTTCGTCATCTACGTCTGAGTCAAATGCATCACATTCTTCAACTTGAAAGATATTCGGATCATTTAAAGCCATGTCCTGAATAGGCTGATCATCCACATCAGCATCAAATGTGTTCCCGTCATTACCAGCCAGAAAGAGAAGAGCTTTTTCATCCAATACAGTCCCATTTTCTTGCGCCTGCATTAGCAACATCTTGTCCTTAAAGTACTCAGAGTTTTGAGGATACTTTGGGAGAGTGCAATTCCTAGCTATATGGCCCAACCCTCCGCAGTTATAACACTTAGGCTGCTTAGCTTGTACTTGAAGAGCATTCCCAACTCTGTACTGCCCATTTTCTCTACCAGCATTTCTTTGATTGAGGTTTTGTCTTCCCTGTACATTCTGCACCACCACCCTACCATCTTCTATGACTGCTTGATTACGTGGGTTAGACGAAGTCCTAAGTTCGTTATTAGTTGATGGAAGTGCAGCCCTGAACTGTTGGACCAGTAAGGAAACTTGGTTAGAGAGATTATCAATCATCATATCAGTGTAAGAATACCCAGAATCCAGTTGTGTGTTCAAAGCAGATGGTGAGGGAGTTGATGATTGACTATTTGTTGGCGTAGACCTGGAAGACGGTTGTAATGGTTAAGATTGATCATTTGAGGTTTGGGTAAGTTGTTGAACATTAGAGACAAAGGCAAAAGATTCATTTGATGTTGAAGGATTGAGCTTTTCTCGCATTAACCGATCATAAGCAGCATGTTTCTCATGTTGTTGGAGATATGCATAGAGTTGTTCATGATTAGTATGCCTGAGACCTTTGTTGAGTTTAACAGCTGTAACAAACCTATCCCATTATGGTGCCATGTTATTCACGAATTTAGAATTAAGCTGAATATTGGGCATTGTCATCCTGATGGCTCTCATATCATTGACCAGCTTGTGAAATCTGACGTAATAGTCAGTGATGCTTTCACCTGGGTTCATTTTGAAATGCTCAAATTCATCGTATAGCTGAGACTCCCGATCTTCTTTGGTTAACTCAGACCCTACAAGAAGCATTTTCACATTATCCCAGACAGCCTTGGCTTCAGTGTTGTAGTTGATAAGTTTGTAGACATCTTTAGGAAGCCCTTGAATGACAATGTTCGATGCTCTGATGTCGGCATCATAGTGTTTCTTTTCTTCATCCGACAGCTCATTGTAAGTGCGAGGTCTATCTGGACCAACTACAGCCGGTTGTTGATCAGTCGCTGCGACCGTGTCTCTAGTAGTACCCATTTGAAAGGGTCCCTCATCGATGGATTTCAAAATGTTGACTCCATTTTCCTTACCCAAACAATAGAGACGAATCCTTTGTGCCCATGATTCAAAGTCAGTTATGTCCAACATTGGAGGTCAGGTGTCGGACCCAGCAGCTTGAATGTCATCTGAGGATGTCGACATCACAAAATCTTCAAACGGACAAAAGAAATCAGATGATATTTTCAGCAGATTAAGCTAAGAGAGAGATACCAGATGAATGACAGTTTGCATCAAGTGTTGAGTTGTGACAAGTCAAGTTGCAATCTATCCAATTGAGATTAGTCAAGTCGTAAGGATTAACTTACAACGTCAGATCACAATTAGACTAATTGAAACGACTAAAGTTACAACAATTCACGAATTGCAAAATGATTGTCCTATCACATGAATCTCATCACTTAATAAATTGCTAAACAATAAGAGAAAGTCGCAACAGAAACTACCAAACCGCAGAGTAGGAGATACTCGCAATAAAGTGCACAAGTCGCAGGGAGAGTTAACCGCAATTTGACCAAACCACAGGAATATTAAACCGCTGGATAGTTAACCACAATGAAAGATGACCGCAAGTCACTAACCGCAGAACGTAGCAAACCGCAGAATAATCCAACCGTAGAATAAGCAAACCGCAGAATAATCAAACCGCAAGTGAGGCTAACCACAAAGAACTAATCGCAAACCACTTAACCGCAGAAAGCTAACCATAATGAACTAACCGCAGACCACTTAACCGCAGGAGCTAATCGCAGAGACAAAAGTCCAAAACTGTCACTTTCCTTGCGATTTGTTTGTATTCCCAAAATATTAATCGCAGACAAACTAACCACAGAGATCAGGAACTAAACGCAGATAAGCAATGCAACAGTAGAACTAACCGCAACTATGAAATACGCCCTAAACCTAATCCAAACTTTAAATAGATTAAAGATATGGTACAACCAACTGAAACACAATGTTATACTAACACCAAGGATCATAAAAGTACATCTCTAACATGTCTAATAACACTAGAAAGATCAAACCAAGATGTTTTTCAAGAAAGGAACTTCAAACTCACAAAAACTACACAAAACCACATCAAATCTGATTCTACAAGGCCCTAAGATGAAACCTTGGCTCTTGATACCAATTGTAGAATACTAATCATGTTGGAAACATAATATCCTTGTGGTTATGTGTGGCGTTGGAATTGAGAGTAGGAAAGAAAGATTGGAACCTTGAGAGAAAAGGAGAAGCATTAGATTAGAGTGAATGAAGGTCCAACCCTCTCCACATGAGGAGAGGGGTATTTATACTAAACTACAAACGCCCACACCCGGGCTGTGGATCAGGCATACAGTGGGTAAAGACCCGTCCTTCTTCCACGTTGTTACTTAAACTAATTCTAACTAATAACTAATTAACTAACTACGAGCTAACTTAAATGCTATTACATCAATTAGGTGACCGAGTCTTTTATAGGAATATTTGTATTCCTAACAAATACCAATGTTATCGTTTGGTTAAATATTAAGAAAAATCACAATTTTATTTTTTTAAAGATAAATGCATGGAAATATGCGTGAGACAAGAGATAGTTATGCAAACCAACCTAATTGATAAGGAATGGAGTATAGCTCATATCCTCATGTGATATCTATTCATACTAGGTGAGTACGCCTGCATAACAACGAAAAATTCCTAGCGGCAGACAATTAAGTCTCACCCCTCCATGGAAGTATGGAGGGGTATATATAGCCTAACACAAGCTTAACTATTACAGTATTACATAACTAGTCTATGTGTTTCGGCTTAACAAGAGAGCTAATGTAATCCCGTAAATGTAGTTCCATTTATGTGTTAGGAGTATTCCCAACAATCTTCCCCCAATGGGACAACATAAGAGATTACTTACAACATTTTCTACAAGTACAAAAATAAGTCAAATAAATTCTTCATAAGCTCTTCAAATACTGAGGATGACTGCAGTTTATGCTCTTTGTCTTCATCTTGTACCTCAATTTGAGAACTTTTCTTCACTTGTAGTCAAATGATGAAATATGCATGAACTGGATTAACTTCCCCTCAATTCATGTTGCATGTATTTAGCGGCTTCTTCATACACTTCTTTTTGGCGAGGTTTTTGAATCATCTTCCCCCCAAACTGACAACCTTGTTCAACATATTCAAAATTTTGATGTAGTTAACATGTCTTCTGTAACAATTCACAATTTTAGGTTAACTTTTATTCCCGAAATTTTACTATTCACTTTTACTATTCACTGTTCACTATTCATCTCAGAAATTTTTATTTCATATTCTCGTAAGTTAAACTATTTTAACGATAATCCGAGAGTTTGACGCTCGTCGGATCATTTCTGCAAAAATCACAAAGCCGTGTCCGAGATTTACTTTTAGGTTTAAACGTCCTTCCAGCATCCCGATATATCCATAAAACATTATAAACAATAGAAATATGATTTTCTATCATTTTATGACAATTCCAAAAGTTTTGGAATTTTACGTTTTCTAGTTCAGCGTTTTACGCGAATTACGCGTTTTAGACCCGTGTTTCCAGTTTTTAGCAGGGTTTTACCACCCAAATAGAACCTACCACTCATTTTATATTTTATTATAGAGTATTTTGACAAGTTTAATCATTCCTCCAAGTTTCGTATTTTTACGATACCCGGTTTTACGTTTTGTGACGTAACAACTTACGGTTTGCATTTTACGGAGTCAAAACATACTAGATATCTTGGATAATATCATCAAAAGTCCACACCTTGTTCCCCAAGCATATGAACCGCCACTAGGAGGGGGGATTCACACTAGGTGGCTTGATCTCAAGCTTGATGGCCTTATATCCTTACATGTGTTGAACTTGGCCTCCAAGGGTTGACAAGTCAACACAAGTAACCTCCTTAAGACCCTATAAAAGCCCCCCATCCCCCCCTTGTTGCCGTGGATATCCAACACCAAAACCACACCATACTTAGCTTATTTCCTTCTAATTTCTTGCAAGATTCAAGTGCAAGTTCAAGGTAGAAACTCTAGTTTGGTTTTGATTCATCAAACACTTCCATAACCTCATATACTTGGTGATTTCTCTTGAGTTTGAATCCACTCAAGTCACCTCAACCTTCATCATCCATCTTTCAAGATTACAAGGGTAGAAAGATTGCATGAAGTGAAATGGGTTGAAGCAAGTCTATCAAAGTCCTTTTCCTTACATGTTAACTTCCTTTCATCTTTGAAAGCCAAAAGTTGTAAGCCAAACCCTAACATGATTCTTGTTAAATAATCATATTCATGTTATTTACATATTATTTGTGCTATATTATGTCTTGTATTCATGTCCATGATGTATAAAAGTGAGTAAAACAAGTTATTGTACATGATTGATAAGACAAGTTACTATAACAAGCAAACTAGTGACTTTCTTGGTAAGACCTGATCAAAATGGTAAAAATATGATATTTGATCATTACATATTACAGTAGAGGACTTAACAAGGAAACTGTAGCAACTTGAACCACCCAAAACGAGTATACGAGTCAAAAGTTACGCCCATTTGAAGTTACCAAAGATTTCCGGCAAAACTGCCTAAATAGCATTCTGATCAAATTTTGATTTTGAAAGTCCCACTTCTGTTCCGATTCATCAAAAAGTTAAAACACAAAAGTTGTCCGGAACGACGTTTTCGTTTAGGAACAAAGAAGCTCGAGCCCTGAAAACGCTTTCCGAGTGATAAAATTCTTCAAATTCTAAACAGCCCATTTTTAGGCCAAAGTCACTATATTATGGTTATACTTTAAAAGGAACAAGAGGTCTTATGACCTATAATCAAGACCACCACCATGGCTAGAGCCAAGTTTGTGTCTCATGACCTTGGAACAATGACCAAAGGTCATGGCAAGGCCATGGCGAAATGACCATGTAAGCTTACTTAGGCGAAAACATGAAACAAGGAATTGGCGATAATTTGAACAAGCAATTTGGATCTACTTCACTTAAAAAGGAACCATGAGATATTACAAGGAAAAATGGTCATACAAGACTTATGAAACTACCCCTAATAACAATCTTCATGTACTAATAAACTTTCCTAAGTTTATTCAAATATCGGACATGTAACTTTTCGGATCAAAACTTATATCTATATATTTCATCAACTACTACAATAGTAGGGAGCCTCATGTGAGGAGTTCATTATGTAAGCCGTCGAGTTGAGTTGTGGATTTACGAATTAAAGTGTCCTGGCTCCTCGAACGCTTACTAACATGACTTCTGAATTATGTCGGCCCGAATGGTAGTAAACGATATACCAAAACATACATGTTTCATGAATCTTTCTTTCAAAGACTTACATTATACATCATACCACATCATGGACTAGATGCAAGATACATTTATTGGCGTGTTTATGTTTCCTTAGACATTATTCCAAACCTAAGTTACAACAATTATTCTAGGTTGCTCGTAGAAGTTCATACGACATATCCATCATTCTCATTATACATCATCCAACTCAAGGTGAGTTCATAGCCCCACTTTACATTACTTCAATGTTTTACAAACCCTTGGGGGGAATACATGCTATTATTTTTCTACTCGAACACAATGCTTTCTACTGTATGCTATTCGACCATGTTTTATTATCACTAAGTAACATCCTTGCCAAACCAAGATCCCTTATTATGAACCATTTAATCACTTGCGAGAGTTACTTGCAAGTGAGCGCGAATATTGTGAATAGGCCTATTGGGATTGACGAATCCCATTTGTTTTGACTAAGTTCAAACAAATGCATTAATATTTGAGACATTAGGTATGACGGCAAAGTACCTACCGGGATAAATCTGCCGATCGATATTGGTACACGTTAACGTCTTTGTGTCATAAGCTTAGTGAATTAATAACCTTTCCGGGCATATAACAACGTAGCCTACATGTTTTCTTTTCCAAACTATGAGTGTGAGTCTATAGCTCACACTACGATTATTGTGTTCAAACGATTTAACTACAAACACTACGATTATTGTGTTCAAACGATTTAACTACAAACACTACGATTATTGTGTTCAAACGATTTAACTACAAACACTACGATTATTGTGTTCAACGATTTAACTACCAACACATTGTGTTCAAACATTAAACAAACTCTATGAATATCACTCAACCTTTGTGTTGACCTCTCAAGTATGTATTTCAGGTTCATGACGATCAAGGATGGCACGGAAGGGCACGGATACTCAAGAGGGCTATAAATTTTATTATCATTCAAAAACACATTTATTATACATTGTAAACATGGAACCATTTGGGACCTCATTTTGTAAATCTCTGATATTTATATAATTTGAATGATAAATCTTTTAAAACGACTCAATTGGAGTTCGTTTTCTATTATTGTGACTATTGTGCCGTCGAGTAACACCCAGTTTGAATTCCGCTGCATCCATGAATTGGGGGTGTTACAGATTGGTATCAGAGCCATGGTTATAGAGAAACGGGTCTAATTGAGACCTAAACTATAACCACATGTACAAGCAAAAACATTTTATAGCCTTCCGCTCTCCGTGTCTTCCATCCTCCAGACGATTATGGACTTAGTAAGCATGTTATGCTACACAAACATATTAGTATATTGATTACCCATTTTGAGCATTTCCCCGTAGACATTTTTATGCTACACAAACATAATTGCATATTGATATATGTACCCTTAACATAATTGAGCATTTCCCCGTAAGCATTTTATGCTACATGAACATATAAGTATATTGATATATACGCACTAGGCATTTTACACTACACGAACATATATAAGTATATTGATATATAAACTCGGTTTATTTTCAATCATTTATCTAAACAATGGACTAAACATATCTGTGTATGCCTATTCTAAGGCATTTCGGCACAGCCACACTCTCCCAATCATGTTCCTACTCCAACATTATATGCCCAAGACATTGTAACTAATTACAATGGTCTCATTCATTTTCCAAGACATTGTGAGATACAATGGTCTCATTCATTTTCCAAGACATTGTGAGATACAATGGTCTCATTCATTTTCCAAGACATTGTATTATACAATGGTCTTAACCATTTCTCAAATGTTTTGAGTCACACAATGGCCTAACCTAATTTCCAGACATTGTGAATTGCACAATGGTCTAACCTACTTCCGAGACATTGTGTTTTGTGCAAATGGTCTCTAGAATTATTCCATCACATCATCAATATCATTTCTTATGATATCAAAAACCCGTCACAATCTATCGATTTCAAAACAAGAAATATGAGATTTCTAAAGGACAAACAAATCCATTACCTACAAAAGCTGAAGTTCAGCTCTACATTCATCAAAGTTTTCTTATGAAACCTTCATTATTAAAAGTTCGTGATCCTGGCCAAGTGTGTTCTATTTTAGAACTACTTAAAACCTCCTTTCCACACGTACCTACCCGTACTATCTTCTATGCAATGGAATATGAAAACATACGTTACAAGTCTTGTATAGCCGGGACTTGCAATTGAAGGGTTTGACATTGCCTTTGTTTAGTGGACAGTTTCCCGAAAGCAACAGACATATCAAAAGTATACCTAATTTAGGTATTTGAAAATTTTATCGAACCTTGGCTAAATATAGACTAGTCACCTATATTTAACCTAGGGACAGTGGAATATAGTCTGACTAACTATATTCGACTTAAAATTTTCAAATACTAAGAGTAGTTGTACTAGAGTTATGTTTAGATTGATTTCCTACATGAACACGATAAACCACCAGAATACATTAAAACAATCTAGAGACACGATAGTGCCTTACCACTCAGCGAGATCTTAACACCTTAATTCATTCTTGAAAGTTTTCATTTATGAGATAATCCGAACTACTATCTTGGGATAGTTATCAATTATTCTCTTCATCCTGTAGAAGTACTATCCTGTTTAGGTCCTAAGGATACCATCCCGTCATACACCTTTAAAATTTCTTAAAATTTTAAAGCAAACTTGACATCTCTACCAATATTAACATTAAGCATACACTACGCACTTTTGTTCACCAACATATCACATCATTATCATCACAAGTCCAAATACTCCATACATCCAAGATCTGATAAGATGTATCGTGATCTTAAACTACTCTATTGGTGGCTAAACATGAAAGCCGATATTCCAACATACGTTAGCAAATGTCTTACATGCTCCAATGTAAAAGCCGAACATCAAAAACCATCCGGTCCATTGCAACAACCATAGGTTCCTATGTGGAAATAGGAAAGTGTTACTATGGACTTCATTACCAAGCTCCCAAAGACATCAAGCGATTATGACTCCATTTTGGTCATAGTTGATCGTCTCACAAAATCCGCACACTTTATACCAATCAAAGAGACTTACAAAATGGAACAACTTACTCGACTGTACGTCAAAGAAATAGCCTCAAGACATGGTGCACCGATATTCATCATATCGGACTGAGATGGTAGATTTACTTCCAATTTCTGGCAGTCCCTCCAGGACACCTGTGGAACAAATCTAGACATGAGTACAATGTATCATTCTCAGACCGATGGTCAGAGTAAACGAAACATTCAAACACTTGAAGACATGCTTCGAGCTTGTATAATAGACTTTGGAAAAGGATGGGATACTCATCTACCATTAGTCGAATTTTCCTACAGCTATCATACAAGTATTAAAGCAGCTTCATTTGAAGCACTTTGCGGTCGAAAGTGTCGTTCACCTGCTTGTTGAGCTGAAGTGGGGGAAGTTTAACTCACTGGTCCAAAACTCATCCGTGAAACAACGGATAAGATTGTACAAATCAGAAGTCGGCCACAAGCCGCAAGAGATCGACAGAAAAGTTATGCCGACACACGACGCAGACCCCTAGAATTCCAAGTCGGAGATAGGGTTATGCTAAAATTATCGCCTTGGAAAGGCTTGATACCTACATTACATTGCTCGGGTATGGCATGATACCTACATTATATTCGCCACAAGAATCCTACATTATATTCGCCACGAGAATCCTACATTATATTCGCCACAAGAAATCCTATCTTTTCATCGACACCACTCCAACATATGACACACACAGAACTTCGGGACGAAGTTCCCCGTATGGGGTGAAGACTGTAACAATTCACAATTTCAGGTTAACTTTTATTCCCGAAATTTTACTATTTACTTTTACTATTCACTTTTACTATTCACTGTTCACTATTCATCTCAGAAATTTTTATTTCATATTCTCGTAAGTTAAACTATTTTAACGATAATCCGAGAGTTTGACGCTCGTCGGATCATTTCTGCAAAAATCACAAAGCCGTGTCCGAGATTTACTTTTAGGTTTAAACGTCCTTCCAGCATCCCGATATATCCATAAAACATTATAAACAATAGAAATATGATTTTCTATCATTTTATGACAATTCCAAAAGTTTTGGAATTTTACGTTTTCCAGTTCAGCGTTTTACGCGAATTACGCGTTTTAGACCCGTGTTTCCAGTTTTTAGCAGGGTTTTACCACCCAAATAGAACCTACCACTCATTTTATATTTTATTATGGAGTATTTTGACAAGTTTAATCATTCCTCCAAGTTTCGTATTTTTACGATACCCGGTTTTACGTTTTGTGACGTAACAACTTACGGTTTGCATTTTACGGAGTCAAAACATACTAGATATCTTGGATAATATCATCAAAAGTCCACACCTTGTTCCCCAAGCATATGAACCGCCACTAGGAGGGGGGATTCACACTAGGTGGCTTGATCTCAAGCTTGATGGCCTTATATCCTTACATGTGTTGAACTTGGCCTCCAAGGGTTGACAAGTCAACACAAGTAACCTCCTTAAGACCCTATAAAAGCCCCCCATCCCCCCCTTGTTGCCGTGGATATCCAACACCAAAACCACACCATACTTAGCTTATTTCCTTCTAATTTCTTGCAAGATTCAAGTGCAAGTTCAAGGTAGAAACTCTAGTTTGGTTTTGATTCATCAAACACTTCCATAACCTCATATACTTGGTGATTTCTCTTGAGTTTGAATCCACTCAAGTCACCTCAACCTTCATCATCCATCTTTCAAGATTACAAGGGTAGAAAGATTGCATGAAGTGAAATGGGTTGAAGCAAGTCTATCAAAGTCCTTTTCCTTACATGTTAACTTCCTTTCATCTTTGAAAGCCAAAAGTTGTAAGCCAAACCCTAACATGATTCTTGTTAAATAATCATATTCATGTTATTTACATATTATTTGTGCTATATTATGTCTTGTATTCATGTCCATGATGTATAAAAGTGAGTAAAACAAGTTATTGTACATGATTGATAAGACAAGTTACTATAACAAGCAAACTAGTGACTTTCTTGGTAAGACCTGATCAAAATGGTAAAAATATGATATTTGATCATTACATATTACAGTAGAGGACTTAACAAGGAAACTGTAGCAACTTGAACCACCCAAAACGAGTATACGAGTCAAAAGTTACGCCCATTTGAAGTTACCAAAGATTTCCGGCAAAACTGCCTAAATAGCATTCTGATCAAATTTTGATTTTGAAAGTCCCACTTCTGTTCCGATTCATCAAAAAGTTAAAACACGAAAGTTGTCCGGAACGACGTTTTCGTTTAGGAACAAAGAAGCTCGAGCCCTGAAAACGCTTTCCGAGTGATAAAATTCTTCAAATTCTAAACAGCCCATTTTTAGGCCAAAGTCACTATATTATGGTTATACTTTAAAAGGAACAAGAGGTCTTATGACCTATAATCAAGACCACCTTCATGGCTAGAGCCAAGTTTGTGTCTCATGACCTTGGAACAATGACCAAAGGTCATGGCAAGGCCATGGCGAAATGACCATGTAAGCTTACTTAGGCGAAAACATGAAACAAGGAATTGGCGATAATTTGAACAAGCAATTTGGATCTACTTCACTTAAAAAGGAACCATGAGATATTACAAGGAAAAATGGTCATACAAGACTTATGAAACTACCCCTAATAACAATCTTCATGTACTAATAAACTTTCCTAAGTTTATTCAAATATCGGACATGTAACTTTTCGGATCAAAACTTATATCTATATATTTCATCAACTACTACAATAGTAGGGAGCCTCATGTGAGGAGTTCATTATGTAAGCCGTCGAGTTGAGTTGTGGATTTACGAATTAAAGTGTCCTGGCTCCTCGAACGCTTACTAACATGACTTCTGAATTATGTCGGCCCGAACGGTAGTAAACGATATACCAAAACATACATGTTTCATGAATCTTTCTTTCAAAGACTTACATTATACATCATACCACATCATGGACTAGATGCAAGATACATTTATTGGCGTGTTTATGTTTCCTTAGACATTATTCCAAACCTAAGTTACAACAATTATTCTAGGTTGCTCGTAGAAGTTCATACGACATATCCATCATTCTCATTATACATCATCCAACTCAAGGTGAGTTCATAGCCCCACTTTACATTACTTCAATGTTTTACAAACCCTTGGGGGGAATACATGCTATTATTTTTCTACTCGAACACAATGCTTTCTACTGTATGCTATTCGACCATGTTTTATTATCACTAAGTAACATCCTTGCCAAACCAAGATCCCTTATTATGAACCATTTAATCACTTGCGAGGGTTACTTGCAAGTGAGCGCGAATATTGTGAATAGGCCTATTGGGATTGACGAATCCCATTTGTTTTGACGAAGTTCAAAAAAATGCATTAATATTTGAGACATTAGGTATGACGGCAAAGTACCTACCGGGATAAATCTGCCGATCGATATTGGTACACGTTAACGTCTTTGTGTCATAAGCTTAGTGAATTAATAACCTTTCCGGGCATATAACAACGTAGCCTACATGTTTTGTTTTCCGAACTATGAGTGTGAGTCTATAGCTCACACTACGATTATTGTGTTCAAACGATTTAACTACTACGATTATTGTGTTCAAACGATTTAACTACAAACACTACGATTATTGTGTTCAAACGATTTAACTACAAACACTACGATTATTGTGTTCAACGATTTAACTACCAACACATTGTGTTCAAACATTAAACAAACTCTATGAATATCACTCAACCTTTGTGTTGACCTCTCAAGCATGTATTTCAAGTTCATGACGATCAAGGATGGCACGGAAGGGCACGGATACTCAAGAGGGCTATAAATTTTATTATCATTCAAAAACACATTTATTATACATTGTAAACATGGAACCATTTGGGACCTCATTTTGTAAATCTCTGATATTTATACAATTTGAATGATAAATCTTTTAAAACGACTCAATTGGAGTTCGTTTTCTATTATTGTGACTATTGTGCCGTCGAGTAACACCCAGTTTGAATTCCGCTGCATCCATGAATTGGGGGTGTTACATCTTCTAACTTTCGAAGTTTTAAGTACGCAGCGGAATTTTTAGATGAAACAGTAAAACCACACCAAGCTAATATGACTAGTCACTTAATAATAATTATACTCAATGCAGAAACTCTGTTAGGGTAACATTCAAGAAATCAGCAAGATCTTCTCACATATGTAGGCTACTTCACACTTCACAACCTGCGAAATTGAAATGATTACGCCAAAATAACAATTGAACCATTGATCATCTCTGCGGACGTCTCTCCGGTAGTCATAACATTGTAAGCTCGATCTCGTGAACCTGTTATGCATCCCCGATGTTCACATTTCTTCCCCCTAATTGCAGATACTCATGGAGAAAGAGTCTTTTCACAAAGAAGTTGAAAAAAGTACAAAGAACATCTACTATCTTCCCCCACGATGTCTTCGCAGAATCGGAAGCATACACACTATGTTTACGATGAAAAACAGATGCAGCGTAACCCTATATGTCCAATTAACCGAACAAGTGTGAAGTACTATAAATCTCTGTTAAGCTTAAAAATATCACGTGAGAATCAACAGCTAATAACATCTCTACTCTTTTATACTCCTCTCAGCTAACTCTTTACCGACCCCTTTATCATTCTGACGGCTTTTTGTAGTGACTACTGATGGAAAAAACCTAATATGAAGAACTTGAGACTATAGTAAAATAACCCGAACTTGTAACTTAAACTTACACTATTGTCTAACTAAGAACCAATAATGAGAATTTCAATAAAGGTAGGGAATCATATACCCATCCAACCATCCTTAATTGTATATGCATGTCTCTTGAATTATCCACAGTTTTTTGTGACACTTGAGCACTACAATCGTAACTCCTTTAAAGTGATAGCTATACTCTGTGAGCGCAACAACATAACTCCTTTCATCAGGTATAACTAGACAACTCAAGTCTCTGTCATTCGTACGGATAAAAGCTTGAACAAGGATCTCGAAGAATCATGCATACAACCAACCCCGATATCTTCAGATACTAAGTACACACGCCCGCGAAATCCCACTTCAACCCTAAATAAATAATAATCGAATTAACACCCAAAACTAGCCTTTGTTACTTGGTTAAAATGAACTTTGATAATGGTTTAATCCCGATCTTGTCATAGACGTATATCCCGTGAAAATTAATCACTTTGTTATTATGAACCTAAAAAATAACCATTTATCCAATAAAACACCAAATGTTAATAAATAGTTTTGTTTAACATTAACACTCCATTTAACAATGTGATGTTCCCTTGCCAACAAATCCAAACCCAACAAACCAATCCAAATATGGTCCAACGAAAGTACTAGACCAAATCCTTATCAAATTTTAGAGCTCATTACAAAAGTTAGCAATACTCTTAAAAATTTCATAAGCCTGGTCCAATAACAAATCCTAATCACAAGGATATAATTATACACAACCCTAACATATCACATTTTAATTAACCTTAATCGTTATAACAAGTGCCTACCATACCTCACTCACTCACTCTCTCTCTCTCTCTCTCTCTCTCTCTCTCTCTCTCTCTCTCTCCATACATAATTCATCTCCCAACAACTCATCCCATCTCAGTCTTAACCATCATCATCACATCGTTAAGCAGATCGAATACCACCATCACTTATATCAATTGAATATAAGCTGCAACCTTTTGATCTCTTGGTTCCAAAACAACCCACGAAGAACTGAGACAATGAAGGCTTCAAGATCTTGTTTAAGGTCTACAGTAGATGTTTGTAATTGTTTTGCATTTCATTCAGCGAATCAAATATAGATAATAACATAATTGTTATTTGTCTTTCTTTTAATTTCCGATATAAACAAAGCAATGCTTCAAAAGAGATCAATGATGGTTTATAGTTCTCTTCACGTAAATCTTTAGAGATTTGAATCGAAGAAAGAATAAAACTGAGATCTTATTTATAATTTTCCTTTTCAGTTTGTTTGTTGTAACAATGGAGGATGTGATTTAGGATTAGTCTTCGATTTGGATTAAAGTGGGTGTCTAGTTTAGAATATGATTATGATATTGGTCAAGATCTATGATGTGATTTTTCTTTCGTCTTAGATCTTTAATGGTCTATGGTATGTAGTACCACACGATAAAGAAACTAAACTAAGATCTTTGATATGTTTACTTTTCAGTTTAAATTTTGAGTTGTAAGATCGATGATGACTTCTATTTCGTGTGAATGATCTTATGTTAACAAACACGAAGGCAAACCTTTTATTCAGAACACACAAGAGTTCTCAACCACATACATTTCATACAGACTCAAACGAAACAACTCGACAAGCAAACGAAACAACTTGACAAACCAAACGGAAAAACTCAAACGAAACAACTTGACAAGTAAATGAAACGACTCAAACGAAACAGCTCGACAAGCAAACAAAACACACGACATAGACCGCAACAAACATCTCCCATTCATTTTCTTTTTGCTGCTACTTCCCACTTTGCTAGAACCTTCACCACATTTTCCCTTCCTTGCTTTCTTTTGCTTGATGAAATGTTTAAACAAAGCTTCAAGATTTGTTATCCTATTTCCCAATCATCAAGTTTGGTCTCCAACGTGCTTTCATCAGCTTGCTCGTCCAACATCTCTTTGTAATATGGCTTTTTCCTTAGCCATTCCAGAATCTGGTCACTCATCCACGGGCTAATGTTCTTATAAGAACCATATTCATCATAAATTTCACCCCCATATGTATTAAGAACTTCATTAAAGAGATACATCGACGATAAAACCTTTGACCACTCCTCTTCCGGCGTGTAACTAGCCATTTTTATGTGTGTTTTGTGGGAATTGATGATTTGGTTATTTGTGTTTTACCGAAAGCTAAGTAAAACTTTGGCGGGATAAAGTTGCAATTTAGCGGGATAAGTTGGCGCCAACACTTTTGGTGGGGACAAATCCCGCCAAAAGCTAATATCAATAGCAGAAAATTTTGGTGGGATAAAGCAATTGTTAGGAGGAAAAACTGGAAAACACTTTTAGCGGGGACATGTTCCCGCCAAAAGGTTGACACTGTGCCCCTAACCTTTTGGCGGGGACGTGTTCCCGCTAAAAGTAATGGCAGGAAAAAAATCAAGAACAATTAAGAGTTACTAGTTTGGTCAAATTTTGTCAAATATCAAAAATACTTTCAGCAGAGACATGTCCTCGCCGAAAGATTGCATTGAAATTTAGTAAACGCTCAGCAGGTTTGTGTGCCAGCTCAGCATATTTTTTGTCGTTTTGCGACTTTCGGCGAGGACATAGGCGTCCCCGTCGAAACTGCCCTCGCCCGTCCTCCCTATGTCCCCGCCAAAACTGTCCTGGCCCGTCCTCCTGATTGTATTGTTGTAGTGGATATGCATGATTGCAAGAAAAGTTGTTTAAACAAATTTAATCTCCTAACTTCTTTAATTAAAATTCTTTGATTAAATGTTGAAAATTAATTTTGCGTAAATCTCCTTTCAATTGAAATGAGCTAATTTATTTGATTTTTATTTATTTATTTATTTTGTGATCTTTTTGGTTCTTTTGTTATATTTTGAATCTTTATCAGTCGAATTGATGGAAAGCTAATTAAATTATTAAATAAAAAAAAGAAAGAAAATTTGAAACAGTAATAAAAAAATAAAAATAAATTAAAAAAAAAAAAAAAAAAAAAAAAAACTTAATGACTACTTACTCCTTATTTATATTATGAAAAACATACGTTATTTTTATTTACATGGAGTATGGCTTGACTACTTACTCCTTGTTTATATTATGAAAAACATACGTTTTTTATTTACATGAAATATTAGGCTTAGAGTACTTATAAATAGAAGGCATCTTTTTCCTAATAAAATAAAACCCTTAGTGGGGACTTTTCAATTTCAAAAAAATCAAATCATACCTTATTTGGAAATAACTTAATTATTAGTTTATTTTAATTTAAAGATGTTTAATAAAAAAAACTAGAAAATTACTTGATTTGGCAATTTTTTTAAATAAATTCGTTTTCATATACTCATGCATAGAAAAAGAAAAGAATACACAAGTACTAACTAGCTATTTTATGAAAATTTTGGATTAAATTGTAAAACAAAAAATTAAAGAGACGGGTAATCACTTGCTAAGTCATTCATTCTCGTACCCAAAGCACTCTTCGGGATAAAAAAAACCTATCCTACTTCAACAAAGAAAAACCTTACAATCAACCTTAGTGTTTGTTATGCGTTGATTAACGGGTGTATACAATCGGTTCAAGGATCAAAATTGGTCCAACATCACATAGGGTTTATCATTACTTTGAGGAAATCAATCGCTACAAATAAATTGACATGGTTGATTCAATTGGTGTACACAATCAATTTTATATAAGTAATACTCTACAGTCGATTCTTCTTAATCGTTTTCTTCTTCTTTTTGTGAATTGTTATCAAATGAATGAAAAATTCATCTTTGTTGTTGCTTCATGAGTGTTGTTTGTTAGGTTTTATCTTAGGTTCCCTACGTACATGATTTTTTTTATCATTGTTTACATATTTGTCAATTGTATATCAAGAATAAATGTTTTAGAAGATCAATTAGATAGTGATTGTTGGTAAAGTATGGATTATTATGATTTTGACTACCCGTCTAATCATCTGATGTGGATTCCCTTATGTCTTAGTCTATCAATTTGAAATGCGCATCCTCCATAGTTGCAGTAGAGATATGGAAAAAGATTAGTATATATATGTACCTGCTCAGAGAGAGTGCTTAAAAAAACATATGGTAAGACTAACACATATAAGTTAGTTTTGTATAAGATAGTTAATACCCCATATCATTCTATGCTTAATCTCAACACATTTTTTGTAATTCTGGGGTCTGTGAACGCGTACCCCATCATTCTTAAATTTGATACCAGTCTTCAAAAATCAAGGTGGTTTGATTTTCAATGCTCGTGTGAACTGCAAATTAAACTATCATTGCACATTGAAAAAATCAATCCTGCAGTTCCAAAAACTATTGCTATAGTCATCATTCATGAGCTCGAAGATTTTTGATCCTTAACTTGTGTTTTTCAATTATGCGTAATTATGTGAGCATGTCCACGTGTCGTTCATGGTAGAGTGGAAATACCCTGAAAGTTTATGTGGTGTATATAAAAAAAGTGTCTTTGTTGCCATGTAAGTACATACCTTAATTGTAAATTCGATATCTGCTTTTGCGGATGTGTGACTTTCTTAAGGGTAAATAGGTCATATAATCTTATAATTATCGAAACATATAATGGTTACATTTCACACGTAACACGTTGCCCCATTTGTAGAATCCTATTTATTCACACCTTTCATTCATTGAACTTATTATATAAATTATGATTTTCTTCATTGCATTTTTGTATGAACTTGGATAGAAGAAAGGAGAAAGAGTCGACCAATATTACTATTTGCATTTGTTTCTCTGTAGTTAGTCTTCTTCGGTATAATTTATCGCTCTATATAAGCATAATCTAAGTTAATATCTATGCCATTAAATCAGTTTGTAATGGACTTCATGATATATTTGGAGGATAATTGATTTCTCATTTGGATCTACGACTAAATGAAAGTTTTCGCATGGTTTATTTAGTATATTAATATTCTTCCATAATGAATGAAGAAGACGACACTGATATTATTAGTCAATGTAAACCCAACTACCCGTTGAGGTCAAATGGCTCCTCAGACGCAGAAGTTTAATCCGATGTCAACTCTCTGATATGAACTCTACACCACAAATTTTTTCTGAAGAGCGAAAAAAGGTTATTAATTTCTTTGATGACATTTAATCTTTAAGTATCTTAGTAGCTAACATAGATGTTCGAATAGTAAATAAAACAATCAGCTTTATAAATTTGAACAATGCTAATTATAACTCTTTTTTTCTTCTAGAAATAATGTTTGATTCTCAGTTGTTAAATTACTTAAATTTCTACTGCATTTGCCAATGTTTTTGAAGGTAAGTTATAAGATAAATGAGATTTGAAAACTTTTTAGTAGAAATCAACCGGGGTCTAAGAATCTTATTGCCTTTATATCCACATATGCTACTATCTAGGGTGTTTAGTAACTAAGTGCAATTGTAATAGCATGAATTATCTAAGGGCCTCACTTAAGGTATCAATAGTGTTGGTAAAACCTTTTTTAGGAATTATAAAGGTATCCAAGTGCTTTGTGACAGATTAGAGCTCTTATAAGATACATGTAATGATGCAAAGATCTTAGGAGTTAAAGTATAATGCCAATGGATTATAATCAGGTTTTTGTTATCAATTATAGATATTCTAGGTATAATAGTGAATATAGTCCTTCATTGTTTTAGTTCATGCATGCTTAAATTAACGATTTAACCATGATGAATATGATTCGTGTACTACAAATAATACATCAATGCTTGGTGTGATTCTCCTGTTCGTAATACCTATTATAATCGAAAAATACACCATAAAAGTAGAACCCATAAACGTCACAACAACACCAAAGCTTTATCCAATGATTAAAATATGGTAACATGACCCATATGTTTAAAATTACCCGCATTACACCAACTAAACCATATTATTCGAAAAAGGTCATGGTTTTCCACTATCCGAATAATGTAGTGCAGATATATGCAGCTGGGAAAGAGTAAGAAACTTATAATGCATCTTTTTTGTAAGTTATTCTGCATCTCATATACTTTTAGTTAGGCATAACAATTATTTTTTTTATTAAACTTTCTAAACATGAAAGTACACAATAGAAACCTATTGTACCTTTAGTCAAAAAAAAAAAAAAAAAGAAAAAAAAAAAAGATGAATCATGTTTCTGGGCTTGCTGAGATGAAAAAGAAAATGAATACTACAAAATAGATGGTGTGGCTAATATATAATCTTTCTATTGTTGGGAAGTTTTAATAGAGAGATTACACGCCATCTCGCGTTCTATTGACCTTAAGCTACATGTTTTTCAATTTCACAACTAATTCTATGATGGTCAATTTGAAGTACACTGATAATGGATCCTACCATCTGAAGTGTGTGATTGAAGTCTTGAGAGACAGTGGTTGCAATATGAAGTAGTGATATTAGGTTTCTGGTGTTTTATTAGTTATATGTGTTATTGTAATTGTTTATATAGTAAATGAAAATGTTAAAAGCTAACAATATGTATCAAGGAGATGTTTGGCTAAGATTACCTTTGCTTTAAGAAAGCTTATAAGCTTCTTAAATGTGTATGTTTTAGGTTTATGTTGGAGAGCTTATGACCATTTGGGGGTGAAATAAGCTATTAATGTGAAGCTTACTCGAACAGCCCTTAAATATCATAAGTTTGGCCCTTTTTTTTTAATTGTTGGTGAGTATACAATATGTGTGTTATAATGTAGATATTTACCAATATATAATAAATGGTTGTTTCAATGCAAAACTTAGGACCATAGGGGGCATTTGGATTGCTTATCAGAACTTATGATATGCTTATTGCTTTTCAAAATTTCCTTAGGGCTTTTATATATATTGGATTCTTATACATTAGATATAAAAGTTTGAACTAATTATCATATCTTTGTCCTTTGAGTTCATGTTTGTGTTTTAATCTATTTGTTACTGTATTTCAGAAAATGTCGTGTTATGATGACCGCCATGGTGGTAGAAGTCTCAATGTTGGCGATTTGGCTTCACGTACTAGATCATGTGATTTAGAAGAGTTAGCAAATTGGAAGGTTAGTAGCTCGACACACTATTATTTTATATATGGTTAGTAAATTTATTGTGAGAAATTGACTCCTGCATTTCCTCATAAGTTAGTCCTGATGTTTTTTTAAGTTAGCAGTCCACTAGACTTAACACATTACCATTTGTCACTTTGCTAATGAGGACTTATATATTAATTCCACATAGGCAAAAACTATGAACGATAACTCTACCAATGTTACTCAACTAAACGGGCTTTCAAATACGCTATGTTGGTACGCCAATATTCACTTCAACTATCAATATATTTTCTGAATTATATGTCCCTTCATTCCTGGCTTACCTCATTTAAATGATAAACTTGATCCTTGCCTGCAGGAGAACTGAAAGTAAAACCTCTCAAATGTCTTTCATATACACAGTAGAATGTTAACTGAATGCTTAAAGAGTAGATGGGACTGCCACTTGAGCTATATGAGTGGTAACAATATTAGGGATTTATCCCTTTTCGAAAGTACCCACGAAGAGCACATCTTTGAAGTTACATAAATACAAACTCAGAGAGTTGAGTTCATCATGGAGAACTATGGACATATAACAAGATGTTCAGCTGGTCGTCATTTGTTTGACTTTTTGGCTTATACATTAAAATTGATGAAAGCAAAAAATGCTTCTGTAATTGAGCTCTATCTGTTAAAAGGAAACATGAGCTACATTTTGAGAGGGTCATGTAAAAATTACATACAAACATGAGTTAAAATTACTATAGTGCTTTATGTCCAGTGGTAGTGCTAAAAGATGATTATAGGTCCATTTCTTTTACTGGGTATTTGAAACAGTATCCTTAGCATTTTGTCCTTTGCATATGCCGTAGTAACCGTATGTGGAACTATTAATTTGTTTGATTTTCATGCAGCTCTAATTATTTTTAGAGGGTGCTTAGCATCGTCTTTCGAAAGGATCATGTCATTTATTCGCTTCGAGTGCAGCAGCAACAACAAATGTCTCAAGGTTGAGCCAATCACATATGAACAATTCAATTTTGTGGATTTTCTTTTGTGAATGTTTTGTGGTAGCATACCTCCCTGAAATTTATGCTTAACTTTTCTGCATGAATTTTCTTCCGTTGTATTTGCATTATCCATGTGTACATGTGGGTTTTGAACATTGAGCAACAATACTGGCGAGAGATATGGCAAGATGAAAGTTAAAATCATATTAAGGGCATCCACTATGGTGGTTTATAAAAAGGTTTATAAAAAGATGAAGAGGTTCATAATATTGTTAACCATAGTGGACATCAATTTCATGCTTACATGGCATGAAGAGGTCCAATATCTTAGACCTTTTCACAATTTAATTCATTGAGTTATGTTATATATTTATAAAGCTTTAACAAGTTTATCTATAGTGGAAATAGGTTTATAAATTTAAAAGGTTTATGTATTTATGATGTGGCATATTTATAAACCTTTGTAAAGGTTTATCATAGTGGATGCTCTAAGAAATCATGAACCAAACTAATTAACACGTCCTATCATAAATTAATGTAACTATTGGGTGATCATAACCTTAAACGTGGCTGCTCATATAGTCATATTGTTGTGTAGAGTCATGTTTACTGATAAAACCTGAAAAATGTGATTGTGTATGACATGGAGGATGAGTTTAATTAGCTCATTATTAATTGACATGATCGACTTTGCATTGTCATTCTCTCTTGGTCTTGCTTGTGGTTTATGTTGAAATATGACAAAAGTTAATAAAAACACTATCTATTAAAATACACAACATAAAAAATCAGTAGTATATAATAACCTAACTAAACTTAATTTATGTCTTGATTTTAGTTCATCATAATTCTTGCTTGGATTTTCTTGATGCATTACCCTAAAAAAATGGGACGCATGCATTTCCACATTTATCTACTTTTATATATTGTGTTCCGCACTGGTCATGCCAATCTTTAGGAAGAAAAATATTAACAACGTTTGAAATGTACTATTTGATTTTGAATTTCCAACCATGGGCCTGTTTTTACAATGTAATCGTAGGACTGTGTGTACAACATATGATGTGTATAAATGCACTAATAAAAGATAAGAGTTTGATAGAAAACATCTTTTTAGCTCTTGCTATATCTTGTGAACAAAATTTAAAAATTTTAATCGATAATAATACATAATTAAAACTTTAGGAAAAACCCCGTGCGTGCACGGGTATTATAACTAGTAAAATGTAAAATAAAATATGCTTAAAATTCACAATTATTATATAAAAATTAACAAGTTTGGGCCTTCCAACATCCCCGGGCCTTAAAAGATGACGAGATTTTTTAAGACCGGAATAAAAAGAGTCAAAATTTTAAAGTATTTACCCGCTTTATCAATTGATGACTTTCAAAATCGTCGCGTTGATATGATGGCAAAAAAAAAAAAAAAAAAAAAAAAAAAAAAACTGATGTTACTGACTTCATATGTATATACAAGGCTTTTGTAAAATTAGGAGTCTTGAAAAAGTCAAAGCCTTAGGCCTTAGCTTTAGTTGTTTTACCCTTATTAAGGATGTATATGCTAAAAATAATTATCCAAACCTCAGGATATCTAAGAGTTACTTCAATGAAACAATTGTTTTGGATCATGTTTCAAAACAAGCATTTAAGCTTTGCCATTTAAATCAAGTTTCTCTTAAAATTATCTTTTAAGCTCAAACTCCTACAGCTTATATATCACCAAACATAAACTAACTAAATGTTGTATTTATTGTCATTTTAATGCATCGTTCATTGATGTTTTCTTCTTCTGCAGGTTGCTATCTTGGTATTAATACCCTTATGGACCACTTTACCCTCTTAACTGGTTTGGGGTTGGAAGATATTTATTTCTTCAATGCGATACAAGAAGGTTACCATAAGTATAGACGGTAGCTTTTATTGTTTTGAATGTATTCAGGTTTTTAATCAAGCTATCACAAGAACCACAAGAACTAAATCCCTATATTTTTAATAAACATTAAGTAATTCCAACTCGAACAAACCAGGGAATCCTAAAAGCAATTTTGTTGTATATTGATTTGGACAGCGTTTTAAAATAAATTTTTTGGCAAGTGAACAAAATGGAACATATGTTGAAGAGATTAATAAAATCTGAGGGAGATAGGTTTCATTTCTTTCCCTTAAATTAAGTAAATTATACAGGAGAATAACATTGATAATTTGTTTTAATTAGCACAAGAAAAATAAGCAGATTTAAAAGCATTAAAATTCAACATCATATCAGCATATCAATAGTTGCTAGTTTGTCTAACGGGTTTCTCACAGGACATTAATTTAGATGCCTAAAAAGAAACCTTTTAGTTCATTAAATTAAAAGGAAAATGATTAACATGCCTAAAATGCATGACTAAAAACATGATTAAGAACAAGATCATAACAAGTGGAAAATTCAAAAGTGAAGATTTAGAGAAAGAAAATGTATGAGTGATGTGTCATAAGCCTAAAAAACGGATCTTAAGATAGACCTACGAATGAGATAATGACACGTGACATTTTAATGTTTTGGTAATGTGTATATCGATCACAACACATAAACTATATGGAAAACGCATTGAGTTGTAACACCAAATTCTTAGATGTCTGTCTATGAGTCCATGATTTCTTCTTTATTTCATTTCCGAAAAAGTTAAACTTCGAAATCCATATACTCATACGTTAGTTAGTGTCTATAATAAGAGTTGTTGGTACTTGGTAATTGAAAGTCAATGCTTTGTACTTTGCATTCGTAGGTAAAAACACTTACACCAGCTGACATACCAAGCCAAACAATTTCTGTGAGTACGAAGTTGAAAATTTATTGCAATGACATGATTAAATTTCGTTTGGGCACCGGTTTGCCCCAAACCGCCGGGAACACCGCCGTCACCCCAGCGGTTTGGGTGAGCAGGGTATTTCACCTACGCGGTTTGAAGAAAAGTATACGTTGGAAAATGAACGTTGGAGCTAAAAAAAAAAAAAAGACGTTGGCCATTTGAATGTGGAAAAAAAAAAAAAAAAAAAAAAAAAAAATCCTATAAATACTACACACAATACAAATAAACTACACCTATTCAAATACCACACACAATATATTTTGTCAGGGTGAATCCCTTTTACTCAAAAAAAAAATACCACACACAATACAAATTACTATTAAATCCTCTATACTCCGTATTACACACAATGTTTTCATCATCTTCTTCATCCGATAAGTTATATTATCCCGTCGAGTCTTCCGAACAAATTCATTCCACGGGTACTACGCTATTATGTATTTTTTTCGGTTATAAATTTTCTATTAATTATGTTTTTTTCCCCAAGTATTATGTATTTTTATTTTAATTATTAATGAAATATTATGTTTTTATTAAATTATTTATTTATGAAAATAAAAAAATAAAAAGTTGGTGGTTTGAGAGGTATGGAAAAAGTGACCATTGCAACTAAAAAATGTTTGGGAGGTATGGAAAATTTGTGAGTGAGATGGAATAATATTATTGGTGGGTTGAGAGGTATGAGTTTTTTTTGTAGTGATCGTTGCCACCACCCTAAAGTGTAAAGAAAAACCAAGTATGACTATTGATATTTGTATTTCTTTTAGAAGGTCTATTGATATTCGTAACTCGTAAAGAAGATGTAAAGGATGTCTAATTAACATGTGTATTGCACAAAATTTTTTGTATTAGTATAAAGCATGTACCGTAGTTTTCATGAAAAATGAGGCAAAAAATGTCTCATCACACTTTATTCTTTGTCTATAAGAGCATTAAGTGTAGATGGGGAGGCTTGCCTCCTCATTCGGGTCTCACTCCTGCCACATCACAAAACATCTCAACTTCAACTATCCACAACAAATCCCCCCTCACCAAACAACAAACCTCAACTTCCCTATTAGGGCCTCACATCTTACACATTTATTTTTTATTTATTTCATTAAATTAATTAAATTCCTTCCACAATTACTTAAAAATAAAACAACATACTAATTTCATTTCATTAAATCAGAAAGTTACAATACCGAAAAAAAAAATACGATACAAGAAAAGAAAAAAAAAAAGACACATACAACACGAAAAAAAACCGCATACAATACAAAAAAAAAACATACGATACTAATATGAAAATTAAACACAAAAATTCATTCTTAAAAAAAATTCAATTCTTAAAAACACCATTTTAATACACCATTTTATGAAAGTTTGCAGTCAATTTTGGTCAATGGGTTTTTCTTTTAAAACCCATTTTACAAAAAACACCATTTTAAAACCCAATGAGCTTTTTCTTTCAGGGATTTAAAACCCAATTTTGGTCAATCGCCTCTGCATCTGCATCTTCTTCATTCTTAAAAACACCATTTTAAAAAACACCATTTTAAAACCCAATTTTGGTCAATCGCCTCTGCATCTTCTTCAACAATAGTGTCCCTGCTTCTTCTTCAACACAATCAAACGAATTAAAAAAAGAAAAAAAAAAAAAAAAAAAAAAAAAAAAGAAGCTGAAAAAGCTAGCTTTTACAAAATATAAACCATTTATATTGATTTGGGCCCCACAATGTCAGGCATTTGCCAGTTTTTTGGTTCGCCGTGGCCACGGGGAGGTGACCAACAAAGAGGAACGGCGAGGGGGATTTGGTGTAGCGGCGAGTTACGG
The DNA here is from genome assembly GCA_030686995.1 of Artemisia argyi. NCBI lineage: Eukaryota > Viridiplantae > Streptophyta > Magnoliopsida > Asterales > Asteraceae > Artemisia > Artemisia argyi. Next base: position 70,246,075 of record CM060694.1, on the reverse strand, counting down.
CTCGCCGTTGATTGAGCCAGGTCGGACGGCGAAGGGGACGGCGAGCCCTACACCTAATGCTCTAAATGGACTTTTACCAACTTGACTTCTACAGTTCTACTTACACTATTTAAGTGTAGGATAAGCACATGAAATTTTTTAGTGACACTTTACTTTTTGACTTTTTTTTGACACTTTTTGTAACTTTTGATGACACTTTTTTAACGTGTTATTAAAGGACAGTTTTTTTGGTAGTGATGATTTGAAGAATAATAGTAGTAGTTTATGTTGTATCAACTAAAATCATTTAAGCATTCTAAAACTGATAAATGTATTTTCACCTAATGACTCATTTAATAAAGATATACCGCATAATTTAACTATTTAATTTTAAGACACATTTTTTCTCCACGCTTTTTGGGAAAAAAAAATGTCACTAGAAAAGTTAGATTTGGCGACATTTTTTGGGTCATTAAAATCTCTATCACTAAAAGTTTATTTTTTAATGCAATTTTAATATTTCCCACAATTATGTGAACTAAGCTAATTTGAAAACTATCAAACAAGAAGCATTACAAGCTTACAATAAGTATACGAGGCGTGTTAGTGTTTTCGGCTTTCTTTATCATCCATAGTGATTATAAATAAGTTTACGGTTATTTTTCATAAATATACATTTGCGAGAAAATTTACTACGAAAATTTGATTGTATATTTTCGATCAAAGAATGTCATAAGGATGAGACTTTGTACGTAGCTACTTTGTACTGCATCTAATATAATGTTAAAACTTCTAATTTACCTTTAACTTTTGAGTACCAGAATTGTGATTTTGCTTGCAAATTCATTAACTTTTTTTTTTTTTTTTTTTTTTTTGAACAGAGCAAATTCATTAACTCAACACTACAATATATAGTCATTTGAGGATTATTCTAGAACCCAAATCATAAAGTGGGCTAAGCCTATAAATAGCAAAAGCCCCTTAAATATATTATATGTCTAACACTCCATGGCAGTTTGAGCGGGAGAAGGCAGAACGATCAAACTAGTATGTAATTCTTCAAAAAGTGCAGTCGGTAGTCCTTTGGTGAAAATGTCAGTAATGAGATGGTACATGAAGAATATGAACCTGACCACGAGCAATCATATCACTAACAAAATGTATATCAATCTCAATGTGTTTGGTCCGTTGATGCTGAAGAGGTTTAGCAGTCAAATATATAGCACTAACATTGTCACAATAGACAAGAGTGACAGATAATAATGATGTATGAAGCTCTCTGAGAAGATTACGAAGCCAAGTAGTTTCGGCAATAGCATTAGCAACACCTCTTTACTCGGCCTCAGCACTCGATCTAGACAATGTATGTTGCCGCTTGGAGGACCATGAGAGAATATTATCACTAAAAAAAACACAATAACCAGAAGTAAAACGCCTATTAGTAGGGTAATCAGTCCAATCAATATCAGAATATGCAACAAGAGAGCCCGTGGATGAGGCATAAAGTTGGTGCGCAAAGTCCAACGTGCTACGAACGTATCTGAGTATGCACTTAAGAGCTGCAAAGTGGGGCTCACGGAGATCATGCATATGAAGACAGACCTGTTGCACTATATAAGATATATCTGGACGAGTAAACGTTAGGTACTGCAAGCCACCTGCAAGACTACGACATAAAGTAGGATCAGAAACAAGATCCCCATCAGAACCGAGCTTGGATTCTGTGTCAACCGGAGTTCAAGTAGGATTACAAGTAGCCATATGTGCCTGTCTAAAAGGTCCAAAGCATATTTCTTCTGAGATAGAAACATGCCTGTAGAATCACGTCGAACAGAAATCCTCACAAAATAATTAAGAACCCATAAATCATTTATATCAAACTCCTTATTAAAGGAGGAGATAATACGCTGAAGTAAATCTGTAGATGAAGCCGTCAGTAAATCTATAGATAATACGCTCTGATATCATATTAGAATTGTGATTTCGCTTGCTAATTCATTAACTCAACATTACAATATATAGTCATTTTTGAATTATTTTAAAACCCAAATCATAAAGTGGGCTAAGCCTATAAATATCAAAAGCCCAAACGCTTAAATATATTATGGCTATGTTTGGTGCGGGACTTTTTTGAGTAATGAGCAGTGAGAATGAGCTTTTTTATTTTTGATGTTTGTTTGGCATGAGAGCTGTGGGCTTTGCTATTTTTTAGGAAAGCTCATTTTCCCAATGCTTCTTTATGAAGCTTTTTTGGCTACTGCTCACAGCTCACAGCTACTGCTCACTGCTACTGTTCAATGCTACTACTCACAGCTACTTTTGCCAAACATAGTCTATATGTCTAACATTGAGGACCTTACCTTTATTTTCGCTCATGACCTCTGAATTCTCGAAGACGGCCCTCTCCAAGTGATTTACGTTATTTAAACTCATCGTCTTGCTAAACATCTTCAGAATTTGCGTCGCAGTGTAACTCAAGTCAAAGTTGGTAAGGATCAGGTACATGTAACTTGTTGCCATTACGACTGTACTAGGTGCGCACGAGATATGTGCATGAGATTCTAGAGAGACCACTACGGTAGTCAGTTAAAATGGAATTCGACTATTTATATGCTTTGTGAAAGAAAACGGACACAAATAATTTCCCCCCAAATACTGGCTAAGCATTTTTAGATTTTAGCTAGTTTGGCCCAATATAGTTTAGTAGTTGAAAGCCCAAATATTTACTAATGCAAAGCCTTATGTTTATTGCATTTTTTTTCTTAATATAAGGTTTTATTTGACCAAAAAAGCTACTAAAACTTTTTTAGAAAATAAACCATGAGCTTAAACTACTACTTTAAGTATGTGTCACACTTCTAAGTGTGTAAAAATCAAATGTTAAAATAATAAACTGATTGCCAACCAAGTTTACAAAAATGTCATCAAGTATATTTATGTTGAAATATATTTTGGTATAAAAAGGTTATAACTAGTCCCCATTTGATAACAAAAAAATTTGATCAATTGTCATACTTAAAAGATGTAAAGAATTCAAAATACTTTTTTGTATATAAGAAATGGTAAATAATCAATATTTACATGGTGCAGGGTTAAGTAATTCTTTCAACTGTCGATGAACATTTAGACCTACATAAAATCATGAAAGAAAAATATGATATGTTTGTTGGATCATCATGTATCAATCACCTCTTCGAAACCCACCCATGGATAAATATTATGGATTTTGGGGAGGTAGACTTTAACATTTAACAAGTGAGACATAATGATGTACCTTATACTAAAAACATAGACAAAATGCATTAACACCACTTTTTGGTAGTCCATGACTCCATGTTTTGTGGATGGGTAGGGTTGTTAAATGATCATTATGAAGGCACATATACTTAACGAGCAAATCCATTAAAGTGATAAAAGGGAATTATATTACAAGAAAGTGAGATTCTGTACAAGTTTGAGATTCTGGTCTATGTTTAACAACTAACCAATAAGGTGCAAGCATTTCAAGTTTCAGGTCTATGTTTAACAACTAACCAATAAGGTATAGTTCAATAGTAGATGTTTGAGATTCTGTACAAGTTTTAAGCCTAAACTTTGGTTAATTCTGTAGAAGTTTCAAGTCTAAACGACTAAACTTCAGAAACAACAATTATAGAGCCAACTTTCAGACACCTATTCCCCAGCGTGAACGTCTTGTGAGATCGGAAAACAAAGGATTTTTTGTGAAATAATTTTGACTTTAATGCCAACCCATTCATATTCGCGAAAACATTAGATATATATATTGCTTTTGAAAAAGGCTCGCATCGAATCCAAAACAAAGTTAGATTATAGTTTCCTATCAAAACAACCTTTTGCAAGATCTATGTTCAACTACATGAAATGAATCAGACTACAACCAATGTGATTCTTAAAATGTACTAAAGTGGCACATTTTATGCCGTAGGAGTGTATGTTTTGCTTTTTTTGACTGAGATGTGAGACTCACCTACATTTGTTTTCTGGCGTTATAAAATTTTCCAGCGGTATTGAATACCTTTACCCAGAAAAAAACTCGAGACGAGTACTATCAAACTCGAGCTTATTCGATGATTAATAAATAAGCCCAAGCCTAGTGTGTGGGTGTTATATTTTATTGATGAACTATTTATAATGCAAATATATGATAACCTAAAACCTTAATGGATCCTAAACCCACAAACGGGTTTTGGCCAACTACTCTATACTCTAATAGAGCTCGAATCGACAACTAAAACTCGAGCTTAAAATTCGACTCGAACTTCGCAGAGCTTTAGATTTCAAGCTTGAGCTCGAGTCGTCATCTAAGACTCAAGCTCGAAACTCTACTCGTGCTCCATTATTTCCATACTTCAAGCCCGAAATCGATCAAAAATAGGCATATCAAACTCGACTCGACTTGATTTTATAAACATTACAGTAAGTACATGTATATACGAGCGAAAAAAAGTGTAATTTAATCAAAGCTCAATAAGGCTCAAGAGATTCACGAGTCTCATGATTCGAGTAGTTTAGAGCTCGAACATCACCGGAGAGTGTACTCGAGTAGCTCGAGATCAAACTCGATTTGTTAAGGCTGAGTCAATTTTCATGTAGTTTACAAGTCTAATTCGTGAGTTGTCTCGTCTCGTTTACTCTCCAGCTTAAGCTTTAATTAGTTACACCCTCTCGCGTGACAGGTGATTATCATTTTCGGAATATATATTTTGTGTACTTGCAGAAGGTATAAACTGTACCTCGTACAGATTTCATATCATAATCATCGTAGCTTCATTTTCAATATTGTTTTTTTCATTTCCTAAGTATCTTAGTATCGGGATTTGGCATAGTAATATTTTGGTAGTCAACTGCTATCACGTGTACCTTAATCATTCAAATATGTTTAGACACTAAAACACGTTTTTAACCATAACATATGTCGCAATCTCTTCGAAAACTAAACCAAAGTTATACAATAAATATGGCTAAAGTTAACAAAGTGGTCAAGTCTAGGATATAATTTGACAACATTTAACCTCTCAGAAAGATATTACATTTTGAATCTAAGGAAAAATGAAGTTGGTAACTACTATTAGTTAATTAGATTTGATGACGACATTTTCATTAAATTAATCAATAAATGTCTTAGTTAACGTGAAAACTGGCCGTAATTATTGTTGGATTTTGACTCCAAATATTAGTGAGAAATAGTCAATAAGTAGTTTCGTTGGCGTTCCAACCCTATTTCTTAATAGGCATATGTTATTTGAACCTTCCAAAAATACAAGTGAAAATACATCTCCTCACACTTTTATTTTATTGTATTTATTTATTTTAATAATGTTTTCATTGTAAAACTACGAAACGAAAAATTTGAAACACAAAATATAAAGTTTAACAATTCAAAACTAGTAATCTGACAAAAAAATATGAAAAAAAAAATGATAAATAAGTGTGTTGTGCACTTGTGCTGTAAACAGTTGGGTCAAAAGGGGGAGTGGAGGTTGTAAATAGTGGGCCAAGAGGGATACTAATAATAGTTACGATTATCTTGTTTAGTTATTTTCAGAGTTAAATAATTTACTCATATTATTTGCTTGTCATTAATTAGTTCTAAATGAGTGTTGGTATCCGCGCGTTGTTGCGGAATTCTTTTGTTGCCGTTAGCTACTTAACGTGAAGTTATTTACCTAGGACTGACGTTGCAATTGATGTATAACATTAAGGACCATTTATGTAAATTATGTGATGACTAAATTTGCAATGAACCGCTGAGATGAAGGATAAAGTGTATACAATCTTTTTTAAACATGTTAAAGATAACGGTCGTTAGTTAACAACCGTTACATAACTAACGACCGTTAGTACTGAAAAAAAAATACTATAGCAACCACTGTAGCAGCTACAGTGGTCGCCACCAACATCCTCCCCTCTTTTAGTATATATATATAATTTTGTGTAATGGTCTTAGATAATTATAACCAAAAATGCTTTATTTATTTTTTTTATAAGCAAAACATAAATTCTAATTTATTTTTTCTGTTGAAACATAGAGGGTGAATATGTTTCATTTTTAAAAATTTAATTTCTTGTATCAAATAACTAATCAAGTGTGATGCGATATGATAAGTGACAATAATAATTATACAACGACATTAATAAAGAGATTAAAAGCGAACATACCAACACAATGGAAGTATAAAAACAAGACAATAACAGTTGTGTAAGTTACACAAGGAAGTTTCCAGAACTTGGTTGGTTTTCTGCTTTTCTAAGTATCAATGATTTTTACTGTTGGTTGGTTCTTGAGATATCCCTTATCAACATAGTTGCCTGATCATGTAGTTTTGGTTATGAGGTAGACAACAATATGCTATGAATGATGCCTTTGTTATAGAAACATTCTTCCCATGTCTAGAGCGTGTTGAAAGATGTGCCGTTTTTCATGGGGTTTGATGTGTTTTCTATTCCAAAAGAAATGCAATTCATAAGCCTCTATTCTATCCTACTTTGTGATGCACATACTTCTATTGGGCTATCTCTTATTTTAGGGTTTGCAGTATGTCATGAATGGATAAAGCTGCTGATTTTATGCATCACTTGTGGCTGTTAATTGGTTACAATGGAAGCTATTCTTTTACTATATGGTGTTATTAGTGGTATGGATATTTCAAATGTGTGCTACACTATTTTTTCCTCATCAAGTTTTTTCCCTATGGGTTTTACTTGGTAAGGTTTTAATGAGGTAGCCCATTTGGAATCATCTTATGTTGTTAGCCATTCACTCCATGGGATCTAGACTGGAAGGGTTTTTAGAAGGCTTGTTATGTTTGTTTTTGTTGCTGTCTTGCAATGCTAATAGAATATTGTAGGTAGTATTGTATGTAGCTTTGGCTGTAGTATGGTTGGTTTTTGTATTAGAAGTGTAGGGATGTCTATTACTTCTTGTTTTGTAAGTTGTATGCTTCATTTTGGGTGATTAATATATTTACTTTTTCCTAATAATAATAATAATAATAATAATAATAATAATAATAATAATAATAATAATAATAACAAGACAATAAGTAAAAGAGAGATCAAACAGGAAACGATAATTTATACTTCTTCGGTACAAAGCTTCTCTTCGCCCTACTGCACTCCTCGAGTTTCCTACTCGAGAGTTCCTTCACTAATGCAACAAGCTCCATTCTCAGTTGAGAAAACCTTGAAACATCGCTTAGAAGTTTACTGATACTAAGCTAGATATCAAGTTCTTCTTCGGGTACATCCAAATCCGTTGTGTCTTATGGCTCAAATACAACAGACCCATTAGCCTTTTGTTTTAAGGACTAAACACACCAAACCTATAACCCTTTATGTTTTAAGGTCTAAATAAAACATATCTAAACTCTAGTTTGGAAAATGGTTGGTGATACATGGTGTTATATGATAGTGATACAAGATGTTGTATAATGGTGATATAAGATATGGTTGTCTAATATGTATTTATAATAATATAGACATCAAGAACTCTGAGCTTGATCTGATTGATCTTCTATTTTTAAGAAGCTTTCAATAGAAGAAGATTACAAGATCCCTACTCTTATTGTAGTGGATCTCCATATGCTAGTGTGCTTTCATTGGATGAAATTGACAAGAACTTTAAGCTTGTTTTGATGGATTTTCATGTGATAATGTGCTTTCAACAAATGATAGTTAGAAGTGTTATGATCAAGGGTTAGTGAGGGTTTTGAAGACTTGAAAAGGTCTATGGTTACATCGGAAAACCTTGGTTTAAATGGTAGCCAAATGAGTTGTTAAATAGGCAAGCAAAACTCAGCTATAGGGCCACACGGAATCCCAGATCCGTGTAGGGATCCACCCTTGTTTCGGATTCGCGAGTTACCAGATTTGAAAAAGTTTCTAGTCATTTTGAATTTGATTTAGTCACATGTTTCCATTCTTTTCACAATTGTTAACTTGTTTAAAAGTCTCTTAAAAGTGTGTTTTTTGACTAACCAATGATGTTTGAATTTATAAGTGTTTGTGGAAGTTTAATAATAATAATAACAATAATAATAATAATAATAATAATAATAATAATAATAATAATAATAATAATAATAATAACCCTCAATGTGTGTTGCTACTCCTCCGGGCATGTGCTGGAATTTCCAAGTTATATTTTTCTATGCGCACGTGTCCCCCTAAGGTCTTCGAGAGGGCTCAGATTGCCTTTGATGCGGCACTTCGTTCTTCTCTCGAGCGTATTGTTACTGCCTCTAGACCTGGTTTTGGTGAGTGGCAATGGAGACTAGCCACTATACCTTTCGAACATGGGGGACTTGGTGTAACACCCCGTGAACGCTTTGACCAAAAGTTAAAACTTTTTCCGCGGAAACGCTTGACTTTACGTACATTCCATCTTTCCTTTGACCATTGACTAAAATCTGCTAACGTATAGACCTTGGAACCATTCTTAGATGACACTCATTTTGACCCAAAATAGGTTAAAATGGACCTTGTCTCAAACACTCCTTTTTCTGCATGACCCTTTGGTGCACTATTGACCAATTTTCCGAAAAAATGACTTTTATAACATGACATACCACTAAAACTTCCATAAATCATTAGAACATTATAAACATCAAATATATGCATAAACTTGGTCATATGACCCGCAAAAATGTGCTTTACAAAGTAACGGGTGGAAACACCCATTTTGACCCATTTGCATACTACACTTAACCATATCACCTTTAACCATAAAATTAACACTTTAAACGTAAACCAAACACTCATTTAACATTAAAAACCATGACAACTTTGATCCATGACCCCGTTCACATCCCAAAATGGGTACAATTACACGTTATGCCAAACGCCCCTTTAACTTGATCGTAAACACATAAACTATACTATAACTTGTCCATTGATCATCAATTTATACACTTGACACTTGACCATACTTTACATAACATTAATGACTCACGGGGGTACAAACATGACACTTGAGCTCGGTATACTACCTAGCTCCTACTTTCTTACCATAACCTTCTAATCTCGCTTAACCAAGCCTTAATCCATATATCCAAGCCTTCTAATCTCGATAACGTGTAAGGGGGGGTGGCATTAAATGCTGAGGTGAGGGGTAGGTGTAGGGGGTGGGATGGTGATGATTGAGCTGCAAGTGGGGGGTGGTGGTAGCAAAACCAGGGGTGGTTTTGGAGAAGAGGGGGTGGTGAGGGAGAAGAGAAAAGGGCGGTTTGGTGGTATTGGTTTGACCGGAGTCAAACATGGGAGTGGACTGGGCTGGGTATGGGCTTGGGGTTTAATTTGGGTGGGCTTAGGATTGGATTGGATTAGGGGATTGGGTAGTTTATTTAATATAGGATCCGGTTTTGGTTTTAGTTACACAAGGACCTTTATTGTAATTTAACGAAAGTTGAGGGGTGGTATTTGGCATTTTTCCAAATTGTTTCTAAGGGTGTATCTTGCCATATCATGAATAGTGTAAGGTCCTATGATGATTTTTCCAATTTTATTTCACCAGGGACTGAAACCGTCAAACTTTCAAACTTCAGGGACCATTTGTGTAATTTTTACCAAACTTTCCACCAAGGACCAATCCTGCCATAAAAGGTTAGTGCAAGGACAAAATTTGTTTTTCTCAAAGTTTTCCATATCCCAGGGACCATTTCTGACAATTTACAAAGTTCAGGGACTAAACTTGACATTTTATGAAACTTTTCACCAAAGGACTAATCATGTAACTTTTTGATTTATAAGGGCCTTTGGTGACATTTTCAAGTTTTTAGAATGACCAGGGACTAGATTTGACAACTTTTGAAAGTTGGGGGACTGAAACTGCCAATTATGCAAACTTTGTGCGTTTTTCATCTGTTTTTGGTATTTTTTGCATTTGAGACATGTAAAACACTTTCCTGGGATATTTTTACTATTTTGATTCATTATTGAGTGTTTTTGGATGTTTTGGCAGTTCAGAATTGGTAAAAATGATGAGTATTTACACACTCATCACCCTTTTAGTCTATTTTCTTTCTAGTTGTACCACATAATACTTTTCATAACCATATAACACATTATTTGACTATCACTTTGACTATCGGGTTTGACCATACGCAACATTCGTTGACTGGCCAATCACATAAAGTCCTTAGTCAATTCCATCTAGAGTAAGGCCTATTTTATTGAGGGGAACGGGTGTTACAATTCTATCCCCCTTATGTAGATTTCGTCCCCGAAATCTCTTGTCTAAACTAACCAAAACTTAGTCTCATCTTACTCCCGTCCTTAGCACTTTCCGTTCTTCATCCATTTTTTGTTACAACGATCTAAGTGATCTTGCAATTCAAGGCCTTCTATACGCACTTCATACCCCAAACGCATTCCATTTCACGCTTAATTCTTCTAATCCTTCATTTCTCTTTCAACCATTTTATCATTTAAGACACTATCCTTGCCACTAATGTATACCATTAAACCATTTCTTCTTCTAATCATCAACATTCTAACTAGCCACAAGCACTAGTCTACCATATAGCTAAGGCATCATACAACTTTAATAAGTAAATTATTTATTAACTTTCTACTTTACCGTAACCCTTTTTACTATTCTGTTAGCATTTTACTACACGTTACATTTGTCTTTACTTCTTATCCCATGCCTTCAAAGGTCGTTAACCCAAGTTAGCATTTGTTACCATTCATTACTTCACTTTATCATTATTTCGCATTGCAAACAATTATATCTGTGGAAAACTAGAAGGGGGGTTGAATAGTTTTCCCCTCTTTTTCGTTTTATAAAAACTTGGTTTTGCAAAATGTTGATTCAAATTTATTCAATTGTTTGTTTGAAAACCTTCAATTTGAGTTTAGTATGAAAACAATATATAATCAACATGATCAATTATATATGTAGACTTTTGGATTAGTTTTCAAAACTCAGTTTTATGAATGAAGCTTTGGTCGATCTTTATGTGAATACGTTTTCCTTTTAAAATCTTAAAGCATTTTGTATCAAATTATCGATTAAGTTAAACTCAACATGAGAAGTGTTAATCATATATATATGAGCCCATTAGACCATATCATACAACTATATATCCTATCACAATATTAACTTGTTACTACACCACAATCAATCATCAATATAAGCAACAATTAACACATATTTGCAAGCATAGATATAAAGCGATAAGTGCAAGAGTAAATGTAAAAAGATAAGAGAAAGAGGATGCAAACCGGACACAATGATTTATAGTGGTTCGGCTACAAGGACACCTTCTTTGTTCCTACTCCACTCCCCGAGTCACCTACTCGAGAGTTTTCTTCACTACTCAACAAGCTCCCTTTTGGCGGAGAAAACCGTACACAACTTTTGCTTACACCATTTAACAACAATAAACTAAATGTCGAGTTCTAATAGTATCTAGAACCAATCTCACAACACAACTTAGATGACTACACAACTTCACGACTTCTTCATGACTTCACAACTTCTTCACGACTTCACGACTTCATCACAACTTCTTCTAAACTACTTCACGGCTTCACGACTTCACGACTTCATCACAACATCTTCTAAACTCCACTACTTAATCACACACTTACATCTTCACAACAACATGTCTTCTCCACACTACTACTTCCTCCCACTACTTCTTACTCACTCATTGAATCACTACTAAGTGAGATCATCTTGATCTACTTATTACATATACCTAACTCACAACTTCACATAAGCACTAACTAGATCCTAATACATCTTTAGCTTTATGATAGGGAGGATTCTTCTCTTGCACTTTGAATGATGAGAGATTGGATCACTTGAAACAAAGATTAATAATCTTATGATCAAAGGGTTTTAGAAGGATGTTTAGAGAGAATTGGATCTGAAAATTTTTGTGCAAAAGGTGCAGAAAAATACCAGGTTTGAGGTGGTATTTATAGGAGAAGATTTCTGACAGAGGAGCGTGCCGGTCCCCTTAATTGTATGGCCGGTCCCCTTAATTATTAAGGGGGGCGCCCATAATTAAGGGGGCCGCCCTACTGAAACGGCCAGAAATCTTTGTCTTTTCTGGTGAAAGTTTATTTGGTGAAAAACTAACTGATTTTGGTTAAAAATTTGAATTCATATATTTGTTATGAATTAAACATTTTCCTTTAATTACAAAAATTGTTTTTCAAAAAATATATAACATGTTTATATCATTTTGTAAACTTTGTAATGTTTAAATAAAATCCCTTTGATCATAAAATGTATTAGACATTTGTTTGTACATACCTTAAGTGATTGTTGAGGCAAACTCGAGACGTTGAGATGTCGAGGCTTGTTGACGTAAGAATGCAAAGATGAATTGTGATCACAAGTAACTTAAGCACTTTACGTTATATGTTGTAGTTTATATCTTTGTCATTATCAAAACATGAGGAGGATGTTTAGATTAAATATCGTTATATTCATGCCAACAATATCTTTTAAAACTTTAATCATTTCAACTTATATTTTAACACCTAAACTCTAGGCTTACACAACGACTCTTACTTCATGTCAAAAGTATAACTCTTACTCTATCCACCTATCTTAGTTCCTTACGACTTCTAACCATTACTAGACTCCCATTTCTACCCTACTCATGCCATGTCGGGAACACATAAGCCCACTCATTCACACTTCCTTATTTACATAGAGAGGCGTCCCAAACGATGTAAATAAAGAAGTACAAACTCATGGTTCGGTGATTCACAACTTCTTTATTCAAATGAAAAGGCGTCCCAATCCATTTAAATAAAGAAACCATAAGCCATCCTACTTATACACTTCCGACATAACACTCGTACTATCCGTTTCACATCTAGCTTTTAAATCTTTTCATTCTTTTTATTCTTTACGTTACCTTTTAACTTTTAGACTTGGATCCGTACCATTACCACATTCACTTTGGGGGTATTTTTACATGCCAAGGATATAGGCAACCCTTTGCCGATGAAGGCAATACTTTTTATCCCGAAGGATCTTTTACACATCTTGAAGGATCCTTTAACATTCATTAACTAGGTCATCCCGAAGGATACCATCGTTTATCATCATTAACTCGGTCATCCCGAAGGATGCCATCTTTAACCTTTCACATTTCAATCACGGATCCAAGTCATTAACATTGTAGCACACACATTATCTCATACATTTATTTAATTTAAGCAAGTATCATTGGGTATACGAAACCCGCTTAATATATAGTAACACATTCTCTATGTGTTTGCACTTTTTATTACAACCTTCTTTCTTAACCCACATTAATCATTTTCACATTATTACTTACTCTTTAGTCTACCCAACTCTTTCCATATTTAACCTTACATAGGTTATCAATTATAGCATACTCATTATCATTTGTTTATCCTTCTTTCATGTTTTAAACATTAACACATTCATTCATCTTACACATTTTAAATAGGTTTCATCGCCCACACTTCCGTTATAATAATTATCACCGCTAATGGGGCACACTAGCCGTGACATAATATTCTAGGCAACACCTTAACCTCATACACACGCATCTCATTCTCAGTTACATTCTTAACTTATCGCATTTAACTTTTAGCATTAAAACGTTTTCGTTCAATTCCATCCTTTACATACCAACACACTTTATCACTACTTCAGGTTCACCCTTAAATCTCAAGTACTTTACTTTACAATTAACCTATCTCTATACCACTTTAACACTAGTCTTTAGTCACTAAATATAATGAGACCATATGTTGGTCACATTTCACACTATCATAACCTAACGTCATTCTTTAACCTTAAGTCATTAAACACTTAATCATTAGTTCGTTAGTTTCATCTTGTCTTTTCATGCTAATATGATCCACACTTAAAGCATCATTACTTAATTCACTTGTTAGACCATCTCTAATACCACTTATCATTCCTACTCATATTCCATTACCATTACTCTAACACACATTCGGATAATCACAATATAATCACCAGCACCAACCAAGGTGCACGGCTAACAAAATCATTTAAATTATTCAAGTCCTCCACGGACTTACATCACATACACATTAAAACTTTAAAACACATTCATTATAGTTACTAACTTGAATTCACATAACACATCACACATCACAAATTCCTCCTTCTAACTTAAACATTTATATTACACATTTCTTATACTTATGTTCAACGCTTCTACGAGTGGTTTAAGACTAAGCAACCTAAAGTGGAAACCTAATTCACTTAAACCGAAGCTCTGATACCAATTTGTAACACCCCGTGAACGCTTTGACCAAAAGTTAAAACTTTTTACGTGGAAACGCTTGACTTTATGTACATTCCATCTTTCCTTTGACCATTGACTAAAATCTGCTAACGTATAGACCTTGGAACCATTCTTAGATGAAAATAGACTCAAATACCTTTAAAATGATAGGTGACACAACTTCCAACAAGTCACGGTTGATTTTCTACAAAATAAAGAAAACTGTCAAACACCTCTTGTGCACTAAGGGACCCTAAAGTGCACTATTGACCCGTAACACCTTTAAACACTAAATCAACACTTTGGACCTATATTTAAACACATGTAATCCACATTTAACTTAAAATATACATTATACCTTGTTTCCCAAAAATCTTGACCCGTTAGACCCAAAATGGGTTAAAATGGACCTTGTCTCAAACACTCCTTTTTCTGCATGACCCTTTGGTGCACTATTGACCAATTTTCCGGAAAAATGACTTTTATAACATGACATACCACTAAAACTTCCATAAATCATTAGAACATTATAAACATCAAATATATGCATAAACTTGGTCATATGACCCGCAAAAATGTGCTTTACAAAGTAACGGGTGGAAACACCCATTTTGACCCATTTGCATACTACACTTAACCATATCACCTTTAACCATAAAATTAACACTTTAAACGTAAACCAAACACTCATTTAACATTAAAAACCATGACAACTTTGATCCATGACCCCGTTCACATCCCAAAATGGGTACAATTACACGTTATGCCAAACGCCCCTTTAACTTGATCGTAAACACATAAACTATACTATAACTTGTCCATTGATCATCAATTTATACACTTGACACTTGACCATACTTTACATAACATTAATGACTCACGGGGGTACAAACATGACACTTGAGCTCGGTATACTACCTAGCTCCTACTTTCTTACCATAACCTTCTAATCTCGCTTAACCAAGCCTTAATCCATATATCCAAGCCATCCATAAAAACGTGCCAACCTACAAAACGGTTAGACAACTAAATCGTAAGCACAAAGGCTTAGTAAGTAAAACGATCATAATAAAACATCATAACTCATTCACACATTAAGCATCATAATCCACTTATTTCATCGCAATACTAACATAGCACATACCTTGGCCACTTCAAGCCTTATCATTACATCTCAATCTTTCCTACTCACTTACACTAGTCCAACTAAACTCTCAATCTCTTTTGCTAGTTATGCCAAACTAGCCTTGCATCTACTTCTTCATCACATCATCATTCAAACAATATAAAACATCTCATCATGATAATCATATAACACAAAATGTAAGAAATCATTATAATATCAAATCATAACCGGTTTACTTACCTTAGCTTTCAAAGCTAAGTTTAACAAGAACATAAGCATCATCTTCATCATCATCACCATCCTTCATCATCACCCTTAGGCATAAACACAAACACTTTAACCACATGACCAAATAACCTTACCAATGGTCTCTACAACCATTATCTTACCTCTAAACATCTCTAACCATCATATAATCATATCTTGATTATATGATGATCAATCCAATAACTAACTACTTAAATGAGATTACTTACTTGTGTAGGATCATAGCTAGGGCTCTACCTTCTTGATGTAGAACACAAATCCTTCATCACATACTTGATTCTCTAACTTGTTCCCTCCCTTTTTTTTCTTGTAAATCCGGACAAACAAACACCCTCTTGAAAATGATGGAATTCACTAGAAACTTATGGATACTAGATATTTATCTAGTTACTAGCACAAGTTTGGTCCATTAGCACATTAAGCCCCTTAAGTCCATTTTCTTCCACTTTGGCCACATAATACTTATAACCCACTTAACACTTTACAACAATAGCCCTTTTAGTCTATTTTCTTTCTAGTTGTACCACATAATACTTTCCATAACCATATAACACATTCTTTGACTATCACTTTGATTATCGGGTTTGACCACTACGCAACATTCGTTGACTGGCCAATCACATAAAGTCCTTAGTCAATTCCATCTAGCGTAGGGCCTATTTTATTGAGGGGAACGGGTGTTACACTTGGTGTATATGATGCGGGTGACGTATTAAACTATGCTTTCCTTGCATCTAGACTCCAATCTACTAGCTTACAGACTAGGCTCCTCCGACATTCTAGCATCGTAACTTCTGGTTCTTCCTTTGATGAGGCCTTGCACGCTTTTAATACGAAAATGGAAATTGACCTTTTAGGCAGCTCAAGTGAGATCGCTGCTCCCAAACTCATGAAGAAACTGGCAGACGTATATTTCACACGTGTTGCCAAAATGGCCGAATCCACCTTTTGCTTATCTGCTAGACAAATGGCTTAATGAGGACCACGCTTCAGACTGGCTTAGGGTGATCCCAATCCCTGGGTTGGGACAGACCATGAATGCCAGAACTTACCGATGTGTGCTATGCTATCGGTTGGGTATTCCCCTATTCTCTACTCAAATGCCGTGCTCAGCTTGTTCCAGGGTATTTGCGGGGGGCACTTATGGAGATCATGCGGTTTCATGTGCTGGTATTATCGGGATTAAACATCGACATAATATAGTACGTGATACCCTTATTAACATGTGTTCTCGGTCAGGGATCTCGGCTCGTAAAGAGGTTGAGATCGGGTTATGTGGAGACAGGGACAAAACCTTACGCCCAGCTGATGTGTTACTCTATTCTTGGGATGATGGGCGGGACACATGTGTTGATTTGACAGGGGCTTCTCCCCTGACACAGACCAACATGGCTAATTTTGTACCTGGGCACGCGGTTGTTGAAGCTGCACAACACAAAACGGGCCAAGTATGAGACTAAATGCGCGGACATTGGTTATGGGTTCCTCCCCTTCTCATTCTCTTCCTTGGGGGAACTTGATAAGGGTGCGGTGACATTACTAAAACGCGTCCGTGGATTCTCGTTGACTCAGGACATTGGAGCACGTGCCGCTGATCATATTTTTAGTAGGATTGGCTTTGCCATTGCTAAAAGAGTGGGGGCCCAGCTTGTTTCTCGGCTCCCCTCTAATTTTTTGTAAATCCTATGATTTTCTAGTGAAGTGATGTTTTAAAATAATAATAATAATAATAATAATAATAATAATAATAATAATAATAATAATAATAATAATAATAATAATAAGGTGATTTGGTCTTTTTACCAAAACAAAATATACTTTCTCTTAATAGGAAGTTGAAGTAAACTAGATGAACTCAAATTTGAATCTTAACAAACATATTCAAATATGTGTTGGAGCACGAGAAGACTCGAAACGTTGAAGACGAGAAGTATTAAGGAATACTACCTTCGTCTCATAATAGTTGTCTACTTTGATTTTTTTGAGTTTTTTTAATCAACTTTGATAATAAATATTTTTATTTGTGTAATATAATACTTGATGAAAAATATATGAATAATTGGGCTTTAGATGTATTTTCATTGATATAATTTTTATAAAATATTATATAACACAAATAAAATATTAATGGTAAAAGTTGAATAAGAAATACTCAAAAAAGTTAAAGTGGACAATCATAATGGGACGAAGGGAGTATATGTTTTGGAGATTTATGTTTACGAGTAACTTAAACATTTTATATTATATATTAGTTGCATATTTGTTATAATTTGAATACAAAATATCGTTTAGTTTATATATATATATATATATATATATATATATATATATATATATATATATATATATATATATATATAGACTTAGGATCAAATGAGAAGAAATCTTAAAATGAGAAGGATGAGAAATAACTATAATCACGTATTTAAGATGCATCGACTTAAATTAGATGCATCCCTAATCTTTTAGATGCACCATAATATATTTTCTAGCAAAAAATTAGATGCATATACATATATTAGATGCATTTCATCAAGTTAGACAAATCCTATACATTTTTCGTTCTCTGCGGGTCAAATTTGTTGTTAGTACTACTTTGCATCGTTTTCACTTCAAATCACTTTTCGGAACTAATTGGGATGCATCTAAATGAATAGAGATGCATCTAAATCAAGTCGATGCATCTCAAATATGTGGTTATAGTTATTTCTCATTCTTCTCATTTTAAGTTTTCTTCTCACTGGATCCTTACCCTATATATATATATATATATATATATATATATATATTTGCATTAACATTTTCTAACTAGTTGTGGGGTTTTCTAGATATATGCATCACTATCTCACTTGGACATACTTGAATTCTCTTCCAAGAAGCTGACCTACATGAAAATATTTTTAAAATTTGGTAAAATTATTGTATGTCTATATATATACGAAGTTCATAACTTGTAAGAAAACTTGCTTTCATTTCTCTTTCAATGTCTAGGGTTCATCCTCACACAAATTGCCATTCTTCTTCATCATACAGAACGACTTCGAGCCCCGAATCTTTCACAATATGGATGAAATCTTTAGTATTTAACACTCATGGATGCACCGTCTACAATTCTAAAGGGGAAATAGTTTATAGAGTTGATAATTACGACAACAAATGTTGCGAAGAAGTTTACTTGATGGATATTCGAGGCAAAGTTCTATTTTCCTTGCAACAAAAGGTACGTACATGCAATAAAATGCTTACATGCAATGTATGGTTGTAATATAGTTAATCATAAATTGATAGAGTTTTGTGCTACGTAGCTAACTTTCTATATATGGTTGTTGCAGAAGTTACGGTTATTTGGATCTTGGAACGGATATAAATGGGACAATTCTAGTTTGGAAAAACAACTATGCTTTCGTGCAAGAAAACATCGTAGTGTTTGTGTGACTTCGTATGATCATAATGAAACAGGGTGTGTATACAAGATTGTTAAAATTGATGGTAAATCGGGGTTCAAGATTGTAAATAAAGATCGAGAAGATGAAATAGTCGCCGAGATTAAGCAAAAGCAAACATCGACAGGGATTAATCTAGGAAATGATGTATTTACGTTAACAATACAACCTCATATCGACCATTCATTAATCATGGCAATTGTTATGGTCCATGGGTTGATAAATAAACAAATCTGAAAGAACATATGTAAATCATCAACCAAATTTTTCCTGAGTTGTAATTTTTTGTAAATTTCATTTTATAGTTTAATTGGTTTGTTCACTTTGTTGAGGTTAAAAGTTTATCTTGGACAAATAGTTTTTTATTTATACATTAGTATGTGTATACAAATTTGAGTGCCCTACCTGCTACACTCAAAGAGAGACCAACGTCACTAGCTGTGGATACCAACATCATCATCACATCACCATAGAATTTAATGATCATTAACAGTCATGTTGTTTATTACGGAGTAGTATATATTTACTCAACTTTCAAATAAAATAACTAAGAATGCCAGCCTAGATATATTGTTAATAACATACTATGTGGAAACCATATAGACATGTATCAAGTTTAATTTTGTATTTAAAGACATACAAATACTCGACTTGTATGGATACATAAAATGCAAAATATGTATACTAGAGAATGGTAATGTGTAATAAGCGTGAGAACTTCATAAAAAATTTGGAAATGTGAATGTAGCTAGCCGATGAGCATATTATATACCGTCGACCTAAACACCTCAACAAAATGCTATTTTGCCGTGGTTTTCCAAACTACGGCTTGGGTTATTTGGAGATTTAAGAAACGAGATTGTTTAGCCTTAAAACCTGGTCGAAAAGACACTTTTTTTTGGAAAATATCAAGGTTTTCTCACACTAAATTGTAACTAGGAATAGTTCTTTGAAACCCAAGTGCAGGTTCAATTCCATTGGATTAGTATCCGGTAATATCTTTTTGTAATCCTGTTTCCTTCTAACTTCTAGATAGTTTAATGAAAATATCGCTAAAAAAAGCATATTATATCTTAATACATGTGTTCAATAAAACATAACCAAACTAGGCTAATAGTGTTTACTTTTTTGGTTAAACCACACCATTCGCAATGAGTTTTCCTTTTAATCAAACATATAGGGAAAGTTAAATGTAGTTAATGAGTTTTTGGTTAAACCACGGGTATGTTTGGCACTACTAGGAGCTAGAGCGGGTTGCTAGAGCTTTAATTTTTTCTACATGCTACTTCAACTATCATTCCATTTAGTAGCTTATTTTTGTTACATGCTCCTTCAACCTATGTCAGTCAAACGAGACTTATTTTTAATGATAGCTTATTTTTGTAAAAAAATAAGCTCATGCTATAATAAGCTCTGATTAGTTCGCGCGCCAAACATACCCCACACCTTTGGCAAGTAACTAGTAAAGAACCTATAATTTACTACTTCGCAAAATATATATCATTATGTCGTATATAGGGTATGTTTGACACTAGTAGGAGCTGGAGTGGATCGGTAGAGTGGGTTGATGGAGCTTTTTTCTACATGCACCTTCAACTAGCATTTCATTTAGTAGCTTATTTATTTTACATGCTTCTTCAAGTTATATGTCAGCTAAACGAGACTTATTTTTATTTATTTATTTATTTATTTATTTTTAGTAATGCTATAATAAGCTCTGATAAGTTTGTACGTCAAAGATGCCCATAGTTTGATTAATCTTGACTATGATCTTATATCATCTCGGGTACGTACTTGTTTTAACTTATCACGCGTTTGATTCTTTGCAGTGAACTATTTTAAAAGTGTTATGAAATTTTTTATTTATTGTATAATATGATTATAGTTTATAAACCAACCGATAACATATAAATACGTAAGAACGCACATACAGATTATTAGTGAGCATATAGCATAATATTTATTTAAAGTTTAATTTTGACATAAAGAAATAAAAGCACACCGATCGAATATGTCACATGTAAGTCCAGTAATCGATAGCCCACCACAACCCTTCAATGAGTCTACGATTCATATTCGTGTCCACAATAATGTTAATCATATCGATACGTATCATTCATTTATATGTTCGTTTATAATGATTTTATTTCTGAAAAGTACGTTACATAACCGAAATATTTAAAATATCATACCCGGAACATCTCCAACCATCAAATTATATATGTTTAGCATTGCATTTATATTGACGGATACACTTCAACTCTTACTTAATTGGGGCCTAACCCCACATATATATAAATATTTGGCCATGATATATTCATATATGTATAGTAGCTAGACAATAGCAATAATGAAGATCATGGTGACAAAACTCTAAGATATATAATCACATGGTGAAGCAAGTTGAGAATTGCATCAATAGAATTGCTTGAAACAATTATTGTTTTCAACATTTGGTGGCCCTCAAATTAACCTGTCTCGCGATCAACATGAGAGAGACAAATCGCATAACGCTAACCTTGGCTTTACATATATCTCTCACTGTTATGTTAGATGGGTGAGGGTGGGGTTTATGTTTAGCTAAGGTTCATAATCATTCTCACTCACATAGTCACATGCATGTTTTCTTAACTACCCACCCAACTATCCAAGTTGCTACGTTGATTTTAATTGGGACACATAAATAAACAAATGTATATATCTTTTTAAGTGGATGTATTGGGTATAGTAGGTCGATGTTTAATAATAATATGATAAGTTATTTATCGTTCGCTACCGACATGTAGTTTGAGACTCGTATCAAAAAGTTGACATGAATTAATTAGGTCATCTGAAAATTGGAAATGAGGATTTGTAGTGCTGCAACATGTTGTGCCTACTGCATGTAGAAATAAAAAAAACAACCATGGTTACTCACACATGGTTACTCACACCTTTGCTATGTAGAAATCTAAAAGTTTTACATAACTAATAATGATAATAAGTATATTTATTGGTATATTGAGACGATTTCTAGCTCGATGATTGAGATGCAGACTGCAGACTACGGACTGCATACTTCTCTAATGAATCGTGTTTTTTTTTTATACTGACTAGATGCATGGGAGTTCAACACTTGATGTTAGTTTGAGTTTTCAAACTGATAAATAAATCATGTATTTTTTTGATAGTATGGTGGCACCAACTGCATTACCAAATCAACTATGCAGATACATGTTTTTCTTTTTTTAATGATAAGTTAAGAGTCACCTTAATTATTCTTCTCTTTCAACAAGTGGATCTTCTTCTACCCGTGATCAATAATATGAGAAAGAATCAACGATTCACACGATGTGGCACCGTGTTATAACTGTTAAAGGTACACTCGCGAAACGCCATATATGAATATATAACTAAAAGACAGAAACACCCTGACTTCCCGGTTCGCGACTTAACACATTGACGACAAAAATGTGGAATAATTTTAATCTAATTTACTCATAATAAAAATTAATAGCTGGTTTAGACCAGCTAAGAGTCATAATCTAATATTATAGAATCAAAGGGTTTGAGAGTAAACCAAACAAAACAAACAAAGTGAATTGAACTTAATTAAACAATACGAGTAATATTTAAATTTAATATTGGAGCCAATGGGAAACAATGTGCATTCAGCAAATAGCATAAGCACAATTTGGAATGCTAAATCATCATTTAGTGAGATAATGAATCATTATGCAATTACTGACGTAAAAAGGTTAAAAATAATCAAAAGTCATTAGGAAAAGATAATGGAATGTAAAGAAACTGAAACAAACAATAATTAAGATTAAAGTGTCATTGTTCTTATCTAAATGTACGTCACAGTGTAAAGTTGCTGTCAATTTCAATATAAAGAATTCATATACATTAGATTGTTAAATTATATATGTTGTAACTAGTCACTAGTTTATGGTAAAACTCTAACAACATTGATTATTTAATTAGAAACCGATACTATATTTGGGAAAAAAGGGTTTTTCATTTACATGTTGTTCAATTTTCTTGATTGACATGTATATTGTGTTGTTCGAATTTTCTGATGACTAAAACATAAAGAGAAAACTATCTCAGCTAAAGCCCTTTTCCATTTATATATCAAGCACTTTTCCAAAGATTTATTTTAACCGAATCAACATATATCCTTTTTAGTTCATTTTTTTTGGTGTTCATAAGTTATGTAATGTTTTTTGGGACTTCATTCATATTGTATAACAATAATAAACTTGAACCTTAGTTACAAACTTACAACTGATCAAGATATCCATACTGCTAGCATTATCACTATAAGTTTACAAACTTACAACTCAAGATATCCATACTGCTAGCATTATCACTATAAATTTACAAACTTACAACTCCTTGACACTCTTGTGAAATGCGGCACCATCCTAACCCTGCATAACCAAAGTAAATGATCGAGCTATACCTTGCTGTGCTAGGGCATCAGCCGGCATGTTTTTCTCTCTTCGATCATTTAAAGCAACTGCTTAAATTGTCATTTAGAAGCATGTTTCGGGTGAGTTCATTTGAGACCATAAAGAACTTGAGACTCAATGAACTAATTTGGGTTAATGGCATGTAATAGCAACGTACTTTCCCACTTGTGCCATTATCAGATACGAACCCAAAATATTACAGATATCAGATACGAACTTTCAAATTTTTTTTCATTATCAGATACGAACTTTTTTATTACAGATATCAGATACGAACTTCCAAATTTTTGTTTCATTATCAGCAACGTACTTTTCTCCTTTGTTCAAATATAAGAAAAACTTTAAAAATAAAAATTGTTGATAATGAAACAAATAAAAAAGTACGTTGCTGATAATGAAACAAAAATTTGGAAGTTCGTATCTGATATCTGTAATAAAAAAGTTCGTATCTGATAATGAAAAAAAATTTGAAAGTTCGTATCTGATATTTGTAATATTTTGGGTTCGTATCTGATAATGGCACAAGTGGGAAAGTACGTTGCTATTACATGCCATTAACCCAACTAATTTATGCCCTTATCTATACTTTTATGCGGTATTATAAAACATATATCTTTGTGTGGTCTGTCAAAATAAAGATAAGTAGTGGGATCATTTGATACTTCAATTTTTAAGATGAATTATTCCAACATCACCATAACTATCACAACAAATACATATAACCATATTCTTTTCATCCACTCACACATCGCCCTCTCTTTCTTGTTTTACACTGCTATCCTTGTAATTAAATACCTGTTATCATATCATAAACTATTGACTAGCTTCGAAAACCACAAAAAAAAAAAAATAAATAAATAAATAAATAAATAAATAAATAAATAAATAACCAAAAACTTGCCGGAAACTATATGTAGTCAGCACTTTGTGCTAAATTTTGCTAGTATATATAAAAAATGGATGGTATATACTAATATAATCACTTGAAAACCACTACAAGAAAAAAGCCCTTTAGCGATTTTTTTGCGACGTATTTTATAATTGCGACTTTAGGTGATGGGTCACTGTAAAAGAGTTGCAAATTTTTTGCGACTCGTGACATGTGTCGCTAAAAAGAGCGACTAGTATAACGACTTCATAAAATAAGTCGCTATAAATTTGCGACTTCAGTATTTCTTGTCGCTATTTGTATCGCTGTTTCAAAAGATGTTGCCATCTAAGTCGCTTAACGCGACGCTATTTTTGTAAAAGTCTCTTTTTAAGTCGCTAATTAAGTCGCTATATAGCGACTTAATTAGCGACTTAAATAGAGACTTTTATAGAAATAGCGTCACGTTAAGCGTCTTAGATGGCAACATCTCTTTGAAACAGCGATGCAAATGGCGACAAGAAATACTAAAGTCGCAAATTTATAGCGACTTATTTTATGAATTCGTTATACTAGTCGCTCTTTTTAGCGACACATGTCACGAGTCGCAAAAAATTTGCAACTCGTTTACAGCGACCCATTACCTAAAAATCGCAATAATAAAATACGTCGTCAAGAAAGTCGCTAAAGGGCTTTTTTCTTGTAGGGAACCTTGTAACACTTTATGCGGAGAAAATCACTAATTCTGATCACAAGTGGCCTAATTGTGTTATTTAGATGATCGATCTCAATCTTTTTAGTTGTATCAAATGACACCGCTGTAGAGATAGCTAATTTGAAAATTTCCACTGTTTTAATCTTTCATGTTTATTTTGCACACGCAAAAACTATATCCCTCTCGAATGTATATATCCTAACCAAACCATGGCTCTATGCCCATTCAAAAGTCACCATTTTCAAGCGTTACACACAAGTTATAGTTATGTACATTAGACATGCATTACAAAAACCACCTAATGCTAATGTGGTTCGGTCTACATGGTTGTTTAGACATAAGTTTCTTGCTTATGGAACTTTGAGCCCATACAAGGCTCGCCTAGCTAGCTGCTAATGATCATAGTAAGAAACTTGGTATTGATTATGATGAGATGTTTAGCTCGGTTATGTAACTTGCTTCTACTCGCACTGCTATTTGTGTCTCGGAGGTGGATATTCATCACCTAGATGTTAAGAATGACTTTCTTAACAGTCATTTGGCTGAGAGAGTTTATATGCATCAAGTAATCAACTACCTGGTTTCCAAGATTATTGTTTGTCTATTGCACCCGTCTTTATATGGTCTTAAACAGACACATAAAGTATGGTTTCGGCGAGTTGCTAGCTATGCTATTTGTGTTGGTTTGCTGCACGAAGTTCTATTTCTGGATATTGTGTGTTCCTAACTTCCTACTCAAGTCGTCAGTATGCAAAGATCATTACCAAGGGCCTTCCTTCACCATTGTTCTCAAAGTTTCTCTCCAATTTAGACGCGCGTGTATTATAACCCATTAGTATTTGTTAATGGCTTAGCCCATATGTATATATATTTTTGAACGACATAATATATTTTGAGTCTAGAGTCGCAAGGGTATTATCTGATATTGAGAATTTTGAGGATAATTGAAGACTGCCTATTAAATGGTATGTATATATTTATTCTTTACAATCTGCTAAAATGATTGATATGAATGGCATGTATATTTATTCTTTACTATCTGCTAAAACTTACGTCGCTTCATTGGTTTCGAAAAATCTAACAGAGGGGTTCGTGTAGAGAAGCATCAAGAAATGTTATTAACTCTAATCATGGCTTAGAGGAATTTCTTTTTCCGCTTTTAATCCACTTGTATGGAGTCCTAGCTCTAGTTGACTTTTAGATATCATAACAATGTATTCCATGAAACATAAATATAGTAACGTATGAAACATTAGCATTAGGTGGTTTCTGTAATGCATGTCTAATGTAGCGTATAAAAACGTAAGAACACATATGAAAACGAATAAAAACTTTAAAAAATTATATAAAAATGGACGAAAATGTATAAAAACGGACGCAAACGTATAAAAACGTAGAAAAACGGATGAAAACGTATAAAAATGCTTGAAAACATATAAAAACGGATGAAAACATTTAAAAACGAACAAAAACATAAGAAAAACGTATAAAATGTAAGAAAAGCATATTTTTAAGTTAATTACAAACGGTCGTTAGTCAAAAGGACTAATAGTGCAAACAAAAATGTATGATAATGAAACAAAATTTGAAAGTTGAATAGGTATTTTGGCATATATATTTTTAAGTTCGTATATGATATTTGAACAAATGAAAAAGTATGTCATTAACCCTTAAAATTATGATCTCGGTGGATGCAATGTTCTATTCACTCCCATTGTGATCTGTAGCTGTGATACTAATCCAAATAAGACAGAAACAAAATAAAAAAGAAAGCTGCAAATCTGCAATCTTCTAATACAAGCAAGGTACTTGTTAACTCCTAGGACTACTTTGGCAGACAAAAAATTTGATCCTATAAGAGTACCACCTATCATATATGAAGTACAGCATAATAATGCACAAAAAGGGGACCAAGATCTAGACGCCCTGACCTTTGAACAACTTTAACATTCTGTCAATCTTGAGTTACTACTACATTAAATCAACCATCCAAATTTCCAGTCAAAACATGAAACCAAGAACCACTTTTCATGCATAAGAAAGGGGACCAATTCTGATTAAGAACCTCACAAGGTAAATCCAAATATTGTTACCAACTAATGAACAACAAAGTTTATTATAGCAAACTAGCTAAAGTTACACACATAGAAAATTAAATTATACTAACAAAAACAAGGATTCCTTCACGACAAGTTACGCTATGCTACAATGTAATTTCATACGTATATAATATATTCCATGACATGGACATGTAATAATTTAAAGATGATCGAATGTTGCAAAGAAAAGAATGAAAGAAACCATGTATTACTGACTTTATACATCAAAATACTTGACTCTAACTAGCATTTCTTCGTGTTCTTGAGGTTTCTTAGAGTCATCACAAGTTGTTGCCTTTCACCCTCCACTTCAGCGAATTTCAGACTAATTTCCGAATATCTTTCTTGCATTTCCATCAGTTCTACTTCCATGGATTTGTTTAACTTCGTTAATAACGCCATTTCATCAGCTGTACATGCCTGTGATGGAATATAAATTATCATTTATGTCATTATACAAACACAGGGACTTAAAAATAAAAACTGTGATCTTTAATATTTTAGCTACCTGTGAAATGGCGGTGCTTTCATCAAGAACCACTAATCTTCTTTCCAAATCTTTGATTTTGTGATTAAGATCGTTCTCCTTCTCCAAAAACATATTTTCAGAGCTCTTCAAAGCGGTTTCCTTTAGTTTGATTTGCCCCTGACAATCAAGCACAATAGTTATCAGTTAAGAAGCTAATTTGTATTATAATTAAGCAACAGTTTTTTCAATAAAGAATTACGTACCTCAAGTAGTTCTATTTTATTCTTCAGATTTGTAACTTCTTTCGAGCTGTGCGGATTGTTTCTTGTAACAGTTTTACTACTATCTTTAACCTTCTTTTCCATGATACTTAATGCATTTTCGCTCTTTTTGAGTTCGGTTTTTAGTTGAGATATTTGTTTCTTTAGCTTCTCTTTTTCCTTTTCATCCTCGATTAAAGATAGCTTCATGTCATTGCATCGAGACTGCAATACTTCATAGTCACCATCCTTTTTCTTAATAGAATTTTCAAGATTCTTCCTTTCATCTTCAAGATTTTGCTTCTCTGATTTTAGTCTCCTGATCTCATCTTGATAGCTCAATTTCTGGAATTCAAGTTTGTGTGATATGTCTTCAATTTGTTTTGACTTTTGAGTTATGTGACTCAAGAGGTCAACCATATTTTTTTCAAAACAAACGCCAAGACCATCCAAATCTTGTTCAAATTTCATAAGCATCTCTTCAAGAAACCTTTTTTCTGCACGAAGTTTATTAGCTTCGTCCATTGCTTTAATTGCTACCTTCTCATTTGCTTCAAAACTAGATGTCATTTGTGTAGAAAGCCTTTTAAATTCCTCTTGAAGCCTCTCAGCTGTGTTAGCATTTTGCATTTTAGTCTTTCTTAAAGTTTCCTCTGCACGAATGGCTTTTTGCTCCTGCTCGACTTTAGCATTCATTAGATCTTCGATATCTGCTTCAAACCCGCATGCCTGATCCTCTAAATCTTTTTCCATGTTCCTGACATAAGTTTCAAGCTCTTTAATGATAAGAACAGATTCTGATAGTTTTTCAGATTTCATTTCGAGCTCTTTATTTAAGCTCTCTATTTGTGTTTCAAGTTCGTTGACCACAGAATAAGATGTACATTCGTATTGCATCTTTAGTTGCTCTTGAAGTTGACTTTGCTCAAGCTTATAGCACATGTCACTATTTCCCTGCTTTAGGATCTCATAATCAAGGGCAATTTGGTCCATTTTCATTTCGAGCTCATTTTTATCTTTTTTATATAACTCTATCTCGCCATAAAGCTCTGTTATCTTTTGCTCTAGTAAATACGTCTCCTGCATACCGCTGTGTTCTCTAACAATCTCTTCCAATGCCTTTTGATCTTCATCATCTTCTGTCTCGGATTTGATGTCTTCAAATTCACGAGATATACATGATCTTGACTGAGACTTTGACTTTGACATTTCGGAACCCTTCTGTTCCAGCATTGAGTCAAGGTCCTGCACCGCAAGGATTAACTCGGCGTTTGATTCCTGAGTTTTTTGGAGTTGTATCCGGAGATTGGAATTCAGGTCCTTTTCGTAGTTAAGTTCTTCTCTTAGTTCATGGACAAGATCCCGCAGATCACTTCCCCTGGTTACCAACTTGTTGTTGACTTTGACTTTAGTTTCTTCGCAACTCTTTTTATCTGCCTTCAGCTTTTCACACTCCTCCTTGAAGGAGTTTCTTTCTTCTTGAAGTTCAGCTACTTCCCTAGAAAGATCCTGACCCTTTTTTCTTTCCTTCACGATTTGCTTACGAAGAGTCTGCAATTCTAACTCGGAAACATCAGCTTGTCTAGCCAAAACCTCGAGTTCCGTTTTGAGCTTTTTAATTACAGCTTCGGGTGAACCATCTTCAGGTAGTTCGTCTAAGAGGGGTTCACCAGGGCTGGGTGAAGAATCATCTGTGCTTGTTTCGGGAGGTGAACCATTTAACCAATCCCATTGTGACACACGTTCTTCATAGATCGTCATAGCCAATGGTTCATGAGTTGGCTTTGTCTTCCTGGCTTCGGGTTCTAGTAGAGTATCAAGTACTGAGCTGCTATCAGAACCTGACAATGTGATATCAGATCCATTGGATCCACGGCGATCTCTGTTCACGTTAGCACATAAAGTCCCATGATCCTGTAAAAGTCCATGGCATTCGTTCATTTTTGTCATAGTTAATAATTCTGACTGATAGTCAAACATTAATTCAGTTTTGAGATAGTCTATTAACATGTAAAATGAGAACTTACATCACTAGGATTGCTTTTAACGGTTTCTTCAATATCACCATTGCTCAACTGAGCCCTCAAACTCCTATCATGGCGGTTGGTATTTTCACTTTCATCAACCTCCCTATAATTTTCACAAATGTTAAAATAACATTCTTTTTTTTTTTTTTTTTTTTGAACGCTTAACATTTCAAATTATACATTTACCTTATATCTAAGGACTCTATCACCCTTAGAACGGATACCTAGCACAAAGATATGCACAACCATTAAACTTGAACCAAAGGATCCAGTTAAATAAAGAACTGAATTAATCACTAAAAAGATAAAAGAAACTAACATGCAAAAGAGCAGAACAATTTGCATTTCTAAGAGGAAGAGCTAAAGTGGAAATCTTTGTAGCTTCAGCATAACTTGCAAAATCAATCGAAACTTCACCAATACTACTAGATTTCGAAGATCCCTACAAAATGCAGAACAGAAAGAAGGTGAATTTCTATTTGACATTACTTGAACTTGCAGGTAAGCAAAAATGTGAAACAATTGGTACCGTTGCCAGAACAAAATTATAGATTTTCTCATGAAACTTTCCATTCTTTTGATCTTGAACAAACTTCACAGTTTCATAATGTGGTTTCTCCCAACAACAACTTCCATCTTTAACTTTGGCTTTCTCTAGTTTCGTTGTCGATTTCCCAATATCAGCTGGAATGACAGATATGATCAAAGTATCCCCTGCTACCTGATTTAACTGTGTATGCCAGAACCGGATCACCCAAGTAAGCATTGGTTGAATGAATTTGCAATAAATAAATTTTAACAAAATGCAAAGAAACAAAAATACCCATTATAAAATGTGAAAATTTTATTCAACCGTCACTGAATCCACATTTTCATAGTCAAGAATTTGAAAATACTATATGAACTAAGCTCAGTTCACAAACATACTCACAATACACCAAGATACAGAAGAATCTTAAAAATCCAACTGGGCCCAAAAGATGCAAGAAATAAACACCTATAAATGTTCTTGATTTTTGATGATCAGGATTCTAAAATAAGTCTATTTACCAACATAGTTCTCTACTTTTTTTCCTTTTTTTTCCCTTCTGGTTTAGACTTTAGAGTAGCAGCCACCAAACTCATATAGTAACTTGAAGATTCTTTCACCAAGTGATCTATACTAAAAATGGGTATGCTTCCAAAAGCAATTATATATCTAAATTATACAATTGCATAATACTTTCAAAAAACATGTGGCCATAAAAGCTTAAACTATGAATTATCCTTTAGACATATCATTAAACACAAACTATACAATAATGCAATCAATCATTTGAATGTTACTGTAGATTAGTACCCAAAAAATAACTAAATTTTTGCTACACAAACAATAAAAAAGTACAAAAAATGATATGATCACCTGAGTTGCATGAAACTGCAATTTGAACACAGCTTTGATCTTATTCTTGTCACTCCTCCATCTAGCTGACTTAAACATTGTCAAACTAAGTTATAATGCAACTTATTTCCACATTGTCAAACTCAAAATTCAATGATCCTCATAAGAGCTCCGGCAAAGCTGCCGGAAAAATATATGTTTCTAACTATACAACACTCATTTCCATTAAAAATATATATATAGTATTGAAAACTAGAGATAAATATATCCCAGATCAATCTTGGAATATAATGGTGAAAATGTGAGTGAATGTGGTGAGTGCTTGATCCTTAAAGAACTTGTGAATGCATTAAAGACTGGTCTCACAAGCTGGTCTTTGAGTAGATCTAAAAAAGTGGAGTTATGTTATGTTTCTCTCTATATATAATCATTAAAAGATTTATGTTGTGTCATGTGTCTGTGTCTGTTTGGGTGTGTAATCACAGTTTGTTGGAGAGAAGGTATTAAATAATGTGGGTTAACGTTATGATATTTTAGAAAAGGCTGTTAGGAACAAATTATAAAAAGTGTATGGGAAGCTTCTCTAAGATTTTGTATATAATTGAGAGTGAAACAAATTAAGAAATGCTTTATGAGAGTTTTCATTCTCACCCCTTTTAATATTTTGAGAGTCTTAAGATTTTTATGTAAAAAAATAGGTTGGTTCATATTTAAATCAGTGAGTATATACTTGACATGATGCTTCTTATAAGTAAAATTAACTAGTGTCATATCTCGGCACTGTCCGAATAGAATACTTTTTTAGTAACCGGTGAAATTTAACAACATACTGGTAGTGCACCTTAGCTTTTTCTATAATGGGAATAAGTTGAATAATTATAAACAAACAATTTTAATAAAGAGAGTTAAAAAAGCAAAATAATTATAACAACAACAACCATAAACATTGTATTCAACAAAAATATTTGAGTAACAAACTGAACATAGTAAGTGTATAGAGAACACTAATAGAAACTATAAGTGTCGTTTGTTTTTTTTCCCAACAAGCACTTTTTCTTTCTTTTCACTTCTTTTCTTTGCGGGAGAACAGATGTTTCTGTTTGTTTTTTGACAGACATAAGTGTTTCCTTTCACTTATTTCCTCTTCTAAATTTCAGACATTGTCTTTCATTTCTTACCTCTTCTTTCACAAACTCTAAATATCTTTCTCAATATCTGTTTTTATACGTTTTCATCAGCTTGTATACGTTTTCATCCGTTTCTATACGTTTTCGACCGTTTTTTTTAAATTTTTGTCTGGTTTTTAAGTTCGCCCGTTTTTTTACGTTCTCGTTTGTTTTATTACGTTTTAGTCCATTTTCTTACGATTTCATCTGTTTTTGTTTTTTTTACTTTTTCGTCCGTTTCCTTACGTTTTTGTCTATTTTTTACGTTTTCGACCGTTTTTTTATGTTTTCATCTGTTTTATTACACTGCCATCCGTTTTTTTACGTTTTTGTCTATTTTTTACGTTTTTGTCCCTTTTTTTACGTTTTCTACCGTTTTTTTTACGTTTTCGTCCGTTTTTTTTACGTTTTCACTGTTTTTACACAGTTTTTTTTCCTGTTTTTTACGTTTTCGTTCGTTTTTTTACGTTTTAGTCTATTATTTACGTTTTTGTATGTTTTTGTCTATTTTTTTTACGTTTTCATCTATTTTTTTATGTTTTCATCTATTTTTTTCATTTTCGACAGTTTTTTACATTCTCGTCTGTCTTTTTACATTTTCGTCCGTTTTTTACGTTTTTTACGTTTTCGTCCGTTTTTTGCGTTTTCGTCTTTTTTACGTTTTCTACCATTTTTTACGTTTTCGTTTGTTTTTTATGTTTTTTACCGTTTTTACGTTTTTGTCTTTATTTCTTACGTTTTCGTCTATTTTTTTTTTACATTTTCGTCCGTTTTTTTATGTTTTATTATGTAAGAAAACATACAAATAACGTACAAAACCATATGAAAATGAACGAAAACGTAAAAAATGGACGAAAACGTGAAAAACTGTACCAAAGTGTAAAAAAACAGACGAAAACCTCAAAAAAAACAGAGGAAAACCTTAAAAACAGATGAAAACGTAAAAAAATAGTCTAAAACATAAAAAAAGAAAGCTATAAAACGTAAAAAAATGAACGAAGACATAAAAAACAGTCAAAAACTTTAAAAAAATGGTCAAAACGTAAAAAAATAAGGGTACCAAAATGTAAGGGGTGTTCATGGTACTGGAACCGTCCCGAAAGAACCGAGAACCGAAAATATGAAAAAAAAAGTGGAACCAAGAACCGTCCTAAGTTATTCGGTACGGTTCCGTACGGTACTCGGTTCCGGTACGGGAATTTCGGGTAATTCCCACAAGAACCTAAGTGTTTAAATAATATAATTTTTTCGTCGTCGATCATTCATAAAGACATGCTAATAATGTTATAACAATACAAATACACACGGTATTTAACTAATGTACATGATTAAGTATTGTATACTTAAACAACAACATATATACTTGATTTAGTTATTTAGTATACTTATTAAATATTGTGCATCATATTGAATCGAAAAGCATGAAGTACATCAACACCAACTGACAAATATTTTTATATAATATAACATGTATTCATACTTCCAACCCATTATACTCGTGAACTACAGATTTGTCATTCGTCACATATTGCATTATATAATTCACTTGATTTTTCTATTACTATAGGTAAGTATCAAATTTACGATAATGATCTCAAGATAAACATACTTTCATGTTGATAAATGATGATGATGATGATGATGATGATGATGATCTTTGAATTGATTAAAAGTTTGGGTTTTAATTTTATTACGCGTTTTTAAGTTTTAGATTTTTTAAGTTATAGTTTAATAATGAATAGGTTTGTTTATTTATTTATTTATTTATTCTCCTTAAAATAATATACACATTACACAATGTCCCAAATAAAACCTATAAAATTTCATATTTTTAAAGTAGTCGGTTCTTTCGGGAAAGTACCGGAACCGGACGGTTCCGACCCGAACCGTCCCGAGAACCTAAAATTTGGAATTTTAGGAACCAAGAACCGTACCATGGTTCTAATATACGGTTCGATTCCGGTACGGTACCGGTACGATTCCTCGGTTCTTTTGGTTCCTCGGTTTTTTTGGACACCCCTACCAAAATGTAAATAAAGGACGAAAATGTAGAAAACTGCCGAAATCAAATGAAAACGTAAAAAATAGATGAAAACCTGAAAAAACAGACAAAACCATAAAAAAACAGCCAAAAACCTAAAAAAAAGGAGACGAAAACGTAAAAAAAATGGACGATAATGTAAAAAAACAGACGAAACGTAAAAAAACATACGAAAACTTAAAAAATAGTCGCAAACATAAAAAAACATAGCAAAACGTAAAAAAATCAGACAAAAACGTAGAAAAACGAACAAAAAAACGTATAAAACGAATGAAAACTTGTCTTTGATATTCCGTATTTTAAGCATTTTAAGCGATTGCTTGTTTCACACTCAACATTTTGGTATCATTTGAACAAAAGATTTATATTCTTAAATCAAAAAACAATAGCTAAATAAAATTTAAAATAAAATAAAAAATAAAAGAACTTCATTAGCACAAAAAACAAATTGTCTTCTACCATGTAGATGAAGACTTTAGATATGCCTCTTCTTCTACAGACATGGTTTGCAGATGAAGAGGTAAAAGCTCTGAAAAAACAAATGACACCTAAGTCATTACAAAGAGAAAAGACAACAACACAAAATAAAATGAATGCAAAGATTACCATATGATACACATAGAAAAACACACGAACAAACATATATACATACTATGGGTCTTCACTATCGTTGTTCAAGAGCTCATCTAACCTTGCGTAAGGGTATATGTTATCCTTGTGAAAGATATCTTCCACAACTACATAAGGGTCATCATTATTTTCCTCGAAGGTCCCATCCACAAGTACATCCTTCATACGTGTTAAGTCAGGAATGTTATCCTTTTTACAATTTATGGGTGGCATTTCCGGTGCAAACAGACCGGCAACAACATCTACAATGGATTCAGCTGGAACAACAATGTCAATAGTGTTGAAATCAAATGGATCTTCAACACAATCAGAAGACACCTTAAGCTCATCATTGTAAGATATAACCACCACAACAACAACATAATCTACATTAGGTAACGCCTCTACCTCATCTTTATCATATATGACCACCACATCAAAAACTAATGGTAAGTTGGTCTTCACAGCTCCCATAATTGAGTTGGGTGAAGATATCGACCTAGTAAATGATTAGATAACCTAAAAAATGATAAGTTTAACATGAGTTATCAAGACCTTTGGTCTAGTGATATGTGAGTTCCCCACCAACCTGGAGGTTATGGGTTCAAGCCTCGCTGGAGGCATTTGTGAGATATATTGTGAGATAGGTGGTGCAGGGTTTGAAAAAACAATTGTCATTCTAAAATTATATAGTTGAAGGTAAAAACAATTTTGAGAAGTTACATGGTAGTTACACATGTAGTGGGTGTTTAAAGATAGTGGATGAGCGGTTGAGATCGTATGGCTGAGATTGTTTGAACATCGAATCCAACATATATCAAAAATCAAGAATTAACACGGCCATGATTAAATGTTGGTACTCGTTAATCGAGTGCTTAGTTTCACAAAATTATTGATTAAGTTGTTTTTCGAAAGTTGATGTTCTTTAATAGATGCTCATTAATCAAGTGTTATACCCAGGCGTTAGCCAAGTGAAATAAACAACAGACCGTTGTCTTCGATTATAGATCATTTATAGAACCAATTATCCAATTGATCAAGTACTACAAATTCGCAAACAATGCCGGATGAAGCTCGATTAGTTTTGTTAACATAATAATTTAGATCTATTTGATAATAACAATGACTTGAGGAAATTTATTTTATGAAAGTATGGACAAGTTTGAATATTTAATGGTGGGCCAATATCATGTAAAGCAACATAGAAATAACATTATCAAAGATTACATACATAACTCTAAAACATTATAAAAGTTCACGTACATATATTCGTTGAGAGAAACTTATAACAATCTTACATTTCAAAAATTGATTTACCTGATTGACGAAATTGTGTAAAGTGACTACTCCAATGGTTTATTAATCAAAACAATTTGTTTGTTTATTGTTTTTACCTGCTCAAAACATGCAAGTTCAACTCAGATAATGAAATTCACTTTTGCAAAAATTCATTCATCTTGTTGATGAAATCGGGTAGAATGGTTGCTTAAATCGTTGTCACATGAACTGGTGAATGAAAATAAGATATATGGGTTTAAGTATTAGAGTTTAGGGAAGGAACCGAGGATGAGAGAATTTCATAATTGAAGATTTTTAGTTGGAAAATAATGAATATCTATAATAACCGGAAATCTGGATTAACATTTTTTTCATCATATTTTGAACTTAACCTAAGTCCTGATAAATAAATGAGCTACATTAAACTATATGTTATGAATTTGTACTACAAAATATGAAATTTATGTCCTAAGTTTATAAATTCAGCACATTTCCTTTTCACTAAAAGTTATCACTTGTTTAATGTCATATTGGACCCGATGGTTACATTTTATATTTTTTTTATTCCACACGATTTGAATTTGAGAAGATAATACCGAATTCAATTTTGAAAATAGAAAATTTATTTGATTCCTGATTGCTCTCCATCTCACACATGGTTTACCATTTTAAATCACACTCCATTCGGCCCTCATTATTCTGAACATATATGATGAAGCGAAAAGTGTACCGCTTTTCGGGGGTCATTTAAGGCCAAAGTCGAGATTATTTGATCAAATATTACCCTAAATCATTCCTTTTGTCATTTTAGGTACTTTTGAGAGGAATTTTAAAAAAGGAAGCATTTTGGACGTTTTTGGAGCGAAAAAGTGCAGAAAACGACAAAGTCTCAAAAGCATGCTGGAAATTGCCTTTGACGGCGTCACAAGGTATTAGTGACGGCGTCATGAGTTGATAAAAGCGTGGATAAATCAAATACACGTGGCGCGCCAAAATGTTTTGTGAAGAGATCTTGACAGCGTCATGAACAAAAATTACAAGGCCATCAAGAGTTATCTTAAAGAGTGACGGCCCAGAACTTGTATAGAGTGACGGCGTCAGAAGTGGATCTAGGCAATATGAGTTTAATTTGGTGGCGAGTTGACGGCGTCAGACTTAACTCTTGACGCCGTCAGATTGTAAAATCTATATATAGTTTTCTAGTTTTCATTCATTGTGTGCAACTTTGAGGGAATAAAACCCTAGACGAATTTTCCAGCCTTTTGAAGGGTTTCAACCCTTTGTTTCTTCCATGTTCAATTGAAGATAAGTACTTCATTAAATCATTCAATATGTCTATGTGTTGTTTGATTATATCTTACGCTTGTCTTCTCTTTAACATGCTAGGCTACGTTTCTTTCGTGTTTGCTTAGATGTAATGAAACCTAGATGTTAATTATTGGTTGATGGTTTTTTATAATTGTTGTGGATGAATGAATTCGATGTTAGGCTTAAGAAAACTGGCAGACTTCCAATTGGTAACTTGCTTGAACGTCTTAAGAAACATGATCGGAGGTGTACTACGATATTTGGTTATATTTAATGCATAGGTAACTTCCAGGGATACCATGTTAGGAGCTTTTAGTCGGCTCGACATAGGATCGAGGTTGAAGCCTATAGAGTTAGGGAAGATCGTACACAGCCCTACGACTAGTATTAAGGAATATAACCCGTCATCCATGCAATTGTAAAAGCTAATCAACCGGTAAAAGATATCTAGGGAGTAATAAAATCTAAGTAAACACACTTTCTCTCATTATTGTTTACACCACAATTTAGTTTAAGTTTATTTTATTTTATTTTGATTGCATCTTCAGTTAATTGGGTTAGTTGACTAGCAACTAATTCCGCCCACTCCTTCAAAACTCGAAATTTTACTTGCTTTCATTTAAAATATAAAAATACAAAAAGAATCATCCCTCACCCTTAGACCTAGTTTAGTAGAATTTTAACCCTAGCGAACACTATTCCAAGAGTTGAACGATCAATCCCCCGCTACTTGTCACTATACTATACTACAACGAACAGGTACACTGCCTGGTGGGGATTGCAAGCTTCTCAAGATCTCTTGAGAGGTAAAACCTTTTGCGAGGGCGCAATTCCACGCATCAAGTTTTTGGCGCCGCAGCCCGAGGAATAGTTATTGTCTAGGTTAGAATTTCTTTTTATTATGTCTACTTGCTAGATTCCTTTCTAGTAAGATTTTTATTTTATTTTTATGGGTTTTCTTTAGTCTATCTTATTTCTGCGTTCCTTTGTTCGTAAACTATCTCGATGGATAACAATAGCATTGATCGTTTGATTCCTGTTATTCGTATCTTTCGTCGTAGGATTTTCCAACTACCCGCCCCAATCCCTTTAATGGAAAATGAGAACCCACCTAACCTCTCGCCTGACCATCAATTTAACAATAATTCTGAGATGGAGGAGTCTGACCATGATAATGACCATAGGGCTAGCCCTTTCTACTATTCGGACTCCGATGAGGACCTTGATGATGGTGATGTAATTAATGAGGATAGGATGGAAGATGAGATGAACCCTCTTAGGTATGTCGACCCTAGGACAAGGATTGAGAATGACAGCTCATTTAATATGTAGTTTCCTTGTAAGATTGGATATAGGAGCTTTGATGCCTACCTTAACTCATCTCTACCAATGAAAATAATCTCGCGTAATGAATACAATAAAATTATGGTAAATGAGTTAGAATACAAAGGAGATAATATTGTTGCTAGGGTAAAGACATTGCATGTGTTTGTAGGAAGCTTTGTTTATTTGGTTGAGTTTATGGTTATGGAAATCTAGGAGAATTTATTGATAATAACTTAACCCAAGTTGTGTTTGGGAAACCCTTCAAAAGGTTAACCAACCTAGATGAAAAACTTATGGAAGGGTTAATTACATTCTCGGATGGGGATGAAGATTTTGTTTACCAAATGCCCCGTTCATACCCTAGGTTCAAGGATTTTTCTATTTAGAAATGTAATAGGTATCCACCTCTCGATATGCTAAGTGAGAATGATAAAAGAAAAGGGCTTAAATATCCTCATGAAAAGAACAAAAGGTATTATCGCGGATGTTTAGAGCTAAGTGATGACTATAAGAAAGATGAGGCAACTATTAGATGGCTCACACTTGGGTATGTGAGCATAAGCGACACACGATAGCCCATGACTTTGAGTCTAGCTACAAGACTCGTAAATAAAGAAAAGCGCTTCTTGGGAGGCAACCCATGTTTTATTTGTTTGATTGTTTGTTTGTTTGATTTTAGTTGCTTCCGTATGCATGCTTTATTTTTATTGTTTGTGGCTAATGTTTCATACTAAATTGTGAAAATGTTTTACTTTGTTGTTTGCCTTAACTTCATAAAAGGTATTTCGCAAAAGCTAAGTGTAAGGGAAACCTAAATTTGTTTTTAAGAACGGAAATTGGACATGAACCACATCAATATTAAATGAACATGTATATTAGTATTTGTTTGAGTCAAATGCTTGTATCGAGTCATAATGATGTTTTGCAGGATTTTCCAGGAATTAAGGCATAAGTTTTTCCAGAAATTTTTCGTAAACTTAACATGAGATTTCTGTCAGAACACTCTGACGACGTCAAGATTAACACCTGACGGCGTCAGGTGTAAAGTTCTGGAAATTTTACAAGTTTTGTTTTTCTAACGCAGTTTTAAAGTTTTTGTTAATTCTTTAGTTTTATAAATTCCAGGAAATCTGCAAACATTCATTCCACAAGCATATATCCTTTTATATATAGATTGCCGCCGATTTTATGCGAGGTTGCCATGATTGTTTTCTCAGGTTTAACAGGTTATATTGGACAAGAAGATGATTTATTATTTCGGAAGGGAAGCTTTCAACGTTCATTTTCTTGGAGGAGGATTTAACCATGTTAACAATTTATCCACACCGAACGAATCAGGGGAGTATTTGTTTTCATTCTTTTACCTTATTTACTTTTACATCTTTTTATTGAACATTGGGGACAATGTTCAGCCTAAGTGTAAGGGGAGGGTAAATGATGATACTTTAGAGGATACAATTACGCTTGAGTTTGTTTGTTCAATAGTAGGTGTGTAATAAAACTAAGAGAAATACTTGTTAGTGCAATTTTAGCGCCAAATTTAAAATTTTTTACAACATTTAGGAGTGAAGCTTTAGCCTTAATGAGCGTCCCATGGATAGGAGTTGTATAACTAGCACAAAAACCGTACCATTCAAAAAACTTTTCACCCAAATATGTGAGGTTCGCCTTTAGATTTGTTAGGAAAAGCATTCATTATTAGTGCTTATGAGTGTACCGGTAGTACTTAGATTATAGAACTTGCGTTAGTGATTTATCCTAAGACCGCTAGTGAGACTACATTCGTGTACGTAGGATTTACTACATGATAAGAGGCATTAGGATCATCCTTGTGTTAAACCTGTATCATAATTACTTGACCATTTAAGTCAATGACCTTGACTAGTAAAGTCAATTAATTTTTCCAACACCTTTGCGATGTACTCATTTTTAGTACACGATACCCCTAGTACACCCCTCCGAGCCTATCTTTTCGTTTCTAACTTTAAGCATTTTACTTAAAGGAAGAATTTGTTTACAATCCACCCCAAATGTACACCCAAATCTCTTTAGCCTTCCGTGTATGCACTCATTTTTAGTGCATTATTGTTACATGTTTAAACCCTTATTTAATTGTCTAATTGATTACATGGTTGCTAAGTCGAGTCATATCTTGTACATATTGTTTTGGGATGATTGGGATTCATGGGTAAAGTACTCGTGTTATGGAGTAATGGGGAAGAACATCATATATTACCCCCATATGTGCATTAATCTTAAAAAGTACTCCAAGTGTTTTGATTATCTTAATTCGAGTCATTAGAATAGTTATTTGTAAAATATGTAAAAGTTCAAATGTAAGGGGAATGCAAATTCCCTATGATGTGTTATTTTGGATGGTAGGGTAAGAGTGTACGCAAAAAAAAAAAAAAAAAAAAAAAAAAAAAAAAAAAAAAAAAAAAAAACATACGGACTACCATCCCGTTTCCTTTATGTTTATTTTAAGTTTTTGTTATTTTTGATTCATTAGCTTAAGTCGAGTCAAGTCTTGGCTTAGCAACGCCACATTGTACATGTAATTAACCAAGATGATTAACTCGCCACCAGTAAATATTGCCTTTATCCAACAAGACCGTGTTTATCATATCCCTACACCTAACGTTATAACCCTTTAAAAGACCTCTTTGATAGTTTATCCTAGGTGCTTACGCACAGTGGTGGAGGTTTGATCCTTTTCCAAGCCTATGGTAATCTATTTGCTATGACAGGTAGTGAGAGATGTTTTCCATTTTCTTATTGTGATATATACCTTATTACACCTGAGAGATGTGAGTATCTAAACACTATTTCTGAGGTGCTAGTATATAATTTCCGTGCTTGTTTTTGGTTGAAGTGGAACGATCATTTGTTGTAATTACTTTTATATTAGTGTTAAATGACCCCTAACTTGTATTTTGATTAGAATAAAAGCGCATTTGCTTGATGACAAGCAAATCTCAAGTGTAAGGGTATTTGATTAAGCGAAAAGTGTACCGCTTTTTGGGGGTCATTTAAGGCCAAAGTCGAGATTATTTGATCAAATATTGCCCTAAATCGTTCCTTTTGTCATTTTAGGTACTTTTGAGAGGAATTTTACAAAAGGAAGCATTTCGGACGTTTTTTGAGCGAAAAAGTGCAGAAAACGACAAAGTCTCAAAAGCATGCTGGAAATTGCCTTTGACGGCGTCACAAGGTATTAGTGACGGCGTCATGAGTTGATAAAAGGGTGGATAAATCAAATACACGTGACGCGCCAGAATGTTTTGTGAAGAGATCTTGACGGCGTCATGAACAAAAATTCCAAGGCCATCAACAGTTATCTTAAAGAGTGACGGCCCAGAACTTGTATAGAGTGACGGCGTCAGAAGTGGATATAGACAATACGAGTTTAATTTGGCGGCGAGTTGAAACCTTTTGCGAGGGCGCAATTCCACGCATCAATATACGGTTCGTTAATTCTCTCCAAAAATACCGAATCCAAAACCCTTAACTAAAAATCAATTGGTTTCTTTGTTCTCTCAAGATCCAAGAAATCAAGGTACGAAAGATGAAAACAAAATTGGTGATCAGATTCTTGATGCTCTAAAAATTGGTGATCGTTTGGTGTTTTGATCATTAGTGTGATCGTGTGGTTATTGGGTTTGTAGGGTTTTGATTTTTGTTTCCTTTGGTCCGATTTCCTCTCTGATTCGTCTAAGGTGTTTTCTTATCATCCTTGTTTTTCATACGACCTGGATAATATATCAACCTAACCAAATCGTATTTAACTAATCACAATAATCATGTTGTCATACAAATTATGTGTTTATACGAATGAAATTAGAGGCCACAAAAAATCATATAACCTTGTGAACATATGGCGTCGTTATAATTTTGGTTTTGGTCAAAATCGATGTGATTATGTTGCGCATGATCATTTAATATACGTATGCATGTGGTGTAAAAGCCTGGAAACCCTAAGCTAATAAAGGGGTGTATAATTGCTAACGAGGGATGCTTGGTTATTTAATGTACTTTTGTGGTGGCTGGTACTCGTCAATCCTTGTGGTGTTTTGTAAATATCTTATGTGTCGAATTAAGGGTCTAATTTGATGTTAATATGATAACTAAAACATGTCTTGTGAAATATAAAGGTTTCGTGTGCGTTTGTATAATTAAAACAAGTTAGATGATGGCCTAAAACGGATTCTAGTATTGGACAGTTTTCTAAGCCGAAACTGTGTGCACTACAAGTTGAGTTTCATAAGTGTTTAATTCTAGATTTTTGCATGAAAACCTAGTTTAATGTCTTAATTAAGTTTTCTAATTGGATTGGAGTGAATTGGAGTTGTATTGATCATGTTTTTGAATCTAAGTTTTGAGAACTTAAAATCAGTCAGCTTCTGCGATTTTTCATTTCAAATCTATAAAGAGTTGAGATCTCTCTTTTTACAGAGGTGATTTTTAAGTTACGTTTGACTTCGTGGAATTTTTTTAGATTTTTCTAAAGAGTCTAAATAGGTTTAATAAATGTAGACTTTCGGGGTGTACCTGCAGTTCACTTACTGGACATGTTTGGGTAAATGATTTTTGAAATGGTGTTTGCACTTGGTAATAAATTCTGGAAAAATTCATGTAAGCTCATAATACATATAGGTACATGCGTAAATTATTATAGCCTCTGAGTAAGGGTCAAAGTATGGTTTTAAAATTCATAAAGTGAAGGCTGAAGTATATTAAAATCAGAAATTTGTTAAGAAGCTAAGGTTTTTGTGAATTCATACCATTAAATGTGTTTGAACCCTAAAATGTATTTAAATGATAATTATGATATAATTGGTCATATGTTGACCTAATTTCGATAACGAACCCTAAGTCAATTAATTATGAATTGCAACCCAAAGTTACGAAAGTTACTAAATATGGAAAGTTATTAATTATGGAAAGTTTCTATAAATAGCAGGAAAACCCTAATATGTCTATCTGAACAATAATAAGTACTGAATCAGTAATAACTTATGAAGTGGTTCTTAAATAATAAGATGATCATTAATTCATGTAGATTTGCTATAGAATGAGTAACTTCTGATCCTTATGTTTTCTGGTGTGATTTGCATTTGTTGTTTGAGGTACAGATATTTTACCCTTTTTTAGTAAGGGTGTTTCTCTCATGACTCATTATGATCCTTGACTCTGATTATGATTTCATTTGCTATGATTCATTTGCTATGATCCTTTGATATGATTCATTTAATAAGATTCCATTTGTTATGATATTCGATCTGCTATCCATTTTGTTATGACATTTGTTATGATATTCGTTTGCTGTCCGTTTGCTATGGTTTGACTCAGTTCAGTTTGATATTCTATGTGTTATACCTCGTAGATTCCCATGTCATTTAGTAATGCTAATCACCGAACGGTTTTCCATACTACTGATAACTAGGCCATTTTCGCGGGCCAATTTAAAATTTTCTTTCCTATGAACTATTTTCCCGATACATATGTTGGTCACTCTTTGAAACCGAGTAACTAGATGTGACCCGAATAGCTCCCACTTGCGAAGCGACACCTAATACCGATCTAGTGATATATATAAATAAATCTATAAATCACTATATATATATATATATATATATA
This sequence comes from Artemisia argyi, assembly GCA_030686995.1. Taxonomy (NCBI): domain Eukaryota; kingdom Viridiplantae; phylum Streptophyta; class Magnoliopsida; order Asterales; family Asteraceae; genus Artemisia; species Artemisia argyi. The sequence goes on along the minus strand of CM060694.1, from coordinate 70,201,346 downwards.
TATATATATATATATATATATATATATATATATATATATGTGTGTGTGTGTGTGTGTGTGTGTGTGTGTGTGTGTGTGTGTGTGTGTGAAAATATATATGTACAAGTATCACCGACAAATTCCCATATTCCATATTTGGGCCAATTCCGACATATTATATTTCCCGAAACGTTAAGCCCATTTATCCTTTTCTTTTACTTGGGCCCCCGATACACGCTGAGCCCAACCTTGACTTTTTTCTTTCTTTCTTTTCGGACTGGGCTGAGGCACCCTCACGAGCCCATCACAATGTTTCTTTCTTTCTTTTCTGGATCGAACCCCAAGCCCAAATGTTTATATTTATAACATTTCAAAAACAAGAGTTTTATGTATTGCAAATTTGTTTTTTTTCCTCCTGCTCAACTCGAACAAGACACCAAATCACAAACCAAGCTCGACCCATTTCATTTATTTCTTTTTTTATTTTCCTTCTCGAAACACAGTGAACACAAACACAACCCATAACACAACTTTGCAACCATTTTCTTTCCTTGATCTTTGTTCGACTTGACCCAAGTCACACAACACATTTCTTTGTTTCCTTGTCGACCCAACCCCCTTCACACAACCTTTTCTCTTTTTCTTTCCTTGCTTCACTTGACATCGACACCAAGCCACCAAAAACCTTCACTTGTCACCTCAAAAGCTTCCAACCCTCTCCTTGCTACCAAAATACTCGACAACACTCCACCCCCTCCTCTTTTCTCCTTTGTGAGAGAAGCCCACCAAAACACAACACCAAAACCACCCTACCTTTCCTAAGCTACAACATAAACTAATATTACTTTCTTAAAAGCTTTTAACCAAAGGATTATGTGTTTCATTAACCCTAACCAAGCATCTTTCTCTTCCCCTTTTTCCTTAATAAAATCGATTAACATGTACTAAGGATCACTTCCATACTACATTACCTAGTCTTAAACAAATCCAAAACACCATCATAGCCCCATGTGCCCATCTCCATCTCGACAAGACCACACAAAAACTTTGACCACCATGTGTTTCATTTCGACTTGACCGATCAAGGGTACACTCGACAACCACTTACCAAGGACTCACAAGACTTCTCTAAATCCTCCTATAAGTATCTCACTATTCATTCAATCTCACCACACTTCTCAAAATCTCAAACACTCAAATATCACAAACATTTTTCCTTTTTCCTTTCTTGCCAATGTCAAACAAGAAGGTTTTCACACAAGTCTTTGGGTCATACTTCTAAGAATTGGGTTATAAGATTGGAACGTGGGTCATTGTTTCGTGAGGATACCAAGTTTGATCGTCTCTTGTTCTTGTCTTTCTCATATACTCGATCTCTTCACCACCTTAAGGTGTTGTAAGTCGAATACTCCCTTTTCAATTATTTCTATTCGTACTTTATATTTTTTTTTATGCATAGCATACATCACATATCGCTTAAAACACTTAAAAACGTAAAATCTCTAATATGTCATAACACACGCGACACCCCTTAGGAACGCCTCGTTTTCTTTTTATTTTTACGTACAATACATATATATTATTCGACAACCTATATCTTGGAACTAAACTAAACCAATGTGGTTAAACATGCAAGAACTATAACGACAAACTCTATCCTAAATCGACCTAATCCTATACACGTTCGAACCACCCTAAAAACTTTTCTAAACTTTATTTTTGGGCTTGATGGGCTAACGAGCCCATAAGGAGATTTCTAATAATATTTTCGAAAACTAAACTAGGTTCGACACATTTAAATTGGAGGAACTGATTTTATAATGTTTTTTTAAGTTAAAAATGATAACTTTTATAAAATATTTACTTTTCGAAAACTAAATTTTGGGTTATTTTTGCAAATTATTTCGTTAAGGGACTAAAAGTGTAAAAACAGCGAAACTTTTGGATCAAAACTGAAACAGTGAATTTTAAATTAAACTTAAGGGTGGAAATTGTAATTACTTGAAAGTTATGGTAAAAAGTGCAAAAATACTATTTTTGGACTAAAAAGGAAATATTTTTAACATAAGGGTATAAAGTGTAATTTTTCTAAAGTAATGGGTAAAACATGCTATTGATATTTTTACTTTAAATGTCTCATATTTTACATATATTTTACAAAATATATTTTACATATATTATGAATATATATATATATATATATATATATATATATATATATATATATATATATATATATATATATATATATATATATATATATATATATATATATATATATATATATAACTTTAAGTCTTTAATAACCTTATCACAACTAAAAATTTTTAAAATAAATATTTTTATCAACGATATAACGATAACAAATAAATAAACGTACAACGATAACATTTTCATATCAAAGTTATAAATAACTATATTAAGTTATTTTGGACATTCTAAAATAAATGAAATCGATAATCACCGTACTCGAGGAATATCACACGTCATTCACACATTGTATCCGAATCACCGATAATAATATATATGTCACATTAATTTAGGTCGCAAGTCGGAAGCTATTCACTGCCATTCATAACTGTTTATTGTTCTCACTTGAGCACTAATCCACATTTTTAAATTGTTTTCAAAAGTATTTTTAGTATGTGATTAATTTCCTGATATTGCCTGAGTTACCTTATGCTAAAAGTCCCTCTTTCACGAACCTTAATCACTTGCGAGTGAGCGCGAAATATAGTTAATAGATCTATTGAGACCGGCAAACCACCTAAGCTAATACAGATAGTTTGCAGGAGGTGAACTATATTCGTACTTTTGGGAAACTAGCATAATTTCCCTTGAGGGCCCTTCGTCATCTGCATCCTTTGTGGTGTAGGTGATTGCATACATGACTGTCAAGGCTTATGTTTTGTGAACCTTAGGAGCAATATCATATGTATAGATTAATTTTTATACATATTTATTAGCGAGTTGACCCGAGATATCATTATTTTCAAAACTGTTGACTTGTGTTCAAATTACTTACATAAATTATTGTACTATGGATTCACTCAACATTTGTGTTGATTTTTTAGCATGTTTATCTCAGGAAATTAGCAGCATGATGGCACGGAGCTGGCAAAAGGGCACAGGACCTCCCTTTACTTTTAAATAAACTTATCATTCTTTTCAAACTCACCACCTCTTTTGGAAGCATTTTACTTATGAAATGTTTTGTAACTCTGAATATTTGAGTTTTCATTGAGTGATATAAAATCTATCTTTTGAACTATGTTCCTATAAGTTTGACTGTGATAAATTACGTAATTACCATGAATAAGACTTCCGCTGTGTTCCAAAATTTTCGGGGTGTTACACTATGTATGGATATGATATGATGATTTGTTATGCTATGAATATATTTTGTTCTATTCCGTTGCTTGAGCTATTAACTAGTCATGGAGGTACCATAACCATGTCATTGATTGCACAAATGGCATGACACTAATTGTGGCGGTGTGATTAGTCCATGACGTTCCCTTTTGTTATGTATGATATGTGATCACTTGACCATTATGTATATGTATGATCAGTCTAGTACTGGCATATGTATTTTGTTTTACAAGGAGCGTATGGATGCATCCTAGGTACTTTGTTTCATTTTGTAGTGATTGGCTTGTGTATGTCTTACACCCCTCTCACTTTTGGTACATTTGAAGCTAGCTACTCCTTGTACAACTTATGATTTGACGGATATATGTATGTATGGATTTTTGGTCTCTACATGTATCATGTTTAGATATATGTTTTGAGATTGTGGGCATTCTTATGTGATTCTTTGATTCTTTATGATTATCTAATTCCGTATTATCTTTTAATCTCTCATTTCATTTGACTCATTTGACTTATGATAATTGTTCAGTTGATCCTTGATCTCTCATTCGTTTGACATATGATATTTGTTCAGCATGAGATTATGGTTTCCTTTCTCTATACTTGTATATACGTTTGATTATTCGTTTTGGTTATATCTGTTCACTGGGCTTTTTAAGCTCAGCCGCATTCTTTTCTCTGCGGCAGGTTTTTAAGAGGGAAGTTGAATATGAGTGAAGAGTGCATAGAAGCTCTTAGTGGACCACCCTGATGATAGATACCCGTTTGCTTCTGTATTAGACTTGAATCTATCTTCAGTTAGAATAAGTTTGGATTTGTATTTTAGTTTTGGAACTCATTATGTTTAGAGTTAGTATTTTATTATCATCTTAGAATACCTTTGTAATCATTATGTTTATAAGACTTCCGCTTGCGTTTGTTTGTTCTGATTGACACCATAATGTGGCATTGTGACCCTTGTCGGGTTGGGGTGTTACAATTATGGTATCAGAGCTTTAGGTTTCGACTTGTAGTACCTAAGTTATGACTTGTGAAGATTTGGCCCTTAGGTTTGCATTATAGGAGCTTATAAAACAACCTTTGAAATTTTGCTTTAGGTTTCCCCTGTAGAAACTTTAGTTATTACCGGTGAGGTTTTTGTAGATTATATGATAAGACATTTGTTAGCTATCTTTCTTTTGCACCACTCTGATTGTGCCTCTGCTTTTTAGTTAAGCCCTTATAGGATCATTCATTCAAGAGATTTAAAAGATTTATCAGGATACGCAACATAAGTTTAGTAATCAAATAAGTTTAGAATGCTTTAAGAATTTTGTAGTAATACCTTACTGGATCATTCGTTCAGTTAAGCCCAGATAGGATCATTCGTTCAGAAGATTTATCAGGATACGCAACATAAGTTTAGTAATCAAATAAGTTTAGAATGCTTTGAGAATTTTGTAGTAATACCTTACGGGTTTCATTTTCTGATGTTATCGTATTCTTTCGGATTTCGATCTCTGTTTCGTTTGTTAATCGTTTAGAAGCCTTTTAGAAGCCTTTTCGTCCATACGGAGAATTTTTATACGTATGAATATGAGGTGTTCGACACATTCTGTATTTCGTCTTACTTTTTCTAGGCATGTTAAGGTCCCCTCTGCACTATTAGGTTTTGTTATATCTATCCTACTACTATGTGAAATCTTGTAGTTATTCGCCACGAGTATCAGAATTATCCAGTAAGTTTTGACGATATTTGAAGATAAGATTCGTTTTGCTAATATGTTCCTCTGGAAATGTTTGATTCGATATTATTCTAAATATGAATTGGTTGACTAAGCGTCAAACTGCTATCGACTGTCATACTAAACGCCTCATCTTTGACGATTTGAACAATCCTGAATTCGTTTATGATTTCCGACTAGTAAACCTTTTGTAATCACTTTCGCTTTAGAAACTCGTACGTTAACCTCTCGTGGCTGTGGAGATATTTCGTTAGATGAAACTCGCCTCGAGAGTCATCCAGTTGTTTGAAATTTTCGCGATGTATTCCTTGATGAACTACCAAGAATTTAATCAGAATATGAAGTTGTTTTGATCTGGTGATGAGAATTTGTTTAGTCATGACTCGAGGTAGAATATGATTGCAATAAAGGCATGTTTATATAATGCAAGTTTTATAACACCTGATCAACGTGATAATAGTTACATCATATAGCTTGAACTTATTGGGATCATAGGATGTCTTGAGAAGTGTCTGAGGACAGTAAGTTGGTTGATTCAGAATTCTATCCGTATAAAAGCGAAAGCTAGCGGGTAGTTACAATGTAGCGGTCGTTACTGACGTAAGTATGGTTACTTTGAGTAGTGGGTGGTTACTTAGAGGTAGAGCGGTTAAGACTGAACGGTTGAGATTATTTGATCATGTCATCCAATGACTATCTAAAATCTTGAAATAACACGGTCAGGTTCGAAAGTTGATAAATTTAAATAGCTCAGATCATTTTGATCAATCGTTGCGGTCAACTCACTGGCAACAATATATATATATATATATATATATATATATATATATATATATATAGTGAAGCGTTCAAATGAGAAGCTTAAATTTAGTGAGAACGCGAGAAGCAATCCTAGCCACTCATTTTATCCTCATTTAACTTTAATATAATGGCTAATATTGATTAATCAACTTTTTGAAAATTACTTAAAAAATTTTGAAAAATTATAAAAAAAATTTCGAAAATTTTCAAAAAAATTTGGAAAAATTTTTTTTTCGAAAAATATTTTTCGATCTTTTTTTTTCAAAAAATTTTTTTTCGAAAATTTTTTTTTCGAAATTTTTTTTTTTCGAAAAATTTTTTTTTCGATTTTTTTTTTTCGAAATTTTTTTTAGAAATTTTTTTTTTCGAAAATTTTTTTTTCCAAATTTTTTTTTTCGAAAATTTTTTTTCGAAATTTTTTTTTTTGAAAATTTGTTTTTTCGAAATAAAAAATTTTCCGAAAATTTTTTTTTCGAATTTTTTTTTCCGAATTTTTTTTTGAAATTTTTTTTCGTCACATGTGAAAAAAAAAATTTCGTCACATGTGAAAAAAAATTTGGAAATTTTCACGAAATTTTTTTTGTCACGTGTGAAAAAAAAAATTCGTCACATGTGAAAAAAAATTTTGAAATTTTCACGAAATTTTTTTTGTCACGTGTGAAAAAAAAATTCGTCATATGTGAAAAAAAAATTTCGTGACATGTAAAAATTATTTTTCGTCACATGTGAAAAATAATTCCGTCACATGAAAATTTTTTGAAAATTTTTCAAAAAAATTTTCAAAAATTTTTGAAAATTTTTCAAAAAAATTTTTGAAATTTTTTTGAAATTATTTTGAAATTTTTTTGAAATTTTTCAAAAAAAATAGTTAGCTAATAATAGTCATTAGATCAAAGTTTAAGGAGGATAAAATGAGTGGATAGGATTAGTTCTCGCGTTCTCACAAAAATTAGATATCTCACACACACACACACACACACACACACACACACACACACACACACACACACACACATATATATATATATATATATATATATATATATATATATATATATATATATATATATATATATATAGTGAGACTTTTTCTTACGAGAACTATCTTATCTGCGAGAACTGAAAGAACTACCAAAAATATACATGCACGACTTCAATAATTGTATTTTTGCACATATGTTCTAAAAACAACATACATGTTTTAAGAAAAAGATAGTTGTTCTAAAGAATTTGATAAGAAATTGGAAATACAAAATTTTTCTTCGAAGGTATGCATGTATGTTCTTATAATGCGTGCAACGACAATATTGCGGCCGTGTGTAAGGTTTTTGTGAAAAAAGATGACGAGTTAATGAAGATATTGAAGAACATTGGTGGATACTTACGATTATTAATTATTTGCATGTATTTTTATTTTATTTTAAAAGGCGTGCATGTATGTTTTTGGTGGTTCTCTCAGTTCTCGCAGATAAAATGGTTCTCGCAAGAAAGTCCCCCTATATATATATATATATATATATATATATATATATATATATATATATATATATATATATATATATATGTGTGTGTGTGTGTGTGTGTGTGTGTGTGTGTGTGTGTGTGTGTGTGAGAAAGTGGAAATCTTGAAAAATCTTATTAAAGGAAATTAAGAAATGTAATTAATACTCTTAATAAAACACCCATTACTTAAAAGTATAATGATTTATTCACATTGTACAAACAATTAAAAACATATATACCAAATTAAATACAACCAATTAATACAAATCACAAACCTGGTTGACCCGGGACGCTTCAAAGCCGACGGGTTGAACCGGTTTAATTTGATCCGTTTTCGACCCAACCTAGCAAGTTGACCCGGTTTAAATCGACCAATTTTTCGACCGGAACGGTTCACCCGGTTGAACCACCCGGGTCGAACCGGGTTTCAAAACATTATGTTTAATTCCCACTTGTGTAATCAAAATATCACTACAATTATCTGCCGCTAGGAGTGGCAATTCGGGTCGGGTTCGGTTTAACAAGTTAGCGGGTCTAGAATCCCAACCCGAACCTGAACCATTTAAATTATCAGGTCAATTATGTCAACCCTAACCTGTTTACACATAACCTGAACATGTCTGATTTAACCCGTATATATACTTGGGTTAGCCCATTAAATAGGTTACACATGTTGAATATGTTAAACGGGTTTCGGGTTGACCCATTTAACACGTTTTATATACAAAAGTACGTACATACATGAGTTAAATAGGTTAAACGGGTTTGCAGGTCGACCCGTTTAACCCATGTAACCTATATAATAAAATATAAATAGTTTTTACTTTATGTAAAAAAATCTTAAACAGGTTAACGGGTCGACCCGCTTAATTTATTTTCATCTCGAACCTGACCTATTTAATAAAGAGGTTAGTTGGGTTGACCCAAACCTGACCCGAAAGTTATTATAGACTTAACACGAACCTGTTAATTTGCGTGTAGGTTTCATGTCGGATAAAAATTGTCAACCCTATTTTCCGTTATAAATCCCGTTGCTATGCATGGGTACTCGTCTAGTATATATCTTAACTACTTATAATGTAGATTTAGTCAAAGGGGAAAAGTGGAAAACTGAATTTTCAGTCAATCCCCATTTTGCCCTTCTATACTACAAGGGTGAGAGAAAATAAATTGTGTAATTAATGCTCTTATTAAAACACCCCATAACTTAAAATTACAATAATTTATTCATATGGTACAACCAATTAAAAGCATCTATATCAAATTAAAAACAATCAATTAAAACATCTCTTACTAAAAAAAGTACAATAAAATTTTCACAATATACAATTTAAACAAGCTACAACATAATATAAAATATAAAATAATTAAACACACTAATTAATGTTATTTTTAAAACACCCTAAAATGAAAAGTATATGTTATTATACACATTATACAAATTAATAAAACACACAAAACTTTATACAAGCTAACAAGTTGATGTTGCATATAGTTTTGAAAACTGGACCGGACCAACGGGTTCAACTGGGAAAAACATATAGTTTTGAAAACTGGACACGACGGGTTCAGTTATTAAAAGCATGACTCGGTTTAAATCGACCCATTTTTCGACCGGAACGGTTCAACCGGGTTTCAAAACATTATGTTGACATGAGCTTAAGTATCAAAGTCAATAAGTCAACAAAGTCAATAAGTCAACAAAGTCAATAAGTCAATAAGTCAACACATTTAATCCCTAAATCTTCAAACTTTTATTAGAGGTAGCAAAACGGGCGGGCACGGGTTAAAACGGGCACGGGCTAAACGGACAAATTATAAATCGGGCCAAACGGGCACGGGCTAAAACGAGCAAATTATAATTCAACTATTAAAAACATTCGGAACAGTCCTAAAAACCCCTTTAATTCATCTTGTAAAAAAAAGATCAAGCATCTAAGTCTTAACTATATTTAATTATTTTTTCTTAAAAAAAAAAAAGAGTATTAAATGAATAAAAATGCACCTAATTAAATATATCTATCAATTAATTAGAGTATTAAATAATTATGCATAAAATAGTTAATAAATGAGATAAATTAAAATTAAAATAGTTGGAATGTTTTATAGTTACCAGTGACAAGTGAATTGGTCGGAAAAAAAATGAGAGTAATTGCTTGAAAGTTGAATTGTGTGATTCGAAGGCCCATCTAATAATATCTGTTTTTATCTTTTGCCTGTAAGAGCCCATCAAATAAATGCAAGGGGGCAAAAAACGCCCCAAACTTTTAAAAAAGTTTCAAAAATCGCCCAAAAATTACAAATTGGGCAAGATTTGCCACCCCTAACTTTTATTATTTTTCATTTATAACCCATAAACTTTCTTTTATCACTAAACGATCTGTCGTTATAAAATCTCGTTGCTATGCACGGGTATTCGTCTAGTATATAAAATTGCGGAGTAGGTTTTATTTGCCAGATAATATGTTTGTTTAGAAAGTCATTTTTATAAATATATAAAACAGTAAGATGTTAAGCCTATATTTCATATAATAAACTGAAACATGACTTCCCTATGCTCTTTGACTATATTATTAGAAATCTATTTTCAAACTTAAATTTTACATCTTTTCTTCATAGTTTTATTTGGTCTTCAACGTATATAATTAACTTACAAGGCTCATTCTTTAATAACTTTGTTCTTGTTTATGTTTGGTTTTCAAATTTTAATGTTCCAAATATTAAACTATTAGTCTAGTACACTATCATATAATTTTATTTTAGGAGTTTATGGTACAAAAACTAGCTTAAACTTTTACAAGTCATTGGTAACATTGAATGTTTTGTATCAATTGTAGAATCTTCGTATTTTTAACTTTTGGCACATAGATAAATTTATGTGTTATTAGTTACGAGTATTTAAGAGTTTTAGCTACGAGTATACAAGAGTTTTTACTCTTACATAGCTTCTAAGTTAAATCATAGGCACAAAAATCGCACCAAAAAAAAAAATAAAATAATAAAAATAAATCTAATATGTTTTGTTGACAAATAGATGAGGTTGTTCATAACACCACAATAACAATCATAGCCATGACACAAGGCATGGTAATTCCTTTTGCATATAATATCGTTATTATTTTGCAAGAAGATCGGCACCTCTAACTATAAATTCTGGCTCCGCCCTTTAATACAATAGGATAAATTTGGTTAAAACAATCCTAAGCTACAACATCTTTAAATTTACATATAAATTTACATATGTAAAAAGCAAGTAATCGAAGACAACCCGCCAACCGTATGTGATGACAGTGATGTTATCTCTTTAGAAAATAATATGCAATGTAATATTTGAAGATGATACTACTTACATTTCTTTTGAACACGATACTACTTACATTAGAAACAAGATTTTCTTTATAAGGCCATTCGTAATGGCGACCTTTGATTGAGTCGGTTTAGCCTTCGTGCTCTGTCCCCCTCCCCCTACGGCAACCTTAGTGAACACATCCTCCTTTTTGTTTGATTCAATTGGCTAGGCGACCGAATGGAAATGCAAAGGTTTATGTGTAAGTTTCTTTTTAATTTATTAATTAATTAGTTAAGTTTTTTTTCCAACTTATTATGGACATTTGATCATGCATTTAATTTTAAAAAGATAAGCTGAGGTAGCGTTGAAGTGACAAGATCATAATGTCATTCATGGGGTTACCATTACTACTGTCTAATAATTCAAAAAATATATGTATAAATGTTGTAGTTGGGAGACTTTATGAAGATGATAATTGCTTAGAAAATGTAATGTTTGTGAAAAACAATAAAAGCTTGTATCTATTTGGTGAATGGGTAGGACAAGAAGTCGGAACAATAATGGAATAAAAGACCTAATTGGCTACTACACCTAACTGATTTTTATATTTTCAATCGTTACAGTTCTTTACATTATGTAGAGTAGCTTTATACCCCGTATTTAAATTTAAAAATATCTGTCTCATGTTTTACTAAACACGTATCCATGCATAGTGATGACATTTTATAACATCAAATAATTATAGTGATATATGTGGTTAAATGTTGTGTAATGTTTATCAATTGACGTTTGGAAGTTTTCATCATTATCCGAGATAACAACAACACCATACGAGTTCCAATTTAACAAATTGAGATTGAAATATGGATCAAAAGAAATTTTAGAAACCACATTAATTTTAAAATAACATTTGTGGGAAGACATAACGGCATATTAGTAATTCAATATTTTTGTTTTAAATATATATAAGAGATGAATATAATTTTAACTGAGATTGAAGATATATTAGTAACTATACTTTTATTATTTTGAGAGTTTTAAGTACAATTATATACTAGAGTTAATTTCATAAATGGTCTCTGTGGTCTGTCAGGTTTAACGGAAATAGTCCATAATCCTTTTCATTTTTATTTTTTATTTTTTTTAACGAATCATCTCCTTGTAGTTCTGGCCCATATCGGGTTTGGTCCCTTTACCACTATTTTCATTAGTTTGACTGCCAAGTGGCTGTTTAGATAGATGAAATGACATAAATAACCTTATAAGTAAGGTCCATGTGATTTGTGGGGTATAACGAATTTAGTCCTAATTTTTTTATTATGTTTTCGTTCGTCTTTATACGTTTTCATCTGTTTTTATAAGTTTTCGTTCGTTTATCTTACATGTTTATATACTTTCGTCCATTTCTATACATTTTCGTCCGGCTTTCTACGTTTTCGTCCGTTTAGGTCTCTTTTTATACGTTTCCGTTAGTTTTTATACATTTTATCTGTTTTTAAATATTTTCGTCCGTTTTTCTTAGGTTTTCATATGTTTTCGTTCGTTTTTCTTACGTTTTTATACATTTTCATTCTTTTTTATACGTTTTCGTCTGTTTATACATTTTTTTATGTATTCGTCCGTTTTTATACGTTTTCATCAGTTTTTAAATGTTTTCGCCTGTTTTTCTTAAATTTCCATATGTTTTTATATGCTTTTGTCCATTTTACACGTTTTCGTTTGTTTTATACATTTGTACGTTTTCATCCATTTTACGTTGGACAAAAACGTATAAAAACGGATGAAAACGGCCGAAGATGTATAAAAATAGACGAAAACGTATAAAACGGATGAAAACGTATAAAAATAGACGAAAACATACAAAACTGGACGAAGACGTATAAAAACGGGCGTAAACGTTAAAAAACATATATAGCATACGAAAACGTATACAACAGACGAAAACGTATAAAAACGGATAAAAGGTATGAAAACATAAGAAAAAAAGGACGAAAACGTATAAAAACAGATGAAAACGTAGAAAAACGGATGAAAGAAAAAAGAAAAAGAAAAAAAACCATATGAAAACATAAGAAAAACAGACGAAAACGTATAAAAACGATGAAAACGTATGATAACGTAAAAAAATGGACGCAAATGTATAAAAACGGAAGAAACATATAAATGGATAAAATGGGCGAAAAACGAATAAAATCGGATAAAAACACTTGAAAACATAAGAAAAACGGAGGAAAACGTATAAAAACAAATAAACATATAAAAAGGACAAAAATGGACGAAAACGTATAAAACGGATGAAAGCATATAAAAATAGATTAAAACGTATGAAAACATAAGAAAAACATACGAAAACGTGTAAAACGGATGAAAACGTATAATAACGGACGAAAACGTATAAAAACGGATGAAAATGGATAAAAGTGTCTAAAAACGGATAAAAACGTATGTAAACGAATGAAAACGTATAAAAACAGATGAAAACGTATAAAGACAAACGAAAACGTAATAAAAATAATTATGGACTAAATTCTTGATACCCCACAAACCACAAGGACCTTACTTGTAAGGGTATTTATGTCATTTCAACTGTATAAACATCCACTTGACAATAAAACTAACGGAAATAATTTACATTTCCATAATTGCTACTAGTATAACTTAAGATCTCTAAAACAGAAAACCGTGGGTACTAGACACCTAAAATATTCATTCGGATATCAGCAAATACTGATTTTAAAGTTACAAACTTAAGAAAATTTATAGTACATATGTTTTCTATACCTACTTAATTATTATTTTATCTTTACCTAAGTTTAGATACATAAATTAATGATGAAATGGTTACCATGTAACGTAAATACAACTCTATTACAACCTTGCAAAACATTTATGTTCAGCAACATCCACCTGACTTAAAGACAATGTTTAAAATAACTCGGCGGCATAATGAAGAGTAGATCCATTGCCAACCTAACTTTTCTTCAAATATGGGTAAACCCATTCCATTTCTATCTTTAACTTTGACATATAACTTGCGCGTTCGTGTTATACACTAACAGCACCGTTGAATTTAGGTTCTTTGATGCTAGTATTGTACCGTTGAATTTAGGTTCTTTGATGCTAGTATTGTTTGCTTAAGGTATATCGATATATATACAATGAATGAATGAATCATATGTCTTCAGTTTAAATGAACCTCACTCAATTTATCAAAAAATCTATCACTTCTTGTATAAGTAGGCCTAGTCGAATTGTTAGTCCTGGCCTAGTGGAATGGTGCACTCACATGATTCTTGTATATTTTAGTGGCCACGCCTAACTTCCATATATCTTCTTGTTTTGGGGTTGCTTGGTTGGCAATTGGAGGTATAATACGAATCATTGATATGCTCCAATTAATTTAAATTGCTAAACTCGTCCTGATATATTTGATGTTTACTAAAGCTAATATTGTTATGTTCTTTCCAAGAGTTGTAAGACATACAAAACTGAATTTTTAAAGTCTAAACGACCAAAATGATGGTAAAATCTAGCAATTACCGTTATTAATCCTATTAGTTATTGTGGGAGTTTAAAACTAATAAAAATAAATGTTAAAGTTGTTCTAAATGAATTTTCATTGTAGCCCAAATCCATGTTGGTCCCCTAATTTGGTCATGTTCTCTTTTTGTAATCGAGTGTTTTTTTGTTTGCCTTAAAAATAGCTTCAATGGTACTAATGTGATGTTAATGAACTCAACTCACCTAATAAAATGTGTGGTGAATGGTTAATTAACTTAAATATTAATTAATGGTACTAATGAGATTTGGAGCCAAGCCCTTATCTATATAGAGCAAGTGTTGTGTCTTGTGAAAAATGCTCCTCATCCCCAAAGTGAAAGCTACCCTTAATCCAAAAACCAAGTATTGTCTATTCATCACAGCTGAAAATTTATTGTCATTTTAATCGACTGTGATAGACTACATTTTTAGTTTTGTTGTTTTAATTAGGCTTTTATATATATAAAAAATAGCTTCGTGGTATGTGAGTTGACCAACAACCAAAAGTTTGTTGATTCAAGTTTCGTCAAAGATGTATATGAGATAGAATTTGTGAGAAATGTTGTATAAGTTGTAAAAATTTACAGTAAAAAAAAAAAAAAAAAAAAAAAAAAAAAAAAAAAAAAAAAATATGAACTATTTCTTCTGTTTATTTCTTTGTAGATGTTATTCATTTTTTTCTATGATACCCAAACTACATTTATTTCTTTGCGAAAATTTCATTATACATGCTTTGTTAGAAACTAATTGCGCTGTAGTAGTACATTTCCACATAGTCGGTATAACAATAAGAAAAATATTCTGTCAACTTGTCTTTAGTAAAAAGTGTTATAGAACTTTAGTTTATGTGAGACAAAAGAATTATATTATTAACAAGTACATGTTTTAGTTAGACAAAATAAGAAAAGTAAAAGTAATTATATCAACAACGAAAAATAGAAAGAAAAAAAAATGACCTTTTTTTCCCACTAGGTCACAAGGGATTCAGCTTTTACATCATGAACCCTCTTTTTTGTATGATTATGATTGTCCCTTTAGTTGTAAAATAATACTGATATTTCTTTATTTAATTTGAGTAATAACTCATTAATCTTATTGTTTAAATTCTTATTTAAAACATGTAAGATAGGTTATGATTGTATATTACGAGATAGTCAGTTGTTGTGCTAAAAAAATAACAACTTATTCTACGTGCTCAAGTTATTATTAGATTAACTTTAGTCTTTAACTGTCTATCATCAATATTGTTCCATCCAAATCACATTCTATCTTGTTAGTATGTGGAGTGACAGGATGTGTTCACGTGGTAAAAAGGTGAAAAGTGGATGATGATTAACTTGAAGAGAAGAAAGCAAGAGATTTGTCGGATCACGGATTATGTTCCCCGTGAAAATGGTATGGTCCGGCCCGGTCCCTCCATCCACCACACGTCCACACATGCGTCCATTCTTTCTGTGAACCCTTGAGCCCATGATTGAACTACTTTTACTTGCCTTATATTTAATCATTAACTCTTATGATAAATATTAATTATATATAAAAAGGTTTTTTTAACTTGTGTCCTAGGGACACAAGTTAAGCACACCAAAAGTACATCAAAAGTACACATGGACCCACATAAAAGTACACATGTCTGTACTTTTATGTGAATCCCTGTGTACTTTTTCGTGGGCTCTTGTGTACTTTTGGTGTGCTTAACTTGTGCCTAGGGCACAAGTTAGAAAAATCCTATATAAAAAGAGATATCTTTTTATTTTTTATTTATTATTTTTTTTTAACTTAAAAGTGAGTAATATATTATGATCAAAATACCCCTTCAATATTGTGTTAACTTTATTAGTTTTAAATCTCAAATTTCTGTTTAATATTCTATCAAAACTATCAGACTTATGTTTTACTAGAAAAATGTCATATGGCTTATGTTAGTGTAACCATACACGATTTAAAAATATATATATATATATATATATATATATATATATATATATATATATATATATATATATATATATATATATATATATATAGCTTCTATTTTTAGTTTAGCTAAATAATTTTATACGTTATTTGATACAATGTAAAAATTTTCTTTTAGTTTAATTAGCGTGTGTTACACGAAACACTTAATAAAAATATCACAACTATAATAACCTGTTATTATAAAATCTCGCTGCTGGGTTTTGCATGATTATTCTAAAAGTGTGTTTACTCACTAAAATATCGTATTCCTCATTTGCAAATATATAAATACCACATATTTAGTACATATCATACAAAATGCATTGGCCAAGAAGATGTCTCGTTAGGTATGATAAAATATGTGCACTTCATAATCTAGACATTGTTTATATACTGCTACAGAACTACAAATGGGTCTTTTAACTTTTGCTAATTCTATTGATAACTTAGTTTTTATGAACAGCTTGATACATAGCAATATTAAATACAATCTGGTAAAACTCAAACTAAAATACAAGTGCTAGTGACCAAAATAGCTTTTCATATGTTTGTCACATTCTCCACAGCTTTGTTGGAACCAGCACCATATAAACTCTGATAACCATTATGTGTTTGTCCTAATAACAATGATTTTACGTACTCACAAGTGGAGCATCGTACCAGTGTCATCCTACTCATCCATTCCAAAAAGAAACTGATTTGCACATTCTCACAATTAATTGACAAAACTCAAATTATTAGTGTTTTGACATTTATATACTTACAGAGTGAAAATAAGTAAAAATAATATGATGGTATAAATGTCAAGACAATCATAATTTGAGTGTATCAATTGATTGTAGGAGTGTGCAAATCATTCCCCATTCCAAAAATCAAGATGACCAACGTTGTTGTTGTACTGTGTGTATCACTGATTGTAATTTAGAGATGTGTGTATAAGATTTTGGTACTATGAGAGTGTGTATAGCTACACCCAATAATAAATCATGGGTTTAATTTCAATTTAATATTAAAAATTACTGAAACATATGCTCATAGAGCTTAAAAAAAGCCACTCAGCCTTTAAAAATAAGAAGTTTATTAGCACATTTTTATTTTTTATTTGCACACTCTAATATACAATCTGCAGAAATAGTATATAATTAATGTATGACTACTTATAACATATGTTTAAGTGTATAAATCAAAAATGAAAATATGCAAATTACCTCCTTTAGAAAAGTTACACGAGGTTAAAGTATGTTCTACTGCATAACATATATAACACCTTAAGTCCTTAATGCAACACAAAACACGATATTTATCACTCTAAATATAATGTGATCGTATTAATTAAAAGTACAAGGTTTACATGTGAGTTTTTCACGAAATCATTAAACAAGGTTTGATTAGTACATTTGTAGGTGTCATGTGCTCACGCTCCCACGAGATGAGTATCAGTATATGTTTCGGTGTTGAATATGTCTTTAAAAAAGGATACTAATCACGTGCGCCGACAGCCTGAAATACCAAACCAATCACGTGATAAGATTTTCATGGAAACTTGCTGCCAACGGTTGCTATTTGGATTGGACCATAGTTCAATGTAACGGTATAATCATTTATCTTCTTTTCATGTTTTTATTTCTTTCCGTAAAGTGCGTAACATAATCCACACAAAAGTGGTCAAAAATATGTCTAATGTAATTCTCGTAGTAACCAGTAACCATACACACGTTAATCATTCATCGGTAGACTAAAATGCGAGTCTTATGCTATTATCCACTAATATAAAGTGGATAATTATCTTAAGACAATTAAAAAAAAATTGACAAAATAAACAATTATCGTGAAATAAAGAGAGTAACATTTCTCGTGTAATAGTCAAAGGAGTAATAATGCTATAACGTAAAATCGTCCTAGCTGGCTTGTTTTCAACGCCTTAACGGCGTTACCACCATTCCATCAACTTTCGCGTTGCACAGGCGTTGAGCTCCACGTTGGTAGAACACGCGTTGAGCTCCACGTTGGTAGAACAAGCATGATCCACTTGATTGGCCAAAACAAAAACAAATTTTTGGGACATGCAAGAGGTCTTGCTTATTTGCATTAACATTGTGACCCGAAGATCCTTCACAGCGATGTCAGAGCTGAAAATATTTATCGGTTTTTTAAGCATTTATTGGAGACTTCGATTCAGCATATGTAATATAATGCAACTCATGTAGTAAGTGTTGTTTTGTTGAGAAAAGTGACACCGAACTAAAGCAAACCCGCAACTAAATTAGAAATATAATAAAAGATGACACACGGATATAACGTGGAAAACCCCAATAGGGTAAAAACCACAGGCAAGAAAAGATACGTTTCACTATGATGAAAATTAGTAATTACACCTTCTCTCTAATTACAAGGATTAACAATATTTATCTCTTGTAATTAGGAAATTCTCTAATAATTAACCTCAAAAATAGGAGAACTACTAGAAGAGAAAGAAAACACAGAACACTATGTCTTGTGCTTGTGATGAGATGAAGAAATGAGCATCCTTCATTGCCTTTTATAGGCGTTTGATTCAAATGAATAAGCTGCAAGTTGAGCTCCAAGTTGCCAACTATCACTCTATCCATTCAATTCACCTGTCACCATCCACTTGCAAGAATATATTCCTTATTTAGATACAATGTATCTTATACAACAATCTCCCATTTGAAGATTAGATTTGAGGCTCAATCAATCTTCACACCGTTATCCTTCCTTGCACTTTCATGTTGCTTACGTTTATGCTAGGCCGCATGAGGACCGACACCATATGAACTTGTCACAGTTGATTGCTTTCGTCAGATAATCTGCCACGTTATCATCAGTATGAATTTTCTTCATATCCATGATTCCTTCTTCCACTTTCTCACGAACAAAGTGATACTGAACTCGTATATGCTTTGTCTTTGAATGAAATGTTGGATTCCTTCCAAGATACAAGGCACTTTGGTTGTCACAAAATAGAGTAATTTTCTCTTGTTCGTGCCCGAGCACTTCCAACAACATCTTTAACCATACTGCTTCTTTGCTGGCTTGAGCAGCTGCAACATATTCTGCTTCTGTTGTTGACATGGCCACAACTGACTGCAGTTTTGAAACCCAACTTACTGTTCTGCCAGAAAGTGTAAATGCATACCCGGTGGTTGATTTACTTCCGTCAAGATCACCTGCATAATTAGAATCAACATATCCCCTGACAATTAAACTCGATTCCCCATAACATAATGCAACATCTGAGGTTCCTTTAAGATATCTAAAGATCCTCTTCACATCTTCCCAATGCTCTCTACCAGGTTCCGCTATATACCGACTCACTACTCCCACTGCATGTGCATTGCCTGGTCGTGTACAAATCATCACGAACTTTAAACTTCCCACTGCTGATGCATACGGTACTCAAGACATCTCCATCCTCTCTTCTTCACTGCTAGGACTCATCTTGGAGGATAACTTGACATTAGTAGGAAACGGGGTTGATATTGGCTTGCAATCTTGCATATTGAATCTTTGCAAGATTTTCTTCACATAACTTTTCTGTGAAAGCCAAACTTTCCTACTAACTTTGTCTCAGTGAATTTGCATCCCTAGAATCTTGTTTGCTGGTCCCAAGTCTTTCATCTCAAATTCCCTAGCGAGCTGTGCCTTCAGTTTACTGATACGATCTTTGTTGGTGCCTGCAACCAACATGTCGTCAACATATAACAGCAAGATGACAAAATCATTGTCTCCAAACCTCTTGTAATATGCACAAGGGTCTGCGTGTAGTTTGTTATATCCATGGCCAATGATGAAAGAATCAAATCTCTTGTACCAACACTGCGGCGCCTGCTTTAAACCGTACAGAGATTTGTTTAACCTGCAAACCAAATTCTCTTTTCCTTTTTGTTTAAAACCTTCTGGTTGGAGCATGTAAATTTCTTCCTCAAGATTTCCATGAAGAAATGCAGTTTTCACATCTGACTGCTCTAGATGTAAATCATACGTAGCACACATTGCCAGAACCACTAGACCAGTTGTCATTCGAACCACAGGAGAAAATATTTCATTGAAGTCGACTCTCTCTTTCTGAGCATATCCTTTAACTACCAATCTTGCACGATACCTCTCCACCTGGTCATCACCGTTCCTCTTGATCCTATATACCCATTTGTTTCCAATGGGTTTTCTACCTGCTAGTAGTGGCATTAGTTCCCACATTTTATTCTTATAAAGAGCTTCAATTTCTTCTTGCATTGCTTCCCTCCAGAGCAAAGCATCTGAATTATTCAGTGCTTCTTGAAGAGTTGGCGGCTCTCCTTCCTCTGTAAGAAGACAGTATGCAACATTGCCCTCCATAACATAATCCGAGTGCCACACCGGACGTTTTCTTTCATGATTTAGAGTACGAGTCGTTGGAGCTTGAGACTCAGTTGTCTCATTCACGTTGTGTTGTGGTACGGCTTCAGAAGAATCACTCGACTAAGACCGCTTTTTCACCTGTATTGATGTAGTTTCACTTGTAGTGCTATCACCTTCTTCATTCTCTTGAACTTTTCCATAAAGACAACATCTCTGCTTACGACTACTTTGTGGGCAGTGGGGTCCCACAAGAAATACCTCTTTACTCCGTCAGCATACCTGATGTGTTTCGAAAGCTTTAAATTTATAATACTATTTTTACCGATTCCTTAATTCACAAAACACACGGGTAAAGTATAACCCCCGTTTATAGTAAAGGTTTTTAGGTAAGACCAGGTCGTCCCAAGAGATTTGTAGCAATTAACAGATTGTATATCAAGTAACAAAGCCAAATGATTGTCACATATCAAATAGCTTAAACGTGTGTATAACAAAACAAAGAACCAAACAAAGCATGATCCACATAAGATAATAGATAGAGATAAAGCAAGACTAATATAAATAAAATCATGCAAATTACAATTAATGGTGTTTTAACGTAACAAACATATTTACCAATCATGATATAGAATCCTTTTGACCTATAGACTACATCATCACGAGCGCATTAAGAATGGTTTATATCGAATATGCATACGTATGAATTCCTCCCAACCCGGCATTTCTACATAAGGAAGGGTCTTAAACATCATTCCACTTGGTTTGTTCATCAATTTATCATAGAATTTCTACAAGCATGATATTGGACCATTATATACAGATGTTCCAAAATATAATCATAACAACTAACCCTTTCGACCTATGATAGTTGCAATAATCAATCAAAGGAAGATCCAAGCAAAAGTAATATCGAATTCATAAATATATATATAATCACAAGTCATAGTAAATCATCCAAATACTATATCATGTTTCACATGTCTAAAACAAATGAGAATCAAACATTACAAGTACGAAAAACTCAGAAAGCTTTCCTGTGATATGATGGTAGTGGCGTTGAGGTTGAGGAGTGTTTGGATCATTGGATCCTAAGACCCTCACATAGTTCTCTTCTCCCTATAAGTTGTATTTTTGATAGTATATGTTCCAGTTCTAGTTCTTTGCATTTTTTGGGTTTATATAGGCTTAGAAACACTTGGGGACCAAGTAGGAGGGTAAATGATCGGATTAGAACTCAATTTAGTGCATTATAGTTGATCAGGAGTGAAGTACTCTGCACTTTATTTATTGTTCTCCGTACTTTGAAGTGCGCCGCACTAATTGGCAAAACCGGCGTACTTGTAAAGTGCGCCGTACTTATTGCCAAGTACGGCATACTTGTGTTCTTTTTCAGCTGTTGGCACAAGAATGAAAGTTGTAGATAATTTTATTAGCTTTCTGTGGCCGTGAACGGGAGATAAAACGGAGTCCGTATGCTCCAGGTATGGCCAAAATAGTGGATAGGTGTCGGGAGAACTTAACTTGAGTTTGTTTCTTCGTTTAAGCTTCATATCTTTGTGTTTTCTTCTATTTCTTCCACGACACCCTACTATATCAAATATATTCTATTAAGTATCGAAAGTTCATATAATTCATCAATATATATATATATATATATATATATATATATATATATATATATATATATATATATATATATATATATATATATATATACCCACACATAAAAGCACGGATAACGCATCTAGGAATATGTATAATTTGAGCGTTATCAGTACCCCAGGAACAAACATTTTCTGGATTTCGGATCCAACTTTGTAGTTTTTTGAGAATTGTACATCACGTACACAGGACTTCCAAATATATGAAGGTCTGAATAGTTGACCGGCTTTCCCGTCCACATCTCCATCGGTGTCTTCATCTCAAGTGCAGTTGAAGGTGACCAATTTATCACATAACAGGCGGTATTGACTGCTTCTGCCCAGAACGATTTTTCCAAGCTTGCAGTTGCCAACATTGCCCTTACTCTTTCTAACAAGGTTCTGTTCATCCGATCTGCCACTCCATTCTGTTAAGGAGTGTATGCCGTCTTGAACTGCCTTTTGATTCCTTCTAGCCTGCAAAAGGTATCAAATTCATCACCAGTGTATTCACCTCCATTATCTGTCCTCAAACACTTGATATTCTTTCCAGAATCAAGTTCAACCCTTCGCTTTGTAAACTTTGAAAACTTCAAACACATCAGACTTCTTCTTGATTGGTGATACGTAGGAATTGCGCCCGCGCAACAGGTTTTACTTCTCAAGGGATCTTGAGAAGCTTACAACCCCCACCAGGCAGTGTACCTGATCGTTGTAGTATAGTATAGTGACAAGTACCGGGGGATTGATCGTTCAAGTCAGGAATAGTGTCGTTAGGATTGAAATTAATCTAACTAGGTTTAAAGGTGAAGGATGATTCTTTTTGTGTTTTTATATTTTATGAAAAGCAGGTAAAAATCTCGGGTATTGGAAGGAGGGGCGGAATTAGTTGCTAATCAACTAACCCAAAAGCTACTAATTAAACTAATGTGCAAGAAAAATAAACTAAGGTTCTACAAGGGATGTGAAGCATGCCTACCCATGATATGTTACTCCTTGCTAGCTATCCAATTCTACCTATTGAATTGTCACACCTTGTTTTAATTGACGGGTCGTATTCCTTAATACTAGTCATAGGGCCGTATACGATCTTCCCTAACTCTATACGCTCCTACATCACTCCTATGTCGAGCCGTTAAAAGCTCCTAACATGGGATCATTAGAATTCACTTATGCATTTAATATAACCATATAATCGTAGTACACTTCCGATCATGTTTCTTAAGACGTTCAAGGAAGTTACCAATTGGAAGTCTGCCAGTTTTCTTGAGCTTAACATCGAATTCAATCAACCAAACAAGAGACAATAGGAATCAAGAATTATAAGTTAAATCAACTAGACCTATCGAAGTGTCACACCCTAATTGATGAAGATAGACACAAACATCAACAAGGAATCAATAAGATCTAATCAATTATATACAAGTTTCACACAATCATAAGTAGACACAAGGTGAATTAGCAAACCATAATCAATGAATAATAAGCAACAATGATAATGGAAAACATGATTAAGATAGAATCAACAAACCAATATATGATGTTTATAGAGTGATTGAAACCCTCTAAGTTGCTGGAAAAACACCTACCCTTACCCTAAAATCGAACCTAGGGTTGGGGGCTTACAAAAAGTGAAGTAATAAGGTTATATTTATAGGCAGATTTTCTGTCGGCCGATCTGACGGTGTCAGCTCTAACAAGTGACGGTGTCACGACTATTTTTTCACCAAATCAAATATTTTTTCATCCCAATCGTTTCCTTTTTTGAATCGCTCAAATCTGAGTTCGTATGCAAAAGTTATGGCCAAAATAATGTCAGCTACTCCGCGCGCAAGTTGTGACTATTTAACACGTGGTGGCCTTCCATCAAATACACTTGACGCCGTCACCTTATGACTTCTGACGTCGTCAAGTTCATCCATGACGCCGTCTCATTTGATTATTCTCTGGAGCGTCTCGCTTTTTGGTAATAGGTGATACATGTGACGCCCTACGTGACGCCGTCTCGTGTTAAATCCCAAATTCCTTCTCTGGCCCGTCAAGCTCAAAGCAACATATCCATATCTTGATCCATGAGTGACGGCGTCACATTGTGATTTTGACGTCGTCAGGTACTTAGATTCTTGATTTTCTCGTTTTCTTCATTCTTGAGCATAAAAACGTCCAAAATGCTTCATATTTCAGAAATCACGTCCCAAGTACCTAAAATAACAAAGGGAACGATTTAGGGCAATATTTAATCAAATAATCACGATTTAGGGTTTAAATGACCCCCTAAAAGCGGTACACTTTTTGCTTCATCAAGTATCCCTACACTTGGGATTTGCTTGTCCTCAAACAAATGAGCTTTTCCACCAATAAAAATACAAGTTAAGGGTCATTTAAAAAGTAATTACAATAAATGATCGTTCTACCTTAGTCAAAACAAGCACGGGAATTATACACTAGCACCTCACATTAAGTGTTTGGATACTCTCATCTCTCGGGTGTTGTAAATTTATATATCAGAATTGGAAATGGAGAAATATCACTCATTCCCTGTCATAACAAATAGATTACCATAAGCTTGGGAAAAGATCAAAACCTCCACCACTTGGCGTAAGTACCTAGGAAAACTATCAAAGAGGTCTTTTTAAAGGGTTATAACGTTAGGTGTATGGGATATGGAAAACACGGTTTTGTTGGATAAACTGATGTTTTACTGGTGGCAAGTCAATTGTCTTAGTTAACTACATGTACAATGAGGCGTTGCTAAGCCAAGACTCGACTCAACTTGAACTAACTACGACTCTTTTTGGATTTTGTTTTTCAAGACACTATTTGACTTAAACATAAATAAAAGAAACGGATGGTAGCCCGTATGTTTTTCTCTTTTTTATTTTTTATTTTTTTTATTTATTTTTTTTGCATACACTTTTACTCTACCATCCAAAATAATACATCAAAGGGAGCTCGTTTCCTCTCTACACTTGAGCTTTTACATACTTTACAATCAACTATTCTAATGACTCGAATCAAGATAATCAAAACACTTTGAGTACTTTTAAATATTAACGTACATATGGGGGTAATAATTGATGTCATCCCCATTACTCCATTACACTAGTACTTTACCCATTAGTCCCAATCATCCCAAAACAATATGTACAAGATATGACTCGACTTAGCAACCATGTAATCAATTAGACAACTAACTAAGGGTTTAACAATGTTGTAAAAATAATGCACTAAAGATGAGTGCATACACGGAAGGCTAAGGCGATTTGGTTGCACATTTGGGGTGGATTGTAAACAAATACTATCTTTAAGTAAGATGCTTAAAATTAGAAACGAAAAAGATAGGCTCGGAGGGGTGTACTAGGGGTATCGTGTACTAAAAATGAGTACAACGCAAAGGTGTGGGAGAATTACTTGACTAATGAAGTCAATGTAATTATATAAAACACAGGTGTAAAAACATGGGTTATCCTAATGCCTCTTATCATGTAGTAAATCCTAACTACACGAATGTAGTCTCACTAGCGGTCTCGGAATGCATCGCTATCACAAGTTCTAGAATCTAAATACTACCGGTACACTCACAAGCATTAAGAATGAATGCTTTTTCCTAAAGATCTAAAGGCGAACCTCACATTTTTGGGGTGGAAATTTTTGAGTGGTATGGTTTTTGTGCTAGTCATACAATTTCTATCCATGAGACGCTTATAAAGACTAAAGTTTCACTCCTATATGTTGCAAAAATTTTTAAATTTGATGCTAAAATTGCCCTAACAAATATTTCTCTCAATTTTATTACACTTTCACTATCAAACAAAACAAAAAATCAAGTGGAGTTATAGTTTCTAATATACCCTCCCTACACTTAATACGAACATTGTCTCCAATGTTTTAGAAGTAAAAGTAAAAATAAATAAGAATGAAAGAAACTAATACTCCCCTGATTCGTTCGGTGTGGATAATGTGATAACATGGTTAAATCTTCCTCCAAGAAAATGAATGTTGAAAGCTTCCCTCCAGAAATGTAATCATCTTCTTGACCAATATAACCTATAATCAACAAACACAAAAACCAAAGCATCAAACCGAACAAAAATTGCAACTAGATGTAATTCCAGACTTAGAAATAGAAACAAAACAAAACAATAAAAGGATAGGATACTTGTGGAATGAATTACAAATAGGAACTCATAAAACATATCCACAAGTATTGACACACAAACAAGATAGAATATATGCTAATCATGAATTGTGAATTTTCATGTTCGAATTTTGTTCTTTTTAACAAAATATAAACTTCCCTACACTTATCTTTTTGTAAAATACCTTTATATGCAATTAAGACGAGGTTAAAAACAAAATAAAGCATTTTCACAAATTGTTCGAAACATGAAAAATAAACAACCATGATTAAGCGTATATGACACAAACAAACAAATAAAATAAAAACATCAAACAATTAAAAACATGGGTTGCCTCCCAAGAAGCGATTGTTTTTGTTCGAGTCACGAGCCTGACTCTACCCTTATTTAACGGAAATAGGGGAGGTTTTCCCTACACTTAGGATTAAGTGCGGGTGGAAGTAGCGATACACACCCTTAGGGTGGAAATATGCCACGTGAGGTGAAGGGGGTGAGTGAATGGCTTCCTTCATCCTAAAACTACCCGGATAATATTGGTTGATGAGTGGGTTGGTTCCTCTTTTGTTAGCCTCGCACTTTTATAAAGATAACGTCACACAAGTGAATTGGACTAGATTAGAAACTACAAAGACTACTTATGTAGAATAGGCAAACATGTAGGGTAATGAGCCTATAAATACCCCTCATGACTCTCCATGAGGGGTGTGGGAAAGTGTGTCTATTGTTTAGTTTATTCTTTGTTAATAGAAACCCTTTTCTCCACCTTTCTCTCTCTACTTTCTCTCTCTAAAACAATGACGTATTTTGATCAACCTCGTCCTCCAGAAGGTGTATCTTGGGTTCTACAATTGGTATCAGAGCTAACCGGGGGCGAATCGTGGTGTTTTTGGGTGTAAAATCGTGTTTTTGGGTGAAAAAATGAATCTGGTTACTGTTCATCGAGAGATTATCGAGTTTGGATCTGATTTTTCGAGTTTGGGAAAAATTTTCGAGTTAGGAAAATTGTTTATCGAGTTTGGAGTTGTTTTCTTATCGAGTTAGCAAATTGCTTATCGAGTTTGGTGTAGGCTTATCGAGTTTGGTGCAGGTTTATCGAGTTTGGTGTCAGTTTTCGAGTTTGGGTTTAAGCTATTATCGAGTTAGGTGCATTGTTCTTATCGAGTTAGGAGTCAAACTTATCGAGTTTGGAACTCAACTTTGGCGAGTTAGCCTTTCTTACCTAATCGTTTATCGAGTTAGGTCTATAGTCTATCGAGTTAGGGGAAACTCTGCCCAAATCTCATGGACTTATCGAGTTAGAAGCATCTTATCGAGTTTGAGGGATGTATCGAGTTTGAGGGATGTATCGAGTTTGAGGGATTTATCGAGTTAGGGGTTATCGAGTTAGGGGCTTATCGAGTTAGGGGTTATCGAGTTAGGAGCCTTATCGAGTAAGGGGCTTATCAAGTTAAGGGCTTATCGAGTTAGGGGCTTATCGAGTTAGCCACAAAAAAAAAAAAAAAAAAAAAAAAAAAAAAAAAAAAAAAAAAAAAAAAAAAAGTTTTTTGGCGGGAAAATTTGAGTAAATTTTATTTTTGAGAGGAGACTAAACGTTCAATTTTTACGCGAGATTTTAGTTTTGGTACAAGGTTGAAAATTTTGGACCGAAATTCAAATTTTTAGGCCAAAATTCAAAATTTTTCGGTGAAATTTTGCGTAAAAATTTTCAAAACTCAAATTTTTTTGGTAACCTTAGAATTGTATTTCGTAGTGATTTCCAAATTATGGGCGAGAAAATTTTCCAATTCTATTTTTGGAGGGAAAATCCGAAATCACTACGAATCAACCAGATTGAATTTCAAGATTCACCAAAAACACACCACTTTTTGCTTAAACGATCCTGATCAATAATCACAATCAAATGACAACGGCTAGTATCGGATTTTGTGATTATGGGGATAATTCATTATCACTTTTCTGGGTTTAAAGTTCATTTCAAGGACATGTGTACTTATTTATCTCAAAGTCTAGGGGTGGATGGATGCATGACTTTCGAAGATACTTGTTTGTGCATTCACTAATATTGATAGTGACGAAGACTTGGATTATCTAGTTTTCATAGGTCAAGGGGTGGTTGGACGAAGACCTAGATAACTATCACTTAAAGGAGTTACGTTGTAGTGCTCAGTGTCACACGTAGTTGTGGATAATCAAGAGGTGATATACGTCTTATACTTGATGGTTGGTTGGTTGAAGAGTATAGAGTACAAAGAGATTCGATGTTGTACGAACTCTCTACACCGTTCTTAGTCACACCATACTACAAGATTAAGTCACATATCTACGGGATGTTTACTTTATAGTCAGATTCGTTATATTGGGTTGTTTCTCTAGTCAGAGGTTATTTACTAGCTGGTTGGAATTTGAAGAGGTCGCAAATAGGTTGAAGAGAAGAGAGGAGATTGTAGATAAAGAGAGACATATCTTAGCGACATATACTCACAGAATGTGCTCCAAAAAGCTATTATGGCTTCTAAATTGCATTAGAAGTGTAAAGTACAGGTAATTGTATGGCATGTACACAAGAATATGATGATTCCGATGACTCGCAACCATCAGGAGGGAGAAGAACATACCATAAGAAGTAGTTTCGTCTTCAGTACGTTGGTTGATAGAGGGAACTGTGCTTAATATCTGAGAAGTACCATGAGGTACTAAGGATTTGTACATCAGAGCTTATTACCAACCTTCTATGCAATGTTATGTGAGTTATGTTGTTATGCTGCTACCCGAACGACAACCATGGTACAAACACTTTTCAAT
The DNA here is from genome assembly GCA_030686995.1 of Artemisia argyi. Classification (NCBI taxonomy): domain Eukaryota; kingdom Viridiplantae; phylum Streptophyta; class Magnoliopsida; order Asterales; family Asteraceae; genus Artemisia; species Artemisia argyi. The sequence goes on along the minus strand of CM060694.1, from coordinate 70,172,239 downwards.
CTACCTTATCCGCTGCGAGATGAAAGGAGAGTTGTCGGTTCAGGAGGGAGCAGAAAAAGAATAAAGGTAGGACTTGTGGGGAACTTTGTTTAGTTTATTCTTTGTTAATAGAAACCCTTTTCTCTCTCTACTTTCTCTCTCTAAAACAATGACGTATTTTGATCAACCTCGTCCTCCAGAAGGTGTATCTTGGGTTCTACATCTTTTGTCTCCTAGATGTAAATCTAAGGATGGGAAGTTATGTAAAGATTGAGGTTCCGGTTCATCAACACTAGGAAATTCCCTAGAACTAGGAGTAAGGTTATCATTACAAGTATTCAAACCTATATCCTCTAGTGGTGCTTGGTCTAAGGGCTCTACCTCTATTGGGATTCCTAAAGTCTCTTCTACTTCTTCTGGGTAAGTCACGGGCGGTGTATGTGCCTCAAATGATGGTAGGACTTGTGGGGAACTTTGTGGGCTTGGATTGTCCACCTCATCCTCCATTGTGTCTAGATTAGCTATGTGTTTGTTTTGTACTATGATATTAGGCGCCATCCACTTAGGTATCTAAACATGAGCATATTCATCCCCCAACAAACTTGTTTCATGATCCTTCAAATTTGTTGTCAATTGATTTGTTATGTTGTTTGTCGAGTTGTCTACTCTATAATAATATTGGGCACAATCTTCTATGGCATCCCATGCTTCTTCAGCATTTAATTCCCTAAGGTCCCCGTTGGCAAAATCGCCAATGTACCTTTGGTAATACGGGTGGACACTATAGTAAAAGATTTGAGTTAGGTGCCATAGATCGAAACCATGATGAGGGACTATTCGGAGTAAAATTTTAAAACGAGTCCATGCATCATAGATAGGTTCATCTCGATATTGGTTGAACATCAAGATGTCTAGTGTTGAGGACCTTGTCCCAATCCCAAGTGAGTCACAGGGGATTTTTGATCATATGTATGATATCCCTTCTCCTTTTGATTTTTCAAAAGATCATGTAGATACTCTCTCCGATTCTAACAATGATTGTACATCTTATGGAGAAATTGAGTATGTTGAGGCATCACTTCCCGAGTCTAATGTTGACTATCTTCTTGAAGAGTTCGCTGATGAACTCTCTCATATGGATCCCATCCCACCAAGGGATGAAAATGAATTCTTTGACTTTGAAGCGGATTTGAGAGAGTTAGAATTCTTACCTACTCATGATCCTTCGATTGAACTCACTCAGATCAATCCACTTCCTCCGGAAAGTGAAAATGATTTGGACGAATTCGAGGCTTTTATGACTGAAGATAGTTCAATTTCATACGAAGTTGATGATAATTATCTTGATCCTGAGGGGGACATTCTTTTTCTAGAAAGTTTGTTAAACGAAGATCCACTTCCCCCTCTTCCACCCAAACAACTTCATAATGAGGAAATCAAATCAGTTGAGGAAACTGATAAATTTCCTGAGATCAAGCTTAAGGACTTGCCTCCTCCACTTGAATATGCATTTCTTAAGGAGGAAGTTCTTATTTTAATTACTATTCAGATCTCTCTTCTTTCCTTCACCTACCAGGTGATTTCTCCTGTTCTTCACTCCTTCGGGAATGAAGACACTATCTTTGACCCCGGCATTCTCATTTATAAATTTTGAGCCGGGTGTCTGTATATCTCATCGGTGTGGAACTTTCACATGCTTCAATGTTTATCCAAACCTCTTGAATGAAAGTCCGATGCAGATTGTCTCTTCCACTTCCCCATGGACAAATGAATTCAGGGTCGAGTCAAGCTAGCGACTCGGTAATCAAAAACAGTAGCATGTACTTAGGGTTTTCACCCTAAGTGTGGGGGAGATACTAACCCACATGTTGTATATATGTATTTATCCAACTAAAAAAAAATGTGTGTACATAATCTTAAATAAAGGCTATGGAGTATTTTCTACTTACGTTCTAAGTGTTGGTTTAACACCCGGTACTTTGAATATTGAGGACAATATTCAGTTCTAAGTGTGGGGGGAGATTCGTTATTCTAACGAATTTAAACACATGTTCCATCAAGAACCCCCATTTTAGCCAAAATTTTAAAAAAAAATTCTCACTTAGAACGCAATAAATGGTTATCAGTCCGCCATGTCTAACCCACATAAGGATTGGCTAATCCAGGAGCAAACGGTTCTTGGTAAAGATAACTCAAACCCGTTGATGGCTTGCAATTTGCCCAAAATTGTATGGTACCTCAACTCGCCATATCCCATAAAGCGAATGAGTTGGCTAGCCCGCAAGATTATGGCTTGTGGTAAAGGCACTGGAAAAAAACCATAATTGGTAATCAGCTCACCAAGATGTTGACTATTCCATCAAGAGTTGGCTAGTCCAGAAGCAAACGGCTTTTGGTAAAGACTAATCAAATCCGTTGACAGCTGGTGGTTTGCTCAAAATCACACGGTTATCAGGTGTGCCACAGTTCTTACACCTGGCTACTCCAGAAGTGATGGCTTTTGGTAAAGAGTTTTTCAAATCCATTAAGTTTTTCTCAAAAGATTGCTAGGGACTAGCAATAGTTTAGTGTGGGGGATTGATGAGTGTTTAAATACTCATCATTTTATACCAATCTGAACTGCCAAAACATACAAAAACACTCAAATATGCATCAAAATACTTAAAATATCTTAGAAGTGTGTTTTATATGTTTCAAATGCAAAATATGCAAAAACAGATGAAAAACGTACAAAGTTTGCATAATTGGCAGTTTCAGTCCCTCAAGTTTCAAAAGTTGTCCAAACTAGTCCCTGGTTATTCTGAAAACTTGAAAAAGTCACCAAAGGTCCTTTTTAATCATAAAGTTACATATTTAGTCCTTTGGTGCAAAGTTTCACAAAATTACAAGTTTAGTCCCTATACTTTGGAAATTGACATAAATGGTCCCTGGGATGTAAAAACTTTGAGAAAAATCAATATTGGTCCTTGTACTAATAATCTTTTGCAGGAATGGTCCTTGGTGTGAAGTTTGGTGAAATGACATAATTGGTCCCTCAAGTTTGGCAGTTTGTCAGTTATAGTCCCCGGGTATTTTAAAAGTGAAAATTATCAAACATACCCTTGTACTATTCATTTATGGCAAAACAGGTCCTTATGAGAACTTTGGAAATATCACAATACCAACCCTTCATCTTTTACCAAATTACAAAATTGGTCCTTGTGATTTATTACTTAACAAACCAAACCGGACCCTATGTTATTATTAATACCCAAAATAAACCAAATCCAATTCACTAAACCTACCCACCCAATACCCTTGTCCAGTCCATGTTGCAAAGCCCACTCACCCAAGCCCAATCCACCCCTGGTATGTAATACCAGTTTGACCCCGGTCAAACACCACCCTTCCCCTACCTTTTTCCCTCCCACACCACTGTACCACCAATACCACCTCCATACCCACTGTTTTGCCTCCACCTCAACCCCCCAGCCTCTCCACGCAATCCCTCCACCTCACACAACCTTCCAAACCCTTGAAAACATCACCACGCAAACTATATCTGCCCCAAGACTTTTTCGCGCCAAAAAGACTTTTAAACAGCTTGGATTGAATTGACCAAATCAATGGCTCACAGATGGTGGGAAATGACATAGTGGGTCCCACAAACCTTTAAAGTCTCTACAAAAGGGAAAAGAAGCAGAAGAGGAGATTTATTAGATTAGTTTTAGTTAGAGTAGTGTCGACTAGTGTAATTCAACCTTCTTAGTGTAATCAGAAGCTTTTAAGCAATCAATTAAGCTATTTCAATGTATCCTTAAACTTTTTAAGTAATTAATTTCAGGTTTCAGTTGCTATCTCAATTTATGCAATTTACTCTTATTTCAAAAATCACCAAAAGCTTATTTGTTGTTTGTAGTTGTTATTGTGGATTCTCTTAGCTTAAATAAGCCCTGACAAGGTTTGTCTAGCTCATAGAAACTTTTAATCAGCAATAGTTCATAAAAAGAAAAATACTAAAAAATCAAAGAAAAAAATAGTTGAAAAATAAAAAAATCAAAAGAAGAAGAAGGAAAAGCATGGAGCATGTTAGTTTCTGGATGAACATGGTTTAGAGTCCTATGGGGGACAATAGGTTATGTTTTGATCCACTGGTTCACTTTTGTTCTCAGTCCATTTCCCATTTGTAAGCAAGTTCTTGATTTTTTTTAGCTTAATGAGTTTTCATTGTTTCTGTTATGTAATCTCAGTTCAAATAGCTTAAACTGTATTCATATAATCTGTTTTAATCTTAAAAATCAGTAGTTATAGTTTAGAAATCAAAAGTTGTAGTGTAATCAATCATATTAAGGAGTGTTTGGATTATCTGTTTTAGCCATGTTCATGGCTGTTATTGTTGTTGTTTGTTATTGAAGGATTTTAGTTCATGTCTAAATAGGTCTAAATAGTCATAAAATAGGTACCTCATTAGTTAAAAAGTCAAAAATCACATTCACATATCATAAGCAGTTGACTGTGTGGGTTTGACAATCCCAAATCAGTCATACATGCTCACATCTTGTTGTAATTACATAAATTAGTTTGATTATATCATATTACATCAATCTCAGTTAGTTTAGAAGGATCAAAGTTCATGTAAGTCAAACTTTATGTTTTGATCAAAAGTCAACTTTTGCACATCTCAGATTTTTACAAATATTCAAGCAATTGTTTTGAATTTTGTGTTTCTTTTCAAGGTCTGAAATTTGTTGTGATCATACTCTACCAGCTCATCTTTGAGTTCCCATACAGCTTATATTTTTAGGATTTTTACCCTGGGCCCCACTCACCCTCAAAGACACTTGCAGGGCTGGGTATCTCCCCTGCACCAGCAGACTCACCCATCACCACCACTTTGGTGGTGATTTGTGACCACCTCAGTGGGCCCCACACCATAATCTTAGTTTCTTACAACCCCCCTCCTACCAGACTCTTAGAGTTGACCTTTTGTTTGACCTGAATCATTGTGGACCCCACCTGAATCAGACCCAAAAGTTTGTCCCTATTCTGTGTTGCTTTTGAGTTTTTGGAATAGCTTATTTTTGCTTATCAGCTTATCTACTGAGCTTATTTGGAAAATTTTAGCTTAGACAAGTCCAATATACTTATTTAGATCAGATTTATCCATAGTGGGTCCCACATAAGCTCATTTGAGCTTATTTGCTTATTCAGTCAACAAAAGTCAACTGTGGAAGTAATAAGCTTCCACAGTGCTTATTAATAAGTTTTAAAATAATTGTTTTCATAAAAGTTGTCTATTTTTAGGTATAAATTAGGTTTGTAAAAGAAAAATCCAGAAAAGACAATATAAAAATAAGTGATAGTTTCTATTTAATTTAATTTAATTTTAATTTTCATTTTTAGATTTTTATTAAGTAATTTGTAATTTTATATTTTTATTAATTTCCTTTTATATTAAAGTATTTTTAGTAATTTTATTAGATTTTTATATTATCATTTGATATTTATTAGATTTAAAAATAGTTTTATTAATAATTAATCAATAATTAAGTTATAAATAGCATAATTAATTTTTATAAAGTAACACCTAAATTTTATATTTTTCCTAGCTTTTATAAGTCATAATATAATTTTAGGAATTTTTCCATAATTTTATAAGTCATTTTAGTATTATTTGTAATTTAAAATAGTTTAATTAGTATAATTAATATAAATAGTTTTTAATTAATAGAAAATTCATAAAAAGACAAAAATATTTATTTTTAGTTTTTATACTTTCTTCAAGTTCATTTTAAGTTTAAGAAATTATTTTTATAAATTTTTAGTTTAATTTGTGGTGTTTATCATTTTTAGTTTTAATTAAATTAGTTTTAATTAAATAGTTAAATAGTTTTTAATTAAATAATTAATAATAAATAATAAAATAATCTAAAAAATAGTTTTCTTTTTAATTTAATTTTATTTTTAAGTTTAAGTTTATAGAATTTTCATTTTTAACCCCTGTAGTTTATTTTTCTTAAAACTCACCTTTTTCTCAGCACGCAATCGCGTCTGATTTTAAATTGTTATACGTTTTTAGATATCTAGGTTTCACGTAATCGTTCTAATAGTTTATTTGGTTTTGTAAACCTTAGTATAATCACACACACACACTTTTATACCTTTCCTGTTCACATTCACTGATCACATATTCGTTTTTAATAAAACATCGCACACCTCGTTGGGACATTACGACCCGGGGAAACACTGTATTCCACGGAAGCATTTGCCTTAGACGTTTGACTTGGTTGACCATAACCTGGTAAACTTAGTTGACCGTTTGAGGCGAATCAGATAGTCTATGCATACTCGCCAACCCGTGACCAAACGAGTTGGAAGCAACTCATTTCCTCGTTAGTGACAACGGTTATGCCACCCTTTTTAGGAACGCAATGAATTGGGCTAATCCAAGGACTGTCAGGTATAGGGTAAATTAATCCCGCATCAAGAAGTTTTAGAACTTCTAGTTTGATAACTTCATGGATTTTAGGATTTACCCTCCTCTGATGTTGCACTGCTGGCTTAAAGTCATCCTCTATCAAGATTTTGTGTGTACAAAAGTCCGGGCTAATACCCTTAATGTCGGAGAGTTTCTAAGCAATTTCTTGCTTGTGTGACTTAAGAACCTTTATAAGTGCAGTTTTCTCCTCATCTTTCAAGTCTTTAGCAATAATGACGGGTAACTTATCATCACCCTCCAAAAATGCATACTCTAGATGAGGAGGCAAGTCCTTGAGCTCGACCTCGGGAAATTCTTCAGATTTTTCAATAGACTTAATTTCCGCTTTATGAAGTTCTTTTGGAGACGGAGAGGGTGAAGGATCTTCATTTAGAAATCTTTCAAGAATAAGAATATCCCCCTCCGGGTAGTTTTCATCAATCTCATTTGAGATTGAGCTATCTTGAGCAAGAAAAGCCTTGACCTCTTCCAAAAGGAAGTCACTCCCCTCAAACGGAGTGAGAGAAGGGGAAGAGTCGAATATGATAGGCTCAGAAGAAAGAGTGGTACTGCCACTTGATGAGAAACCCAGAACCTCTTGAGAATACTCCTCTGAAGCAACATCGATGATGTCAATTCGGTTTACCGTTTCAGAGTCATAGTTGGAGGAGTATCTTGAAGTCTGATCAAGGTTGAATGTGACGGCTTCATTACCAACACGCAAAGTGATTTCTTCTTCGAAAACATCGATTAGAGCACGAACCGTTCTTAAGAACCCCCTCCCGAGAATGAGAGGAACTCTTGGGTCAGCATCGAAATCAACAATCATGAAATCTACCGGAAAATGGAACTTTCCTACTTTCACGAAGATATCTTCGGCAATGCCGAGGGGACGAGATATAGTACGGTCTGCAAGCTCGAGAGTCATGCAGGTAGGAGTGAGCTCAGGAAGAGAGAGTTTCTTCCAGACTGAGTGAGGCATAAGGTTAATGCTTGCACCAAGATCGGCCAAGGCAAAGCATTCGACCATCCCCGGGAAAATGCAAGGAATGAGAAATTTCCCGGGATCTCCAAGCATTTCGGGAAACTTTTTCAAGAGCATTGCTGAGCAGTGCTCATTCAGTGGAGTTTTAGCCATCTTACAGAGTTTTTCTTTGTTACTTAACAAACTTTTGATTGTTGATGCAAATTTAGGCATCAGAAGTAGAGCATCCGTGAAGCTAATATCGAAATGTAATTCTTGGAAAATTTGGTAGAATTTTTCCATCTGATGATTAGCTTTTTCGCGGTTTTTTTGATCATTCAAACGTGAAGGATATGGAATTGAAGTCTTGGGATTATTCTTTGGAATTTCATCAGGAATTTCTGGAGGATCAAATACAACTTTTGACTTGAGAGTCGGGACCGGGACAACTTGAGGGTGGACGTTGTTGGTACCTCCGTTATTAGTAGGAAGTACCGTGTCCGTGGTGACCTCAGGTTCACCTTCCGCTACCTTGGTAGGAGGAGAAGAAGAGGTAGAGGGAGCCGTGGGTCCATTGTATGATACTCCACTTCGGGTAGTGATCGCCTTAACATCGCCCCTCGGGTTAGCGATTGTGTTGCTCGGTAGTGTACCTGAGCCCGAGGGTCGATCATTTCAAGACTTCTGAAGTTCAGAGATCTTGCTGACCAATAACCGATTTGTTTCCTCTTGTGCTTTCATGAATTGTTTTAAAACTTCATCGGAGGAAGGTTGGGGTTGAACAACGCTTTGATTTTGGATAGGAAAATTTTGAACACGGTTGTTTTGAAAATTTCCTTGGTTTTGGTTTTTGTTACCCTAAAAATTGTTTCTCTGATCGAAATTACCCTGATTGTAATTCCCTTGACCTTGGTTTCTTTGAAAATTTCCTTGAAAACCTTGATTTTGATTGCCATTTTGAAAATTGTTTTGATTAAAATGACCTTGATTTTGGTTCGGGTTTTGGAAATTCGGGTTTTGACCTTGGTTAAAATCTCCACGATTCTGATTTTGATTCGAGTTACGGTTTTGATTTTGGTTAAAACCGGGGGGTCCGAGAAAATTGTTGGAACGATAGCTTAAGAGATTACGGTCCCCTTGTGGTTGGTAAGAAGTACCCCCCATGTTGTAGGAACCTTGAGCAGCATAAACATTCTCTTGAGGATAACCAGCAGTAGCTGGACACTCGAAATACAGATGTGGGCCTCCACAAGTTTCACAACTTCGGGCTACGGCTTTCACTTGTTGATTTTTGGAGGGTTTGATTCATCCTCAACATAGCCGTAGCCAAGTCGTCCATCTTTTTAGTGAGAACCGCGATATCAGGAGATGATGATGAAGGAATGACTGATTTACATGACTCATCCCTCTCCGCAGAGGAATCCCAAAATTTATGGTGGGCAGTCATGTTCTCAATTAGATCATAGCATTCTTCGAGACGCCTTTTCATGAAGGTCCCACCAGCAGCAGCATTGAGAATATCCCGGTGCCTCAATGTTAGACCATTATAGAAGGTATCTATGATGGTAACTTGTAACATATTGTGGTTAGGGCACCGATCAATTGCAAGCATATAACGTTCCCAAGCCTCGAATAGAGACTTGATGAGTGTGTAAATACTCATCATTTTTGTCTTATATGAACTGCCAAAACGTCCAAAAACACTCAGTAATGCATCAAAATACTAAAAATATTCCAAAATTGTGTTTTATACGTTTTATATGCAAAATGTTTAAAAACAAATGAAAAACAAACAAAGTTTGCATAATTGGCAGTTTCAGTCCCTCAAGTTTCAAAAATTGACAAAACTAGTCCCTGGAAGTTTTAAAACAAAAGAAAAGTCAACCCAAGGCAAAGAAAAGTAAAAAAATTATCAAAATAAGTTCTTGGGTAAAAAGTTTGGGAAAATTACACATTTGGTCCCTCAGAATCCAAAATTGACATAAAAGGTCCCTAGAGTTTTGGAAATTGACAGTTTTAGTCCCTGGGTGTTCAAAATGGGAAAATTATCATTAAGGGTCCTAGGGAATTCATAATTGTCACTATTAGTCCTTGGGTGAAAAGTTTGGAGAAATTGCAAAAAGGCCCCTCAACTTTACAAGTTTGGCAAAAATAGTCCTCGGTATTTAAAAAAATGAAAAACATCAAAAATAAACCGTGTACTATTCAATTATGGCAAAATAGGTCCTTGTGATTACATATGGGAATTTACAACACCAGCCCCTCAATTTCAGTAATTACATGAATGGTCCTTGTGATTTAAAAGTTATCAAAACCAAACCACCCTTTGTGATTAAAACCTGATCTACAAAAACAACTAAACCCAAACTCATATAACCTCAGCCCACCTATCCTTCTGGCCCATCACAACACCCAGCCCGTCCACCTTTTTAAATAAAAAAGAAGTCAAACCCACCGTTTGACCTTTCTTCCCCACCAAAACCACCAAACCACCTCTGCTACAAAACCAGTGGTTTCCCCCCCCCCCCCTCCCTCCACTTGCACCTTACCACCACCCTTATCCCAATTACACACCCCAAGGTCAATTAATGCCACCCCTACTCCTAGTCTGCTTCCACAGTCCCAATTGGCTCAAAAGCTATTCCCGCCAAAATCACAAAGGGAGAGATACTCATCCAAATGGCTATATTATTGGTGGGATGTGACCAGTGGGGCCCACAGAGCTCAAATGGTGTATAAAAGTGAAGCATGGAGCAGAGGAGAAAGGCAATTAGTGTAGTTGTAGTTTTAGTGTAACCGTAGGTAGTATGTTATCTTTTCCAAATTGTAATTTTCAATTTAAAAGCTTGTAATCTGTTTCATTAATGTCATTGGATCCTTGTTAAATCTTAATTCAAAGAATCTCAGTTTCAAATTCAGTAATTGTAATTTAAATTGAAAATCTCAAATTTCCTTTATGTTATTAAACATTGTTACTCATTGTTCTTATAGGCTTATTTAGGATCATTAATAAGTTTTCATAAGTTCCTAAGCTTTTAAACTTGCTTGCACTTAGTCTATTAAAATCACATGGAAACACCTCAAAATTTCTACTAAATTAGAAATAATGGGAGAAGAGGGAAGGAAGATGTAGCAATGGAAGTTGTGGGCTGAAGATGGTTTAGTAGCTCTGTGGAGAGCTGTAGGGTTGTTCCTGGTCTTGGATACCTTTGTTCTTAACTCGTAGTCTTGTAAGGTCTTCTCAATATTTTTTCTTGCATGTACTGCTATGTCTAGTTATAGAAGTTAATTGCTGATAAAAGTTACTCATTTAGGCTTGTTTAATGATAATAGAAGCTTATTCAGTGGTAATTTAGTTTGAATCATTGCTTTGCTGTGTAAAACCCTTGGCAGTCATAGATAAAGGGGTGTTTGGTTTAAGAGTCTCAGCTCTGCTCTTGCTGATTCAAGGGGTATAATTGGTGCATACATGCTACAATAGGTCAGGCTAGTTCATATAAACTATAAATCTCAGGGCTAAAACAAGAAAAAGTCAAATGGACCTTTAAATCTCATCATATGCATAACTGTTAAGAATTTAGCTTGCACAATCATGTTCTTAGGTGTATAATTAGTAGCTTTAGCTTGTTTAAGTCTTTATTTAGCTTGTTGTTCCATTTTTAATCATTAACAGCCATTAGAAGTTCATAAAAGTCAAGTTCCTAGTTTTTCTTAAAAGTCAAAGGATGCCTTTCTCAGATTTTTCCAAAATTTGCTAGAATTGTTTTGATTTATGTATGATGATTTAGGTTGTGAAATTTGTTTCTATAAACACTCTACCACCTCATCTTTAAGATTCTATTGAGCTTTGATTTTTGGGAATTTTCTTCTGGGCCCCACAGCCACCCAAACTTGGCTGCAGGGCAACTCCCTACCCTGCTGCACCAGCAGACATCACCACCACCACCCTTTGGTGGTGGTTTCCAGCCACCACAGTGGTCCCCACTACCCAAAACTTGTTCATCTCAACCCCCCCCCCCATGGTAGACTTCAATGTTTGACCTTTTGTTTGACCTGATTCATTGTGGACCCCACTTAAATTTGGCCCTATAGGTTGTCCCAGTTTCTGAGTTAATACAAGTTTCAAAGTGCTTATTGGTGGCTTATCAGCTTATTTCAAGAGCTTATTTGTTCAAATCTTACTCAAACTTGTTCAACTAACTCAGAGGGGCAAACTTTCACCATAGTGGGTCCCACACATGCTCAGTTGAGCTCATTTGCCCAAATGGTCAACAGAAGTCAACTGCGGAAGCAATAAGCTTCCACAGTGCTTATTATTAAGCTAGAAATTAGTTATTTTTACAAAAGTTGCTTATTTTTATGTATAATATAGTTTTGTAAAAGAAAAACCAAGAAAAATCAATTTAAAATTAAGTGATAGTTTCTATTTAATGTAATTTAATTTTAATTTTCATTTTTAAATTTTTGTTAAGTACTTAGCTATTTTATATTTTTGTTAAATTCCTCATATATTAAAGTAGTTATAATAATGTTTTCAGATTTTTATTTCATCATCTAGTATTTATTAGAATTAACTTTAGTTTTATTAATTATTAATTAATATTAAGTTTAAAATAGCATTATTAGTTTTTATTAAGTGAAATCTAGTTTTTATATTTTTTATAGCTTTTATATGTTATAAAATAATTTTAGAAATTTTCTTAGCATTTTTACTGTTCATTTAGTATTTTTCCTAATTTAAAATAGTTAATTAGATAATTAGTAATTAATTAATAGAAAATTCACAAAAAGACAAAAAGATATATTTTTATTTTTTATACTTTCTTCAAGTTCTAATTTAAGTTTATAAATTATTTTTGTAAGTTTTTAGTTTAATTTGTAGTGTTAATCATTTTTAGTTTTTATTTAAGTTAATTTTAATTAAATAGTTAAATAGTTTTTAATTAAATAATTAATAATAAATAATATAAAAATCTAAAAAATAGTTTTATTTTTAGTTTAATTTTATTTTAAGTTTAAGTTTATAGAATTTACATTTTTAACCCTTGTAGTTTATTTTTCTTAAAACTCACCTTTTTCTCAGTACGCAGTCGCGTCTGATTTTTAAATTGGTGTACGTTTAAACGTTTTTAAATACCTAGGTTTCACGTAATCATTAAGATAGTTTATAATAGTCATTTTATTTTATAAAACCCTAGTGTAATCACACACACACACTTTTATACCTTTCCTGTTCACATTCACTAATCACATATTCGTTTTTAATACCATCACAACCTCGTTGGGACATTACGACCCGGGAAAACACTGTATTTCACGGAAGTATTTGCCTCAGCTGTTTGACTATTATACTTGACCATTCACAAGTGGTTGACCAATAATTATCTGACTGTTTGAGGCGAATCAAGACTCATCGGGACGCTGCCGGAAGTTGCTGATATCATTTCGTAACTTGGAAACCATGGAAGGTGGAAAATATTTGGCTAAAAACTTGGTTACCATTTCATCAAAGGTACGAATATAATTCTTGGGGAGTCGGTCAAACCAAGCAGTGGCATGATGGGTGAGAGAATAGGGGAAGAGATACAGACGGAGGGCATCATCGGTGACACCGTGTTGTTTCATGCTTTGGGTGAAGGTAAGGTATTTGTCAAGATGCTTGTTAGCATCGTCACCGGGTAATCCGTGAAATTGTCACGAATTCTGGACTTGTTGGATCATGTGGTGCTTGAGGCCAAAGTCCGTAGCCTCAATGGTGAGTGGTGCAATAGGTCCGCCCCTCCCTTGCATGGTAGGCTGACACAACTCCTCCATCGTTCGGAGATCGGGAGCTGGCTCATCCTTGGGAGGGTCAGGAGGTGGTGGTGGCCCGTCGTCCATTTCTGTTTTTGGTTCTTCATTAACAGTACGTAGCTCGGGTACGTTTTTCTGATTTTTACGCTTTGTTTGTGAACGAGTGCGCGTGCACTAAAAACAATTTTTCAAAACAAATTCGAGGCAAAACAACAGGGAACTTAAACCAATAATCACAAGTGAATGGCTTCTTTGAAAAAGGTACACCACTCACAGGGATACAATGGCAAGTTTTAATCTTATGTTTGGGAACTTATTATGTCCACACCCCCAGTTGGTAGATGTTCTGCCTTGGTTTGCGGTGGTAAGATTTTATGTAATTATTATTAACAGAAAAATTGTTTTTGGGCTTTTCGGGTGTGTCTGCAGAAAACTTTGGGAAATACTTTTGGTATCGATTCGTTAACCGAAATCGAACTCTTTAAAATTACTCGCAGGGTGGCGGGAGAGAAGAATGGATCTCTCTTCAGTTCGCAATTTAATGTCAGAACTTCCGTATTCCACCTGTGTAGGTTGTAATTTTAAAGAAACTGAAGTAATTTAACTTCACGATTGTTTTGTTGTTTTTGATTTTTTTTTGGTGTTTTTAACACTTCAGGAAAAGTTTTAATGAACTTTTTTGATATGATTGATATTTTTAGAAAAACTTTTTACAAAAGTGGTGAAATTTGTAGAGGGAGGGTTTTGAAAACCACTAAACTTAAAACGATTTTAAAACACGCAACAACCTCCCAAGCAGCGGCGCCAAATTTTGATTGAGCCTAAACGGTCAACTAAATTGACCAAGTGATTTGGTCAACAGAGTCAAACTGCCTAGAGTCAATGCTCCGTGGATAGTATAGTGTTTCCCCAGGTCGTTATGTCCCGACGAGATTGAAATGGTGTTTGAAAACATTTTTGAGAATGAGTGGCACTGAGGACAGTAACCAAAGATGATTGGGAAGTGATTATACTACTGATTGCTTGGTATTTGGACAATTGAAACAATATTAACACTAACAGATACACAGATATAATCACACAAATACAAAAGGTGAGATTTAAACAATTTTACAACTACAGGGGGTGCAAATGAAAATTTTACAAACTTAATTTTAAGAGAAAATGCAATTAAAAAGAAAATTATTTTTTTTTGAATTTTTTATTATTTAATATTTATTATTTAAATAAAACTATTTAACTATTTAATTAAAACTAATTAACTTAAAAACTTAATAATACAAATTTAAACTAGAAAATTGTAAAATTAATTTCTAAAAGTAAAAAATAACTTAAAATAAAATTAAAAATTAGAAATATGTATTTTTGCCTTTTTGTGGATTTTTTTATTAATTAAATGCTAATAATAGTAATTAAACTAATTTATATTACTAATTATACTAAAAATGACTTAGAAAATTAAGAAAAAAATTGTAAATCTAATTAACCATCACAGGAATCCTAAAAAATTATAAAAAGTTTCTAAAAATTATATTTAGACTATTTTACTAATTATTTACTTAATTAATAATTAATATCTAATTTAACTAAATTAATTAAGACAATTAGAAAATGAATAGTAGAAATTAAGAGACTATTTTCTAAAAATACTAAATGATTTATAAAACCTAGGAAAAATATTAAAACCTACTGTTGTTAATTAAAATTTGATAAAACTATTTAATTACTAATATTACTTAATTATTTAATTAAACTAATTTTAATTCTAATAATTACTAAATGAAAAGAGAAAAATCTAGGAAAATTACTGAAAATACTTTAAGGTAAAAGAAAATTAAGAAAAATATAAAAATGATGAAGTGCTTAATAATAAGCTGAAAAGATAAATTAAAAAGATAAATCCTATTAAATAGAAGCTATCACTATTTTTAAATTTGGTTTTTTGTTGGTTTTTCTTATTGACATATGTTTATAAGCTAAAAATGAGCAACTTTTATGAAAACACTTTTGAAATATCTTATTAATAAGCTATGTGCACCCCATTGTGCTTAACAGTTAAGAAAATAACTTATTAGGACTTTGGATTTTTTGAAAAGGCTGAGAAATGAACATATAAGCCACAACAGATGTATATTAACTTGAAATAAGACAAAAGGCACAAGTAAGTACTCAGAATAAGCTGTATTGAACAAATAAGCACTTAAGCAACTACAAGGCCAAAACAGGCCAAACACATGAACTTTGGACCTCTGTGGGGTCCACAGAATTCAAGGGGGTCCAAACTAAACTTTGACCTTCCAAGTGGACCTGGTCAACTTCAAAATAAGCCAATAAGCTGGGCTTATGGCTTATTATTGAGGTCTAGGTGAGGTATGGAACTTGGTCTCAAACATTGAGTGACTCAGTATAGGTTTCTGAGATAGGCCACAAGTATGAGTCAAATAAGCTAAGGACAAAAGGCATGAGGGCCAAAATAAGCACTCCCTCAATAAGCTGAGGTGGAGAGATTTCTAAAAAGCTAGGGTACGGAGTGTGGGGTCCATAGAGTCAATCACAAAAAAGCTTGGAATTTTGGCCAAGAACCTGTGCACAGGGCATGTACTTGCCCTGCAGGTCTAATTAAGCTAGTGTATAAGCCAAAATAAAAATCACAAAAATAAGCTGGGTATGGGAACTTGTAGATTAGGTGACAGACAATAACTTGTGAAAAGATCAGGGTCTCAATCCTAATACAAAAATCACAATAAATGTCCCAATTTTTGGATTTCTGAAACAAGTATGCTTTTGACTTTTTGAAATTATGAACTTAGGTTGACTTTTGTGAGATTCTACCTAGATTTAAGCACTGTTTAGGTTATGATAAGCTAGGATAAGACTAAAGTAAGCTAGAACAACTACTTGTGAAAGGATTTGATGAGGTTTGAACTGAAATCTCTTGACAGACAACAAATGGGATTAAATCAAAAGCTATTTTGACTTTTTAACAAACAAGGGTTGGTTTTTATTGTTTGACTGAGCTAATACATACCTAAGTAACAAGTAACAACCACAAGCATCAACAAAAACACCCTAGAGCACAGACATCTCAGTAATCCCAAACACCCTTTTAAAAATATGGTTTTATGATTTTCAAAGAGTTTGATAGATTAAGACCAAGCACTAGATTCTAAGGCTTATAATGTGATGAAATAAGTTGTTTTAAGCACAGAAACAACAACACCAACAA
Source organism: Artemisia argyi (assembly GCA_030686995.1). Lineage (NCBI taxonomy): Eukaryota > Viridiplantae > Streptophyta > Magnoliopsida > Asterales > Asteraceae > Artemisia > Artemisia argyi. Next base: position 70,155,820 of record CM060694.1, on the reverse strand, counting down.
CAAATACACAAGAATCTCTAGAGTACTAATTAAACAGTGAAAATGAAATACTAAGCAAATACCAATTTTAAATAACAAGCTACTGATTTAAAGCAAGATTAACACTAAACAAGCACAAATAAGCCAAATAAGCAGTGATATAAGCTATGCTACAGTAGAAATTTAGAAATGAGATTATAGGCTTACAATGTGCAATCCTGCCAAAACCATGAACCAAGGACCAAAGACCTTTCCTATAAAATCCCCACAGATTCACTAACCCACAGCCATCCAAGATTTACTGTGCTCCACCTTTCTCCACCATCTTCTTCATTATTTTTTTTGAATTTTCTTTATTTTTCTGATTTTTTTGTATTTTCTTGTTTATGAGACTAGACTGCTTTTAAATGTTTCTAAAAGCTTTTCAAAGCTTTCTGGGAGCTTATATGTGCCTAGGAGTCCATACCATTAAACAGAAACTACAATAAAGCTTAATTAGATTTTTGAAATAAAATGGAAATTGCATACACTGAGATGTGAACTAAAACTTGATTTATTATTGGAAAGAGTTTAGATTACACTGAAAACATGAAATACAATACTTGAAAGCTAAATCATACACTAAAAGCTTGAAAATTACTTATATGACATACAAATAACTAAGTTATGCTAATACTTCTTCCTTGCTGCTTTCCTCCCTTTTATAGCTGAGGATTAGAGGATTAGGGTTCAGTGGGACCCTATGAGTCTTTCCCACTTCTTTCTAGACCATTGGATTGGTTTGAGATGATCTTGACCCTTTAAATCTTTTTGGCGCCAAAAGATATAACTGCAAATTGCACTATGGATATGCAAGGGGGTGGTGGCATTTATTGTGGTTTGTTTTGTTAGGTGAGGATAGTGGTTTGGGCGATGATGGAGGTGATGGGAGGTGGGTGATGGGATTAAGTTGCAGGGTGCAACCTGGGAGGGAAGGAGACAGGGTCAAACGGGTGTTGACCGTTCTAAATAATCAAAGGGGGATTGGGCTAGGGTAGGTGTTTGCCCAGGGAAAGGGTTTGGGGATTGGTGATGTTTTTATGTTTGGATTGGATTTGGTATTGGGTGTTTAATAATAAAAAGGGATCCGTTTGGTGTGTGAAATTTATTACAAGGACCAATTTTGAAAAATCTGAAAATCCAAGGGCGGAGTTTGCCATTCTTCCAAAGTTCACAAAGGGATGAAACTTTCCCATCCTCAATAGTACAAGGACCCTTTTTTGATTTTTTTCATTTTTGAATTTCCTAGGGACCAAATCTGCCAAATTGTAAACTCCAGGGACCAAACATGTAATTTCACCAAAATTTCCAACCAAGGATCATTTTTGCCAAAGAAGAGTAGCACAAGGACCAAAAATTGATTTTCTCAAAGTTTTTACATCCCAGGGACCATTTTTGTCAATTTTGTAAAGTTAAGGGACTAAACTTGTAATTTTGTGAAACTTTACACCAAAGGACTAAATATGTAATTTGTGATTCAAAAAGGACCTTTGGTGACTTTTTCATGTTTTTAGAATAACCAGGGACTAGTTTTGATAACTTTTGAAAGTTGAGGGACTGAAACTGCCAATTATGCAAAGTTTGTTCATTTTTCATTTGTTTTTTATTATTTGGCATCTAAAACATATAAAACACATTCCTGGGATATTTTCAGTATTATGATGCATATTTAAGTGTTTTTGGATGTTTTGGCAGCTCAGATTAGATAAAAATGATGAGTATTTACACACTCATCACATATGCCTGCAATACATCAAAATGAACCAATTCTAGAACAGAGACACTTCTAGAATTTGATGTCTTGAATTTTAGGCGATGCTGCTTTCTGATAACACAATGCTCACAGAAAGGTAAAGAAACCTTTGTGAGGCCAGGAATTAACTTCCTTTCAACAAGAATCTTCAGTCATTGTTCTGACATATGTCCAAGCTTTTGATGCCATGTTACTGCAACTCTATGACTTGGACTATGCGAAGCAACAGATGCTTCCGCCTCCTCCAAAATCTCTCCCTTCAGTTGGTATAAGTTCACAGCCACCTTTTCACCTTTCATAAGTACAAGCGCACCTTTTATAAATTTCAAGATTTTGTTTTGTATTTCAACCTTACAACCAAGATTATCAAATTGTCCTTGAGACAAAAGATTCTTTTTCAGGCCCTCCACGTGTCGCACATCCCGAATAGTACGAACTGTACCATCATGCACCTTCACCATGATACTTCCAATTCCAATGATCTTTAGTTTTTTATTATTGCAACTGTACACAGATCCGCCTCTAGAAATAGGTTTATATTGATGAAACCATTCTCTTCTTGCGGTCATATGAAAATTTGCTTTCATATCAAATAGCCATACATCTGCAAATCTTGTCCTGCCTTCATTTGCAATCGCTGCTTCACAACACAGAGCGTTACCATCTTCTGAAGTGCTGGCGACATTTCCTTGAGGATTAGAGTTTCTTAAATTCCTACAATCTTTCTTCATATGACCCTGCTTGCCACAGTTGAAACATTTAAAATTCTTCTTCTTTCTTATTTTAGATTTACCATGGTTGTGACTCCCACTAGAGCCAGGTTCCATTGACCTCCCTCTCATTACCACCAATGCCTCCACCTGTATTGAACTGGCCTGTCTGTCCTTCCTATTGTTACGCCTATTTTCTTCTTCCATAATAGTGGCTGCAACATCATCGAATACTAGATAGTCCGAAAGAACATTACTGGTTAAGTTGATTATGAGTTGGTCATATGAATCAGGTAAACTTTGAAGTAGAATTTCAGCACGTTCCTGTGGCTCTATTTTACAGCTCAAAGACGTGAGCTGAGTAAATAGAGTATTCAGGTTATTAACGTGCTCAGCCACTGAAGTAGATTCCGTCATGCGAAGAGCATAAAGTTTCCTCTTGAGAAATATTTTATTGTGGAGCGATCTTGCCTCGTGCAATCAAGCAAGATGATCTCAAATCTCCTTTGCAGTCTTCTTCTCCTCTATTCTTGACAAAACTCCATCTGCTAGCGCCATATGAAGATTTGCAATAGCATTTCCGTCCATCTCGTCCCATTTACTGTCATCCGTTACCTCAACTGGCCTTTCGTCAATGGCCGCTAAACATTTATCCTTTCTAAGGATAGCCCTCATCTTTAATTTCCACAACAAAAAATTATTCCCATTGAATATTTCAATTTCAAATTTCGCCGCCATTGCTACAATCACAATCAACTTTTCGACAAAACTATTATTAGTTAATAATAGTAACGAACACCTTTTGAGTGAGTATAATTTTATTTATCTTTTGATGTGGAGGGTCCACTAATTAGTGGCAACCACAGAGCATACGATAAATAGTTATACACACACCCAACCTTAGCTCTTGATACCACTTGTTGAGAAAAGTGACACCGGACTGAAGCAAACCCGCAACTAAAATAGAAATATAATAAAAGATGACACACGGATATAACGTGGAAAACCCCAATAGGGTAAAAACCACGGGGCAAAGAAAGATACATTTCACTATGATGGAAATTAGGAATTACACCTTCTCTCTAATTACAAGGATTAACAATATTTATCTCTTGTAATTAGGAGATATACAAATTCTCTAATAACCTCAAAAATAGGAGAACTACTAGAAGAGAAAGACAACACATAACATTATGTCTTGTGCATGTGATGGGATGAAGAAATGAGCATCCTTCATTGCCTTTTATAGGCGTTTGGTTCAAATGAATAAGCTGCAAGTTGAGCTCCAAGTTGCCAACTATCACTCTATACATTCAATTCATTTGTCACCATCCACTTGCAAGAATATATTCCTTATTTAGATACAATGTATCTTATACAACATGTTTGTGGCACGTTTGGACATATGCTCCATGGGTACCAAACAACTATCAAATCTTAAGTAAAAGCAGATATATTTTGGTATGGTATGATATTTCTAAAGCTTATAAGTGGTCGAAGTATTTTAAATATAGATCTCATTGCGAATGATTCTAAAGATTGTGTAGGGTCATCTCATGCGTTTTGGAGGCATAAAGCGAAGTTGTGAAATGAGACACTTTTGATTAAAAAATTTTGTTGTTAATGCAAAACATAGGGACTTATCAAGAATTAGTCATATCATAAATCACTAGATTTACACTATTACAAGGGCAATGTGTATACATGATCCAGGAATTTCAAATATCTGATGTTTCAGATATGGGTTTTATATATGAGAATATCCGGAAACACGGAGTCCAAAATATCTGAATTTTTTGAAAACTTATATTTAGGTTTCGAAACTGACAAATTGCATATCCCAATTTTAGAATGCATCTTGGTCAGATTTTCAGATACTAGAATACAGATATTATTACCACCCCCATTGGAGCCTTGTCCTTTTATGTCATGTAGATCAAGTCCTACATGTTTCCTCATTAGCACTATAAAGGCATTTACTGAGTTGTATCATCTACTTCAATAAATTTTAAAAGATAGAAGTCTATATAATACTAAGCAAGAAACTCAACATAACCTGATTGGCCTTGAAATTGGAGGCCTTAGAAAATCGAGGCCTAAATCGGTAGCTTTAGCAGATCTACCCTCGAAAAAATAAACCTTGAAATAATAAAAGCTACTAATATTTTACACATAACTTTCTATATTTTCAACCGAAGATGATCTAAAAGATCATGTAGGTCAGTTAAAAAGGTTTTCTCTAATGGAACTACAGGTCCGAACAAAAATGTTTGATGGGAAATTGCTTACTGGTAGGGGTGAAACTTCTAATGTTTATAAAGGATGATTGAAGGATGGAATGTTGGTGGTTGTAAAAAGACTAAAACGGGAAAAAAAAATAATATTGAGGAATCCCAGTTTGAAACTAAGGTTGCAACTATTAGCAATGCAATTCACAGTAATACACTTCAGTTAAAAGGAATCACCAATCAAGAGGTTGCTAATTTATCTGTTATTGGCCATCGGAAGTGTAAAGACATGCTTGATAGGTATCTTATGTCACCTTATTTATTTATGTTTTTGAGGTCATATACTTATATGAATGCTAGGGATTTTGGATTTTTGTTTCGCATAATTAGGATCGATGTCTTTCAACAGATTATAGGATATTGTGCTTTTATGTGCTTGTGTTGTTTATGGTTTTAATACATATGCTAACCATTTTTGTTGTTGATGTTATGATACTTATTAAGCAAAACATGATTGCCTTTAACTAATCTAACCAGAGAATCATATTTAAAACGCATATCCAAGAACCTCCTTTATAAAGCTGACATGTAGGAGTTTGGGTGTCGATTATAAGGCCTTACATGTTTTGACTCAATTATCAAAAACGTATGCTAAGAAAGAGTTTCAGTTTGGCTTAGTTTACATGTTTTGACTTAATCGATCACACTAGCTACGACTTTCCAAATTCGGATTTTCATAAAGTCTAAGTTAACAAGTAATAGGAAAATCTTTGTCGTTTACATATTCTTTGTACTCTACACTTTGATGTAACCTTCATTGTTACCTACAGATGACATCAAATAGTCTTTTTCGTAACATGATGAATAGATTTTTACCAAATTTTGAATAAGGGAACCTTTTTTTAAGTTAACAGGTATATGTTTAAATAACTAATGTAGAGAGAAATGGCACACAAGATCCACTTGATTGTCCAAAACAAATAAAAATTGTGCTGGGATCTGCAAAAGGGTCTTGCATTTTTGCACGAACATTGTGTTTCAAAGATACTTCACCACAATGTCAAAGCTGAAAATATTTTATTTAATGAAATTATTTAAGCATTTATGGGAGATCTCGCATCGGGTAAGCATATGGATTAAAATGCAACTCATGTATCAGGCGTTGTTTGTTCCACGTCTTGACATATGCTCCCTGGGTACCAAGTAACTGCCAATCTTCAGTAAAAGCAGTTTTTTTTGTATGTTATGAGATTTCTAGAGCTTATAAGCGGACAGATACTTTCAGATCTAGATCTCATTGCAAATTATTTTAAAGATCATACATGGCCGTCTCATGTGTTTTAGGTCTAAAGCAAAATAATGAAATGAGGCACTTTCGATAAAATTATTTTGTTGTTAATTCGAAAACGTAAGGACTTCTCAAGAATTAGCCATATCATAAATCACTACATTTACATCATGATCAACACAATGAGTATTAAATGATCCGGGAATTTCGATTTTGAAATGTCAGACAACGGTTATATATGTTCGGATATCCGAAAATACGGTATCCAGATATCTGAATGTTAGGAAAACTTACAATTGCATTTCAAAAGTGACGAATCTTATATTTTAATTTTTGAATAAATACCGATCAAATTTTCAGATACCCGAATACCATTATTTTTTAACAATTGGAACCTTGTATTTTTATGTCATTTATATTAAGTCTTAAATTCTTCCACATTAGCATGATAACAAGTAATTACTGATAGGGTTTGTAGAATTCGTGTTTGACCAATCAAAACCGAACCAAATAAAAAAAAAAATGAACTGAATGTGTATCGAACCGAATTGACTAAAACCGAATTCGAACCTAACCAAATTGTAGGGATCTATACCTTGATAGATCACGAGCCAATAGATCGTTAGCCAACTAATGTAATCACTAGTTAAACTAAGTTAGATAATCTCTGTGAGCTTGTAATTATGCGGAATATAAAAACAAACTTATACTAAACTTGATCCTCTATGGATCGATAAACTTTTACTAATAATGTTAATGAAACTCGTACGTAAAACTTGTGTCTATTACAATGACCTAGGGTTCCTTATATACTAGTGGAAACTCAAACCTTTCTTACAAGAAACGAATAATAATAAACTATTAAAAGATATTCTACATATCTTGTCCTAAAATACATAAGTTATATCCACGGTTAAACTCTATCCGTAGGATCTCTATACGTCCGCAGGAACCAGTCATCAGCAGAAAGTCACTAAGCCTTCCGCAGGAACCTGTCAGCAGTATCAGTCAGTAGTAACTTCAATAATTCCTTACAATCCTCCCCTAATCTTGAATTTGACACAGTTAAGTTCAAGATTTCTTGATAGATCGCCAATAGCACAAACCAGATAATTGAGAATAAACATCAGCAGCAAAGAATCTTCATAAGTAGAATCTCTATGATCAGCAAACAATTGAAAAGCTCCATTCTTTGCAGCAACACAAGACTAAATGTACATCAAAACATATAAGTTTCATACTATTCTCATCACATCCAGGTGTGTTAACTCCTGTGAGAGGTGAATCATTGAAAATAATGGATTTGATGTCTCTTTACCAATAGCCATCACTACTGGAGTAGCCAAGTGTTCAAAGGTACACTGATAACCACATGATTTTTAGCAAATCATCAGCTATAAACGGATTTGATATGTCTTTACCTGTAGCCGTTTGCTTAGGACTAGTCAATTATTGATGAATACTCATCTTGGTCAATTGAATACCAAATATGGTTTTCCACTGCCTTTACCACAAGCCATATACATGTGGGCTAGCCAATTATTTGGAATCCATAAAGGAAAAATCCATGGTCAATTGACAACCATTTCAACTACTCAACAATAAAGCATGGGTGAGTTGAAAAATCCTATGATTTTGAGCAAACCATTACAGCTATAAACAGATTTGATGAGTCTTTACCAAAGCTGTACCCTTTGGACTAGCCAACTTTTTGATGGAATAGTCAACATCAGGCAAGTTGATGACCAGAAAGAGTGTGATAAGAATCAACACCAAACCTGCATACAACATACACAAAACTATACAAATATGTTAGTTTTTTTTTTTTTTTTTTTTTTTTTTTTTTTTTTTTTTTTTTATACTAAACTAAAAAAATAAAAAAATATACAACAAAATACAATACCAATATCAGCTCATTGCAGATATGAATCCATTTGAATGCCATGCTTGGTTGCTAGTTCCTTCTTAGTCAAGATACTTCTTCTGATGAACCTTACCAATTGTTCAGCAAGATGAAGATCATTCTCAGTCATATCCAAAGGAACAGATAACTTGGTCTCCAGCATGAGATGCATTACTTCCTTTGTAATTGGGTAAAGAACATCAGCCCAGCAGTATAAGGTCTTACAAGTGGTAGTTACAATCATATGAACATTAGGAAGTGGAAAGAACTTCCAATAGTCAACCACCCATGTGCAGATATGAGGAGGATTGCAGTCCCTGAAGAGCCACAGTCTTCAAGAAAAGGTAAGTGTTGATCCCAGTTGAGCTAATACGATCTTATATAGAAGTTAACTTAAACAAATACTTAAGCTTAAACGCGGAATATAAAAGCTTAACTTAAGAAGATTTAGAATTCTCTTTCAACACTTCAATATTATTAATACGAGCACTCGATAATGCTAGGGTTTTACAACCTTGAAGTGAATAATAACACGTACATACTCTAACCCTAGGATCCTCCTTTTATAGGCCAAGGAGTCCTACTAGGTTTACAATACCTTTCTCTACAAGATAAGAATAATCTAAATAGATAAACTATACAAAGAATCTATTCCATAATTATCCTATCGTATACAATGTTAATCCCTTCAGCAGTAGTTTCACCAAGCAGCAGATAGTCTTCAGCAGCAGAGTCATTAACACTAGCAGCAGTTTCATTGTAGCAGCAGTATTACTCAGCAGCAGAGTTACTTAGCAGCAGTGTCACTTGGTCAAACCCAACAATCCTCCCCTAAACTTAATATTTATTTCTAAATATTCAAGTTTCTTCAAAGCTCAAAACATTACTAGGAGGATGCTTCCAAACACTTCATCTCTTGAAAATTCAGTTGATCAAATATCTTCTTATACTTTGACAGCAAATTGAATGCTTGATCATCAGAATCATAATCTTTCTGCAGCTTAAGTGTTTTGTCACTATTAACCATCTGATTAACAACATTCCAGTATCTTACCACTGGATAATCCTTTTCAGCTAGCATGTACAAGGTAATTGGCCCAAGAGTTAACATATGAACTCCAGAATCTTGAAAAAGTCTCCATCTTCTTACCTTGTAGTCAGCTATCTCTGTCCATTCAGAGTCATCCATTGAAGGTTCAAACATAAGTTTAAGAGCTCTCCACATAACATTATCAGAAGCAGTTAAGATATGATCAATTTGATCTACCTCATACTTTTTACCATCAAATTTCTTAGCCCCAAACTTTGCCTTGTATAACTTCCACAAGTCTTCAACATCCTCTCTATCAAAGTAGTGTAACATCTGTTGAAATCTAAGAAATCTATGAGTTTTACCATCAGATCTCTGGACATCATGAAATGCTCCAATGTTAGTATCATACCCTGTAGTTACTTTGATAATAGGATACTTGATTCCTAATGGTTTAGCATCAACCACTTCAGGATCTTCCATCTTGCCAACCACAGTATAACTCTTCAATTGTTCTTTTTGATGCTCAGAAGGAATGTGATCAAGACCATATTTAAACTCATCTCCTTCAGGCATAGAACTACTTCCTTCTCCAATCTTTCTCTTCTTCTTTGCAACTGACTTATGAATAACACCTTTTCTTTTATCACACTGCACAGAAGAAGTAGTCTTTGCTGCATCACTTTCAATCTTTTCAACAACATTAGCTTCTTGTATCTGCTCTGCTTCAACAATCTTTTCAGGCACCAACTTCTTGTTCATCTGAGCAATATGTTCCAAGTCCTCAGCACATCCCATAGTATAAAAAGTATCTGTTCTCTTCTTTGTTTGTTGATACAAATCAAAAACTTCTTTGTCAGAGTAAGCTTTCAATTGCACCAATGTCCATCCACCCATATTCTTTAGATATCTTTCATACTCTTTCCTTTGCTGTTTAACTGTTGGACCCTTGAATACTTTAACCTTTCTTCTAGCAGCAGCATTCTCTTTTCTCTTATTAGAAGCAAAGTTACTATACCAAGATTGCACATTAAAATTTGGAACTTCATTTTCTTCAATCTTGATCAGCTTGTTTAATTCAATATCAGCAGCAATTCTGATCTTTTCATCATCCCATTCATCATACATTCTTAAACCTTCAGCCTCTTTCTCAGCCAGCTGCTGATCTTCCAAATTAAACAACTCTTGTGTTTTAATAGCAGCAGCTTCATCATGTTCAACTTGCAATGGCTTAGGCCAAGAATCAAAAGGTACATCAGTAAAATCAACCCCTTTATATATCCATCTATGAGCATCAACTTGCTTGCCTTTACCCTTATCAGTAGAAGATGATGTGATTGTCTTCTTTTGAGTAACAGCAGGTTCTCTTATTGTTATTCCTTTTTGAGGTTTTCTTGTTGCTGATGTTATACTTGTTGTTGTGATAGGTTGTGATAATGATGGAGTTGGTAATGGTGATGTATGGGTGTCAGCAGCAGTCTTCTTACTTAGCAAGACCATTGCCTCTGCAGCAACATTGACAATAGAACCAGCAGCAGAGTCTTGAACTTCAGCAGCATTTGCTATTTCACTAGCAGCAGAACCATCAACATTCTTAGCAGCAGTAGAGTCAGCAACCACTGAAGTCTTTAACACATTATCCACCTTTTCTTGTGCAGCCACCACCTTTTCCATAACTACTTCATTCCCAGACTTATCAGCAACCACAAAATCTTCATCATTCGGAGGACTATCCACATCCATATCTTCAATCACTGGAACCTCCCCTGAAACTAATCCAGCATCCATATTTTGAACATTATCAACTTTTTCAAGATTTACCTCCCCTGAATCCATGACAATCTCTTTCCTCCCCTGTTTGGAAGCATCCTCTTCCAAATGAGTAGATGGTTCAGAAGAACTTACAACCTGAGTAGTCCCCACTTTCTTCAATCTGTGCAATGAGGTTGAAGATTTTGATTTCTTGAAGCTCTTAATCTGTTTTCGCATTTTGATGATGACCTTGGCTTGACCAGCAACAACATCAGATAGATTAAGAACCTTATCTTCCAAAGACTCACATTTCAACCCCAAAGCTGTACAAGTATCCGTCAATTCTTTAATAAGTTGCATTGTAGTCTCATCACTTCGACCTGTATTACCTGGTCCGAGAGGTGAATCACTGACATTGTCATCATGTACAAGTGGATCCGTCAATTCATGAGTCACTGGCCTGTCCTCATCACTTCGACCTGTGTGACCTGGTCCGAGAGGTGAATCTTGGGACAAAAACTCAGTATCAAACCTAGTTTGATCATCTGAGCCCCCTATGTTTTCCATTTGGCTAGGGTTACCATCCTGAAAATCAGACTCATAAGAATCTTTTTCTCTAGATGTTGCCTTGGTTTGGGTCTTAATGATGTTATCACTGTCCTGCTCTGCTGCTAAGCTAGAAGCAGTAGTGACAGCCCTTGCCAACATGTCCTCTCCATCACCTAGGACAGCCTCATCTGGTACAGCCATACTAACACTATCCTGAGGTAGATTAGTGTCCTTTTTGGTTTTCCTACGTGTATATTGTTTTGTAGGTTGTGTAACAGATGTAGTAACATTGGGTGTGTGATGGGAATCAGTGGGATTTCCTGATCCTTCACCCTGGTTGGTGTGCACAATTTGTTCCATAAAAGAAGTAAGATTTGTATGTGCACCAGAAAAACCTTTTCCATGTTTATTCAAAAAGGTAAAAGTCCTTGAGGCCAATTTAGGAGCCTCATATTCAGCATGATGGGCTCTAGTTTTAGAAATTTGTTTTTCAATAAAGATTTGAAGAAATCTTGGATATAACAAATAAGCACCATCTTCAACACCTTTAAGAAACCCAGCCAAAATCATTTTTGAAAAATTAAATGGTTGACCTTTGCACAGACATATCATTGCAGAAGCAATGGTAGTACTGAACTCATGCCACCCAGATGTTTTAGGACTCAAACAATGAAGGAATAGATGTATCAAAAATTTGTATTGAGGACAGAGGAGAGCTTTTTGAAATTTTAAATTAGTATGTTTCCCCTCATACCCCAATTCCTTCAAACCAGCAAAAATAGCATCATTGGCAAGGCAAGTGGTCTCTGTTTCATCATCTAAGAGAAGATATTCCCTTATTGATGATTCAGTTACACGAACCTTTTGCCCATCAACAAAAGCACTGACATGTTTTTCCCCATTCATAGTTTTGAGTTTGGCAGTAGACCAAAACTGTTTGATGTAGGAAACATATATAGTAGGGTTCACAGTGAGTGCATACCTAAGAGAAGTAGCATTCAAAAACTTTACCATGTCTGTGAATCCTTCAGGAATTAACTCTTCATTCAAAACAACCACACTGTTGTGTTGCTCAACCCAGGTACGTGAGATCTCCATGAATTAGGTTTTGGTGAATTGGGGATTTGTGAGTATTGGAATGATTGGGAGTAAGGGTTTGTGATAACTTCAATTTAGAACATATGAAAACCAATAATGAAGGTCAATTAGGTTTTTAAACTGATGAGTAAAAGTTACACATAACACCCTCTTACTTACAACCGTAGCAGCAGAACCGTATCATTCACAACTAGCAGCAGAGTGATAGAACTAGCAGCAGAGTGAACTTGAGTCAGCAGCAGAGTTGACTATTGAACTTGGTCAACAAAATCATAACAATTAATGCTCATATTACTCCGTAATCCCTATAAAATCGGCAAGATCTTTTCCCCAAATTACGCAATCAAACCCTAATCATTTTCAAAAACGCCTCACACACAATCAATACTATCCATCTTTACAATCAAATCATCACACAATGAAATCAACACCAGAAATAATCAATATCTCTTCTGATTCATCATCAGAAGATGATTCTCCAATGGAACCCTTTGTTCCACCCTTTCGTCCTCCAAGATTTGGTTGTAGAACCAAAGAACAAGCACGCAAGAGGAAGCATGATCTTCCAGTGTTTAAAGATCTCCTCAACCTCAATCAGACTCCAAGCACCTCAAGGGGAAAACAGCCAATGTCCCCTGAGGTTCCAGCATCATCAGAATCATCAGACGACCAATGGTGGACGTTTGTGCAACCACCTCCTCCAGTGCATCATCATCAATCTCCCTTCATCTTCACATCCTCAGATGAAGAGGAAGAAGAACCACCAACCAATCCACCAGCCACTCCTGAGAGGCCACAGTCTTCAAGACCAAGGCCACAATCTTTGAGAGCAAGGCCACAACCATCACCTGGTCTTTCTCTTGGACCATCAAGACAAAACCCTCCTCTCCCAAAAGATAGAGATGTGGTGCTCGGGCTTCCATGCCCTAGGAAGGTGTAGGTGTTAGGTTAGGATGTCTGTTTTGTGTTTTGTCTTGTGATGTATGATCTTTGTACTTCTCTGGAATGAATAAATGATATGAACTTTTCTTGTATCAATACTTGCAAAGCACCATTCATATACCTGCAAAATGTTAGACCAAACACCACAAAGCAAACAACCAACATATGTACTAGCAGTAGAGTTAAAAAAATCAATGAGCAGCATAGTACATTATGTCTCAAACATATACATATTAACAAGCAGCAGAATAACAAGCAGCACATGCATTACAAACTTTAACAAAAACAAAGAGATAAGGTTTTCAAAGATTAATCATACCAATGTTAGCAACTAAAAATTGAAACCTCCCCACATCAAAATGTTTAGTGAGAAGATCAGCAACATTGTTATCAGTATGAATTTTAACAATTTGAATCAACTTCTTTTCATAGCAATCCCTTATGAAGTGATGCCTTATCTCTATATGTTTTGTTTTAGAATGAAACACAGGATTTTTAATTATGCAAAGTGTGCTGTTGTTATCAATATGGATTTTAGTATTCATGAAATTGTACCCATAATCCAATAATTGATTCTGCATCCATAAGACCTGTCCACAGCAACTTGAAGCAGCCACATACTCAGCTTCTGTTGTTGAATTAGCCACCACTGTTTGCTTCTTGCATTGCCATGACACCAACCTGCTTCCAAGAAATTGACAACCTCCTGTTGTAGACTTTCTATCCAAAGAAGCTCCAGCATAATCACTATCTGAGTAGGATACCAAATCAAATGGTGAATCCTTAGGATACCAAAGGCCCAATTGTGGTTGATACCTCAGATATCTAAAAATTCTTTTCACTGCATTGAGATGTGATTCCTTGGGACACACTTGAAATCTTGCACAGGCACATACTGCAAACATAATATCAGGCCTTGATGCAGTAAGATACATCAATGATCCAATCATAGACCTGTACAAGTGTATATCCACTTCCTTTCCATGTTCATCCTTCAGCAATGGCTTATCTTTTTCCATGGTAGTCTTGGCAGGCTTAGCATCTTCAAATCCAAACTTCTTCAAAATATCATTGACATACTTATCCTGACTGATAAAGATGCCATTTTCTTTCTGTGTAACTTGCAGACCTAAGAAGAAGGTGAGTTCTCCCATTGAACTCATAGCAAACTTGTCCTTCATAAGCTTCTCAAAACTAACACACATAGCTTGGTTTGTAGACCCAAAGATGATGTCATCAACATAAATTTGAACCAGCAAAATATCATCTTTTTGTCTTTTGAGGAACAAAGTTTTATCAATCTTGTCCCTGCTGAACCCAGACTCTAGCAAGTAGGTTGACAAGGTGTCATACCAAGCTCTAGGAGCTTGATGTAGACCATACATTGCTTTATTGACCTTGTAGACTTTGTCAGGATGATCAGGGTCTTCAAAGCCTGGTGGTTGAGCCACATAGACTTCCTCAGTAATGGTTCCATACAGAAAAGCACTCTTCACATCCATTTGATACACTACAAAGTCTTTGTATGAAGCATAAGCCAAAAACAATCTAATAGCCTCTATTCTTGCCACTGGTGCAAATACTTCATCATAATCAAGCCCTTCTTGTTGTGTGTATCCCTGTGCTACTAACCTGGCCTTATTTCTTATGACAATCCCTCTCTCATCTCTTTTGCATCTGAAAACCCATTTTGTGCCAATCACTCTTTTACCATTTGGCAGTTCAACCAAAGTCCATACTTCTTGCAGCTTGAATTGTAAAAGCTCATCTTGCATTGCTTCTACCCAACTTGCTTCTTGTAAGGCTTTGTAAGTGTTTTTGGGTTCAATTTGAGAAAGAAAACATGCAAACAGGCAATTTTGAAGATCTTTATGACTATTTCTTTGATGCAGAGATCTGGCAAAGAAACTTTGATGTTGAGGATCTTTCAGGGCTTTAGTCATCTGCCTAGTTTGAATGGATGAGTGTGGATCACTTAAGATTTGATCTTTTGGATGATCCTTGTGTATTCTTGTGGTAGGTGTAGGACTAACAGGAATATTGAGTTCCAAATTAGTATAATCAGCATCAGCTCCAAATAACTTACCATCAAGTGCATCATTATCAGTATCATAATAGATATTCTCAAGATCAGGCATGTTTGGATCATCTGGATAGATAGTATCATCAATGGATCTACCCTGAGTGTCCAAATGAGGAGACAAGGAAGTAGCAGTAGAGTTAGTAGGCTTAGAAGCAGAATGTGGTGAAGCAGTAGTTGTATCTTTTGGCCTAGCAGTAGAGTCGTCTGAGTCAGCAGTAGAGTCTTTTGGCTGTTTAGGAGAGACATCAACAACTACCTTGGGAACTTCAGGAGTTTCTTTTTCTGCTTCATGAGGTATAACAATACCTTCTTCAGTTTCCTTTGATTTTTCATGAGAAGCAACATCATCTGAAGAACTTTGTTCCTTCTGAAGAGGTACAAAGGTTGGACCAATCTTCAATTTCTCAATCACAACAAACTCTTCCTGTGGTTTATCAACACTGGCAATAACAGGAACATAGTTCATTGTTTTAGCAAGAATATCAACATCAAATAACCATTCTGGTCCCTTCCCTGCAGAATTATATGTGTTTTCACTAAACTTGATATGCAAATTCTCCTCCACATGTTTGGTTCTTTTATTATATACCCTGAAGGCTTTACTATTAACAGAGTAACCAACCAAATTTCCTTCATCAGCTTTTTCATCAAATTTGCCTAGCTGATCCTTTGTGTTTAAGATAGTAACAGGACATCCAAATGGTTTGAGAAAATCAATCATTGGCTTCTTTCCATGAAATAGCTCATATGGAGTTTTGTTATGAGGCTTGACTACCTTACTTCTGTTTTGCACAAAACATGCAGTGTTCACAGCTTCAGCCCAAAAAGGTACAGGTAGTTTTGAATCAGATAGCATAGTCCTTGCAGCCTCAATAAGTGTCCTGTTTCTTCTTTCTGCAACACCATTTTGTTGTGGAGTTCTTGCTACACTGTATTGTCTTAGTATTCCTTTTCCCACACAAAATTGGTTCATCTCACTGTTCTTGAACTCAGTACCATTGTCACATCTGATAATCTTTACCTTGTGATTGTGCAGGTTTTCAACTCTTGTAATGAAAGCTTTGAGTACTCCTGGGGTTTCATCTTTGGTTGCAAGGAAGAATACCCAAGTAAACCTGCTAAAGTCATCAGTGACAACCAAACAATATGACTTCTTGTTCAGACTTTTTACAAATACAGGCCCAAATAAATCCATGTGTAGCAAGTGTAGTGGCACAGTATTTGTGTTCACAATCTTGGACTTGAAAGAAACTCTGTGTTGTTTACCCTTTTGACATGCAACACAAGTTTCACAATTCTCAAAAATCTTTGTAGGCATACCCCTCACAAGATTTCCTTTGACCAATTTGTTCATAGTCTTGTAGTTCAGATGTCCCAGTCTTCTATGCCATAATTTGGACTCATCAATAGTGGCCTTTGCAATTAGACAAGTCAAAGCCCTCTTAGGAATAATATTCTTAATATGGTCACTGTATATATTTTCCTTTCTAGGGACCTTCAGTAACACAGATTTGTCATCTGGTAATTGAAAATCAGGAGAAAGAATCATACACTCAGTGTCTGTAAAAAGAACAAAATTCTTTTTGTCACACATTTGTGAGACACTAAAAAGGTTAAACTTAAGTCCTTTCACAAGAAACACCCTTTCAAAGTCCAAATTACCAGTCCTTAGAGTTCCAATACCAACAATTTTTCCACCTTTTGGATCATTCCCAAAAGCTACATAACCACCATCAAAAACCTCAAGATCTTCAAGTTGAGATTCATCCCCAGTCATGTGTCCAGAGCATCCACTGTCAACAATAACCATATCCTTAAGCTCATCCAGTAGATTGACCTGCACATGAAAAATAGAGAAATCAGTTTCTCTTGATGACCCAAGCCATTACTGACTTGGATCTGCCCTGTGCATCAGTATAATTAAATTTCTTTAAATCACTTGATGCACTGCTATTCTTGGAAACAGTATTTGTAACATTTGTTTTTGGTTTCCAAGTCCAGCAAGCTGAGGCCTTAACAGCATAAAAGTGATTACCAACAACTGTATTTGGAAGATGTTTTGGCTCAGAAGTAGAAAGTTTTGTACTAGCAGCAGGTTGCTTGCTAGCAGTAGAGTACTTACTAGCAGCAGAATGCTTGCTAGCAGTAGAGCCATTAAAAGAACTAGTTGTTGATTTGAAAACACCTTTTGGTTTGGCAGCATAAATTGATCTAGTAGCACCAGATCTCAACAAAACAGCTCTAGGAATCATGTTTCTATTAGGATGAGGGTGAGTTTGTTTTGTAACATATTTGTGATTCACCCTTGTGTATTGATTCCAAACAGGTTTTTGGTTCTGAGGACATCTACCAATCAAGTGATCAAAACTACCACACTTATAACAAGCCTTCTTTTGTAATTCAAACTGGTCACCTAATCTTTGTGAAACTAGGTTGTTGAAATTTCTTTGGTTCCCTCTAGGCTTATTATCAAAACATCTCAATTGTTCTCTAGACACCTCATTGTACTCAACCATTCTCCTAGCAAGTTTATTCCCTAACACAGGCTTGACAAACTTAATCTGTTCTACCTTAGGTTTAACCTGAGTAGGAATCTCTTCCTTTTTAACTGTTTGTTTTGGTTGAACCTGTTCTTCTTCACTTTCACTATCAGAACACCATTCTTCAATGATTGGAGCCTCAGGAAACTTTCTAGACTCAACCTTAGGTTTTTCTATAGTACTTGTGCTACTTTCACCTACAGGTTTTTCAATTTCTAGCTCACTAATGAAAGATAGCTCTTTGCCTGGTGGAGCAAAAGCACTTTTGGCTGGAGGAGCCACTTCATTATATCCAATTCCACTGCCTTTTCTCATCAAGGTACTCTCTATAGACTTATTTACCATATCAGAAGCAAATTGTTGTTTCTTTACTCTTACTACATGTTTTTCTTTTTCAGCAAGAGCAGCTTCTTTTTCTTTTTCAGCTTCTTCTAACTTATTTTTAAGAACTTCTACTTCACTATTTTTCTTAAAAATTTCTATATCTCTGAGATTAAGTTGTTCTACATATTCCTTTTCACACTCTTTGAGATATTCTAGCCTTCTCTCAACATTTTGAATACCTACTTTATAACCTAAGTTATCAAGTTTTAGACGTTCAACTTCTCTATTTAAACTCTCATTCCTAGCCTTAAGAACTTCTATAGTGTCAGAACAAGATTTAAAAGAACATCCAGATGATTCAGAATCATTTGATACCTCAGAGTCAGAGCCTGATGATGAACCATATGCCATAAGTGCAAAGTTATGCACTTTGGGTTGAACAGCAGCAACCAAAGAGAAATTTGGTTCTTCTTCAGCCATATCACTCCAGTCATATTCTCCCAGCCCATCACAAGCTACCATTGCAGACTTTGATTCTTCAGTCTTCTTAGGAACTTCAGCATTCTTCTTTGGAGATCTACACTCTCTAGCAAAGTGTCCCTTCCTGTTGCAATTGTAGTATTCAATCTTGGACTTGTCAAACCCTGGACTCTCCTTAGCCTTGTATTTGACTTCTCTTCCAGTCTTTTTCCAGAACTTTCTTGCTCTTAAAGTCAACATTGCCATTTGCCATTTGAGATCAATTTCTTCAAGATCATCTGGATCAATATGATCCAAGTCTTGATTTATGACATGTGATCTTATGGTTGTTGTAAGCTCAGCCAAGAATGCACATAAAGCAACATCACTGGTAGAAACCTTGTCATTTGAACTAGCAGCAGATCCAGATCCATCAGCAGTAGATACTCCATAAGCAGCAGAGTGAGTATCTTGTGTCTCTTTTGATTTTGAAGACACAAAAGCAAGGTTTTGTGTACTAGAAGATGAAGTAGAAGAAGTAGCTAATTCAGACTCATACACCCTTAAATTGTTGTAGAGGCTCTCCAACTTCATTGATTCAAAGTCAGGCTTATTCCTCCACACCACTGTGTGCATACTCCATTCAGGTGCAAGACTTCTTAGAAACTTAAGATTCACATCTTCCTGTGGAACAACATACCCAACAAGCTTTAGATGACTAACCAGTTGATTTAGCCTGTTGTATGTACCAATAATCTTTTCTCCAGGTTCAGAAGTAAAGTTTTCAAACTGATGCTTCAACATATTCTTTCTGGACTTCTTAGTAGCATCATTCCCTCCAAACCTGAATTCCACTGCATCCATTAATTCTTTACCTGTTTCACAATCATCAAAGTCCATTTGAAATTCATTAGGTATTCCCATTAAGAGAATACTATGAGCTTTGATTTCCAGCTTCCTTGCTGCATTAGCTTCAGCAGACTTAATTGGAATCTCCTTGCCATCTGCACTCTTCTCAGGTTCAGAATCACCATTGATAATCACATTCCACATGTTAAAGTCAATCATGCGAATGTATTGTCTGATCCTCCTCTTCCATAGCTCATACTCAGAAGGATTGAGCATAGGTACCCTTGAAGCAGTCACCATGTGAGTTTCATCACCCATCTTATGCAAACGATTTGGAACAGCAAACTTTAAAGAAACAAAATCTTCTTGATTATAACTTCTAGATCACAAGCTCTGATACCACTTGTTGATCCCAGTTGAGCTAATACGATCTTATATAGAAGTTAACTTAAACAAATACTTAAGCTTAAACGCGGAATATAAAAGCTTAACTTAAGAAGATTTAGAATTCTCTTTCAACACTTCAATATTATTAATACGAGCACTCGATAATGCTAGGGTTTTACAACCTTGAAGTGAATAATAACACGTACATACTCTAACCCTAGGATCCTCCTTTTATAGGCCAAGGAGTCCTACTAGGTTTACAATACCTTTCTCTACAAGATAAGAATAATCTAAATAGATAAACTATACAAAGAATCTATTCCATAATTATCCTATCGTATACAATGTTAATCCCTTCAGCAGTAGTTTCACCAAGCAGCAGATAGTCTTCAGCAGCAGAGTCATTAACACTAGCAGCAGTTTCATTGTAGCAGCAGTATTACTCAGCAGCAGAGTTACTTAGCAGCAGTGTCACTTGGTCAAACCCAACAGTAAGGGTCCTTTAAAGGTGGTCCTTGGTCTTGCTGCTCCCAAGCTCTGGAACAAAGATATGCAATCTAGAGGGGTTCACAAGAAAATGCCAGACCCAAAGGACTTGGGAAAAGGGAAGAGGAAGTTGGAGTAGGGGGTTGTTGCTTAGGGATGTGGTGGTTTGATGGTGGTTGGTTGTGTTTGATTGAATCTTTTTATGTTTCTCCTGATCTCTGATCATGTTGTTGATGTACCTTGTTTTCTGATGATGAATAAAATAATTTACTTTTGTCTTGTACATCTGATTCCACTGATAGAAGTAATGTAGATCTTTGTTTATCAGCAGGAACATGACCTGAAACTAAACATTCAAACAAAACACAAAAGAACAACCAAAATAATATACACAATTAGAAATAAACCTGCAAAACAAAGTTAGTAAACATAATTCTAGAAAACATAATAATCTACATAAATACAACATGTACAATCCGCCCCTGAGGCATATGCCTCCCCTGAGGCTTATGCCTCCCCTCAAACATAGCATTCAAGGGTTAACCATCCCAATGTTGACAACTAGGTGATTAAACCTAGGTCCATCAAAAGCTTTTGTTAACAAATCAGCTACATTATCATCAGTGTGAATTTTAAGCACTTGAATTAGATGCTTTTCATTTGCATCTCTTATAAAATGGTGCCTAATTTCTATATGTTTAGTTCTCTGATGAAAAACAGGATTTTTAACAATAGAAATAGTACTTTGATTGTCAATGTAGATTTTAGTGTTCATAAAGTTAAACCCATAATCCAACATCTGATTTTGAATCCAAAGTACTTGACCACAGCAATTGGCAGCAGCAACATATTCTGCTTCAGTAGTAGAAGTAGCCACTATGGTTTGTTTCTTGCACTGCCAAGAGATGAGTCTTCTACCAAGAAATTGACAACCTCCTGTTGTGGACTTCCTATCCAAATTAGCTCCAGCATAATCACTATCACTGTAAGCTTCCAACATAAATGGTGAATCCCTTGGGTACCAAAGGCCTAGTTTGGGTTGGCCCTTGATGTACTTGAAAATTTTCTTCACAGCATTTAGATGGGAAGTCAGTGGAGTGACTTGATGTCTTGAGCAAGCACTGACAGCAAAGGTAATGTCAGGCCTAGAAGCTGTTAGATACATAAGTGATCCAATCATGGACCTATAAAGATGAACATTCACAGCCTCATCTTGCTCATTTGGATTCTTAAGCTTGGTTGGTTCATATGGAGTGGTAGCAGTCCTCAAAACTTCAAAGTCAAACTTTTTCAAAATATCTTTAACATACTTCTCCTGATGAATAAAGATCCCTTCAGGTTGTTGTTTGACTTGCAGCCCTAGGAAAAAGGTTAACTCCCCCATTGCACTCATTTGAAATTCACCTTTCATCAATTCTTCAAATTCCCTGCACCATGCCTCCTTTGTGGATCCAAAGATAATGTCATCCACATATACTTGTACTAGAATAATGTCCCTGGAGTTTTTCTTAATAAAGAGGGTCTTGTCAATAGCCCCTCTTCTGTAGCCATGCTCCAGAAGAAATGTAGACAATCTAGCATACCATGCTCTTGGTGCTTGGTGAAGTCCATAAAGTGCCTTGACAACTTTGTAAACCTTCTTAGGATGATGGGGGTCTTCAAAGCCCTGTGGTTGAGTAACATATACCTCCTCTTCAATTTTGCCATAGAGAAAGGCACTCTTAACATCCATCTGATAGACCTTAAACCCCATATATGAGGCAAAGGCTAAAAATAGTCTAATGGCCTCAACTCTAGCAACAGGTGCAAAGACCTCAGTGTAGTCAATCCCTTCTTCTTGTCTGAAACCTTGAGCCACCAATCTTGCTTTATTTCTGACCACAATACCTCTGGCATCCCTCTTGCATTTTAAGATCCACTTGGTCCCAATTGCAATTTTCCCTGCAGGTAGATCAACAAGTACCCAAACATCTTGATTCTTGAATTGTTGCATCTCTTCCTGCATAGCTTCAACCCAACTAGGCTCACTCAAAGCCTGTTTAATGCTTGTGGGTTCAACTTGAGACAAGAAACAAGCAAACAAACAATGCTTCTGATCTGTGTGATTGTCTCTCTTCTGAGTGGATACATAAGTCAAAAATGCACATTGCCCAAACTTGGTATTCTTAATGGCACTCCTGGTGAGTACCATAGCATTTGGATCACCAAGTATATTATCTTGTGGATGTATGGTGTTGATCCTTTCAATTGCAACAGGATTAACATCAATTGAGGTATCAAGATTGGTTAAAGTAGGAGCAAAGTCTTCATCATAAGAAGCGGATTGAAAAATGCATTCATGTTGCTCAACATTAGCAAGATCTGAGGGAATTGGAAACCTGCCATAAGGTTCATCCAAACTTGTGGAAGCTTCAGTGGAAACATGAACTGCAGGAGAAGTGCCTTCAGCAGAATCTCCATCAGCAGAATCAACAGCTGCATCAGCAGATGTATCAGCAGAACCAGGTTTTCTGCTTTCTTCAACAGCAGCTTGTTTTAAGAGTGCTTCAGTGTCTTGAGCAAATTCAAGACCAAGTCTTTTAGCTTCCTCAACAGCTGCATGTTCTTGCTTTTTGAGTCTAGCAAGATCTTCTGCATAGGTTGAATTTTCCACATCATCAGCAGATTTGGCATCAGAGGCTTCTTTGTTAGGAGGATCTGCTATCTGGATTGGTAGAGTTGTTACAACAATAGTGGGTTCATCACATTCTGAATCACAGTCTGAATCATCCTTTAGGGTACCTGCATTGTTAGAAGATGACACTTGTATACCTGCAGATGGGTTAGATGAGTGTCTAGCATACCCCAAATAATCAGTAAGGTAATCAAGGTCAAAATACCATTCATG
Organism: Artemisia argyi; assembly: GCA_030686995.1. Classification (NCBI taxonomy): domain Eukaryota; kingdom Viridiplantae; phylum Streptophyta; class Magnoliopsida; order Asterales; family Asteraceae; genus Artemisia; species Artemisia argyi. The sequence goes on along the minus strand of CM060694.1, from coordinate 70,132,534 downwards.
ACCCTTGCCCTGAACATTTACATTATCCTCCAGAAATTTCAGGTTAAGAGTCTCTTCTATCTTCTTTGCAGCCAAATTATAGACCCTATAAGCCTTGCTATGAGCTGAGTAACCAACAATATATCCTTCAGCAGCTTTTGCTTCAAATTTGCCTAGGTGATCACTTGTATTAAGAATGGTCACCTGACAACCAAAAGGTTTCAAGTGTTCAATAGTAGGTTTCTTCCCTGCCAATAGTTCATAGGGTGTCTTATTGTGAGGTCTAGTAATCAACACCCTATTCAATACATAACAGGCAGTACCAACTGCCTCAGTCCAAAACATAGTGGGAAGCTTAGAGTCAGCAAGCATTGATCTTGCAGACTCTATAAGGGTTCTATTCTTCCTTTCAGCAACTCCATTCTGTTGTGGAGTCCTAGGAGTGCTATAATCTCTTTTAATACCCTTTAAACCACAAAGTTCAATGAGATTGGCATTTTTGAACTCTGTCCCATTGTCACACCTTATACCTTTAATCTTCTTGTTAAGTTGATTTTCAGCTAGAGCCATAAATTCTTTGAGTGCCTGAAAGGTTTGATCTTTAGTCACTAAGAAAAATGTCCAACTGAATATGCTGAAAGCATCAGTGATCACCAAACAGAAGTACTTATGATCAATACTCCTGATGGATGTAGGACCAAAAAGATCCATGTGAAGCAGCTGCAATGGTTCTGAGATTGTGCTCACAGTAGTAATGGCCTTATAAGAAGCTTTGTGTTGCTTTCCCTTGTTACAAGCCACACAATTATGCTCATTGGTGAAGATCTTGGAAGGAAGTCCATGAACTAGTCCATCTTTAGCAAGTTTGTTGATGACTTTAAAATTAACATGTGCCATCCTTCTATGCCATTTTGTAGATTCATCCAAGGATGCTTTAGCCACCAAGCATGTTAGATCACCTTCTGGCTTGACATCATTCAAGTCAAAGGTATAAAGATTATGGTTTCTTGGAGCCTTTAGTAATACTTGATTGTCATCAGGCATTTGGAACTCAGGTGAAAGAATGAAACAACCATCTTCAGTGAAAAGCACAAGAAGCTTTTTGTCACAAATTTGTGAGACTGAGAATAAATTGAATCCTTGAAGCTCCTTCACAAAGTAGACAGTCTCAAAATCCACCTTTGGAGTTCTAATGGTTCCTTTGCCAGTAATCCTTCCTACTCCACTTCCAAACCTCACTATGCCTCCATTAATAGGCACAAAGTCATGCAGCTTCTCTTCGTTACCAGACATGTTTCTTGAACAGCCACTATCAACAATACCTAAGTCTTTATTAAGAAGAGGATGTTCGTACAACAAAGAAAGTTAATATACAACAACAACATATGTTAAGAGACTTAAGTCATGAAAGACTTGAGCCTGCCCTGTGGATCATTCTGATGAACCCAAGATGATGAGTTAGATCCACAATTGTTCCTGGATTCCCTGTAGTTAAATGGTCTTTTATATGTCCAAGAACAATCTGCTGAGGACTTTTTAGCAGAATCCCAATGACCCCTTCCCATAAAGATTTGGTCAGTATATTCATACCAATTATTAACACCATTAAATGGTTGAGACCCATATCTATTTCTATTGGTATTCATATATCTATTATTAAAAACAGACCTATTGGAAGGAACAGACCAATCAGCAGGAGTGGAATACATTCTGCTGACATTATACTTTGCCAGTGGAACTACTAAGGGTTTGGTACAGGTATTAGTCCACTTAGGTCTATTATTAACAATATAAACACCCATCCTCTTTTCATGAAAATCACAATCCTTAATTAAATGCAACTTGCTACCACAAACAAAACACTTCTTCTTCTTATAAGATTTATTAAATCCAAAAGATGTCTTATTAAACATAGAATTATTCAAATAAACACCAGAAATAGAATTGTTTTGTAAACACTGAAAGGAATTGTTTTCATAAGAAGTAAATAACAAGTCTTCAGAAGAGGCTGTCTTAGAAAGAACTTCATCAGTAGCAACTTCAGAGTCCACAGACTTGTAAGATGACTTGTCAGAAATCTTTATTGAGGACTTGGGTGAATCTGACTTGGTCTTGGAATCACAGCTGGCATAACTAGAGGTCTCTGAGGTCTTGTCCCTGGAAGAACAAGAGACATAATTGTTAGAATCATTACTAGATATACTTCTAGTGTCAGGGGAGTCATTGATCTTAATGCCAGTGGTTTCCATTGATGCTGGTAAGTCAACCTTATGGGATGTGGGCTTAGGGGTTCCTATGGTTGGAGGGACTTCAGACTTATTTTGCAAGTCTTTAGACTTTTTGCCAAAGAGATGGTGTGAACCATCAAAGTCAGAGGTTTTGGTAGTAGGCATAAATACACCTCTGATGGGTCCTGGTACAGCATGCAAATTTCCTTCTTTAACATAATTTGCTAAGCCTGCTGGTGTAGATTTACCCACATCATTCCTTGCCTCTAAGCCAACATATTTTTTAAACCCTAAACCTATCCCAGAGTTTACAGCTTGACTACCATAAAGACAGCTAGCTAAATTATCTCCTGAAATTAACCAATTTTTATGTAAAGCTACTTCTTTATCTAGTTTATCTTGCAAAACATTTTTCTCATACTCAATTCTAGCTTTTTCTTTTTCAGAAAATTTTAATTCATTGCTAGCACATTCTAAATCTCTACTTAAAACTCTAATCTTTTCCTCATAAGCTAATTGATTCTGTTGAAACCACACCTTTTGTTGTTCTAAAGTTTTAAAAGCTTCTTTATAAGTTGCAGCTTCAATAAAACAAGCATTATATTTTTGTTTCATATCATCATAAGCTTCTTTTAGAGTTGTATATTTAGAATCACAATCACAAGCACAAGTAGATACCTGAGGAGAGATTCCCATGAGTCCAAAGCTATCATCACAACTAGCCATGCAGGAGATTTAAGGAGTGCTGCTTGTATCATCATCATGCTCATTCCAGTCCACACTAGTATCTATAGCAGTGATCAAGGCCTTTGATTCTCCAGCTTCCACTTCTTTCTTCTTGTATGCTGAATATCTGGTACTGGCTTCACCCTTCTTGGTTGTGCACTCTCTTGCAAAATGTCCAATTTCTCCACAAGCATAGCACTTTACTTTCCTTTTGTCAAACCTAGCTGCATCTCTTCCATCAACATTGAGCTTTTTACCAACCTTTTGCTCAAATCTTCTAACCTTGAGAGAAAGCATAGCCATTTGCCACTTTAAGTCCAACTCTTCTAAAGCAAGTTCATCAATCTGCTCAAAATCTTCATAAACAATTTGTTGCTGTTTATCAACTTCAGCAATAAATGAATGAAGTACATCTTCCATCACATTACTAATCTTTGGATGAGTTATTGGATTAGCACTTGAAAAAGACAATGTGGTCATTGGAAGACTTTGGCTTGGAGTAGATGGACTTGAGTAAGTCTGTGGTGCTGGGGATGGACTTGTATAGGTATGTGGCATGTAGTTTGAGTTAGAACTGACAAATGCAGATTGTGAAGGAGTTGCTGCATATGGAGAGAATCCCTTTATGTCACCTTCCAAAGCTCTGAGTTTGTTGTACAAGTCATCAAAGGTGAGGTAGTCCAAGCCACCTTTGGTTTTCAATGATATACTCACCTGAGACCATGAGGGAGGCAAGGCTCTTAGAAACCTAGAGTTCACCTCCTCATTGTCAGGTCTGGCTAGCAGCTGATTCAAGTGACTCAGAATCTTCTGAAACCTGTCATAACCTTTGTGGAGACCTTCCTCTTCAGTAATCTTGAATTCTTGGAATTCCAGCTTCAACATACTCTTTCTCATCCGCTTTGATTCTTCATTCCCACCAAATCTAGCTTTTATGGCCCACCAGATTTCTCTTGAATCAGTCATGGAGTGAAAATCTCCCATGTGATCATCAGGGATTGCCAGCAGCAATATGGTTCTTGCTTTGTTCTCCCTTTGAATAGCAAGAATTTCTTCAGCAGAAACAGGTTCCAAAATTGTAACTTTACCATTAGCATCAACACTTTGTTTTTTAGGACGACACCCATTGAGTATAACATTCCAGAGGTTATAGTCAACACTTGCAATCCAGTTCTGCATCTTCATGGCCCAGATCTCATACTCATCCTTCCTAAGAAAAGGAAGTTTTGCATTGCTGTTGGAGAAGGCCACCTGTTGTAGTTGTTGAGTAAGAGAGCCTGCTTCTGAGAGAGCAACATCACCGCCTGGTTTGTCTCCCATTGGTACTGATTGAATAGTTATGTGATTGTGTAGAGGTTACAGAGAGTATCTAGTGGCTCTGATACCACTTGTAGGGATCTATACCTTGATAGATCACAAGCCAATAGATCGTTAGCCAACTAATGTAATCACTAGTTAAACTAAGTTAGATAATCTCTGTGAGCTTGTAATTATGCGGAATATAAAAACAAACTTATACTAAACTTGATCCTCTATGGATCGATAAACTTTTACTAATAATGTTAATGAAACTCGTACGTAAAACTTGTGTCTATTACAATGACCTAGGGTTCCTTATATACTAGTGGAAACCCTAACCTTTCTTACAAGAAACGAATAATAATAAACTATTAAAAGATATTCTACATATCTTGTCCTAAAATACATAAGTTATATCCACGGTTAAACTCTATCCGTAGGATCTCTATACGTCCGCAGGAACCAGTCATCAGCAGAAAGTCACTAAGCCTTCCGCAGGAACCTGTCAGCAGTATCAGTCAGTAGTAACTTCAATAATTCCTTACACAAATTAAATATCCGGTTTTCGATTCCGTTATGCTTTTGGTAGAGGGAAAACCGAACTAAACCGAAAACCGAATTCACATAAATATATAAATTTTTTATACGTATATGTTTAAAAAAAACATTAAAACTCTTTTAAGCTTGAAAATATTTTTATGTAAAAAATCTATATAAATAAATAATTAAGTAATTAAAATTATATAATTCAGGTTATTCGGTTCGGTTTTCGGTTATTCGGTTCGATTCAATTTTACCGAGAAAAAAAATTTGAACTAACTGAACTGAATAAACCGAACAACCAAATAATCGAACCGAAGAACACCCCCAATTACTAAGGGGGTGCTTGGTAGGGGGTTAAGAGGGTGGGGAAATGGTAAAGTATTCAATAGGGCCAACCATTATAGAGTTTTTGTGCTTAGTTAGTGTGGGTAATGGGATTGATTACCCGGTAGTGGGTAATCAACCATTATAGAGTAAATTGGGGGGGGGGGGGGGGGGGGGAGGGGTAAGGTATTGATTACCCACCTCACTCATTCCTTTGCATTCCTTTCCCTTTCTCTTTCCATTTTCCCACTTTGAACCAAGCGGGCCCTAAGTTGTCTCATCTACTTCAAAAGAATTTAAACGTCAAAACTTTCACTACAAAAAAATAGTTCAATCTTCACACTTTTTTCCACACTTTTAAAAAGTGTGTAAAATTTTATTGATTTATTAACAATTAATAATGTATAAAAAATGGTTACATTAATAAGTGTGGAAAAAAAATTATAAAACAATAAATTTTTCATGTGTCATAAAAAAATTCACACTTTAAAGTGTGAAGAAATCTAAGAAATGTCTACACTTATAGGTGCGGACTCAAATTCTCCCCACTTTCTTAAAGTGTGGAGGCCCAAATTCTCCACACTTCCTCAAAGTGTGGGGAATTTGGGTGTTACAAAATAACCTCCATATTTAGAAATGTGGAGAAATCTTATAAATGTTCATACTTAAAAGTGTGAACTTTTTTTTAGACAACTATTTTGTTTTACAATTTTTCCCATACTTATTAATGTAACCAAATTTTACACACTATTAAGTATTAATAAATTAGTAAAATTTTATACACTTTTTAGAAGTGTGGAGATTGAACTATTTTTCGTAGTTTTTAGATAATAAGAAGCATAAAACTCAATATAAGTGGATAGGCATAAAGGCTTGAACAGTTTTACCCTGAGTATAATCGAAATAAAATGTGCTAAATAAAAAATAAATTTATATAAGTAAATAAATCTCCGACATCAATATCTCAATTTGAACTTGGGATAAACAAGACAAAAATATCTCAATTTGAACTTGGGATAAACAATAACGTATTTGATCAAATCTACTAACAATTACAAGTGTATGATTCAAATAGAATAAGGATCAAAGCTGTCGACGTATGAAAAAAATAAAAATAGAAATTCGGTTATTGTTCGATTTCATCATATTTTAGCTTCATTATAAATTTTCCTTTTGCTGATTATTCGACAAACTTTCTTTTAACGTTTATTGACATGTTTAAAAAACAAATAGCTTTTTCGCTGTTTTTGTTTTTATTAGGGTAAAATGCAAAAATAGTCCCTAAAGTATCATGAAATCGCAAAAATGAGACCGAGACATAAAGGCACGCAAAAAAAACCACTAACATTTCGTAAATGTGTAAAAAAAACCACTGAGACGCACTGTTCACTAACTTTCGTTAGTTTTCCTCGTTAAGTACAGTGAAATGACTAATATACCTCGTCTTCTTCCTCCATTTGAATTTCTTTTGAATTTCCTATTAATTTAATTCCTAAATCAAGAACATCAAAAACAAAAACCCAGAAATACGAAGAAAAAAAAAAGAAGAAGAAAACAAAAAAAACATGTTCTTTATCTCGTCATATCAACATAAAAAAAAAAATAATAATAATAATAAAAATACATCATCTAATCAATCTACATTAACATGTTAAATTTATTTCTTTGATTAGGGCGATTAAAGAAGCACCGCAATCCAATAAACACAATTATACATGTTGCAATGTCCAATTAACTACTAAGAAGCTGCGGATGAGATTTTGGCTGTTGAGTTTGAAGAGAATAAGGAGAATGACGATGAGAGTGATCTTGATATGCTTCAGGAAGATACCACTAAACAACCGCCACCATCATTCTTTTCTTTCAAAAATGGCATAGAATTGCAAAGGATTTCAAAATACATACTTTTTTTTTTACCTCGTCTTTTTTCCCAAAATGATGAACACATGAACCTTGGGATATACATTGATACTAACCCATATCAAAAAATTCATACTAACACAGATTATCAAGATTCAAATCAAAATTCATACTTCTTGTTAACTTATACGCTTGTTCAATATACGGTCTCGACCATCAAAATTTGGAGATTAGTTTTACACTTTTACCTATCTCCATTGCTATTTTACCTTCGTGTTTCAATAAATTATGAACATTCAAAAATTCAAGAATACCAGTATCCTCTTACTAGACAATCACACTGTACATTAGAACCAATTGAGCAATACATAGCCAATCCAACAATACGTTAGTTATTAATAATTTTTAAAAAGAAAAAGAAATTGAATCTTGTTCACTTGAAAAAAACATAGGTAACTGCCCTCCTCTTTGCGCTTTACCACCGCCACCGCCTCCTTCAACAAGAGGTCCACCAAAAGATCTGACGAGTTGCGACCACGAATCCGGCTAGTGTTGGTGGGTAGATCCGGCTATTATATCAAAATATATCATGAATATTGTCGGGATTAAAGAGTGTGATGTTATTGGTGAGTAATTAAGTGAAGTCCTTTTTCTAGCGAGCCCATATCTTGACAAGCTTGTTTTTTTCCGGCGACCGGTGTTCGGGTTTTTGTTTGTTTTTGTTGACAGTGGCGGTTGATGAAAAACATGTCTTATGTTATATAGTGGGAAGGTACAGCAGTTGATGAAAAACATATCTTATGTACAAATAACGACGCAATTCTAACATTTTAATCTAAGTTTAATGGTTTCTATTTAGTTACATAGTGTTTGGGTACATTTTGATGTGAATGGGTCAATCGAGTGTAAATGATTGTACGAATTGAATAGAAAAATTGAGAAGGGTGTGATGTAGACGATGTCAAAGTCGAGTGGGGACGAAAGAGCAGCCGTCAAGGTTATGAACTCGTAATTTTTTTCATAGTTTTACTCAAGGTTATGATCTGGTAATGTTATTATTTGATCCATTATTGTTCGAGCAAGACATAATTCATAGTATGAAGTTAACCTTATAAAATTGGGGTGCTCTTGGTTTTTAGACGACATTGGAATTGAATTTTATTTGATTTAGGAACTCATAAGCCAAATGCATCACTCTAGTGGTGGTGGTGGTGGTTATGTGATGGTAGAGGGTGGTGGTGGTGGTGGTGATGGTGGTGGTGGTGGCTGTGTTTGCATTTCCGCATTTCTGGGTTTTTGTTCTTGATGTTCTTGATTTAGGAATTAAATTAATAGGAAATTCAAAAGTAATTCAAATGGGGAAGAAGACGAGGGTATATTAGTTATTTCACTGTATTTAACGAGAAAAACTAACGAAAGTTAGTGAACAGTGCGTCTCAGTGGTTTTTTTGCACATTTACAAAACGTTAGTGGCTTTTTTACGTGCCTTTATGTCTCGGTCCCATTTTTATGATTTCATGATACTTTAGGGACCATTTTTGCATTTTACCCTTTTTATTATTTTGATTTTTCGATGCACTATTTGTTAACACTCAAATATTCAATCAAGTTTATCGAATAACACTCGTGAGTTAAACTTAAACATGCTGTTCAAAGTAAATTACTAAATTAGAACGTAGATTATTAAAATGCTATAAGGAAATACGAAGTTTTCCTATTGTCAATAACAAGCTCGATCAGTTTTGATATAAGTTTGTGAAAATCCTTTATGTTTTGTATATCGTCAAAAGTTATTTGATATAGTGTAGTAATGTACTTGAACCATTTTTAAAAGTTATAACTAACAAGTAGTACAAGAATAAACATGGACGGTTTGTTTGGACACCAAATTATATGGGAAACCTCAGGACATACAGATTTATGCATCTTCTAATGCAATTATTCAGTATTTATAGAAAATTATATATTTTTTTGAGTAGTGATAAATAGACCTAAAAATATACTTAATGCATTCATATTTGACAAGTGTTATTAGACATATTTTCTCTCATCATTACCCACCAATCACATTTGTAGGTTTATTTTTAGGTCAGTTAGGCCTACAAATCAATTTTCATATTTTTATTGTCATCTTCTCAATTTTTTGTTATATTCAATTGTGATTTTTCTTTTATGTATACTACAAGGAACACAACTTCACATGAACATTATAGCATCAATTAACGAAGTAACTTACTTGACGATCTTTGTAGTTGTTTTCGCAAAAGAGGTATCGAATGTGTTATGATCCCTTATTGGTTAGGTATGAGATTGATTGATACTTTATAAGTCTACCAGTACCCTCCTTTTACAAGCTTCATTTTTTAAGTGAGTTTACATATGAACTTATGAACCAATACGAGCCTATTATGAGATAGGTTCGTATCAGAATACAAATTGATAAAAAAAAATCTTTTCGAAACTACTATTAGATATATTTGTATAACAAACTTTTAGATAAGTTTAGAATGTATTTATGTTTATCTAGACCATAAAAGTCTGGTAGGTTGTTATGTACACTCTGTATATATATTGAATCATAATGAATGAGAAGGCATCGCTTCTATTCTTTCATGGTATCACGCCTATAACCGATCCTACCTTTTCTCTCCAATAAGTTTCTGTCATTCTTTTCACATCTCACTTCAATGGCTGAATCAAAACTCCACCCTGCGATCACTGTTAACCAAATCAAAAACCCGATCCCTATAACTCTAGAGATGGAAAAGAGTCAATATGCCTCATGGGCTGAACTCTTCAAGATCACATGCCGAGCCTATGATGTGATTGATCACATCATCCCTTCAGCCAAACCCACTCCCTCTACGCCAAAAGACAAAGAGGTAACACCACCCGTCATCTCTCCTGAAACTTGGGCTCGCTTGGATGCTATTGTTCTACAATGGATCTATAGCACCATCTCGAATGATCTTCTTCATACCATTCTTCAACCCAATGCCACTGCTAAACAAGCATGGGATCGTTTGAAAGACATCTTTCAAGGCAACAAGAACTCGCGAGCACTCTACTTGGAATGGCAATTCAGTAATACTCGTCTTGATAACTTTGCTAACATCTCTGCTTACTGTCAAGAGTTGAAGCTATTGGCCGACCAACTAGCCAATGTTGATTCACCAATCACCAATGATCGTTTAGTTCTTCAATTAATTGCTGGATTAAACGAGAGTTATGATGGTGTTGTTGTGTGATACGTGGGAATCACACCAGGCTTTACCTCTCGAGGGATCTCGAGAAGCTTACAACCCCCACCAGGCAGTGTACCTGATCGTTGTAGTATAGTATAGTGACAAGTACCGGGGGATTGATCGTTCAACTCAGGAATAGTGTCGCTAGGATTAGAAAGCCTAAAAACTAGGTCTAGAGGTGAGGGATGATTCTTTTTGTATTTTTATATTTTTATAAAAGCAATTAAAATCTCGGGTTTTTGAAAGAGTGGGCGGAATTAGTTGCTAGTCAACTAACCCAATAACTAATGATGCAATCAAAATAAAATAACAAAAATGAAATGAAATCTAATTATACTAGTGGTGTGAACAATAATAGGGAGAGTTGTGTTTACTTAGGTTTCATTAGTCCCTAGATATCTTTTACAGGTTGATAGTTTGTTACAATTGCATGGATGACGGGTCGTATTCCTTAATACCAGTCGTAGGGCCGTGTACAATATTCCCTAACTCTATAGGATCCTACTTCACTCCTATGTCGAGCCGTTAGAAGCTCCTAACATGGGATCATTAGAATTCTCATACGCATTAAATACAAACAAAAATCATAATACACCTCTGATCATGTTTCTTAAGACGTTCAAGCATGTCACCAATGGAAGTCTGCCAGTTTTCTTAAGCCTAACATCGAATACAATCATCCGTAACAACTATAAACAAACAATCAACCCATAATTAACATCTAGGTTTCACTACATCTAAGCAAACACACAAGAGATTTAGCCTAGCATGTTAAATTCAAGACAAGCGTAAGATATATTCAAGCAACACATAGACATATTGATTGAATTGAAAGAGTACTTATCTCAAATTGACATGAAAGGTTTCAAAGGGTAAAAACCCTTGAAAAAGCAGTAATATTCGTGCTAGGGTTTCTCCAAAGTTACACCCTACTTGTTCCTCTCCTATGAATGAAAATTGAAAAACTATATATAGATTTTAGAGGGTGACGGCGTCAAGAAGGAATTTCTGACGCCGTCAACTCGCCGCCCATAATGAGATCGGATTGCCTAGATCCAGATTTGACGCCGTCATGTGCACTTCTACTTTGGGCCGTCACATGTATTTGTACCATGACGGCCTATGGTGACGTCGTCATGCCCATAGTGTAAAACTCTTCTGGATCGTCACGGACTTTATCCACTTCCACCTCTTGTATTACTCTTGACGTCGTCACATGAAGACTCTTGACGCCGTCAGGTACTGTTCCCAGCAAGGAAAATTAAGACTTTGTCGTTTTCTTCACTTTTATGCTCCAAAAACGTCCAAAATGCTTCCTTTTCCAGAATTCACTCCAAAAGTACCTAAAATGACAAAAGGAACGATTTAGGGCAATATTTGATCAAATAAATTCAAATTCGGGCTAAAATGACCCCCTAAAAACGGTTCATTTTTCGCCTCATCATTGTGCATCTTCAACAAAGTAATCCCCTACCTTCTTTTTATGAAGCCCGATCTCGTCTTATACTTGAAGAAACACGCAAATCCAAACAGGCTGCTAATACTGCCATCAAGGATGGTGCTGCTCTCGTCTCCACTACTGCTCCCGCCTTAAAACCCATTCAACCTGGTGTTTTTAATCACTTTAAACCTGGTAACGGTCCATCCTCCAACAACCGTGGTGGTAGAGGAGGCCGCAACAATTGTGGTGGACATGGTCGAGGTCGAGGCTACAACAACAACAGCAACTGAAGTCACTATCCTGGACAATAGCAACAACAACCATGGGCTCCTTATGGTCCATGGGCTTGGCAACAACAGTCGTGGACTCCCCCACCATGTCCTTACCCCACTTCTAACTGGGTTCGGCCCACAACCCAACCTGGACAATCTGGAATTCTTGGTCCATGAGCACACCAAGCGCACACCATGACATACTCGCCTACTGTTGCTTCATCTATCATGGGGTATCAACCTACTAATATTGACACAGCTATGCATACAATGACTCTCAACCCACCTGATGACAATTGGTACATGGATACGGGTGCGACGTCTCACATGATGGCTTCTCCAAGTAAACTCCGGTCTTATTTCAATTTAAGCAACCCCTAAGCATATAATTTTTGGTAATGGTCATAAAATTCCAATCTGTGGTTATGGACATATTGCCTTTCGTCACTCATCTTGTTCACTATTTTTAAAAAATGTCTTGTATGCTTCAAATCTTATTAAAAACTTAGTTTCAGTACGTCGCCTTTCAGTTGATAATAATATCTCTCTTGATTTTGACCCTTTTGGATTTACTGTAAAGGATTACCCGACGGGGACCCCAATCATGAGATGCAATAGAACGGGGGACCTTTATCCCATCAACACATCGGTGCTTCAACAACTTCATCAACCGTCTACTTTTGCAGCTTTTTCACAAGACTTATGGCATTATCGCCTTGGCCATCCAGGCATTAATGTTTTAAGATCTCTTAGGAATAAAAATTACATTCAATGTAATAGGTCTAGGTTGTCTTCTTTTTGTCAATCATGTGTCTTTGGTAAACATGTTAAGTTACCATTTTATGACTCGTGTTCATCTACTGTATCCCCTTTTGATACTATTCATAGTGATTTGTGGACTTCACCGGTGTTAAGTACGATTTCCTTTGGACTTTTCCACTTGGACAAAAATCACAATTCTTTTTTGTGTTTCTTTCATTTAGTGCTCACATTAAAAATCAGTTTTCTAAATCCATCAAAACATTTCAATGTGATAATGGCACTGAATATAACAATAGAATGTTTCATCAATTTTGCAATAAAAATGGAATGGTTTTTCGCTTCTCTTGTCCCCATACCTCTTCACAAAATGGGAAAGCCGAACGAAAAATCCGGGCTATTAACAATATTATTCGTACATTACTTTCGCACTCGTCAATGCCGGAACGATTTTGGCATCATGCACTTGAAATGGCAACACTTGATCAACATTCTGCCAAGCAGACTCATTAATAACCAATCACCCACACAACTCCTTTTTCAACGAACACCGGCTTATGACCATTTACGTGTTTTCGGTTGCCTTTGCTTTCCTTTCACCCTTCCACCACCATCAATAAACTATAACCTCGGTCCGATCCATGTGTGTTTTTAGGATATCCTTTTAACCATCGTGGTTATAAGTGCTACAACTTAAAAACCCAACAGATAGTTCTATCAAGGCATGTAATTTTTGACGAGTCTCAATTTCCATTTGCAAAATTAAACAACCCAACACCCACTACCTATAAGTTTCTACATGCTGGTATTAATCCATTATTTTATGAGCATGTAAATGTCCAGTCCGTGTCTCCACCTCCGACATCCACATCTCAAATGTCTCAAATGTCCTCACCTTCTGTAGATGAGCAACAACCAAATTCTGGTCCAACCATTGACAAGCCTGTCAACACTACTGTAGATGACCAACATCCAAGTACGAGTAGTCCACTTAACACGTTCTAGCCCCGGGTTTAAAGTCCTTCTTCACCCTCTATTTCTAGTCCATCGGCCTCTCGTTCTCTCTCACAGGCTTCTCTTATTAACTCTAGAGTCATTCCCACTCGTAGCCCATCTGTCTCTCGGCCTTTTGTGTCTCTGCAAACACCCACACGCCTGCTCGAACCATGTGTAACATTCGTTTCCCAGATACAAATAGGCCCCACCCTAGATGAAATTGACTAAGGCTTAACATGATTGGCTAGTCAACGAATGTTGTGTTATAGTCAAACCCGATAGTCAAAGAATGAGTATTATGGTTATAGAAAATATTATGTGACACAACTAGAAAGGTAATGGACTTAAAGGACCTAAGTTGCTTTTGTGGTAAATGTGTTATAAGTTGGTTGTGGCTAAAATAGAAGGAAAAGGGCTAGAGGGACCAATGTTGCCAATAGACCTATGTGGTGCAAGATAAATATCTCATCCATAAGGTTCTGGACATTTCTATCATTATCAAGAATGTGTGGTGTGTATGTGTGTTGGTTAGAGAAAGAAAAAGGAGGGAAATGAGTCATGATGATTAAGTAAGGAATTGATGAAGATGTTATGCTTAGGGTTCTTCCTAGCAAAGATTACTAGAAGTAAGTATCTCTATTTTGATGATTATAAGGCTAAGGTTTATGGGTTAAGTGGGTAATCATCATATGATCAAAGTATGATCATATGGAAAGGATGATGGGTAAGTTATGGTGGGTTATATAAATCCTTGTTGATAGTATTGAGTTATATGTATTATTAGGTTTTGTTGGTGATGGTGAAGGATGATGATGATGATGATTACTAGTGAGGATGATGATGATGGTGATGAAATAATGATTGTTAGCTTAGCTTGGAGTCAAGGTAAGTAAACCGGTATAATGTAAAGTTATAATGATTTCTATGCATTATGTATTATGTGGCTTAATGTGTTAAGGTTTATGTTTGGTTAGTATAATGATATTTGTTTGTAAGAGGATATAAGGTTAGTTAGGGTTAGTCAAGAGTGGAATAAGGGATAAGGAAGGTTAAGGCTCTAAGAAGTCAAGGTATGTGATTATGTTAATGTTGTTTTGGATTAATGGTTGTATAATGTGTAATGCGTTGAATGAAGTATAATGTTATGTTATACCCGTGTTACTTACTAAGCATTCGTGCTTACGGTTTAATGTTTCAATGTTTTGTAGGCTAAGGTATTAATGCTATGGCGTGGATTAATGAAAGGATTGGTTATGCGAATGTAGAAGGATTTTGGTAAGAAAGTAGGAGCTTAGGTAGATACCGAGCTCTATGTTGATGTTGTACCCCCGTTGGTCCTTTAATGATTTGTAAAGTGTAGTCGAGTGTCAAAATGTATGTCAATGTTATCATAATGATTGGGTGGTCTAATGGAGAGTCAATGTATGTTTAAATGTTTATGGGTAAAGTTAAAGGAGTGTTTGGTATAAGTGCCAAAATACCCGTTTTGGATTGTTAACGGGTCATGCGTGTATGAGACATGTTAAGGATGTTAAATAATGTAAGTTGGTTAAGTATGGGGTGTAATGAAGATAGATTAAGTAGTTTGGAGTGTAATGGGTCATAATGGGTTTATTGCATAACCCGTGAAATTGTACATCTTGGTTCTGAGATTGTGCATCTTGGGTCTGGGTTGTGCAGCTGATTTTATTCATCTTGGTTATAATTTGTTCATCTTGGTTATAAATGTGGGTTTTGGCAGATTTTGTCGGTTTTGTTTATTTTGTAGAAAATGAACAGTAAGTCATTAGAAGTCGTGCCACCCATCATTTTAAAGGTAATTGAGTCTACTTTCTCTTAAAAATACTTTCAAGGGTTGGTATGTAATAGATTTTTATCAGTTTGTAAAAGAGTAACAGAATGTCCATTATAGTTGAGTCATTTCCGCATAAAAGTTTCAAATTTGAGTATTTTTTGTCAAAGCGGTTACGGGGTGTAACACCATGACCACTCGCAGTATGTCAGGTATCACTAAAACTAAAACACCATTTAACATGTCTGCCTCGGTCACTCCTTCACCAATTCCTACTAGTCCAAAAATTGCCCTCTCTAACCCGGATTGGTAACAGGCCATGACCGATGAATATAATGCATTAATTGCTAATAAGACTTGGGTTTTAGTTCCTCGTACAACTGATATGCATGTTATTAATTCTATGTGGATTTTCAGACATAAACTGAATTCTGATGGTTCATTTGAGCGATACAAAGCTCGTTTAGTTGGTGATGGCAGGTCTCAACAGGTAGGCGTCGATTGTGGAGACACTTTTAGCCCGGTCGTCAAACCGGCTATTATTCGTACCGTGTTAAGTCTTGTACTCTCCAAATCATGGCCAATTCACCAATTGGATGTTAAAAATGCATTTTTGCATGGTAATTTGAATGAAACAGTCTACATGCATCAACCTATGGGTTTTCGTGACTCCTCTCATCCAAATCATGTATGTCTTTTGAAGAAGTCACTTTATGGTCTTAAACAAGCACCGCGAGCTTGGTACCAACAGTTTGCTGAGTTTGTGTCCACCATTGGCTTTGTTCACAGCAAGTGTGATCATTCATTATTTATCTATCGATATGGACGTGATGTGGCTTACTTATTAATGTACTTATTATGCCGTTCAACAAATATGTCTTCACATGCATGACCCACGTGATGGACATATGCAGGCTCTTAAACGTATCATACGTTATCTACAGGGGACTCTTTCCTATGGTTTACATCTCTCTAAGTCTGCCAACACCAATCTAGTAGCGTATACGGATGCGGATTGGGCCGGTTGTCCAGACACTAGACGTTCCACTTCTGGATATTGCGTCTTTTTAGGCGATAATTTGATTTCGTGGTCTTCTAAACGCCAGCCTACTCTTTCTAAGTCTAGCGCTGAGGCTGAATACAGGGGTGTAGCTAATGTGGTTTCTGAATCTTGTTGGCTACGTAATCTTTTACTTGAGCTACATTGTCCTCTATCTAAGGCCACTCTTGTCTATTGTGACATTTTTAGTGCAATATATCTTTCAGGGAATCTGGTTCAACACCAACGGACCAAACACATTGAATTGGATATTCATTTTGTTCGTGAACAGGTTGCTCATGGTCAAGTTCGGGTATTGTATGTCCCTTCTCGATATTAGCTAGCCGACATCTTTACCAAAGGACTTCCTCGTGTCCTCTTTGATGATTTCCGAGACAGTCTCAGCATTCGTCCTCCTACCGCTTCGACTACGGGGGACTATTAGATATATTTGTATAACAAACTTTTAGATAAGTTTAGAATGTATTTATGTTTATCTAGACCATAAAAGTCTAGTAGGTTGTTACGTACATTCTGTATATATATTGAATCATAATGAATGAGAAGGCATCGCTTCTATTCTTTCAGTTACACGTGAAGAGATTAGCGAGGCAACCATCTATATAATCAAACAAAAAAAAATTGTTTGTCGAACTTGCATGTTTTCATGTAGATCGAAACGAGGATTTAAGTACTTGAACATGTTTTAAATCTATACTAGATTGGCAATAATCCGCCGCGTTGCGGGCGGGCCATTTTTTTTGGCGAGAAGTTTTCTATAAATAATGACATTGTAATACGAAAAGTTGTCATCCGAATACACATTGCTGTAGTGGCAAGGTACATACCAATATTTTGTGTTTGCTATAATGGTTGATTCCATTCCACAATGCTATTAAACGCATACCAAAAATGATTCTGACTGCAAACAATGAAAATGGAAACTATAAGATCACCTTATGCAGTCAAAGTATATCCTACTCAACAATCTCATTCTTGTTTCTAAAAGGTACCTTATTCCTGTATAGATAGGTATATTCTGGGTTCCTGGAACAACCACTAATGTGCAGAATTGAGCCCTTTTGTTAATGCTTCCACCTGATTCTTGTAATCACTACTATGAACAACACCTTGGAGCTTGAAACAGGAGGTGACTGAAGGGGGAGTTAGAGTAGCAATTGATGGGAGCGGCAGTTCATGGATGGAAAAGGATGTGTTCACAGTGAGGATACCATTCTGAAAAGCTGCTCTTACTACAGCGATGTCGCAAGTATTTTACCTACAATATAATATACATATACTTTCCATGAGAAATAGAGTTCTCGCTAATTCAGTTATGCTCGTCAACTTATTTTACTTGTTCTAAGGAAGTTGTTTGGATTAGCTTATGATGTTCAGGATTCCTATTTGAAAGTGCTTATGCGCCTTGAAAATGAGCAGGTACCAACCTGCTTATCAATCAAGTGCTTATCTGTCTTGAAAATTACATAAGTAATTTTTATAGAGTGTTTGTGATTTGCTAATCCGCCTTAAAACAATTCAATAAGCAGATAATCAAGCAACCTAATAAGTTATTTCAATACTGTCTCTTAAATTATGTTACGATACAATATCAGTTAATAAGCTCTTTACATAAACTTTCCCAAACACCCCTTTGATCACATATATACATACAGTACATAACTGCTAAGCTTCAGCCCTTGAATATTCATTTGGTTTTGAAACTTTTTAGTACTATGATGTTAAATAGGTTGATTTAAAGGCCTATGCTCACCCACACACATCATCTGGTGCATGGGTCAATAAGATTGCATAGCTTTATAATAAATAAAGTATTCAAAGTTTTATTGGTGTATGTGTCGGTACATTTCCAGAAAAAAGAGTTACCTGAAAAAAGAGTGCAGTAATTGCTGGTTTTACAAAGTATACTCTAAGCACATTTCCAGTAATAAATTGTGTTACCTCTTGAAACTGCAGGCGGTAAATATCAAAGTTAATATGTAGTTTCAATCTAATTTTTTTGAAATAGACAATTAGGTTTCTGACCTTCTCGTGTAGCCGACCTATGACCATTTTTCTTAGTAAGCTTCCGCGCATCATCAACCGTCAAAATAATCACCATATATACCGTGCTTCTCCTTTCTTACCCGACCTATGACCCAAATATTCACTTCAGAAACCTAACTTCACAAAAAAACCAGTGCAAAACTATATAAATTACAACATACACTAAATAAACCTAACATACACTAAATAGTACTACAAAATTACCTTTGACTAATACGTTTCCTAGGCACCAAAAGTCACACCACAGAGCATGCGTAATCTGAGAGACAGTCCTTCCGGAATCTAAATCAGTTGGAAGTCCTGGTGCTTCATAACCTGCAGCACCATTCAAAAGTTTTAAAAAGATGAGCACATTAAACTAACGTTCACCAACCAATTTATCAGCAAGTTATCAGCAAAACTTCAGATATCCTATTAAAATCGCTCAAGTTATTGTCACTATCTGTAATAAGCAACCATAAACAGAATTTCATTTGCATAAACCTGGGTACGTGATATTGAATACACTCTAAAATATGCGTACGTATACAGTCTTGATTACAATTCTGTTATTTTTTATTTTATCTTTTTTTTTTGCATCAACAATTTTGTTATACATCAGCTTATACCTATAATGATTCTCGGCTTACCTTCAACGTCGATAGTGGGACCGGTTGCATGAGCATTTTCTTGTGTATCCGCGCCTACAAAATCATATAAACAAAGGCTATTATTGAGTTGGGTATAAAAAGTAGTACAAAAACATTGTTTTGTTTCTTTTTTTTTTTTTTTTTTTTAAAAGGGACAAATAATTCCTAGCAAAGATATCCATGAGACTCAAAACCATATAAGTCGGAGATTCAAAGTTTAATGTTTCCTGTATGCATTTACTCACAATTGGGCTGCTCAAAACCGATTTCATACAAAAAAACTTATTTTGCATCAGTAACTATAAACGATAAAATCCGGTCAAACTTTAGTTATCCTTACCATGAGTACCGACTCTGCGTCTTTCAAAGTTTATTGTGTACCGAACAAATAGACACTTCTTTATCCCAAACGGACTCATTTGAGGCCCATTTCAGTACCCGAACCGACCCTTCTCATCTCCTAAACCACCCATTTCATCCCTCATTTCAGAGCCCGAGCAAGCTTGTTTTAGGCCTGGTTTCAGCACCAAAACCACGCAACTCAGCCCCCACGTCAGTACTCAATCGTACCCACTTCAGCCCCATTTCAGCTTAAAAGGCCACCCACTGCAGCCCGTAAACACGCCAATTTTAGTATCGAAACACACCCATTTGATCCCCCGTTTGAGCATCGAAACTCACTTGTTTTAGCTTCCAATTCAGCGTCCAAACCGACACCAACTTGAGCTCCCAAACCCACCTGTTTCAGCTTCCGCTTCAGCAGCAAAAGCTACCCATTTCAGCACATAAACACATCCGTTGCAGCCCTGCTTTAGCCCCCAAATGCACACGTTTCAGGCCCATTTCAACCCCGGCTTCAGCATCCAAATCTACCTGTTTCAGTCCTAATCTCAACACCCAAACGGCCCGATTTCAACCCCCAATCCCACCCATTTCAGACCCCACTTTATCACTCAAACCTACCCATTACACCATAGACCGGAGTCGCAAATAAGGTCTGCAAAATTACAATAAGTGGCTATTAGAACTAAATCATTGAGTTTCCATACCTTAAGTTATGCAGAAATATAATTGCAAACTAACATAGAAATGCTAGCTCATCAATCTTATGTGTACAATGTTCACATACCTAATCCAGTCACCTATTTATAATTTTGAAGTTACCTTAGAGTAAAACTGGAAATCGGAACCTCTAGCATCAATGGGAATGGATACAGGCTGATTTGCACCTGCTTTCAATAGTGTTCCACCATGATATGGCTGCACCAGCAAAAGAATAAAATTAAAAAGAAAGAAAAAAACAATTTAATAAACCAAGCTGTACCCGATTAACCAAGTAGCCTCCGTAATATTTTTGCCATTTCATATATAGTTAGACTGATCAGTTTTTGGTACTCACAGAAACGGCAATGTGTCAAAGTTAGACTGATCAGATACACTTTTTGTCTAGTATTTCCTTATAGTTAAATATAAGCAACCCAAACACCCTACAGATACGTACTATTTTGTTTCACAATCTCTATCGAAAATGAACAATTACCTGTTTGAGAGCACCATTCTTTTGCAGTGCCAAGAGCTAATTTGATGGCTTTTCTTCCGGAACTTCAGCGTCTGAATTTGTAGTACCAAAGTCAGCCCTGGTAACTTCATTTCCAATACGCCGCGACCTGCACAGCATAAAATGAGGGCCACAGTTTTGGTTGTATCATTTTTTCAACTGCCGACATATAACGCTTATGGAAGCACCAACGACGTAAAGACCACATATAACACAATTAACGAATCAAGATTGGATTTAAAATTGCAGATTTCTACATCTTTATAATATTATGCATGACTTAAAGGAGTGTTTGGCATTATGCCATTTTCACTCGCTTTTTACCCGTTTTACTTTATATGGGCCTAACGATAACAGCATACCCAATCCCGCTGGGGTGGGGCGACTTTATATAGTTCTAAATGTAACTTGTTCCTGATGTACCAAAATCCATCCCTCAATATAACTTTTCATCAATTTTAACATGAGTGCTTTAACTTGCTTTACACTAACTTCTCCTTTTACTAATGGCTTAAATACTTTTAATCTTTAACGTTTAATTGGTATGATATAAAATGAACAGCCAATCATTGGTATACCTACCGAGCTCGCTTCTAATACTGAAACGGCATATCTCTCCATCAAAATCCTCCTTTTTGCCTGTAAAATATAGAAATATTAGTTTTATTTAGTTAAATACCACAATTGTGGTCCGGCCATGATCAAGCTTATTAGACTCGGGGCAAAAACTAAAACTGGCTAGTAGAAAAATTTTCACTTAGACATTTCATTAAATATTTGGTGTGCAACCCATTTCTTTGACAAAAGCAAAATATAGGTAATCTCTAAACTTAGAATCACCCTTTATCAAGAATCATATTTGAATTCTAATTCATGAAACTAAGAATCGCAAACAAAATAATTTACAACAGCTATGCAAACAAAAATCATTAAAAAAAATGTTCAAACCCATTATTAGAAGAAAAAAGTGAAACCCTAAACCTTCAACCGCAAACAGCATCAACAACAACTCAACCTGCAAAAGAAATTAACAAAACTCCTAAATTAACAAAACCCCAAAATTATGATAAAGCCCTAATTTAAAAATAAATAAAGTTTATAAAGCAAACCCCTTTGTTGCTGTAAGATCTGACACAGACCTCTATTATTCTTTTTTACTATCATTGTCTTTTGGATTTCTGAACTTCCCAAGCCTTCGAACATCATCAATTCATCATCACCTGCAGAAAATTAGGGTTTGCTGTCGATTTATGGCTAGGTTCTGGATGTCACTACAGCATCTATATCATATATAGCCGGACTGGGCTGGGATGGCCGGACTGGGCTGGGATGGAACGGGCCACAAAGCTGGGCCTAATTTTGGCGGGAAAACGGAGGGCAAAACGGTATCAACAACAACTCAACCTGCAAAAGAAATTAACAAAACTCCTAAATTAACAAAATCCCAAAATTATGATAAAGCCCTAATTTAAAAATAAATAAAGTTTATAAAGCAAACCCCTTTGTTGCTGTAAGATCTGACACAGACCTCTATTATTCTTTTTTACTATCATTGTCTTTTGGATTTCTGAACTTCCCAAGCCTTCGAACATCATCAATTCATCATCACCTGCAGAAAATTAGGGTTTGCTGTCGATTTATGGCTAGGTTCTGGATGTCGCTACAGCATCTATATCATATATAGCCGGACTGGGCTGGGATGGCCGGACTGGGCTGGGATGGAACGGGCCACAAAGCTGGGCCTAATTTTGGCGGGAAAACGGAGGGCAAAACGGTGTCGTTTGCACGTGATTTAATATAAACTTGTAATTATCATTAAGTACTATTTAAGAGTTCTTTTACATTTTACAATAACTGTTTGGGCTAAACTTACATGAATGGGCTTTTACATTTTGGGCTAGTTTTCATAAAGGTTTCAAAATTTGATCAGCAAAGAGATTATATGTTCGACACAACTTTCAAAAGTGAATCATGCATATAATCTCTTTTGAAAATGGACCTTGTTGACAGAAGTTGAAATATGAGTGGTTAAGATAGTTAATCATTAGAACATCCAGTAACAAAGAATATAAGAGAAGAAAAATGAAAAACGGCACCATGTATGAAAAGTAAGACCAATGAAAATTAAAAAAGTATGTCCACATCGAGATTAAAGTGAATATTAAAAAGCAGTAGAAATCATGATCAAGGAAAGTAAAAGAAACACGAAAGTGATCAAGAATAGTTTTCATTTGTGACGTTTTTCGATCTAGAAAATAATAAAAGTTGGACACGTTCAATCCTAGACAAGTACATTCCACCGTCCCCTCAAGTGTTTTCTTGAAAACTACTATAAATAATTCGATAACTTGTAACACAAAACTAATGAATCATATGTATCCGAAATCCTTTGCAACTTATACAAACAAAATCCTTAACTCATAAACACTCTTGGAAATTCTCCATCTTATTAATTGACATAACACTTTAACCAATTCTGGATCAGGTATATATGATAACACATCATCTTAAGTAGGAATAAATATGAGTATGCAATCTCATTACTTTATTTGTTTTCCATATTGAGCATCAAGGCAAAGGTGGCAAGCTTAAGTGTCATCAAAAGTACAAATATTGACTACTTTATTATTTTTTAAATATCCTTTTACAGCAGTGATTGGATATGGAAATTAAACATTGTTATCTACAAACTTAGTAGGTATCATTTCAACTGATTTGTGATCTCTATGTACCATCTTTGGCATCACCCACTTCTTATTTTTACCAACCAAACCTACCACATACATCTCCATATCTTTCTCTCCCACGATCTTTGAAACTTTCTTACGGTTTTTAGGCCTGCGAAAAAGTGATAAAGAATAATTGAAGGATGGGGACAGAAACCGAAGAGAGCAAGAAAGATTTAGCTTCAGAAACTAAACTGGAATCAACTCATATTGTAACGCCACCACCAGAAGCAAAATCAAGTCCAGTTGCAACACCACCAACGGAAAACGAGAAAGCAGAACAACCTCGTGTTGGTGATAGTAAGCTCCCTTACACCCTCTCTCATTCACGAAGTTCTTAGATAATCCGGTATAATTCTTTCCAGCAGAACTCGTCATATGTATGAATTCTAGAGTGAATTATGCACGATCATCTCATGAATAAAAAAATAAAGTTTATGTGATTCAAGAGAAAAGTGTTGCAGTTCCTTATATTTTAACCTTCTAGTCCTGTATAATCTAAACATGCTGTGATTATACCAACAGATTCTGGACTTGATATAGTCATTACAGAGAAGAGAATGGCACTTATCAAAGCCTGGGAAGAGAACGAAAAAACAAAGGCTGACAACAAGTACTTATTTTGTCTGAAAACATACCTATAACATACAGTATTAGATATGCCTTTCATGAATCATTTACATGTGTGCAGGGCATATAAAAAGATTTCAGAAATCGGAGCATGGGAGAATACCAAAAGAGCAGCAATGGAAGCTGACCTGAAGCAGATTGAGGTATATGTTTATTTTTCAGTTGTACAAAGATTAATATATACACTGAACAAAACATGATAACTTACACATGGAATTTGTATTATGTGGAAATGGAGCAGGCAGACATCGAAATTGAGAAAGCAAAAGAGAGGGAGAAAATGAAAAACAAGATGGCGGCCATTCATAAAGAAGCTGAAGAAAAACGGGCACTTGTTGAAGCCAAAAAGGGACAAGACATCATCAAGGTGGAGGAAGCAGCTGCAAAGTTCCGATCTATGGGCACTCTGCCAGGCAGGTTGTTTAAATGCTTCGGCTACTAATTAGCCAAAAACACCAAGAAAAGAAATATTTCCAGCATACCAAGTGGGCGTACACCATCTATGAACTGCCAACATTATATTTTAGCTCATATATTGCTTGTTGATTTTTATTTTTTTGCTTGGCAAAGTGGTTATATATTCTTATTAGCTGTTATGTGTTCAAAATCATGATTGAAAAACATGAAAACATACGACTTTATAACAACAAAAAACCCAATCCCGCCGGAGCACGTAATACTTAATAACAAAGTATAAAAGATCAGCATCCAAGAATATGATAGCTCAAACGCACAATCAGAGAAGGGAAAAAAGATGATATTAAAAATGATATCCAACAAAAATCTAGAAGTGTAAATGAAAATGCTAAGCTGGAGTTCTTTCAGTTCTCTAATTTTCTTTTTCTTTTTCTTTTTTTTTTTTGTTTTGTTTTTTTTTTTTTTTTTTTTTTTTTTTTTTTTTTTTTTTTTTGTTTTTTGAGGATATGCAAAAGAAACTACATGCTATTCACCACAATCGCTACATACAGAGCTAGCATATAACGGATTCTAAACTAATAAGAGGAAGAGAGTAATAAAAGAAGAAAGATCCTAACATTTGTCTCTCAATTGGCTTAAATAACTATCCTTCTATTTCTCTATCTGGAAATTCCATGAATCAACTGCTTTCTCTATGTTGACTTCAGGTTTGGGACGATCAAAGATGTTTAACTCTGCATAGTACATTCAAACAAGTAATGTTAGATATGTATAAGAATGATAAAGTCAGGATACTGAAACAACATACAGGCTTGACCATAAAATACTGAGAAAATATACAAGTAGCAATATTGAATCAATACACATCAAACACAACATTTAATGATTAAACTGTAGCAATTCTGATATCGTTAAAGAAGTCCTCCACTCGTGAGGGACACTCTAGTTATTTTCTTTTTCAGATTCCTATTGATTTCCCAGGAGCAAGACTAAACAGTAGAGGTGGCAAATTCGACCAGTTGACTCATAATAAGGTCAATATGATTTATGCTTATCTCCCACAAATCGAATAAATGACTAAGCTAAAAGGGAATTGGTAAAATAGGTCAAATCGAATAAATGACTAAGCTAAAAGGGAATTGGTAAAATAGGTCAAACAAGCTGAAAGTCTATTATTAATGCATACATCTTACATTGTCTAATTGAAAGGTCAAATTATCTGACGACCCTACAGCACGTCTTGAGAATCAAGTGTGGAGTGTTGAGTGTGGCTGTAATACATTGAGTGTGGTGGATTGAGGGAGCACATAAAGGATCTTAGTAGGTAGTACGAGACATGCGCTGAGATATTATACTGATACTCTGCCTACAACAACAATTTCACCCATTGTTTCAGAGTGTCATACGCAAAGCATCACTGATATGTTTCCACACTTCGACTTGACCTTTTGTTTGGTCTATGGTTTGTAAAGGAATTAACCTTTTGTTTAAAGGAAAAAGTCCCAATAGGTTAAACAATAGTGTTCATGCATGCACGACAAGGGCAGTTGAGCGTGCATGTAACAAACGTCACTGAACCATTCTAAGACCTTAAATCCGGTAGAAGAATGGCATGCTCGTTTAACTAGTTAGCTCAAATTTCATGCAACTCGACCAGGTACCGTGCCGTGTTGCTCAAAGTCTCGAACTATAAATATTGAGAGACCAACTTTTGCATAAACCAGCGTCCTGTTTCAAGATTGAAGTTGCCTCCTGATATCCTCATAATTAATAACTTCTTTATTTATATCCATTTCATACCTAATACGCCACAACAGTACTCCCTGGTCTAGAAGCCGAAAATCGGCAGTAAGAATATTTGGTATTAACAGTAAGACGCCCTTTACACATGCGTATTCTTTTTCACAGGCCCCATCCCAATAACTAAGGAGAGCACCGATAGTGGTCAATTATTACTCGATGTGAAATAAGGGTGTGGGTGGCCAACTGTCGATTAATAGAACAACCTCGTACTCTCCTAATTTATTTCCCCTAAGTGGTTTGTTCTGAGGCCTGCCAATGAATTCATTGATCTCTAGGCTACATCCAGGACTCCGGTAGGTATGTCTCTCTTGTGTCTCCTTCTCTCCCTTGTATACTGGGATTATATTGTTAGCAAAATTAATGCAGTAACACATCTGAAGCATTATCCTTTTGCAAATAACTGCTCCATTATTTTCTGCTTGCAATCCTAGAAATCTATCAAAGACCTGTTCTCCATAGTCGCACAACATAGTGAATAGTCTTGTTATCCACCCACTGATATGCAAGTGCTTTGCATTTTAAGCACATTTGGTTAATCCTGTTAGACTAAACAAAAACCATTTAGCCTATTCCCTATAGTGTCGCCACCTTCTAAACTGGCTTAAGGTCTCAAAATTTTGGCCCATTCATTGGCGTGTTTTTTATGTCTAAATGCATGCACGTGTCGGTTGTCATGGTTTCCCTAAAATCAGGCCATAAGGAATCCAGATCCTCCCAAACCAAGTTAGACATACAATAGTCAACCCTGTATGTTTCACCCCGAGTATTCTAACTCTTGTTATCTCTCTCCCAAATATCCCCACCATCCTACACTCCTAACACATTGCCAATCTGACGTACACCACCCTTTACATTAGTATTCCAACTCTTGTTATCTCTCTCCCAAACATCCCCACGTCCGACACTCCTATCCCCTTTGCCACTCTGACATACACCACCCTTTACAGACACTGTATCACAACGAAAGCCCAACGACAACAGTTGGCAAGGTGCTCCTCTCAAGATTTCTTCTCCACCCTTGTTTTTGGTCATGCTCCAGTCACATGCGGTACCCATCGATTCTCCATCTTCATTGTTTTCGTTGTTGGTCTCTCAGTTTCTCCACAACTACCTTCCCTTGTTTCAACATATCATTACATTTAACCAAGTCCCTGTTCCCTAACTTTCTCAAATGAGTTTGACTTTGTGATGTTACTACCAGTAAAACAGATGCTCCACCAGCCCCTCTTGCTTGTGGCAGCAAAATCCTTTGCATTGCAAAAAATCAGTCACACACGGTCATTTGGTTCTCCCTCAGCTAACCAATTTATTAACTTCTTTAGTTCTTCTGATACTATTTGTTAAGAATGGGACCTCAAAGTAAGATTTGTCAAAAGCTAGGGATAAAGAGTAACCAAAATTGATGGTTTGACCCATTTTTTAGCCTTTTAGGTGTGTCGCCATCTCAAAAGTCAAAATTGATCAACGATCGCGTATATATATATATATATATATATATATATATATATATATATATATTTTTTTTTTCCTGAATCGGTTGGTGGTAACCCCTATCCATAAAACACCATACAGAATCCAAATAATTGGAAACTAAATCTAATTTACAGAAACTCAACCTAAACTGATGGGACTTCCCATAGTATAAACAGATACCCTTAATATAAAGTCTTAACCATGCCTATCCTAAGAGACATCTACTTGCCTCCCTCTCCTGAAGCAAACCTTAAGATGCTTAACAGATTATTATTCTAGTAATGATCTTCTGTAAATAATAATCATAATTAACACGTCAACTATTTACACAAGTAAACCTTAAGATACCCTTATCTAAAGTCTTAACCATGCCTATCCTAAGAGACATCTACTTGCCTCCCTCCCCTGAAGTAAAACTTAAGATGCTTAACAGATTATTATTCTAGTAGTGATCTTCTGTAAATACTAAACATAATTAACACGTTAACTATTTACACAGGAAAGATAAAATGGACCAAATAAAAAGGTAAGTGGGCCAACCCAACATGTTTTGACCATATCCAAAAAAATGATTTGTGTTGGCCGGTTACCCAAAAGTCCAATTTAATGCCTTTACTAAACTATGACATATGCACGGTATTATGGGCACATTAAAGTAGTATACCACACATTTGCAATAATTTCTTACCATAACTGACCATTGCAAAGCATATGTCATGGATCACTGGCAATAAATGGCCTGATCAATCTGGGGAGGAATTTGTCTGATTTCAGTTCCGAGCTCCTGCTCAATCCTATACCTGTAAGAGGACACAAACATACATTAGTTTTGTATGTCCATTGATAGAACTGCAGAGTATGCCATGACATAGCACTTAGAAAATGAGAGTACATACAAGTTAAAGCGGTCTTCGTAGGTGATCAAATTCACAGCTAACCCCAGATGTCCGAACCTTCCAGAACGACCCACCTAGAATCACAACACACATAAGTTCAGAACATTACAACAAAGATGTAAATTCTTCAAAAGGAAATGTGATGTTACCCTGTGCAAATATGTCTCAGCATTCCTCGGAAAATCAAAATTGATGACAACATTGACCGCTTGAATATCTATACCCCTTGTGAATAGATCTGTCATAGTCAAATATCAAATCAACCATTAGAGTCATTCATTGGGTAATTAATCAGCTATTTTTCATTTCTTTCACACGTGCAAATCGCAGTCATATAAAATAAAATGAAATATGTAAAAGCATGTATCAGTGTATACCAGTACAAACAAGATTTCTGCATGCACCATTGCGGAAATCATGGAACACTCTGTTCCGGTGGTCTTGCAACATTTTAGCATGAATGTAAAAGCAAGAATAGCCCAATTCCGTAATCTTCTTGGCTAACAGCTCTACCCGGTTCACAGAGTTGCAGAAAATTATGGATTGGTTGATTTGCAACTGTAAATAAGCCATCAAGTAAATGAAAGTTGTAGACAGTATATAACGAAGAGAAAGATGTTCTAGTTGTAACAAAATCTAACCTTCGAGAACAGTGTGTTGAGGCAGTGAACCTTCTGCCTTTCTTCTACGAAAGCATAATACTGTGTGATACCTTTAAGAGTAAGCTCGTCCATTAAATTGACAACATATGGTTTTTTCAGGTATCTGTCTTTAAAATCTTTGACAGTAACAGGGAATGTGGCTGAAAACATCAGAATTTGCCGGTTTTCAGGAAGGAAACTGATTAGATGCTCAACAGAAGGCTGAAACTCTGGGGACAACAGCTTATCAGCCTGCAGTATAAGTCAATAAAAAGTCAGATTCAATGTTATGTTAATTCACTGGATAACGCACTTTCATTGTGCGAATAGTTGACGAAAAGAAATGATAAAAGATGAAAATGGTATTCATGTTACCTCATCCATCACCAGCATTGTACAATTATCAAGTTTGCAAATTTGTTTTTTGGTTAGATCAAGAATTCTTCCAGGAGTACCGACAAGCAAATGAACAGGTTGATATAGCCGCATAATATCATCCTTCAAACTCGTTCCTCCAGTGGTGACCATCACTTGAATGTTTAAATGTTTTCCAAGTTCCTTGCAAACTTGAGATGTTTGAAGAGCCAATTCTCTAGTCGGAACTAAAATCACAACTGCATACATACATAATTGAAGCCACAAGTTAATAACAAACTCCCACTAACGAACCATGTCATCTGATAAAAGCTTAAATCCATATATTTACTGAACAAAAAATATTGAAATCGCTTGTAAGTATGTGTATCTCGTAATGACAAGTTAAAGAATTAATAATGATAACAGGTACAAAAAATAATAATATTTACTGAACAGAAAACATAAAAATCGCTTGTAAGTATCAGATAAGTGTATCTCGTTGTGACAAGTTAAAAGAATTAATAATGATAACAGGTACAAAAAATAATAATAACCTTGGATGGCATTTTTATCTGTATCGATCTTCTCAAGAGCTGGAATGCAAAAGGCTGCTGTCTTTCCAGTTCCATTTTTTGCTCTAGCAAGAATATCACTACCAGTCAAAGCAATAGGAATACTCTCTTCCTGTATAGGGGAAGGCCTTTCAAAACCCTTTTCATATATTCCCATAAGTAGCTCCCTTTTCAGAAAGTAGTCCTCGAATTCATTTCCTTTCGTGGCTGTGACATCCTGCAAAGTAATGTATTAAACCAAAGAAATTAATAAGAATAGAGTTGTTCCAATAAATAATTTACAGCAATCTGGTTTTCATCATCTATCATCACAAATTCATTGTATCAAGTAACAGACTGTACTTGTGAGACATTAGTATGCAGATACTATGCAGTAATACTTCATCCTATAAAGTAAATGAATTCCCGTTTTGGCATATCTTAATCATTGAACATTTGCACAATTTTTCTCTTTTCAAATTTTCTAAGTTATTATTATACATTTGCCTGCTGTCATCGTTAGAATATTTATGGGATCATTTATTACTAACTTTATGTACAAGGACAGAAACGAACCAAAGCAGATAATATAAGACAAACGCCCAAAGTTTCAACAGAGCAAGAGGACATGTATTCCTTCAGCTTAATATAAGACCTCAATTGACTGTTTCTTTGAGAAATAAGTAGATTTAATGAACCCATACAATAAACAGTGCTTCTGCAAGATTCAGTAGTTACCTTAATAATAGTGAAAGATTGAAGGGATGATAACAGAGAAAAGCTGCAACTAAATTGTAACATTATTGAGAAATGTCTATGTTGATTTAAGATTTATCATATATAGCTCATACCACTTATATATCAGAATATAAACTAGAACTTGAATTGTCATCATCCAACCTCAGAATCGACAGTCACTAATCCAGAAAAATTGCTTACTCTTTTCGTTTTGTGGTAAAAAAACATATATGAAACCTTAAAAAATAGCATCGGACTGTAAGGTTGCACCACTTCTTTTAATTAAAAGCCAACTTATTTATCAAGTTCACTTGGGCCGATTCTTTTATCTCTTCTTATAGTTCTAACTTCTAACAGTCTTATTTGTAGTACAACGTTGTACACCCAAGTAGGTCAGATTAAACATTTTTTTTCTGATTAAGACTCGTAGAAAAGCAAACAGTATCTGTAATAATTGCTCCATTATAGACATGCTGAAACGTAATTTAAACCCAACATCATTAAATCAGATTTCAAAAATCTGGTACATGATAGCATGTGAAATAATTAAGTGTGCATGTGTATCAGAGAAACCCAAAATATCCATCAGCATATCTTACAATAATGTACCTTTATCCTGAATATGATAAGTTACGGTACTAGTTTTAATATCCAATAGTGAGAACACAATGGCAGCTAGTATACATTGAGCGATACCACAATGATAATCATGAGATATGCTTTATACTATACTTTTAGAGGGTATGTGTTAATTGAACAGATTTATTATTATAATCATTAAGGTGCACATTGCATAATAACGTGAAGGGTGGTATGCATACCTCAGTCTTGTACCGGCTATCTGCTGCAGGTATGTTCAACTGTGCTTTCCAATCTTGAGAGCTACACCCAAATAAATAAGTTATAAACTACATATGACATATATCTATGCATGCAAAAATAAGATTGTCCAACACATAATACTTGAAAATAAATAATGTGGGTCAAACAAGAAAACGAGACCACGCCATGCCACCTTCAAGAATAAGTAACTGTGCATGATATAATCTATAAAGAACCAAACCCGCAATCGTTACAAACAAAAAAACGTTGCTATCAATCTTTCGACATTTAAAGAGAATTACTTCTCTTACCAAATACACGTCACCCGCATTTTACATAACTACCTCTAATACATCACTAAAAAAGCATCCTAATACAAGTATACTCCACAGCGCGTAAATGACCTAACATTCTATAAAAAAGTTAACAAACAAGAAGGTAAAAAAGAAAGAAACCTTGAATCAACAGTAGTGACAGTTTTCTCAACTTCATTAACATTGGAATTCGAAGAAGAAGACGACCCAGTAACAGTATTAGCATTATTAGGGTTCAATCTTAGCCACTGTTGTTGCTGCTGTTGTCTTTGCTGGTACTGTTGTTGTTGCTGTGGTTGTTTCTGTTGGTACTGTTGATTCTGTTGATACTGATTAGGGTTTCGTGGTTGTTGTTGATTTTGGTAATTAGGGTTTGTTTGTTGGTACTGATAACCACCACCGCCGCCGCCGCCGGAGTTAGTGTTGTATCCGGCGCGGTTGTTGCCGATGCCGGGAGGGTACCGGCGATTGTTGTTGTTGTTGTTCATTGAGAGATGATTTTGAAAAGTTTTTGTTATGTTTGTTTAGATCGAGAGTTGTGTGTTTGGGTTAGAAAAGGGGAGTGGTTAGAAAGGGTGTTTTTATATATTTTATTTTATATAAAGAAAATGTTTTCACATCTAAATCCATTTTTATTAATCCCATCTATGTGGTAGGGGACTTGGGTCTAGGGCTGAGCATCGAGCCGGATCCTGATCTGACTCGATCCGTTTTGACTAATCCTGATTTCAAAACTTACTTAAATCGTAAATCGAATACCGACCCAAAAAAATATCGGTTTTTGCTTGTATTATGTTCGTTTTTTACCCATCCCGAATCCCGAAAATGTTAAAAATCCATCCCTACTCCCGACCCGAGAAGCTATTATTTGGTTTGGACTATTGATTTATTTCGGGATCGGGTCGGTTATTGGGACTCGGGCGGTTTGCTCACTCCTAGTTGGGTATGTTTAGGTATGTTCAAATCTCGTAAATGAGTCGGTCAAAAAATCAAAAAAACATATCTACTGACATATTAAAAAATCAAAAATCGTCTTTTATAAGAAAAAGGAATAACAATGCTATGAGTTCAAAATGTTGAAAGTATAACTTCAAAGCCAATGCTAATAGCCTTATAATCTTTACTCCCGCGTACACATTTAAATTGTTTTGAAATAATCTTTACTCCACAAACATATAATCTTCGTGGTGAGTACCAGACAATCAAGTAGTTGAGCCAATCCAGTGCCAATTGGTCTTTACTCAAGATTTAAACATAAATTAGTCTAAATCAAGAAGAGACGCTGACAATGAAGTCAACGAGCAACCTCAACGAAGTTCAAGTCAGAGACATCATCTAGGAAGTCGAAGATTACTTGAAGACATATTCACTAGCTGATACAGAGTAAGCTAGTATGTAAAAGGAACTGAAGCTGGAGGAAGAATGTTCGTCAGGGGTTGACAATACCTTGATGAACCTATCAGCTCTCTGATCATCCAACAGGCATGGCTTGAGATATCTATTAAGATATTTAGGCGGAACTTTTCAAGAATGCAAAAGTGTAACACCCCAATTTTTATAAGTTTAAGTAATAGACTTTTATATTGCTGTTAGAATATTAGAAAATTCTTTTGGTTAGTTTTATTAGAAATAAGGACCTTAAGTGCAAAATAGTTAACAAATGAGGACTAACGGTGCAAAAGATTTAAAGACAGAAACCAACGAGTGTTAAAAGGGTTGAATTACTAAGTTACCCTTTATGCTTAAAAAAACTTAGAAATCCAGAAAATTACCACAAACATACACGTATGTGCATGTGTTTTGGGATGGGCATCATAAGGATTTAGGAGGGGAAAATACTAGTTTTTCATTAATCAAGATTAGCACAAGGGTTTCAAGGAATCAAGTGCCAAGCTTTAGTGTTCATCAAGAAAAGTTTAGTGGAGTGTTGATGTAATTTTTGAGATATTCAAGTTCTAATAATCATATCTTTTTCAAGGTAACATTATGTTATGATTTTTGTTAGTGTCTTTTAAGAGTTTTATGTTTGCTTGGTGGTTTTTTGTAACCCTAATTTTAATTTATGGTGGATTATTGTAACAATCCATAATTTTCATCAGTATAATTTTCACTACGATATCTATATAAGGTATTTCCCAGGGTATAATTTTTGCTTCATTTCATTCCTACTATGTTAACTAACTTACATAGCTAACTAGTCGTGTTCACGCAACAACCAATACCAATATCTCTATGTTTACATCTTGTAAACCTCCTAGTATGTCAAGTCTATGTTTCAAATATTATTTTATCAAGTATTCTATCAATCTAACTTACTATTTCCAACACTATACCAAAACAAGCCCTATGCGTTTACAGTTATTTCAAAAACCCTAATTTCTAGTTGAAACTAGTTTAGAAGTGTTCAAGGCTTATGTACAAGTTATCATAGTTATATTTCCTTTCCTAAACTCTAGTACAACTACTTAAGCTCAGTGTATAAGTCCTTTAATCACATAATCCAAATTAGGTCATTTAGGTGCCTAAATCATGTTTAAACCTTACCATTTCTTTAGTACAAGTTGCAAACACTTAAAGTCTGACTC
Source organism: Artemisia argyi (assembly GCA_030686995.1). Lineage (NCBI taxonomy): Eukaryota > Viridiplantae > Streptophyta > Magnoliopsida > Asterales > Asteraceae > Artemisia > Artemisia argyi. The sequence continues at coordinate 70,097,824 of CM060694.1, read as the reverse complement.
CTAAACCTTAAACCTAATCACTAATCACTTTCTAAACCCTCATCCTAGTACTAAACCCTAATCTAACCCTAAACAAACCCTAATCCTAAACTAAGCCCTAAATCTTAAAAACTACCTAAACTAGCACCCTAGCACCACCATGACCTATCCTGGAAACCTAGCATCTCCATCACCAGATTTTCATCACCAAGCTACCTACCAACCACCACCATAAGCTACTTGTCGCTTACTTACCCTCAAAACATCACCGCGACACCATTACAACTATAAACACCCTACCACCGCCCCTAGCCTCTCCTAGTCACCTACTAGCTGCCATGAGTCACCCCCTCCACCCTTGGCCATCACTACAAGTATTCTTGGCCAATACTCCACTTTCGAGCCTATAAATACCAAGAGAACCATAAGCATTCAAACCATCCAACCAAAGCTTCTCCACCTCAATTCTCTACTCTCACTTGATCCTAGTAGAAGTATAAGAGACCCTAGATCATAATAGAAGCCAAGAACAAGCCTTGAAACCCTCTCCTTGTCGAATTATTGTCGAGAAAACCCTAAAACCTAGTTTCGACCCATTTTCAACATGTAAGCCCTCTATACTATTTCTATAAGCTCTATTTTAGTTTCATGATATTTATAAGTTGTAATAGATCATGCATGAACCCTTGTTTAAGTCTTGATCATAAAAACCTTGGCATTTTCATTTTGAAACCCTAATTTTACATTATTTTGATATTTTGCTCATAAGCTCTTTTCATAAGCTATAATCTCGTAAAAGCTACATATATAAGCCTATACTAATAAGACATAAGCTATAAAACTCTTTTGTATCATAAAAATGTACTTTGCATGGTTTTTGGCTTAGTTTTTCATGCAAAGGGGTATATATTATAACTTTTGTAAACTATTAAGTTTAAGGGTTGTTTTTGCCATTTATTTAAAGTTATAAGTATAAGAACCTATTTTGAAAAGTTTTAAAGTCTAAGGTTTAATATATATATATATATATATATATATATATATATATATATATATATATATATATATATAGGGAAGGGATCTAATAAGAAGAATAATTAAAATAAGAAGGGTAAGAAGTAATTCTAGCCACACATTTTAATGTGGGAGGGAAAATTTGAATGAAGATGCATCCTTTTTTTAGGTGCATCTAGAATGTGTAGTTGTGGTTACTTCCTATCCTTCCTATTTTTATTATTCTTCTTATTTGATCCTTACTATATATATATATATATATATATCTTTATATTATATATAACAGGAGGCGTTCCACGTAGATAATGCCACCTAAATGCCACCTCAATGCCATGTAATTGTAATCAGCCATGTCATCAGTTTTTTACTGCCATGTCATCAGGTTTTTATTTTTTTATTTACATGTCATCATCACCTATCAAAATTTCGGATTAAATTTTTAAAAAAGAGACTCACATGGTTCGAACTCTGGGTGATTTAAAGAGTAACATTGTATATTGACCACTGAACCAACACCCTTTTTTGATTTTATTTTGCTACACCATATTTATAAAACTCCTGCAATTAATTATTTTTGCTAATCTGCATATATCTAATTTTTATATACGGTAGTTATTTTCTTAAAACCCTAAAATCATAATTTCCTCAGCCATCATCAATTCTCTAATGATACAGTACTTTCTAAAACCCTAATTTTCCAATATACACATACGCATGTTCATCACAAATCAAGTAACATAGTTGTATATGATAAATCTCAACGAGTTTTAAATACATCTATCGTATCGGTTCGATTACTGTTAAGTTTGTTTTATTTGATGAATTATGCGACTAAATTGTTGATGTATTTGTTGTTATGACTTAATTATAGAAGCAATGTTATTTGAGTTTTTTTATTATAGGTTTAAGAATTTTGATCAAATTATGATTATATTTAGGTTTTAATTGAGTTTTACAATGTGACTAGAGTCACTGACGTTTAAGTTTTATATATTTCATGTTTTATATCTCCACGTTTGACATAATTATGAGAATTGTCAAGGACTATAACAATTATGTGATGGGCAATTTGGACCGTCGCCATTCAAGAAAGGACCTGGGTGTCAGCTATGTGAAGGTATGCTCTTATTATAAAATCTCCTTTGGATATGTATAGAACCCTTCTTTGGGGATATTAACACTTATGCTCTTATGCATAACTTTGTTTCACAGTTGCGAATCCTCATATTCTTTCTTGCCATCTTACATGTTTTGTTCAGCGCCATTACTATGATTCTCGGTAGACTAAAGGTACAATATCATAACTAGCAATCTGTTTAATTTGATACGATAATTATCATCGCTGATGCTCCTATATTTGTTTAGCATCTAATATTTTTTTATTGTGTATTTAATAGTCTTACGCATGATGCTGGTTGTTACAGGTTATCAGAAATCATCCCTCAGCGCTCGATGTATAGTGGAACAGGACTTATGGCTAATATGAAATTTTCTGTAACTCATTAACTAATTACTACATTTATTATTGATATACATTATCTATTTATTTTCTCATAATCTTAACAAGGTAAAGATATCAATATCCATACGTGGTGGTCTCGAGAGAAGGTGGTGCATAAACCCTTCAAGGTTAGGGATATATCCGTTCTCTCGATGCCTTTTCAGGTAAGGATATTCTAATATTATTAACCATATCAAATGGTGCAGATGCTTATTCAACCATTATGCACAAACTTGCTCACTCAGTTTCTTTCAGTAAGCATTGGCTTATGTATTACAATGTGTTTAGGTTGGAACAAGAATATGCATTTTACTGTAATATGAAATACTTCGAGGATCAAGATCAAGCTGGTGAATGGGATGACGTTGAGCGATATTTATGTGGATTCACAAAGGTTGAAGACAATTGTTACTCAATGAAGATATTCTTTGAGCTAAGGAAACAAAAGTACCTTGAGGCTCTCGATAGGCAAGTCTACAATCCTTTATTTTTATGGCACGTCATTGGGAGCATTTGGGATTGCGTATTTGCTTATATTTGAGTAAAAAAACACTTAAAAATAAGCCTGTGCCCTGTAGGTACTTGCTGAATCTTAAAGTGATAAGCATGTTGGTAAGCGAAAAATCTCAATCTATTTATATTATATAACCATTTAGAAGTCTGAATTTAGTTAAAAACATTTTTAACATAGTTTATAGACTTTTTAAATACTTTTTTTCAGTTAGTTATTATGGGATGAGTCAATAATTACATCAGATAGCAACTTAGTAAACTGCACAAGCTTACATGAGACATTTTTGAGCTTAATTGAAGTATTACAATGAACATGGATATTGTGCGACTCCAACATGAAATTTTTTGCTCTTTTATGATAGGGTATTGGAAATGGGATCCCCCTTTGGTTCAATAGTCACAACTCCAGAGATCGCAAAGGTTCTAACCTATAGAAATTATTTCAACACATTTAGAGGAAACCCGGTTAGTACTGCAGTGGGCCTCGCAATTCTCAAAGTAATCGAGAGAGAAAAACTTCAACAGAATCAGATAGTGATGTAGGACAACCTCAGGTTTCTCAGAGATACTAATATCGGTAAATTCTTTATAAGCCTTTATAACGTAATAAATGTTTATTTTTCCTTCATGGTTGTTGTTTTATGCTTTTTGGATGTATTTTGTGTACATATTCACAAGTTCTGCTAGAAAGATAAATTCAATTCTCTCAAGTTTCTTGGTTGGCTGTACATATATCAGATGTGGGTGAAATGGTTGGTGCTACAGCCTGTGGAAAAATTGCATAGTATATTGGCCAAATAGGGGTTAATTGCCACCCAAAATTAATTTTGTGTTTTGCAGCCATGCTATTTTGTGTCTCTATTAAAAGGTTCAGAGCTCTAAAGAGGTACATCTTTAAACTATCTCAACTTTTAGCTTGGTTTGAGACATCCTTTTGCAATGTTGTCATCCACAATCTCTTACTCTAATGATAGAATTTTATTTGCTTGAATCTAAAGAATGGATTGTTAGTGCAGTTTTTGACCGAATAAACAATCGAAGGTAGCTGATGTCAGTCCTTATCTTGGTATATATATTTGCGGGTTGAGTTCACGGCAATTATGCACATGTATAGAATAACATAATTCGTCTAAGCATGGATGGACCTTCTTGAAGGCTAGAGAGGGCCATGGCCCCTCCAAAATTTTTGTCCTTAATGTATTTTGTTTAATATGTTAGTGCTAAGCTTTTGTTTTAATGTAGTTTGCCCTTCTTAAAAATTGATCATGAACTTTTTGGCCCCCTCAACAAAATGTTTCAAGTTCCGTCTATGCATCTAAGGGTGAAATGTGTTGTGTTAGGCTGGATAGAAGTTTTTTAACTTCACTGTATGAACGCTTATCTTGATGTCTTTCTTTTTAATCTTCAATTCGCGAGGCTCATACTGAAATTAATTTGAACCATGCAAGGAACCCAGGCCACGAAGTCCATGCTATAAAAAAGAGTCGAGTTGGTGTGTTGACTGCCTAAGTAAATTGCCGTTACAAATTGATTATGCTTACTTTGAGGTAGTTCTGAACTTTGGTGTTGAGTGCTTGAACTTATTTGTTGTAATTATCATGTCCTATGTGAACTTTTGTCTGTTGTGGGAAACTGCTAATTTGAGTAATCAATTTATGAGGAATAAATTCAAGGAAAATATATGACAAATGTAGATACTAAGGGCAAAACCCAGTTAGTACAAGTTTATAAATTTGTATAACTTTAGTATGCTGATTTAATATTTGTATGTCTCTTTGTATAACTTCATGTTCAAGATAATAAAATCGGTAGCAGCATGTTTTACTGAGTGAAAGTGAGTCTTTGAAAACAATGTAGCGGTCATTTGTGTGTGCTAGAAATGAGGAATTAGGATGAAAGGGTATTCCTTTTGAAAGTGAGCCTTTAGGTGATTTATCTTCTCAATGTATCATCTTTGTCAAGTGTTATTAGGATGAAAGGGTATTCCTTTTGCAATTGTTTCTCTTGATTGGCAGAATCTGAATTACTATCGTTTCGATGCATTTACATTACTGATAAAAAAACCTGCCTAAGAGGAGAACTTGAAAGTCAATTAAAGTCTATTTTGAGTGCACAAGATTTAACTTTTGAGTGTAATATTTAATTCTGATCATATGTGACGCATATATGCATTTCCTATCAAGTTCACCGAAGTGGTGCTTTCTGAAGACCAAAAAATAGTTTATGAGATACATGCTGAGTATGACCCTGATAAGAAGACTAAACCAAAGGCAAGTTAAATTCAAACTACCATAGCCTTACTTTAAGAAAAAAGGAACTACGTTTAGCAACATAATCAATTCAGTTTTAAAAATTGAACTTTGTTATACAGAGGGCTCTTCATTTGGTTGCTGAGCCGTCTCAGATAAAGGTCCAAACTTTCTCCTAAAATTAAACTTTTTTATAGTAACTGAGTTTTGCGATTCCAAGCACACCGGGTAATCAATGTTTTTGTTTATTTAACATTATGGTTTTACTGTTATGTAGAATGTTGCTCCTGCACACATTCCAGATATTGTGATATATTTGGATACAATAACAATTATACATGAGGTGGTTGGAGCCAATAAACTGTTGCAGGTAGTTGACTAGAGAGTCTCGGTGAAGACTGATGATGTGATTGTAATTCGGTTTGAATGGGTCAGTGGTAGCCCTTTGGTCAGTGGAATATGCATAAGAAAAGCTCCTAAACTTCTTGGTACTTAGAATTTTCGTACGCGTTACATTCTAACTGTATTTATAAGTAAAAAATGGCTTGAATTTGACTTTAAATTCGTTGATGTACTCACAGAAATGATGCAAAATGTGATTTTCTCAAATGTCAAAACTGCGCTGCTGATATAGCGGTTCATTCGGTTCAGGTATGATCATTAGTAATGCATTATTGCTATATTGTCAATGAATGACGTAAACTGAATATTAAATATTTCAGAAGAAAGTAATGTGAAAGAAATCATTTGAAAAGTATGAAAAGAGGATACAAGAGTTGACAACTCAGTGTCAACATAAGACTGATGAATGTTATCAAGCTTGGATGACTTTGACTGCTGCAAATGAACAGCTGGAAAAGGCCTGTATGGAACTTGACAATAGGTTGTTCCAAACATCCTCTCTTGGTAAGTTTTCTGAAGTCAAGCATTGCATTCATTTTCGGTCAAAGGAACTATTGCCGGGTTTTGATTTGTCTTAATTTTCCTTTTTAGACCATGGTTTACAAATCACCATCCATATCATTGTGGTGTTACTCATACCACTTTTTCCTATCGATAATATCCTGATTATACTGAATCTCTGTAACGTGTTTCTGTTGCAGGTATCAATCAAAAAAAAAATTGGTAGTAAAAAGGTCATTCTTGCAGTGGTCAGAATGAACCAAAAGTCTATTCCTTGAACTTACTTAGTATTTTCAAAAAGAATAACGATTTCAGCTGCAATTGATAAAGTCAACCGAAGTCAACTTCCAGATGGTACAAGTAATTATAGGAGCATCGGTTTAATCTATTATGTCCGGCATGGTGCCATGTCGTCACCATCTATTCATGACCATTCAGGTAATATCAATGATGCCCCTTTGGCTATACATTCGCCAAAAGTTGGTATGTGGTATATTGCCATTTTACCGCTAGACCTCACAAATGGAACAATTCATAAACGATTAGTATAACCTCAAGACCCAACTATATCATGTGTGCAGCAATCAAACAATATAAAAAGTGACTGGCACACTTACCTCGATGATCTGAATGACTGCTGCTTTCATTTTTGTTACTAGGTCTCCTATTATAGTGAAGACTAAATGTATTGTTATAGACTTAATCATATATTATGTTAATACGCTAAAATTTGTATAAACTGATTCCCATCTGATACATAACATTTAACGGATAGACGATGAAGGTGATGCGATATTTATATGAAAAATGCGGTTTTAACCCATGACCCGAGTCACACAAACCTTATTTGAGCATTTGACCATGCCTGATTTTATTTTATTTTTTTTTTTTTTTTTTTTTTTTTTTTTTTTTTTTTTGCTTTTGACCCATGACCGAACTCACCTGAAACCCATAATTATACCAGATACCACATTTATAAAGAAGTGGAGCCACAAGATTGAAGCGATTGTTATAACACAAGGGCATGAAGATCATATGTGTGCATTTTCTTGGGTAAAGTTTTTATTCGTTTAATTAGAAACAATTTTTGGTAGCAGAAAATTAGTGTAGTGCTGGCTTACCATGTTTTGTTCACTTCATTAATTATTTAGTTTATACCAAAACTTTCTCTTGCATGTAGTTCTTTACTGTTTTACCAGGTTATACCACTTTGATAGTGAGTTATGTGATAATTTCAACTTCAGTTCCAAATGTTTCGGAACCTATGATTGTTTATGACTTTCTTACGACTTAAGGTTCAATCTCCAGTTATTAATACCTCGGTTTGATACTGGTTACTTGGCTGCAACAAAATCGATTACTGGAAGGTACGCTAAAAGTACTTTTATATCCTCACTGTCAATAACTCCGCAAATCAGATATCCTAAACTACCCGACCTCTGACATTATAAAAAGTCATAACTGATTATCAAAACACTATATATATGTCTTTTTAGTTATTTTTCTATTTTAGGCCCAAGTAACAAAAATTTATGTGTTACCAATACCAAAGATCATACCCTTTTGTTTCAATGTCAAAGTTATTGTCAAACATCATATTTCATGCTTTAAGTTAGTCGACGTGATTTAATCGTCTCAGTTTCGGATTAGGACGGAGTAACTGTATAATCGTCAAGTATTCACAAGTTTCTAAATCACCATATCCCATCAGGTATTCACTTTAATTTTCAGATGTCTATGTTTCTATATTAAATTTTTAGATGTCTAAGTTAGATTGTGGATAGGTATTAGTAACCAATTATCCGCTAGATATTAGTAACCAATTATCCGTAACTTAATAGATAAAAGGTATTAAACCATTGGTTGGGTGAGAATGTGAGGAACGGGTTGTTTGGTACTGACTTTAGTGCTACCTGAGGGGCTGTTTGGTAATGAGTAAAGTGTTGCAGCAAGGCTGTTTCATTTTCTTGTGAATACTACAATGGAACCAATTGTTGCTCATAGTGACATTACAATGGAACCAATTGTTGCTTATAGTGACATGCATAAGATAAATTGAGATTAATTGTTTAGAAATAATGATTTTAACTGTAAATTTGCATGGCTTTAATTTTGGATTACTAAACTTGAGGCATTCAAATAAGATAAAGGTTTTAACAGTTTATTTATCCAATTTTTCAATCAGTTTTTGAAGTCTCCTCTCATTGTACAAAAACGATAGCACGCATCTAGATTTACATGCGGAGGAACATTAGCCAGCATCAACACAACAAGAGAATGGATCCAAAATTAACTTAGTTTCATTGTATAATCGACAACGTTGACCTTTTAAATATTTATATCCATATAATAATGTATTTATATTTTTGTATGAATTGAGATGTTCCTTGACTAAACCTTGAACCTGTTACGCCATCATTAGCACATTTAAATCCTTAACATTACCCCTTCACAGATCACAAAAGAAAATAGGTAGGTATTGTAGCTGCAAAAGATTTAACGGGCTGACATAACAAAATTTAAGAATGGGGCTATGAAGTGGAATCGTTCTTAACAAGATTGAACGTGGCGCCATTACAAAAGTAAAAACCTTTTTTTTTTTTAATTATTTTTTTCTTTGTAGCATTATGTTATACGATAAAATATTAGCACATTGTAATTTTGAGATCTAATTAAAAATGTGAAATTTGGGCTTTTACTTTTGTTGGTTTCTGATTTGAAGTTGTATTCTTGATGGTACTTATGTTAAATAGTTTTTAAGCTGGAATTAAGGTGAGGAAAATATGGATTAGAAATAAGGATATGTGAAATGAGGTAAGGGTGAAATCAGAAACAAGTGAAAATTGTTTGCCTTGCTGTCATAAACGGGGTTTTCGCATGTTCTATTTGCTGTCATAAATGGGGGGGGGGGGGGGGTTGTGTGTGCTTTCTGCTGTCATAAATGGGGTGTTCGGTTAATCTTGCTTGCTCTCGCAATAGGCCGTTTAAACATGCTATTTGCGTCCCAAAGTAGGGGTTTAAGTGCCTGATTTTTCTGTCATTAATGGGAGGTTTGGTAAAGCTTTTTTGGTCTCGCAAATAGGGATTTTGAACATGCTATTTGCTGCCCAAAGTAGGGGTTTCAGAACCAGATTTCGCTGTCATAAATTGAGGTTTTTGCGTGTGCTATATGCTGTAATGGGGTGTTCGGTGAAGCTTCTTTGCTCTCGCAAATAGGGCTTTTGAACATGCTATTTGCTGTCCAAAATAGGGGTTTTGCGTGTGCTATCTACTGTAATAAATGGGTACATGGTGCAAACACCATCCTTATACTTCGACGCTCATAAATTTGAGTCACCGAATCTTTTTGATGTATAGTTAATTGTTTGAATTAGATGAATCCTAATCAACATACTACCTCTTATTTCAGTTCAAAATTTAAATTTTTATCAACAGCTTGATGATTGTGTGATTGTTTATGATTTAAAGGTTTATTTTTGGCTTATTATTGCAAGTTTTAACCATTTTTCTATTGCAGTTCTCACTAAACGTGAGTTAGACCCGCTGGATAATTAATGACGAAGGAAAAGGGGGAGGTGTCTGTTGAGGTACGCACTGCCTTAAGTTCCATTGAGACCATTTTTGATTGTACAAAATCCACGGCATATTCCTTCTTATTAGCATGTTACTACGTATAGTTTATTGATCACATACTTATTAGCATCCACATGAAGAGAAGGTTTAATACCAAAAAGGCATAGTTTAATGCCAAAAGGCATAGATAAGCAGTTTATAACATCTCGAAATAGAAATTTTCAGGAAAGGTCAAGCGTCCGAATGTCTTCTCAGTGCATATCTACAAGGTGCATATATTATAGGTTAAACTCGACGTACTATGCCTCTACACAGTGCATATCTAGGCCGGACGAATTAAGATTCAATTGAGGTGGAACAGGACGGTGAGCCAAACCCGAGTTTGAAATAAAAGAGGATGCTTGATTTAATTCACACAATTGAGATGGAGCAAGATGGTGAGCTAAACCCAAGTGTCGAACTGGAAGAAAAGATGCTACTTGAATCAAGTGAAATGACCAAGACTAAGCAAGATCGTGAGCCAAATCCAAGTGTAAAGCTGGAAGAAAAGAGAATGCCTGAATCAATTGAGATGATCAATGTGGAGCAAGATTGTGAGCCAAAAACTGTAATCACCTGATAAGCTAATTCTCTGGTGTGGCAAAGCGCAAGGGCATCGAGTTTTTCCTTATTTAAGCCAAGGATTTTTTAACCGAACAAACCGCAAACTGAACTTTTGAATTTATGGTGAAAATGTTTGATAAGATATCATTGGAAAGCTATGAGCTCAAAAATGACTAACTTAACTAAGTATATGACAACAGATGTGAAATACTACTTTGGCAATAACCATGCTTTTTAGGAAGTTGAATCGTAGATGGTGTTTGTTTTAGCTTATTTCCAGACCTATTAGCATATTTGTTGGCATATTTCTAGCTTATATGGTTATCTATCTGTTTCAAGTCTTAATAAGCTCATAGGCTAGAACATAAGCCATAAAAATGGGTTTATTAAGAATAAGCTCAAACAAGTAAACTCAAAGCCCAATAATAAGTTAAAGCGAACATCCCTACACTGAGAGAGAAACACGAACTTCTTTTGGGCACAACATGGGTAGTGATCACTTTGATTCATGTATCTATAGTCTGAACTCTGAATTCTATTATTTTAATAAATTTACTTTCTATTTTTTAACTGTTCTATAAATTTTAACGTTCATTTGAGTTTAATTCATTTATTATGTTGTTACAAAAAATTTTGTATATTTTAATTGTTCTATAAATCTTGATGTTCATTTATTTTCATTGTTATGTATTCAATATAAAAACTGGAACGTTTATATCTTATTATGTCCACTTTTTGCAACCATTCTTTAAAACCCTTCTTACGCTATACAAACATATGTCAACAATAGTTATAAGTCATGCCCGCCTAAATGTCATTGATATCCGAACATGAATGAAATAAAATGTAAAAATAAAAGTCATGGCCATGTCGGGTGAATACATAAATAAATAACTATAAAAAATCACTGATATCCGTACATGATCAAATTAAATTGTAAAATTACAAGTCATGCCCGTCCATCGGGCGGGCTTCGAAAACTAGTATATATATATATATATATATATATATATATATATATATATATATATATATATATATGTGTGTGTGTGTGTGTGTGTGTGTGTGTGTGTGTGTATGTGTATGTGTGTGTGTGTGTGTTTATTTTATGAAGGACTAGTTTTGTAAAAGTTTATAACTTAAGGGTACATATTGCCAATTTACAAATTTAAGGGTATAAATGAGATATTTTCATATAAATCAAAATTTTATCTTTTTAACTTAACAACGTATCATAATACTAGGGAGCTTCATGTGAGGGGTTTCATTTGGGTATACGTTTTGACGAGTTTGCTAGGTTTACGAGTTAAAGTGCTCTGCCTCCTCAAACGTTTACTACATGACCTCTGAATTATGATGGCCCGAACGGTATTACGTTATATCTAAATCTAGAAACACTTTACTCGGAAACAGAGTTTTGAAACATAAACAAACCAACTAAGACTTGACATACACACTACCTAAGGTTGCGTGAGTAGGCCGTCTAATATCTTAATCACATTTCCCTGAACTAAGGTGAGTTTATAGCCTCACTTTTAAATGCTTTATAAACCCGTGAGGGGGATATGCTATAAACCTGAATACAAGTATTTTCAACTTTTCTGATTCATTATTGCACGAGTACCTTTACCTGCCACTATTTCCCAAATTTCACGAACCATAATCACTTGTATGTGAACGCGAATATTGTGGATAGATTTATCTGGGGTGTGACTACTCCCATTGGTTTGCCCCTACCGGGTACCAATAGCATATTTGATAACAATAGGTGACCTTGGCAAGTTACCTCCCCAAGAGGACTTTAGTTCCTCAAATATCACTAAGGTGGTTCCCATGTTAATGTGTTGGTGTCATGAGCTTAGTTGCAATAATAACAATTTTCCTTGATAATTGCATTCGTTGCAATTATTACCAATGATGAGATATAACAACGTAACCCATTGCCTATTAAACTTGTATTCAACCATTACAAAACTAAAACCTATGGATTTCACTCAACCTTTATGTTGATCCTTTTAAGCATGTATCTCATGTAACTGAGCATATTACGGACTTATGGCATGGAGTGGCATTAGACTTGAGGATTTTCAAACCTGTTATCATTCAAACTCTATGTTTCACATAGATTTTAGGACCTCCTTTTGTAAAACTCTGATATTTTAATGAATGATAACTTATCTTTTCAAAACGTCTCTTTTTTAGTCGTTTTCTATTAGTGTGACTATGTATCAAGAAGTAATACCCATATTTAGCTTCCACTGCTATTTGTGAAAATGGGGGGTGTTATAGATTGGTATCAGAGCCATGGTTGTAGAGAACAAGGTTAAAACCTAACTACAACTATTTTTTCTTATTCCAAGAAAGTCCTCAGTACCACTGCCTTTCCCTGAAACAGTATGTAAGAGATTTACATAGCATATATTTCATAACTATTATTCTATATATAAATAACTTAGGTTATTTCCACCGGGTTGTTATACAGTCATGTCTTCTCCCATCTATCCTATTATCGTCCCCTCTAGTTTTGATGTAAAGGATTTTCTTTCCTCTACAAATATCCTTAACTATACGTCAGTTTCACTGGACTATTTCCCCGGGAAACATCTCTCCTGACTCTTCGAAAGATTCTAGGAATAATGTAAATTCACTAGCCTTTCTAAGCTTTTCACTTTTTCTCAATAATCCATATTTGCAAGAATCTTATGCTTAAAGCATCACGTAATCCCCCACCAACCCTTATTACTTTTTGTTAACGACAACTATAAAATTTACTTTAGCAAAGTATGAATTTAGTCAAGTCTTGTTTAAGCTTTACTTAAACACAAAATATTTCAATATATGTTAAACTTTAACATGTACAAATCACTTGCAAATTGTGCTTCATAAGTTGTATTCATGTCATGTTAAGGAAAATGTTACAATTAGTTTCTAATGTGCACTAAGGCGTCAAAATTAAACTAATATGCTTCACATACCTCTAAAATAATGTTAATGTGATATTAACTTAAGTCCTATAACTAGTATAAGTTATCAAACATTTTTTGAACAAACTGTTAATCACATTTTCATATTCACAAGTTAACTTTATTATTTTTTTTAAATCAAAATGAAAATGCATTATAACATCATTCCTTGCATCATTATAATCTAGAAATCTCTGTATAAAGATCATTGTAGGATGCTAGAGAGATATTGAGAATATCTTGAAAAGATTTGAAAGTTTTACAAGATTTTCAAAATCCTTTGTCAGGACTAGCGGAACCAAAATTTTGCAAGGGCGGACCCCTTTTTTGGTTCTGTCCAATATGTGGCTTGCTGAGCCTTTTGGCTATAAATAGTAAACCAATCTTAGTTGTTTTCTCACACACTTACATACATAAACATTGTATATTCTCTCTCACTCATTATTCCCTGTATCTAACTCATTCATATTCATTTTAGTGAACTTCTTAGATAGCAAGAAGATCAAAGCATCATTGAAGACTTATAAGCTTCAACAAAGTGTTGCAAGTCTTGTTTGTTCATCATAAGTGTGTATTGTAATTATTCATACATCATTGTTTGTACCAAACCATCATAAACCTCTGTAGTGATCGGTTAGTATTTTAGTCCTTAAAATACGTAGAGTGGCGGGAGTAGTTGTGACCTTGTAAAAGAACTCGACATCTAGCTTTGTGTCGAAAATATTGTGTAAGCGACGTGTAAAGGTTTTCTCCGCTGGATAAAGGAGCTTGTTGACTAGTGAAGGATACTCTCGAGTTGGATACTCGGGGAGTGGAGTAGAGCAAGGAAAAAGAGTCCTTTTAGACCGAACCACTATAAACTCTCGTGTTATGGTTTGATCGTTTCTATCTTTCTTACACTTACTTATTGTTATTTGGGATAATGAGTTTTAAATGTATCCAACTTGCCACGTTTTACTGAGTTGTGTATCGAACTTTTAATTTCGCTAAGTCGTGGTCTAAACTAACTAATCTTTGCTATCTTGTGTACTAAATCCACATGGCAAGGATTTTAGCTGAGTTGGCAAGGTTGACTGCGTTGACTCCGTTATATTATTAAAAAACCCCCGTTATTTTCCCCTGTTTCCCGTTATTTTCTTTTTTATAATACTTTCTTTTTTTTAATCCCAATTATCCCTGTGGAAAACTAGAAGGGGGGGGGGGGGGCTTAATAGTTTTACGTCAATTTTTATTTCAAAACTTTGTTTTCAAAATCTTCAATACAAGATTTGTTGTAAAAATTTACTCAATCTAAATGATCAATTTCACTTGTAAATTTGTATGTATATATTGTATCTTTTTAGGTTATTTATAAAAACTTTATTTTGTGAATAAACTTTTTGTTTGAACTTTGTGTGAAATCAATTTTAGCACAATATCACAAGCTACAACTAGATGCAAATGTTTTTGAGTATGTAAACAATAAAGATGTAAATAAGATAATGAACAAGAGATGGAAAGATCAAACCAAGACTTAACGGATTTATAGTGGTTCGGCTACAAGGTCTCCTTCCTTGCCCTACTCCACTCCTCGAGTCTCCTACTCGAGAGTTTTCTCACTAACATAACGAGCTCCCTTTTGGCGGAGAAACCTTACACAACTTTTGCTTAAACCGATTAACGACACTAAGCTAGATGTCGAGTTCTAATAGTAGCTAGAACCAATCTCACACCACTAGTCACTACACACCTTCTTCACGACTTATACACGCCACTACTACTACACTACTTCTCACACCTTCACTACTTCTTCTTCATAACACAACTATTTTTTCACTACTTCTATTCACGACTACTAACCCACCTAGATCTATCTATTACACACCTTCTACACCTTTACAAATAATTTACACAACAACTAACAATATACACAACAACTAACAATATACACAACTCTTCAATACTTCTAAACAAGATGTTGGAGAAGTATTCTTCTCTTGCACTTTGAATGAGGATGGATAGTATCACTTGAAAACAAGAACTAATATGTTTATGATCAAAGGATTTAGGAAGACGATTTGAAAGAATTTGGAGAGAAAGTTAAAGTGCAAAAGGTGAGGAAAAATTACAGATTTGAACCAGTATTTATAGGCAAAAGATTCTGACAGAGGAGCGTATGCCGGCCCCCTTAATTCATGGCTGGCCCCCTTAAAATTATGGGGGCCGCCCCTTATAATTAAGGGGGGACCCACTGTAACGGCCTAAATTTTTGTCTTTTCTGGGAAAAGTTTATTTGGTGAAAATTTAACTGAATTTGGTTAAAAATTTGAATTCATATATTTATTTTGAATTAAACATTTTCCTCTAATTACCAAAAGTGTTTTTCTAAATATATAAAATGTTTATACCATTTTATATAATTAGTAAATAAACCTTCCTTTGATCATAAAATGTATTAGACAATTATTTATTCATACCTTAAGTGAATTAGTTGGATGAAATGATATTTTGTCACTAAATACTTGTTTACGTAATGATTTTACGTTTAATGATCTTGTATTTTGTGATCGTCAAAACATAGGGATATCGATAAATATTAATAACGTTTTTACGCATTATTTATATCAACAATCTCCCCTTTTTTTATAATTACAAAATCTAAACTCATTAAATCAAAAATTGTTATATATGCAAGTATTAAGTGAGTTTATATCACTTCTCCCCCTTTTGTGAACATCAAAAAGGTTGTCCCGAAGTCAATGAGCTCCCCCTTGATGTGTACTCCCCCTCGTTTTAAGGTTACAAGACAAGTCGAGATATGGAATGCTTGCAAAAATATTTAGAACATACAATATATATGCATGCAACAAATATATATATATATATAAATAGAACAAGCAATTTAAGCATGGAAGAAAACACTTCAATAAATTGATGAAAATACAAACAACATGCATCCAAGATGCATGAACAATACAACTAATAAACGAAAGCCTTAAGGGCTTACAAGCAACCAAAACTCTAATAGAAATGTTTTTCCTAGAGCTTTCCATCAAAATGGTTTAAACATTTTTATTTTCCAAATATGAGCCATGCTTAGTTTCGGAGGAGCAATGTTGTAGGTGGAGATGATGGAGTTGATGGAGGTGTGTTTGATGTTGATGGAGTTGATGGAGGTGTGTTTGATGTTGATGGAGGTGGAGGTGTGGTTGATGTTGGTTGTGGAGGTGTGGATGTTGTTGGTTGAGGTTGAGGGAACAAGCTTTCAATGTATGAAAAAATGTAGTGGATTTCATCTCTTAAGCCAAATATGATGGTGCGGTTATGGATGCAACAAAGGCAAGTATCACCATGAGCTTCAAGCAAGCTCCATGGGATGGGACTGAAGTATGGTGGATTGAGTGGTAATGGTGAAAATTGTGCATCAAGAGGTGTGATTGGTGATAATGAAAGAGTGATGTCTAAGGATGCATTTTCAAGAGGTGGTGGAATTCTTGGTAGAGGTGATAGGTGAGTGTTGATGTAGTCATTGATGGATGACGATGATGGTATGGAAGAGGTGGAGGTTCCATGAGTTGATGGTGTTTTGGAGGGTGCATTGGGAGCACTAGGAGATGAGCATTGAGGAGGTGGTGATGGAGTGGTATTATCATCATTTGTGAGATCAATGAAAAGTTGTTTTGGTGGTATGATAACAAGCTTTTGTTTCTTAGCTTTGTTGGAGGTGGTGGTTTTTGGTGATGACATGATGAATTGGTTGAGGTTGATGAATATGATGATGATGGAGTGTGGATGAAATGTGTATAAGGGTTTTATAGCATGGAATCATGTTTAGAAGTGGTATTAATTTGAAATTGCATTGTTAGATTCCAAAATCAGTTTAGTTTTTAAGGGAAATAGTAGCTGCGACTAGCAAAAGGAGTTACAAGTTGCAAAAGAAAACAGTGTAAAAACTGTTCCAGGTGACCGGTCCCCTTAATTCATGGCCGACCCCCTTAAAATTAAAGGAGCCGCCCTTGTTAATTAAGGGGGCCGCCCATCTGGTAAAATCCCAGACGACCAAATTTCAAAAATTTTCTAAAAATGGTTTATTTTGGTTTTGTGTTTGCAGCAAGCTCTATTGGAACATTTTATTTTAGTTTTGGTCTATTAGAGAAGTAAATATATGATTTGTCACAACTCATAATTTCAGGTCATTTTCCAAACTTCGACAATTTACTATTCATCAGTTACTATTCACCGATTACTATTCATCATTTTACTATTCATCATTTTCAAAGTCAGTTTGATATTCTGAGAAATATTTGAAAATTTGTACTATTCATCATTTTCACTATTCACGTGCATTACTCATTTCATCGTAAATTTAGTTTACGAGTATTTAAATTCTCGTAACCGAATTGGTTCAGGTGCGAATTCATTCATTATCAATAGGGACATTTCATACGGACTATAAATAGTCTACATATCATCATAATAGTATTTGCATGCTATACAACTCGTAGAATATTCATATTAATATTTTTGGTATATTTATTGTTAGCCTCGCTTTTTTATAAAGATAACGTCACACATGTGAATTGGACTAGATTAGTAACATGTAGTACCCGCAGGGACTACTATCGTACATTAGGCAAAGTAATGTTGTAATGAGCCTATAAATACCCCTCATGACTCTCCATGAGGGGTGTGGGAAATTGTGTATTCATTCATTCATCTTAATATATTCCATTTTCTTCACCCTCTCTCTACTTTCTCTCTCTAAAACTAAATATAGAGTTCATCAATAATCATCAACCTCGACCTCCCGAACCACATAAATCATCTATACTTTCGGTCCTACAATTGGTATCGGAGCTCATGGTGTTACTTTCTTGATTTTTGTGGTTCGTATATCATTGTTTTAAGCTGTTTTATACCATTTTTTTGTAGTTGGAAATTTTTTTTCCCTACTTTTGTGGTTATCAGTTTATACAAGATTTCTTGTATCCAAAATGGTCAAAAGGTGTCATGTGGTCTTACACGGTTTCATAAAACAGTTTTTTGTGATTCTCTTTAGTCCAAATTAACTGCTTTATGATTTCTCTTGTACCATATACCGTTAAGAAACAAATGGTCAAAAACTCATCGGAAACTGGAAAATAATCGCCGGAAAATCAGAATCTCTTGTATAAGAGGTTCTAGATATGCACTGTTTTCGATATGTACTGTTTTCGAGAACACAAGTGGTTTTCGAGAACACAATACCCTATTTTGTCGAAAACGTGTTCTCGATAAACAGGTTCTCGATAAATCATGTTGGATCTCGAAAACTGTGGTTCTCGATAAAATCCATTCTCGATAATTGTCCAAGTTTTGAAAACAAAAGATAAGCAAAGTTTCGAAATCAGTATGTTTCGAGAAAATAAACTTTCGCAAACACAAAAGTGTAAACTTTCGAAAACTGAAAATTTCGAGAAGATGTAGTATGACCGTTTTGACCAAAACCAAATATCTAAACTCTTTGTACCTCAGTTAATACCATCATCGATCCAAGTTTTAAATAGTTAAAAGAACAGACATTGAAGATGATTACTCAGCCTGTCCACAAACCTTAACCAATATCGACTCAACAACTCTAAATCCCAAACTATCTTAATCCCTTCACCTCATCTCAAGAGCAAACATACATGAAAACTTATCAAGATCTCAGTTTGGTCAAACTTTTTTGCAAATCTTTTAAAGATTTTTTTTTTTAGTTTGAAATCAAATCATCATCGATAAAAATCTTTTTGAAGATTAACTTCAATAATATCTGAAACAAAAAGAAAAAGATGTATAACAAACTTGTTATAATCTTATCCTTGGTTCGTTTAAACCCAGACGAAAAAATCTCAACAGGAAACCTTACCCGAGACCATATATATTGATCTTGAAGCCTTCATTTAGCAGAAAGATGACCAAAGTAAGTAAAGCTTGTGATTCGTTTCACAACAACATAAATATGAACAAGGTTTCACGAGATTGGTTTGTGTGAGATTCGGGTCATGGCTTGGAAAATCGAAGAGGAGATTATCTATTGATAAGGCAGATTTATTGGTGAATGGAGCGTACAAGAAAAAAGGGGGCGGACAAAATATTTAGAAGTGTGTTTTAGGGTTTGACCAAAAGTAAAACATATTTGTCTTTTAAGTTATACTTCGTATCATTTGATAATGGATATTGGATCGGGTACTATAATTGAATTGGTGGGCTGAATTGATTTTATCACAAAGATTTGTTGGGCTTTGAATTGCATTATACACGCATGGAGCTGGGCTGATGGTTATGGAATTGGATGCAATTAGGCTAACATGGAATATCAATATGTCATCTAAATTCATCTTTAGATTCAACATTTTGATAATATTTTGGTAAAAGAGTGGTATTTTGGTATTGCAATTTTCAAGGGGATACATAAATTCACGGCTAGAATTGTTTCGTTCAACAAAAATGACTACGGGGTTTTTGCACGGTATTATTGATTTGACTTTGAAGTGGCATCACAACAAGTGTACTTATTTATCTCAAAGTCTAGGGGTGGTTGGATGCACGACTTTTGAAGATAACTTGTCTGCGCAAATTAAAAAAAAAAAAAAAAATCAGTCTTGACAATCTAGTTATTACTGATGTAAGGAGTTACGCTGTAGTGCTCACAGTAAAACTATCACTTAAAGGAGTTACATTGTAGTACTCAGTGTCACATGAAGTAGTGGATTGTTCAAGTGGCGAATATTTCGTGCAACCTCATACTTAAAGGAGTTACATTGTAGTGCTCAGTATAGGTATTAAGTCACATCTATCGTACAAGCATTAAGTCACAAGATGGGATGATTATTTCTTTTTCAAGCTGGTCATATCGGGTTATCTCCATATGTGGTCATTAATATTAGCCGGTGAATTAAAAAGGAGGTTCAATTACAGGTTGATTTAAGAGAATAGTATTGAGAGTATATTTTTACGATGTATACTCACAAATTATGCTGACACGGTCTATCTATATTGCATCAGAAGTGTAAAGTACGGGTAATTATGGCATGTACACAAAATAGTATGATGATTTCGATGATTCGCAACCATCAGGAGGGAGAAGAACATGCCAAAAGAAGTAGTGTTTCATCTCTAGTACGTTGGTTGTTCGAGGGAATTGTGCTTACACTGGAACCGAAGAAGTACTAATGATGTGTACATCGGAGTGTATTACCAACCTTCTGTGCAATGTTATGTGAGTTATATTGTCAAGATGCTCCCTGAACGACAACCATGTGCCTACACTTTTGAATCTACTTTATCCGCTGCGTGATGAAAAGAGAGTTGTCGGTTCAGGAGGGAGCAGGAAAAAGAAATAAAGGCTCACTAGTTAGGAGGGAGTAATAACCTAACTAGACCATTACAGTTGAAGTTCAGAGCTACAAATACCTTTGCCGTCAGTGTCAAAGATCATACGCCGAGATCGTCGGAAAAGAGAACTTCAAGTCTGCCTCAGTATCTAGACTACAGAGACTCTGCGCTTCAACAACGTCAACATAGTTTACTATTGTTGTAATTTTACATTGTTAATGTATTTATAGGTCTCATTGTAACCATTCACGTGTGACTATATCTTGGAGGGAGATTGTTAGCCTCGCTTTTTTATAAAGATAACGTCACACATGTGAATTGGACTAGATTAGTAACATGTAGTACCCGCAGGGACTACTATCGTACATTAGGCAAAGTAATGTTGTAATGAGCCTATAAATACCCCTCATGACTCTCCATGAGGGGTGTGAGAAATTGTGTATTCATTCATTCATCTTAATATATTCCATTTTCTTCACCCTCTCTCTACTTTCTCTCTCTAAAACTAAATATGGAGTTCATCAATAATCATCAACCTCGACCTCCCGAACCACATAAATCATCTATACTTTCGGTCCTACATTTAACGTTTTACGTATAATTATTTTGATTAAACGTTAAACCGCGATAAATAAATATAACTAACATATCTAAAAATTCCCACGATGGTTCCGATATATTTTTAAACTCATTACAACGTCATAACAATTATAAAATTCATTTACCCGGTATTTTGGGAATTTATTTAATTTATATCGTAAGTTTAATATAATTACGACGGTTTTCGTGAAAACTAAATAATAATTATCCAAACGCTCAATTTTTGTACCCAACATATTTTTAACGTTTTTATGACTTTATTAAGTCCCGGCTAACTTGTTAAAATTTATTTTTGCAAACCCGGTAACCGATTATAACTAAAAACTAACTACAACTACCTAAATTTAACAACTAACACTTACACTAATCATCCACTACACTTTCTAAATAAATCAAAAACTCATTTCACCCTTTTTCACCCTTTGAAAAACCGGCCAACCCCCCCCCCCCCCCCCCCCTTTTAACCTCATGCATTAATTCCTTATAATGTTTTATAATCATAAGTAAAATATCTATAAACCTACGAACTCATTTCACACTTATCATTTTAGATCAAAACTTGCCTTTTTCTCTCTCAAAACCCACGGCCAAACCAAGATCCCACCAAGAACCAAGAATTTTTCCAAGATCAAGCTCAAAACTAGTTCATTTGATTATCCTTGTTAGGGTTTTGTAATACAAACTCAAGGATCTTTAGGTTTTTATCATCCAAGCTTCATAATCATTCAAAGTAAGTTTACAAAATTTATTTTCATCTTTTCTTCAAGTATTTACTATAATCATATGGTTTTCATACAATATTTCATGCATATGTTAGCTTTTACCACTCATAATATATACTTATGTCTTTGAAACCCTAGAAATGGAAACCCTTGTTAGATCTAGTTGTTTGATGTTGTTTAAGAACCCATGACACCTTAAGAAGGTGTATGGTAGGATTAGACTAGATTTGTGGTGATTGGAATTGATTTGGGTGGATTAGAAACTAGTTTAGAACACTAGGAATGGATTTGGAACATGTTTATAAACCTACTGTCCCAAAATTTAAATCCTGGAAAACTCAGTAACTCAGGGGAGATTTTCAACCAAAGATTTAGAAAATACTTTCAAAAACGAAGCCGTAGGCGAAAGAACGGACTAAAACGAGTTAATAACGAAGGAGATATGATTTTTGCAAGTTTATTGACGAAAACTATTTTTCTGAAAATTGTATGCTGTTGGACGATTTTTGGTGGACAAACCGAGATGTTAGACGTAACCTAGAGAAGCCGAGTTATCAAAAATATATTAGTACATACTAAGACGAATCCGTGGATATAAAGAACGAAGAAAATGAACTTAAAACGACCAAGTTATTCACGTTTCAATATAGGCAAAACTATATATATAATTGACAGCTTTTCAACTAGAAATAATAATAATACTACTTCTACGTACTAAATCCTAGATTTTCTAGAAATACTACTAAATTTCCAAATTCATAACTAATGAAGTACTAGTGATTACAAGTTTATTTTTACGACCATTAGACGTTAATTCAAGGTTTTCAAGACGAAGATTATAACACTAACATTCTATATACGATATACTACGACAAGTTTTTACAAGTCTAGTTAAGAATTATTTTTTTTAAGTATGGAATATATTTACTATGGCTATAACTAGTATTTTCAAGTTATGAGTGGTATAGGTATCATGTGCATGCATATTCTCTACATCATTTCATGATCTAAAGTAGATCATTATCATTCATATTAGGTTGCGGCTAGTGTTCGCACCTTATTGTCCCGATCATTTTACCATCATTGTACCATCATATCAGGTGAGTTTTCATAGCCCCGTTTTCAATTCAATATTTTGATTTCAAATCCCACGGGGGAGAATACATTGCACCACTTATTTTTGTACATACCAAAGTAGTTAAATTTTCATACATTGCTTAAGTTGCTATCATACCACATTAAGTCCCCTTTATATTATCATGGACCGTTAATTTGCCTTTAAGCGAGAGTGAGTAAATAGATCTATTGAGGGTGACTCCTCCATTCGTGTTTGGGTTGCTCCAACGGAATTACGAATGCATTTCATGTCTAACATTATTAGAGTGGCTGGTAACCACTCATTTGGGGCGAAATTCTTATTATGTCTAGCTTCGGTGTCATGAGCTTAAGAGCCAATGTAACTTCATTTTGACATCAAGTCACCTTACTTTCTACTTATGGCAATTGTACATACATTTTAACTTATAACTTTATGGAATTCACAGACATTATGTTGACCGTTTTAGCGATGTATTTTTAGGTTATTAAGGTAGTTCATGCTGCATACCTTTGGACCTTCATGGAGTCGCGGAGTCGACGCGTCTCACCATACATTTCTGCACTTATGAAACGTTTGATCTTGTTGTACTTATTTTACCTAAATTGGCAACATCTTTTGGGACCTATGTTTTGTAAACTCTGAATGTTTTTAATGATCAAATGACGTATTTTTCAAACGACACTTTAGGTCGTTCAATGTAACTGTAACTGTGATGTTATGACCGTCACCCCCAGGTATTCCATTCCGCTGCCATACAGGTATTTTGGGGGTGTGACAGATTGGTATCAGAGCTAAGGTTATAGCGAACTAGGATGTATCATGGACCCTAGACTATAACCACATCATCATAGCATCTCATTATTTCATCATAAGTGCATATTTATTACACATGTCGTTTCATGCACACACGGTGCAAGCTATTTATACCCATACTTATATATATATATATATATATATATATATATATATATATATATATATATATATATATATATATATATATATATATATATATATATATATATATATATATATATATACATATATATAATTTTATTGACCTGGTTCACAAGTGACATGTCTTCAGATACTCACCCTGTCATCCTTTTACCGGATTCCGACATTGAAGACGCCTTGTCATCTTCCACTACCATTATACCACCAGTTGCACTTACACCACCATTAGCACCATTGATTTCTCATAGGAACAGGGTTTTCCTATCATTCAGCCCATACATAGAATGCCGTTTGTTAGAGTATTCAGACTTAATCTTAATGGACCTATTAGGATGCTTATTGCAAGGAAGATAGTATGTTTTCTTTCCTTCACTAGTAAGGGCACTCACTACTCAGATACTACCACTACCATCAGCTACTTATTACACTATTAGTTGTCCCATATTGCGTACTTCAGTTTTACCTCTTTGATGTCGCGAGATAGCGCGAAAGAGGGTATTATTCCATTCACTATTATCACCATCACATCTCAGAGACTCTACACCCATATATGACATGCCGCTTAAGAGGCAACCACTATTTGACATACCATTACCATCTACCACACGTTACACCATCTTATAGGTTTGAGGTTGGTGAGAGTTTGAGAGCCTCTACTGCTTGACAACCTACTACTCTTCATCGTTAGACGATGATCTCTAATTATTTAAGATTACCCACGAGTGTTTGGACGATACACTCTGAATAATACCACAAGCCTCACAGACACAATAAGAATTGCAACCAATCGCCCAAGGGTGGCATCTATCACAAGGATTCTATATTATCTTAGATATGATCGACTCATACCTCCATAACACAATAAACCAACAAGATGCTTTGAACGGTATTATACCATCATAATGGAACTCATCACAACTCTCCCTTCATTATCAAGTTTGATTACACCACATTCTAAGTCGATAATTACTTCATTAGTTGCTCTAGCAACACTCCACCGACCAATGTGGTCACATTAGTAGATTTGACATATAATTACAACCTTAGGAAGATGCGAGTAAGACAATAAGATTAATAAAGATGAAGGTGTCTTTACAATTAAATGGTCATGTTGACCAAGATAAAAGTGACTACTCTAGTTTTCGTGTTTCGGAGATAATAACAATTCAAGTAAGTCAAAGCCAAATAAAAATTTTGTACAAATAGAAAGATTTCTGAAAAACCTTACGAAGTACGACAAATTATTGATTTTCAATGGTTGGATTAAAACTCATTTTTGTTTGAGCAACAATTTTCTTGAATTCCCTTTTTCCAAAGACATATATATATATATATATATATATATATATATATATATATATATATATATATATATATATATATATATATATATATATATATATATATATATATATATCAATGTTGCAAAAATCGTGAATCGGTCTCGAGGCGGTCGAGGGCCGTGTAGCGATTTTTGACCGATTAATCGCCGATTCCAAGGTCCAAGGCCGATTAATCGACCGATTACCTTGTAATTCGCTCCAAGGTCCAAGTCCGTTCAGCTTGTAATCGCCGATTAATCGGCCTTGTAGGTCGATTTTTGCAACACTGATATATATATATATATATATATATATATATATATATATATATATATATATATATGAGATATCATTTTTATCAAACTACAAAATATTTCGTAGTCACATCTTTTACATAATTATAGTCATTACAAACTTCAAATAAAGTCACTCCAAAATACATTTATGATCAAATTTTACAATGTTTTACTCAAATAAATGTTGTTAATTTTAGAAACCATATCTCCAAGAAGGAACACGCATAACTCATGAACGAATCTCGAAAGCAACCACTATACGTACTTACTATTTGACCTTAGATGCGAAAGAAACCCCTCTACCAGAGATTGCCAATATTGATACACCATGCCTTAACACCACTACTTCAAATTACGGCTTTTCGCTCATTCCATATTATAAGACCCTCACGCTAGTATGAGCTCGTTGGATTAAAAGATCAAGGTACAATTACTCAACAAAATTTATATTCTTTTCGGAGATCGATATAGCTTAGTCACATTGGGACAAGACCTCATTTTCATGAAAGGACATCGAGAAGTTTCACCTGACCATAAGACATTTAGCTTGCATTCATGGAAAATCAAACATCATTCGATGTGTTACATACTTGACTTAGATCACTCGTACAACAATTTCCAATCTTATACATTTTAGTCATGCCTAGAGGGATTAAGCATTTGAACCTGCGAACTTTACCTAGTATAAATTCTCGAATACTTCAAATCATTGGCACCAAGTTTCTGCCCTATATCCTTTCACACATAAATTATCCCCTTCAGTTGATTGTAGATGCCTTAACGACACGTTCATCCTTCAAGCTCTCAATATCACTACCATATTCTCGACCACTTCATAATCATAAACCACTGCCCTGTTATGAACTAAGATATTTACATTCTTTAAATAAGTGGATTAGTAGACTATTACCATTCCATAAGATTCACCTATGTATCCAATACACCATTCAACGAATTTTGTTTCAAGCTATTTTACTAATCATATGGGGAAATTGTTTTACGGAATTATTAAAAGAAACTATTTTATTACCAACTTATAAATTGATTTTTTCGTCATTACACCAAGTATTTACTATTATTATGCGAAATAATTTTCATGTTACTTGAAAGGAAATACCAGGATACCATTTTTAATAACAATGCGTTGAACACCATCTAAAACTTTTGAGAAGAGTAATACTATTTTCGACTAAATCAAGCATCGCATCATTAGTCCTCAATTATACATGGCCTGATCACCTATGTATAATTCAGGAAGGATTATGCCATGAAATAAATAATTATTATTATTTTTTTAAATTAATGCTAATAACAATCTTCATGTAAAAGCGTTTTAAACAAGTAAACTCTTTTATAAATGTCTCTTTCTGACAAACTTTCCCCTGGATACTTACCCCACTTGTCACTCACTTAGCCATTAAGTTGGACTTTCCATTGACTTCTTTAGGAGTGACTTTCCCTATAAAGTACTAGTAGGATTCCTCGATACAAGAAAAACAATAAAAGGATTACAGAACTACTAAACCTGGACTAAGAAAATTCATAATCCAACAACAATCCTAAGATACCACGATACCATCCGAATCACCATCTCTGACCTGGTTGTCAAGTTTTATCATTCAAAAGTACTAGCGAGACTGAGCTACAGGATCGAATACATTGTGAAGGTACGCTAAGCAACACTATAGAAATAAACCAAGCCTCCTAACCGATATTGTGGAGTGTTCCATTTAAACATGGCCTCATCCAAACGCAAACTTCCCTGTAACGAGTTTTCACCAAGGAAAATTTATTTGAATTAAGGATATCGATATAGATTTCCCTAAAGCGTTGTGTTCTCTAGAAATTCCAGATAACCTCACTTTCATACTAAGGAAAGGGATCAGACCCGGATATATATTCTGCCAACATGATGATAATTTCAACGATAAACCATATCAGGACTTAAGATAGTTTGAATACCTATGCTTGTAGTTTTGCCTAAATAGCACCAATAGGCATTATCCAACCTCAGGAACTAAACGTTAGACATCTATGCATTTATGCGAGCATTACCTATCCTACCATTTTATCCTTATTAATACTTTCACTTTTGAATGAAGTTGATTAAAAAAAAATGTGTTTGTACAAACCACATATCTGGTAGAAAATAATTTCTGAAATTCCTATTTTGAACAAGTACGACCCTTTTTGGTCAATATTTAGCAAAACCATCGTACAATTAGAAATATATAAACAGCAAACTTTGGTAAACAATCCTATTTATAACATTTTTGAAAACAGTTTTCCATTTCATAGCTACTAAATTTTAAATCATCAAGAAAGATATTACTTAGTAAATCATTTGCTTCATTTTCTAAATTCATTTATTCAGAGAAGGATTTCAACCAAAACTCACAATCGCGAGACAAATTTTCAAAACTAATCACCATACTACATCGCTTTTGCATTTAGGATTTTGTGACTTGACAATAAAGAATATTGGAATACTTGGTGAAGGAAATTAGGAAGGACACCATAAATTAAGTACAAACGTCATAAATGGAGACCTAGCCCAATAGGCATAGAAAGACGCATGTCTTAGCATCCGTTGGAACAAGACACAAGGAATCAAAACCGCTACCCATATTCTATCTCATTCAGATAACGCCAAGATCGAAAGACAGAACGTTGTGGAATTAGTCACAAAATTTATTGTACCCATTTCAATTATTTCTGATAAAGGTAATCGAATCACCTCAGACTTCTAGCAATCATTTTAAGATATTCTTCGGAACCCCATTTAGATGTAAACACTGCCTATTGTCCTCCGACCGATGGTCAGAGTGAGAGAACAATTCAAACATAAGAAAGTATGCTCAGAGCATGAGTGATTGACTCTAGAAATGGTTGGACTAACTAGTTACCATAAATTAAATTCAGATGCAACCATAGTTATTGCGCGAGCATAGAGACTACACCATTTGAGGCACTCTATGGTCGATGTGCCAACATCCATTGACGAATCGAAATTTGGAAAAGCCCAACTCACTAGTCCAGTAGGCATTCATGAAATAACCAGGAGTTTCCTACAAATCAAGAATCAGTTACAAGTTTAATAAGTTGTAAACCTTTAGTATTTCAAGTTGGTGGCAGGATCATGTTGAAAGTTCCGCCTAGGAAAGGCATGATACCATTCAGAAAATTTGGGAAGTTAAACCCGATATACACTGGACCATTTAATATTTCGGACAGAGTAGGCCTAGTGGCCGTCAGACTTGAGCCCCGTTAGAGAACAGTAGGTTATACAAACATGTTTCACGTTTTTCAAATTTCAAGAAATGAGTTTCAGACTTGTCACTCATGATTTCATTGGAAGGAATCCAACTCAATGACAAACCTAAAACCTTGTAGGAGAACCAATAGAAATCATGGACTGTAAGGTCGAACAGTTGAAGCGAAGTCGAATTCCTATCGTGAAAGTTCGCTGGAATTCTCAAATATTATCATCTTTTCACCAATACCACTTCAGAGACCAACACAAACTGAACTTCGGGACGAAGTTCCTTTTAGAGGGGAAGACTGTCACAACTCGTAATTTCAGGTCATTTTCCAAACTTCGACAATTTACTATTCATCAGTTACTATTCACCTTACTATTCATCATTTTACTATTCATCATTTTCAGAGTCAGTTTGATATTCTGAGAAATATTTGAAAATTTGTACTATTCACAAAATACTATTCATTTCTGGAAGAATTTTCACTATTCACGTGCATTACTCATTTCATCGTAAATTTAGTTTACGAGTATTTAAATTCGCGTAACCGAATTGGTTCAGGTGCGAATTCATTCATTATCAATAGGGACATTTCATACTGACTAGAAATAGTCTACATATCATCATAATAGCATTTGCATACTATACCACTCGTAGAATATTCATATTAATATTTTAGGTATATTTAACGTTTTACGTATAATTATTTTGATTAAATGTTAAACCGCGATAAATAAATATAACTAACATATCTAAAAATCCCCACGATGGTTCCGATATATTTTTAAACTCATTACAACATCATAACAATTATAAAATTCATTTACCCAGTATTTTGGGAATTTATTTAATTTATATCGTAAGTTTAATATAATTACGACGGTTTTCGTGAAAACTCAATAATAATTATCCAAACGCTCAATTTTTGTACCCAACATATTTTTAACATTTTTATGACTTTATTAAGTCCCGGCTAACTTGTTAAAATTTATTTCTCGCAAACCCGGTAACCGATTATAACTAAAAACTAACTACAACTACCTAAATTTAACAACTAACACTTACACTAATCATCCACTACACTTTCTAAATAAATCAAAAACTCATTTAACCCTTTTTCACCCTTTGAAAAACTGGCCAAGCCCCCCCCCCCCCCCCCCCCCTTTTAACCTCATGCATTAATTCCTTATAATGTTTTATAATCATAAGTAAAATATCTACAAACCTACAAACTCATTTCACACTTATCATTTTAGATCAAAACTTGCCTTTTTCTCTCTCAAAACCCACGGCCAAACCAAGATCCCACCAAGAACCAAGAATTTTTCCAAGATCAAGCTCAAAACTAGTTCATTTGATTATCCTTGTTAGGGTTTTGTAATACAAACTCAAGGATCTTTAGGTTTTTATCATCCAAGCTTCATAATCATTCAAAGTAAGTTTACAAAATTTATTTTCATCTTTTCTTCAAGTATTTACTATAATCATATGGTTTTCATACAATATTTCATGCATATGTTAGCTTTTACCACTCATAATATATACTTATGTCTTTGAAACCCTAGAAATGGAAACTAATGAGTGTGTAAATACTCATCATTTTTACCATTTCTGAGCTGCCAAAACATATAAAAACACTCAATATTGAACCAAAATAGTGAAAATATCCCAGGAAAGTGTTTTACATGTTTCAAATGCAAAAATATCAAAAACAGATGAAAAACGCACAAAGTTTGCATAATTGGCAGTTTCAGTCCCTTAACTTTCAAAATTTGTCAAATCTAGTCCCTGGTTATTCTAAAAACTTGAAAAAGTCACCAAAGGTCCTTTTAAATAAAAAAGTGACACATTTAGTCCTTTGGTGAAAAGTTTCACAAAATGTCAAGTTTAGACCCTGAACTTTGAAAATTGTCAAAAATGGTCCTTGGGATATTAAAAACTTTGAGAAAAACAAATTTTGTCCTTGCACTAACCTTTTATGACAGGATTGGTCCTTGGTGGAAAGTTTGGTGAAAATTACACAAATGGTCCCTGAAGTTTGAAAGTTTGGCAGTTTTAGTCCCTGGTGAAAATAATTGGAAAAATCAACAAACGACCTTACACTATTCATGGATTGGCATAATAGACCCTTGAAAATACTTTGGAAAATTGCCAAATCCCCACCTCAAACTTTCGTTAAATTACAAAAAAGGTCCTTGTGTAATCTTAAAAACCATACCGGATCCTACACTAATAATACTACTCCAAATAACCCAATCCAATACCACCACAAGCCCACCCCATCTTTATTACTTGGGCCCATTTCACCTCAGCCCACCAAAGCCCCCTTAATAATAAACCAGGTCAAAGTTTGACCTCTCGGTCAAACAAGGTCAAACAACCACCATCCTTCCCTCCCAGCTTCCCCCACACCCCCACAACCTGCCAAACTCCACCTCCCACCACTTGCAATGCTATCATCACCCTTCCACCACCCTGCACCTACCCTCACATCACATTTAATGCACCCCCCCAATTGGTATAAACAGTCCAAATTACCCCACTAATATTTTGGCGCGAAAAATAATTCAAAGGCTGAGATTGGCCAATAGTGATCCAATGGCTGAGAAAGAGATGGGAAATGATCAGAGGATCAAGGAAAACCTAATGGATGGCTATAAAAGGAAGAAGATTGCAAGGATTAGTGTGTGTAGTGTTTTAGTTAAAATTTAGTGTCGATTTTTAATTAGCTTTCAAATTCAGTGTAATCCTCTTAGTTCAAGCATTGTAACACCTTCCTAGTTATATTTTAACTCTTTTCAAGCAATAAATTTCCACTTTCAAGTTTGTTTTGTGTTATTGCCTTTTATTCATAAATCTGAAAATCTCAATAAGCTGAGTTGTGATTAGAAGCAAGAATCATAGACTGAGTTAGGATCATTTAGGTTCCAATAAGCTTATTAAAGCTTTAGAGACAATTAAAATCCAGTATTACTAGAAGAAAACCAAAAATCTAAAAATAGTCAACTTTGGTCAACTGTTGTATTTTCAGGTTTGGAGAAGCAGAAGAGATCAAGCTTGGAGTTGGAATTTGCCTATCTAAAGATAGGCTTCATAGGAAAACCCTTTGTCCATGCTGAGGGTAATCTTGTAAGACTTTGCTTCTTTAATTTTTCCACTAAAATTCTAGTTCTAAGTAGCTTTTGTTTGATTGCTTGTTCATTGCCATTTTATGCTCATTCTGTGATAGTTGATTGTAGTTTAAGTCATTTTTAGCTTAATGTTCATTGCTTGCTTATTAGAATACATAGTTGCTTAAAATTTAATATTCAACTGTTAAAATTAGCTTAAGAGTAAAACTTGTGTGGTTGATGTGGTAATCTGTTTTTAAGTACTTAAACAAGTTCACATAGTTATAATTTGCAGTTTGGAATCAAGTTTGTACAATCTAGCACCTAGTTAAATTGGAAATCATAAAACAGTTAAGCATTAAGGGTGTTTGGATTAACTGAGTTTGAGGACTCAGGGTGTGTTTTGTGTGTTGCAATTGGTTGAAACAGTCTTACCCAGGTATCTTTAGTCTAACTCAGTCATAAAACACCCAAGACATTCATTAAAAAGTCAAAATTATTAAGATTAGATCACAACAGCTTAACTGTTGTGATTTTGTGGCTCAAATCTTGTGAATCAGCTCCAAAATAGTTTAGGTTAGTAAGTTTGGTTAGCATTAGGCTTAACAAACATCAATAAGTCATCTGTGATCAATCAAAACTCACCAAAGTCAAATTTACAAGTTTTTATAAAAAGTCAAATTGCACCATCTCAGATTTTTGCAAAAGTTACAAGATTTTTAGTGATTTATGTGTTTGGATTGAGGTTCTGGAATTCATTGTAGTTAAACTTTGCCACCTCAACTTCATTTTCCCAAGGTTTCTTTAATTTTGTGATTTTTTCTTATGGACTAAAATACCCTTGGAAGTGGACTGCAGGGCAAGCCTTTGCCCTGTGCACTCAGACCCATATCACTCAGCCCACTTTGGTGGCTGTTGTAGCCCAACCCAGTAGGCCCCAGAGGTCCATATTGGTTTTACCCAACCCCCTCCTACCAGGGAACAAATTTTGACCATTGGTTTGACTTAGGGTCAAGTGGACCCCACCTGGAATAAGTCCCCAAGTTTGTCCTCAATCTGTGTTTAAATTCAAGTTTGCAAAGTGCTTAATTCCATCTTTTTAGCTTATCAGTGGTTGTTGCTTATTGTTTCTAGCTTATTTTAGTATAAGTAACTTATTTGTACCTGAATTATCCATAGTGGGACCCACACAAGCTCATTTAAGCTTATTTTCCTTTTCAGTCAACAAAAGTCAACTGTCAAGGTTTTTGAGCTTAATCTCAGCTTATTTTTAAGTTGTAAAAAAGTTGTTTTCATTAAAAGTATTTGTTTTTAGATATAAAACAAGTTTGTAAAAGAAAATCCAATTTAATTTTAAGTGATAGTTTCTATTTAATGTAATTTAAATTTTATTTTGCATTTTTAGATTTTTATTAAGTACTTGTCAATTTTATATTTTTATTAAATACCTTATATAGTAAAGTAATTTTAGTAATTTTTCTAGATTTTTATTTTGTCATTTAGTATTTATTAGATTTAAGATTAATTTTCTTAATTATTAATTAATATTAAGTTTTAAATAGCATATTTAGTTTTTATAAAGCAAGACCTAGTTTTTATATTTTTTATAGTTCTTATATAATATAATAGGCTTTTAGAAAATATATTTTTAGTTTCTACTATTCATTTTCTTTTTTTCTTATTTTAATTATTTAAATTAGATTTAAGTTGATTAAAAGGTAATTAATTAGTGGAATAGCTTTAAACATAATTTTTAGAAGTTTTTATAATTTTGTAGGATTCCTGTGATGGTTAAATAATTTTCTAAGTTAATTTAGTGTTAATAGTAATTTAAAGTAGTTTAATTAGTTAAATTAAGTTGAATAGTTTTTAATTAATAAAAAATTCATAAAAAGACAAAAATATTTATTTTTATTTTTTATACTTTCTTCAAGTTCTAATTTAAGTTTGGAAATTACTTTTGCATATTTTTAGTTTAATTTGTAATACTTATAATTATTAGTTAATTTAAATTAGATTTAAAATTAGATTTTAATTAGTTTTATTAATTAAATAATATTTAAATATTATAATATTCACTTCTATAATTTCATTTTCATTTTAAAATTTCTTTTTAATTTTAAGTTTCAAAAAGTTTCAAAAGCACCCCCTGTAGTTTGTTAATTATCAAAAACCCACTTTTCCAGTCCGTTACGTGAACTTAATTGTGAATTTGTGCATATCCCTGTATATCTGATTTTTGTGAATATCATATCTGTGTAAAAATGCCAAAATAAAGATTTCAAACGACACCATTTCAATCTCGCTGGGACTTTAACGACCCGGGGACACACTATACTATCACCGGAGAATTGGAACGAGGCTGTCTTTGACTTGTTGACCTTGGTCAATAATATCTGACTGCTTTCACCCCAATCAAAATTTGGCGCCGTTGCCGCGGAGGTTGTTGCGTGTTTTATAAAATCGTTTTAAGTTTAGTGGTTTTCAAAACCCTCCCTATACAAATTTCACACAAATTTGTAAAAAGTTTTTGTAAAAACATTATCATATAAAAAGTTCATTAACACTTTTCCTAAAGTGTTAAAAACACAAAAAAAAATCAAAAACAACAAAACAAACTGTGAAGTTAAATTACTTTGTTTTCTTTAAGATTACAACCTGGACAGTTGGTTTAAGGTAAGTTCTGACATTAAATTGCGAACTGAAGAGGAAACCTATTTACTTCCTCCCGCTAGCCTGCGAGTAATCTTAAAAGAATGATTTCGGTTAACGAATCAGTTCCAAAAATATTTCTCAAGTTTTCTGCACACACACCCATAAGCCTAAAACAGTTTTTTCAAATTAATAAATACGTAAAATCTTACCACCGCAAACCAAGGCTGAACACCTACCAACTGGGGGTATGGACATAATAAGTTCTCAAACTTAAGATAAAAACTTGCCTTTATATCCCTGTGAGTGGTGTACCTTTTTTAAAGAAGCCATTCACTTGTGATAACTGGTTTAAGTTCCCTGTGGTTTTGCCTTGATCTTGTTTTGAAAAATTGTTTTTAGTGCATGCGCACTCGGTCACAAACAAAACGTAAACATCAGAAAAACGTACCCGAGCTACGTTCTGACACACAAGAACCAAAGACCGAAATGGCCGCTGGGCCACTACCACCTTTACCACCCCCTGACCCTCCTAGGGATGTGCCAGCTCCCGATCTCCGAACGATGGAGGAGTTGTGCCAGCCTACCATGCAAGGGCGGGGTGGGCCTATTGCACCACTCACTATTAAGGCTACGAACTTTGGCCTCAAGCACCACATGATCCAACAAGTCCAGAATTCGTGTCAATTTCACGGATTACCGGGTGACGATGCCAATAAGCATCTTGACAAATATCTCACGGTCACCCAAAGCATGAAACAACATGGTGTCACCGATGATGCCCTCCGGCTGTACCTCTTTCCCTATTCTCTTACTCATCATGCCACTGCATGGTTTGACCGACTCCCAAAGAATTCTATTCACACCTTTGATGAAATGGTAACCAAGTTTTTAGCAAAATATTTTCCACCTTCCATGGTTACCAAGTTACGAAATGATATCAGCAACTTCCGGTAACGTCCCGATGAGTCTCTTTTTGAGGCTTGGGAACGTTATAAGCTAGCTATTGATCGGTGCCCTAACCACAATATGTTGCAAGTTACCATCATAGATACCTTCTATAATGGTCTGACATTGAGGCACCGGGATATTCTCAATGCTGCTGCTGGTGGGACCTTTATGAAAAGGCGTCCCGAGGAGTGCTATGACTTAATTGAGAACATGACTGCCCACCATAACTTTTGGGATTCCTCTGCGGAGAGGGATGCGTCATGTAATTCCGTTACTCCTTCATCATCATCTCCTGAAATAATTGCTCTTACCAAAAAGATGGATGGTATTTCTACGGCTGTGTTGAGAATGAACTAAACGATGCAAAATCAGGTTCAAAATCAGCAAGTGAAAGCCGTGGCCCGAAGTTGTGAAACTTGTGGGGGCCCACATCTTTATTCCGAGTGTCCAGCTACTGCTGGCTTTCCTCAAGAGAACGTGTATGCTGCTCACGGTTCCTATAACACGGGAGGTAACTCTTACCAACCGTAAGGGGACCGTAATCTCTTAAGCTATCGTTCCAACAATTTTCTTGGACCTCCCAGTTTTAACCAAAATCAAAACCGTAACTCGAATCAGAATTTTAACCAAGGTCAAAACTCAAATTTCCAAAACCCGAACCAAAATCAAGGCCAGTTTAATCAAAACAATTTTCAAAATGGCAATCAAAACCAAGGTTTTCAAGGAAATTTTCAAAGAAACCAAAATCAAGGAAATTACAATTAGGGTAATTTCAATCAGAGAAACAATTTTCAGGGTAACAACAATCAAAATCAAGGGAATTTTCAAAACAATCGTGTTCAAAATCCTCTTCAAAACGTTGTTCCACCCTCGTCTTCCTCAGATGAAGTGCTAAAACAATTCATGAAAGCACAAGAGGAAACGAATCGGTTATTGAACAGCAAGATCTCTGAGCTTCAGAAGTCTTTAAATGATCGACCCTCGGGCCCGGGTACATTACTGAGCAACACGATCGCTAACCCGAGGGGCGATGTCAAAGCGATCACCACCCGAAGTGGGGTATCATACAATGGACCCTCGATTCCTTCTACCTCTTCTTCTCCTCCTAAGGTAGCGGAACGTGAGCCTGAGGTTACCACGGACACGGTACTTCCTACTAATAACGGAGGTATCAACAACGTCCACCCTCAAGTTGTCCCGGTCCCGGCTCGTAAGCCGAAAGTTGTATTTGATCCCCTTGTGAGTTTTGATGAAATCCCAAAGAATGATCCTAAGCCGTCAATTCCATATCCTTCACGTTTGAATGATCAAAAGAACCACGAAAAAGCTAACCATCAGATGGAAAAATTTTATCAAATTTTCCAAGAATTACACTTTGATATTAGCTTCGCGGACGCTCTTCTTCTCATGCCTAAATTTGCTTCAACAATCAAGAATCTGATAAGCAACAAAGAGAAACTTTGTGAGATGGCAAAAACTCCTCTTAATGAGCATTGCTCAGCAGTGCTCTTGAAAAAGCTTCCCGAAAAGCTTGGAGATCCCAGGAAATTTCTCATTCCTTGTATTTTCCCTGGGATGGTTGAATGCTTTGCCTTGGCCGATCTTGGCGCAAGCATTAACCTGATGCCTTACACAGTCTGGAAAAGACTCTCACTCCCTGCTCTCACTCCGACCTGCATGACACTCGAGCTTGCAGACCGTACTATATCCCGTCCTCTCGGCATTGCCGAAGATATCTTCGTGAAAGTAGGAAAGTTCCATTTTCCGGCAGATTTCGTGATTGTTGATTTCGATGCTGACCCAAGAGTTCCTCTCATTCTCGGGAGGGGATTCTTAAGAACGGGTCGTGCTTTAATCGATGTATTCGAAGAAGAAATCACTCTACGTGTTGGTGGCGAAGCCATCACATTCAATCTTGATCAGACTTCAAGATACTCCTCCAACTATGATGCTGAAACGGTTAACCGAATTGACATTATCGATGTTGCGTCTGAGGAGTATTCTCAAGAAGTCATTGGTTTCTCATCCAGTGGCAGTCTTTCTACTGTCCCTATCATTTCCGACCCTTCCCCTTTTCTCACTCCGTTTGAGGGAAGTGACTTCCTTCAGGAAGAGGTCGAGGCTTTTCTTGCTCAAGATAGCTCAATCCCAAGTGGGGTTGATGAAAACTATCTTGAACCGGAGGGGGACATTCTTCTCCTTGAAAGATTGTTAAATGACGATCCTTCACCCTCTCCGTCTCCAAAAATACTTCATAAAGCGGAAGTCAAAAATGTTGAAATAACTGAAGACTTTCCCGAGGTTGAGCTCAAGGACTTGCCTCCTCATCTAGAATATGCATTTCTTGAGGGTGATAATAAATTGCCCGTCATTATTGCTAAAGACTTAAAAGATGAGGAAAAGGTAGCACTCCTAAAGGTTCTTAAAGCAAACAAGCAAGCAATTGCTTGGAAACTCTCCGACATTAAGGGCATAAGCCCGGACTTTTGTACACACAAAATCTTAATGGAGGATGACTTTAAGCCAGTTGTGCAACAACAGAGAAGGGTAAATCCCAAAATCCACGAAGTTATCAAACAAGAAGTTCTTAAACTTCTTGATGCGGGATTGATTTATCCTATATCTGACAGTCCTTGGGTTAGCCCAATTCATTGTGTCCCTAAAAAGGGTGGCATTACCGTTGTCACCAACGAGGATAACGAGTTGATTCCAACTCGTTTGGTCACGGGTTGGCGAGTATGTATTGACTATCGAAAGTTAAATGAAGCCACCCGTAAAGACCATTTTCCTCTCCCTTTTATGGACCAGATGCTTGAAAGACTTGCGGGGAATGAATATTACTGCTTCCTCGATGGTTTTTCGGGTTACTTCCAAATCCCCATTGATCCCCAGGATCAAGAGAAGACTACCTTCACATGCCCCTACGGAACTTTTACTTACAGACGTATGCCTTTCGGCTTATGTAATGCACCAGGCACGTTCCAGAGGTGCATGATGTCTATCTTTTCCGAAATGATCGGGAAAACCATGGAGGTATTCATGGATGACTTTTCAGTCATCGGGGATTCATTCCAGTCTTGCCTCTCCCACTTGGAACATATGCTTAAACGTTGCAAAGAAACGAATCTAAGTCTCAACTGGGAGAAGAGCCACTTTATGGTCAAGGAGGGCATTGTCCTCGGCCATAAAATTTCAAAAAACGGGATTGAGGTTGACAGAGCCAAAATTGATGTCATCGCTAAATTACCTCATCCCACCACCGTAAAAGGTGTTAGGAGCTTTTTGGGTCATGTCGGCTTCTACCGTAGGTTTATCCAAGATTTTTCTAAGATTGCCCGGCCTATGACCCATCTCCTCGAGAAGGATGCTCTTTTCATCTTCTCTCCTGAGTGCATCGAAGCTTTTGAAACATTAAAGAAAAAGCTTACCGAGGCACCGATTCTTGTTGCCCCCGATTGGGACCTACCTTTTGAGCTTATGTGCGATGCTAGTGATTTTTCCATAGGTGCGGTCTTGGGGCAACGTAAAGCAAAATACTTTCAGCCTATACACTACGCAAGCAAAACTATGACTGAGGCTCAAGGTCATTACACCACCACTGAAAAAGAACTCCTAGCCGTGGTGTATGCCTTTGAGAAATTCCGGCCATACTTGATCCTGACCAAATGCGTGGTGTGTACGGATCACTCGGCTTTGAAGTACCTATTTGCAAAGCAAGATGCAAAGCCGAGGCTCCTCCGTTGGGTTCTCCTCCTTCAGGAATTTGATATCATTATCCGTGATAAAAAAGGAGCTGAGAACCTTGCTGCTGATCATCTCTCACGATTAGAAAACCCTCATCAGGATGTGTTCGAGAAAAAGGAAATAAATGAAACATTTCCTCTCGAAACACTCAATGCGGTTGCTTTTCGTGGTGACTCTACTACCCCATGTTTGCCGACTTTGCAAATTACCATGCGGGTAACTTCATCGTTAAGGGGTTAACATCCCAACAGAAAAACAAATTCTTCAAAAACGTTAAACATTATTTCTGGGACGACCCCTTTCTCTTCAAAATCTGTGCCGACCAAGTCATCAGGCGATGTGTATACGGACAGGAAGCCGCTGATATTCTCAAGGCTTGCCATGCTGGACTTACCGGGGGCCACCACAGTCCTAACTACACCGCCAAAAAGGTGTTTGATTCCAGTTTCTATTGGCCCACGATCTATAAGGATGCCCACGAGTTAGTCAAAGCCTGTGATGCTTGTCAGCGTCACGGGAATATTTCACAAAAGAACGAAATGCCACAAAATGCTATTCAAGTTTGTGAAATCTTTGACGTCTGGGGCATTGATTTTATGGGGCCATTCCCATCTTCTCGTGGAAACAAGTATATTCTCGTGGCTGTTGACTATTTGTCAAAATGGGTTGAGGCTAAGGCCTTACCCACTAACGATGCCCGAGTAGTTGTGAAATTCTTGAAATCCCTCTTTGCTCATTTTGGAACTCCACGTGCCATCATTAGTGATCGCGGTACTCACTTTTGCAATGATCAATTTGCAAAAGTCATGCTTAAGTACGGTGTTACTCATCGTCTTTCTACCGCGTATCACCCCCAAACAAGTGGGCAGGTGGAGGTTTCCAACCGTGGTATAAAACGGATTCTTGAGAGGACAGTAGGTGAAAACCGTGCTTCCTGGTCGGATAAACTAGATGATGCACTCTAGGCCTTCCGTACAGCTTACAAAACACCCATCGGGTGTACTCCATACAAGCTTGTATACGGGAAGGCGTGTCATTTACCGATCGAGCTCGAGCACAAAGCCTACTGGGCCTTGAAACATGCTAACTACGACCTTCATAAAGCGGGTGATCACTGTAAGGTTCAACTCAATGAATTAAACGAACTTCGTGATCAAGCCTACGAGAACTCTTTGATCTACAAAGAGAAGACAAAGAAGATTCACGACTCTAAGATTAAGAACCGCGTTTTCAACGTCGGTGACAGAGTCCTTCTTTTCAACTCAAGATTAAAGATCTTCTCGGGGAAATTAAAAACTCGATGGACTGGACCATTCACTATTGCTAAAGTATATCCATACGGGACTGTTGAGTTATCTCAACCCGAAGGTCCCAACTTCAAAGTGAATGGTCATCGATTGAAATATTATTTTGGAGAGGACATACCACCCATGGTTGTCCCGGATCTCCAAACTTTCCCCATGAACCAATGAATTCGGGGATCGAGTCAAGCTAGTGACTCGGTGAACAAAAATTAGCAACATATATGGGTTTTCACCCGTATTTCTAACTTCTTTCTACTTTCTACCACCCTAGTGAGGGGGTGTGGCCGTCCCCCACCATTTGAAAAGTAAATATGTATATAAGTTTCATTTCAAAAAAAAAAAAAAAAAAAAAAATATGTACAGATAAATAAAGTGAAAAATAAAATCGATATTTCCACAGCTAGATTCGAATATTAGCTTTTTCCGTTCAGAGATTCGGCATAATAGCCGGGACCTTGAATATTGAGGACAATATTTAATTCTAGTGTGGTGGGGGGGGGGGGGGGAATTCTTACGAATTTTATCACAAAACTCTCTAAGTACCCCCATTTTTAGGCCTAAATTTTTCACTTTATTTCAAAATTTTTGTGGTAATCAGTCCGCCAAAGTCTAAATGGCAAATGGATTGGCTAGTCCAGGAGCAAACGGCTCTTGGTAAAGACATCTCAAACCCGTTGATGGCTTGCAATTTGCCAAAAATTGTATGGTTCCTCAACTCCCCATATCCCATAAAGCGAATGAGTTGGCTAGCCCACAAGATTATGGCTTGTGGTAAAGGCAGTGGAAAATCCATAATTGGTATTCAGCTCACCAAGATGTTGACTTAGTCCATCAAGATGCTGGCTAGTCCAGAAGCAAACGGCTTTTGGTAAAGACTAATCAAATCCGTTTATAGCTGGTGGTTTGCTCAAAATCACACGGTTATCAGGTGTGCCACAGTTCTTACACCTGGCTACTCCAGAAGTGATGGCTTTTGGTAAAGAGAATTTCAAATCTATCAGGTTTTTCTCAAAAGATTGCTAGGGACTAGCAATGTTTTAGTGTGAGGGATTAATGGGTGTGTAAATACTCATCATTTTTACCATTTCTGAGCTGCCAAAACATATAAAAACACTCAATATTGAACCAAAATAGTGAAAATATCCCAGGAAAGTGTTTTACATGTTTCAAATGCAAAAATATCAAAAACAGATGAAAAACGCACAAAGTTTGCATAATTGGCAGTTTCAGTCCCTCAACTTTCAAAATTTGTCAAATCTAGTCCCTGGTTATTCTAAAAACTTGAAAAAGTTACCAAAGGTCATTTTAAATCAAAAAGTGACACATTTAGTCCTTTGGTGAAAAGTTTCACAAAATGTCAAGTTTAGTCCCTGAACTTTGAAAATTGTCAAAAATGGTCCCTGGGATATTAAAAACTTTGAGAAAAACAAATTTTGTCCTTGCACTAACCTTTTATGACAGGATTGGTCCTTGGTGGAAAGTTTGGTGAAAATTACACAAATGGTCCCTGAAGTTTGAAAGTTTGGCAGTTTTAGTCCCTGGTGAAAATAATTGGAAAAATCAACAAAGGACCTTACACTATTCATGGATTGGCATAATAGACCTTTGAAAATACTTTGGAAAATTGCCAAATCCCCACCTCAAACTTTCGTTAAATTACAAAAAAGGTCCTTGTGTAATCTTAAAAACCATACCGGATCCTA
Source organism: Artemisia argyi (assembly GCA_030686995.1). NCBI lineage: Eukaryota > Viridiplantae > Streptophyta > Magnoliopsida > Asterales > Asteraceae > Artemisia > Artemisia argyi. The sequence goes on along the minus strand of CM060694.1, from coordinate 70,055,468 downwards.
CACTAATAATACTACTCCAAATAACCCAATCCAATACCACCACAAGCCCACCCCATCTTTATTACTTGGGCCCATTTCACCTCAGCCCACCAAAGCCCCCTTAATAATAAGCCGGGTCAAAGTTTGACCTCTCGGTCAAACAAGGTCAAACAACCACCATCCTTCCCTCCCAGCTTCCCCCACACCCCCACAACCTGCCAAACTCCACCTCCCACCACTTGCAATGCTATCATCACCCTTCCACCACCCTGCACCTACCCTCACATCACATTTAATGCACCCCCAATTGGTATAAACAGTCCAAATTACCCCACTAATATTTTGGCGCGAAAAATAATTCAAAGGCTGAGATTGGCTAATAGTGATCCAATGGCTGAGATGAGAGATGGGAAATGATCAGAGGATCAAGGAAAACCTAATGGATGGCTATAAAAGGAAGAAGATTGCAAGGATTAGTGTGTGTAGTGTTTTAGTTAAAATTTAGTGTCGATTTTTAATTAGCTTTCAAATTTAGTGTAATCCTCTTAGTTCAAGCATTGTAACACCTTCTTAGTTGTATTTTAACTCTTTTCAAGCAATAAAATTCCACTTTCAAGTTTGTTTTGTGTTATTGCCTTTTATTCATAAATCTGAAAATCTCAATAAGCTGAGTTATGATTAGAAGCAAGAATCATGGACTGAGTTAGGATCATTTAGGTTCCAATAAGCTTATTAAAGCTTTAGAGACAATTAAAATCCAGTATTACTAGAAGAAAACCAAAAATCTAAAAATAGTCAACTTTGGTCAACTGTTGTATTTTCAGGTTTGGAGAAGCAGAAGAGATCAAGCTTGGAGTTGGAATTTGCCTATCTAAAGATAGGCTTCATAGGAAAACCCTCTGTTCATGCTGAGGGTAATCTTGTAAGACTTTGCTTCTTTAATTTTTCCACTAAAATTCTAGTTCTAAGTAGCTTTTGTTTGATTGCTTGTTCATTGCCATTTTATGCTCATTCTGTGATAGTTGATTGTAGTTTAAGTCATTTTTAGCTTAATGTTCATTGCTTGCTTATTAGAATACATAGTTGCTTAAAATTTAACATTCAACTGTTAAAATTAGCTTAAGAGTAAAACTTGTGTGGTTGATGTGGTAATCTGTTTTTAAGTACTTAAACAAGTTCACATAGTTATAATTTGCAGTTTGGAATCAAGTTTGTACAATCTAGCACCTAGTTAAATTGGAAATCATAAAACAGTTAAGCATTAAGGGTGTTTGGATTAACTGAGTTTGAGGAATCAGGGGTGTTTTGTGTGTTGCAATTGGTTGAAACAGTCTTACCTAGGTATCTTTAGTCTAACTCAGTCATAAAACACCCAAGACATTCATTAAAAAGTCAAAATTATTAAGATTAGATCACAACAGCTTAACTGTTGTGATTTTGTGGCTCAAATCTTGTGAATCAGCTCCAAAATAGTTTAGGTTAGTAAGTTTGGTTAGCATTAGGCTTAAAAAACATCAATAAGTCATCTGTGATCAATCAAAACTCACCAAAGTCAAATTTACAAGTTTTTATAAAAAGTCAAATTGCACCATCTCAGATTTTTGCAAAAGTTACAAGATTTTTAGTGATTTATGTGTTTGGATTGAGGTTCTGGAATTCATTGTAGTTAAACTTTGCCACCTCAACTTCATTTTCCCAGGGTTTCTTTAATTTTGTGATTTTTTCTTGTGGACTAAAATACCCTTGGAAGTGGACTGCAGGGCAAGCCTTTGCCCTGTGCACTCAGACCCATATCACTCAGCCCACTTTGGTGGCTGTTGTAGCCCAACCCAGTAGGCCCCAGAGGTCCATATTGGTTTTTCCCAACCCCCTCCTACCAGGGAACAAAGTTTGACCATTGGTTTGACTTGGGGTCAAGTGGACCCCACCTGGAATAAGTCCTCAAGTTTGTCCCCAATCTGTGTTTAAATTCAAGTTTGCAAAGTGCTTAATTCCATCTTTTTAGCTTATCAGTGGTTGTTGCTTATTGTTTCTAGCTTATTTTAGTATAAGTAACTTATTTGTACCTGAATTATCCATAGTGGGACCCACACAAGCTCATTTAAGCTTATTTTCCTTTTCAGTCAACAAAAGTCAACTGTCAAGGTTTTTGAGTTTAATCTCAGCTTATTTTTAAGTTGTAAAAAAGTTGCTTTCATTAAAAGTCTTTGTTTTTAGATATAAAACAAGTTTGTAAAAGAAAATCCAAGAAAAACCAATTTAATTTTAAGTGATAGTTTCTATTTAATGTAATTTAAATTTTATTTTGCATTTTTAGATTTTTATTAAGTACTTGTCAATTTTATATTTTTATTAAATACCTTATATAGTAAAGTAATTTTAGTAATTTTTCTAGATTTTTATTTTGTCATTTAGTATTTATTAGATTTAAGATTAATTTTCTTAATTATTAATTAATATTAAGTTTTAAATAGCATATTTAGTTTTTATAAAGCAAGACCTAGTTTTTATATTTTTTATAGTTCTTATATAATATAATAGACTTTAGAAAATATATTTTTAGTTTCTACTGTTCATTTTCTATTTTTCTTATTTTAATTATTTAAATTAGATTTAAGTTGATTAAAAGGCAATTAATTAGTGGAATAGCTTTAAACATAATTTTTAGAAGTTTTTATAATTTTGTAGGATTCCTGTGATGGTTAAATAATTTTATAAATTTTCTTATAATTTTCTAAGTTAATTTAGTATTAATAGTAATTTAAAGTAGTTTAATTAGTTTAATTAAGTTAAATAGTTTTTAATTAATAAAAAATTCATAAAAAGACAAAAATATTTATTTTTATTTTTTATACTTTTCTTCAAGTTCTAATTTAAGTTTGGAAATTATTTTTGCAAATTTTTAGTTTAATTTGTAATACTTATAATTATTAGTTAATTTAAATTAGATTTAAAATTAGATTTTAATTAGTTTTATTAATTAAATAATATTTAAATATTATACTATTCACTTTTATAATTTCATTTTCATTTTAAAATTTCTTTTTAATTTTAAGTTTCAAAAAGTTTCAAAAGCACCCCCTGTAGTTTGTTAATTATCAAAAACCCACTTTTCCAGTCCGTTAAGTGAACTTAATTGTGAATTTGTGCATATCCCTGTATATCTGATTTTTGTGAATATCATATCTGTGTACAAATACCAAAATAACAGTAGCAAATTCAATTCCACATCATCTGGGATACTGTCCTCAATGCCACTCACTCATAAACGATTTCAAACGACACCATTTCAATCTCGCTGAGACTTTAACGACCCGGGGACACACTATACTATCACCGGAGAATTGGAACGAGGCTGTCTTTGACTTGTTGACCTTGGTCAATAATATCTGACTGCTTTCACCCCAATCAGAAACCCTTGTTAGATCTAGTTGTTTGATGTTGTTTAAGAACCCATGACACCTTAAGAAGGTGTATGGTAGGATTAGACTTGATTTGTGGTGATTGGAAGTGATTTGGGTGGATTAGAAACTAGTTTAGAACACTAGGAATGGATTTGGAACATGTTTATAAACCTACTGTCACAAAATTTAAATCCTGGAAAACTTAGTAACTCAGGGGAGATTTTCAACCAAAGATTTAGAAAATACTTTCAAAAATGAAGCCGTAGGCGAAAGAACGGACTAAAACGAGTTAATAACGAAGGAGATATGATTTTTGCAAGTTTATTGACGAAAACTATTTTTCTGAAAATTGTATGCTGTTGGACGATTTTTGGTGGACAAACCGAGACATTAGACGTAACCTAGAGAAGCCGAGTTATCAAAAATATATTAGTACATACTAAGACGAATCCGTGGATATAAAGAACGAAGAAAATGAACTTAAAACGACCAAGTTATTCACGTTTCAATATAGGCAAAACTATATATTTAATTGACAACTTTTCAACTAGAAATAATAATACTACTACTTCTACGTACTAAATCCTAGATTTTCTAGAAATACTACTAAATTTCCAAATTCATAACTAATGAAGTACTAGTGATTACAAGTTTATTTTTACGACCATTAGACGTTAATTCAAGGTTTTCAAGACGAAGATTATAACACTAACATTCTATATACGATATACTACGACAAGTTTTTACAAGTCTAGTTAAGAATTATTTTTCTTAAGTATGGAATATATTTACTATGGCTATAACTAGTATTTTCAAGTTATGAGTAGTATAGGTATCATGTGCATGCATATTCTCTACATCATTTCATGATCTAAAGTAGATCATTATCATTCATATTAGGTTGCGGCTAATGTTCGCGCCTTATTGTCCCGATCATTTTACCATCATTGTACCATCATATCAGGTGAGTTTTCATAGCCCCGTTTTCAATTCAATATTTTGATTTCAAATCCCACGGGGGAGAATACATTGCACAACTTATTTTTGTACATGCCAAAGTAGTTAATTTTTCATACATTGCTTAAGTTGCTATCATACCACATTAAGTCCCCTTTATATTATCATGGACCGTTAATTTGCCTTTAAGCGAGAGTGAGTGAATAGATCTATTGAGGGTGACTCCTCCATTCGTGTTTGGGTTGCTCCAACGGAATTACGAATGCATTTCATGTCTAACATTATTAGAGTGGCTGATAACCACTCATTTGGGGCGAAATTCTTATTATGTCTACCTTCGGTGTCATGAGCTTAAGAGCCAATGTAACTTCATTTTGACATCAACTCACCTTACTTTCTACTTATGACAATTGTACATACATTTTAACTTATAACTCTATGGAATTCACCAACTTTATGTTGACCATTTTAGCGATGTATTTTCTGGTTATTAAGGTAGTTCATGCTGCATACCTTTGGACCTTCATGGAGTCGCGGAGTCGATTCATCTCACCATACATTTCTGCACTTATGAAACGTTAGATCTTGTTGAACTTATTTTACCTAAATTGGCAACATCTTTTGTGACCTATGTTTTGTAAACTCTGAATGTTTTTAATGATCAAACGACGTATTTTTCAAACGATACTTTAGGTCGTTCAATGTAACTGTAACTGTGATGCTATGACAGTCACCCCCAGGTATTCCATTCCGCTGCCATACAGGTATTTTGGGGGTGTGACATCATCATAAACTATCCATGCAAACATTGATAAAAAACATGGAGAAAAGCATGCATAAAAACCAAGCAAATAATATTAATAGAACATAAGTCACGTTTATTGATTATTAAAGTAGATTATGTTAAAAACATAATCATTAGTACAAAGGCATGCATATATGTGTATACATATATGCTTTTCTAGCAAACTACATTAGATATAACTAAGTAGTGTATAATCAAAGAGAAATTTCATTAAGAGGATTTGTAATTAAAGGGTTTTAATGTTAATAAAGCATTTTAATCCTATGGAAAGCATTTAGTAATGAAAATTCTAGACTCGATTTGAAAGAGCCAAAATGATGTTGAAGAAATTGAAGTAAAATACTTAATGATGATTATGACCAAAATTTGATGAAATGTGATGAGGCGAAAAATGACCCATTTTTAGGGGGTCATTTAAGCCCGGAATTAAATTTATTTGATCAAATATTGCCCTAAATCGTTCCTTTTGTGATTTTAGGTACTTTTGGAGTGAATTCTGAAAAAGGAAGCATTTTGAACGTTTTTGGAGCATAAAAGTGAAGAAAATGGCAAAGTCTTAATTTTCCTTGCTGAGAACAGTACCTGATGGCGTCACAAGATCCTACATGATGGCGTCAAGAGTAATACAAGAGGTGGAAGTGGATAAAGTCCGTGACGGTCCAGAAAGTTTTGTGCATTGGAGATGAGGGCGTCACCCAAGGCCGTCACGTGTAAAATTAAAGAGTGATGGCCTAGAAAATTTCCTGAAGGCGTCACGTAGGCCGTCACGTGTTACCTTCTCAAAACTGGCGCGCGGAGTAGCTGATATTGTTTTGGTCATAACTTTTGCATACGAACTCGGATTTAGGTGATTCAAAAGCTAACGCGAAGAGGACGAAGAAATCTTCGATTTGGTGAAAACGGCGGGCTGACACCGTCATGTGTTAAAGCTGAAGCCGTCAAGCCTTACCGACAGAAAACTTACCTATAAATATAACATCATAACTTCACTTTTTGTAAGCCCTAAACCCTAAGATCGATTCCTGGGTTTAGGTAGGTGTGTTTCCAGAAACTTAGAGGGTTTCAATCACTCCATAAACATCATGTATTGGTTTGTTGATTCTATCTTAATCATGTTTTCCATTATCATTGTTGCTTGCTCTTCTTTGATGATGTTTTGCTAATTCACCTTGTGTCTACTTATGTTTATGTGAAACTTGTATATAATTGATTAGATCTTATTGATTCCTTATTGATGTTGTGTCTATCTTCATCAATTAAGGTGTGACAACTTCAATAGGTCTAGTTGATTTAGCTTATAATTCTTGATTCCTATTGTCTCTTGTTTAATTGAATGAATTCGATGTTAGGCTTAAGAAAACTGGCAGACTTCCATAGGGTAACATGCTTGAACGTCTTAAGAAACATGAACCAATGCGTACTAGGTTATTATAGTTGTATTTAATGCATGAGCGAATTCTAGTGATTCCATGTTAGGAGCTTCTTGCAGGCTCGACATAGGAGTAAAGTAGGAGCTTATAGAGTTGGGGAAGTACGTACGCCACCCCATGAATGGTATTAAGGAATACAACCCGTCAATTAAAACAAGGTGTGACAATTTAATAGGTAGAATTGGATAGCTAGCAAGGAGTGACATATCATAGGTAGACATGCTTCACTTACCTTGTAGAACCTTAGTTGATTTTTCTTGCACATTAGTTTAATTAGTAGTTTTTGGGTTAGTTGATTAGCAACTAATTCCGCCCACTCTCCCAATACCCGAGATTTTTACCTGCTTTTCATAAAATATAAAAACACAAAAAGAATCATCCTTCACCTTTAGACCTAGTTAGATTAATTTCAATCCTAACGAAACTATTCCTGAGTTGAACGATCAATCCCCCGGTACTTGTCACTATACTATACTACAACGATCATGTACACTGCCTGGTGGGGGTTGTAAGCTTCTCGAGATCCCTCGAGAGGTAAAGCCTGGTGCAATTCCCACGCATCAAAATGTGTTATAAATGACTTACAATATTTGTTGCTAAAAATGTGAATAGTTTAGATAGATTGAGTTTAAAAAAAATTATGCAATGTAGAGTTCTCAATCTTCAATTTTTGTGTGAAGTAGATACCTAGACTCAAGAACGAAGAAGAGAAAATAAAGCATTTTATGCAATAATTGATTTATGAAAATCCAATAGAATTTTGTCAATTTGCTCCATCATCCCTAATCCTAAACGCTAGTGATTAAGTAGTACGTGCTTAAAGGGTTTAGAGAATATATACACAGTGTAAATAATACAATAAACAAAATTATCACACGAACATACAATAAACAATCTTGGAAGTTTACGTTATAATTAAAAGAGAGAACGTACCTTGCGTCTTAAAATGAATTAATTCAATAAGACTTATGAGAAAGTGAAAAGAGAAAGCAACGAGTTCCCAAGAAGACCGTAGAGAGAAAGCAATGCAATAGAGCACTCATAACAAGACTACACCATAGTATCGTAGGCAAGTTCTTGAAGCATAATCACGTGAAGGTTTAAAAGCATGTCTCAATTGTTTGCCAAACTTCACATATAAGCAAGTGTGCCAATCCACATGATTATGACACCTAACATGTAAAACAACTTGGTACCCAAAATCTTATGGGTCCTAGATGGTTAGTCACAACATCCATTGCATTTAAAATGCATATGGTATAGATGTTGTTAACAAGTGCAAGAATTTCTTATCAATATGTTTTCACACAATGATAATGGATTTCTTGTCTCAAGAGATAAACAGTTGTTATGACAAGAGTAATTTTCTAAATTTCTCCACTAGGTTTTACAAACTCTATTTGATTTGATTTATTTGTCAAAGTATTATTAGCATTAAATCCTAATACGGTTTTGTCATCAAAAGCCTTTTGAATATTAAGTAAGTATATTAGTGATTTTGAGCTATTTTCAAATTTAGCAAGTATTTTTCCTTTTTCAAAATTTTCTTCAGTAGATGTTGAAGATTCATTTTTAAACGTGATATTTGAGTCTATGTTGAAAAAACATTTGAAGTTGCTTTCTAATTTTGAAAACTCTAATATGAATTAATCATAGCAAAAATGTTTGGTTTCAGATTGTACCTCATTTGGGGCTTTATATGCTTCACAATATTCGCATGCTATATAACGATCCGTTTCACCTTCCATGTCGCTCCATGTTTCATTTATAATCTTTCTTCGGATTTGGCTCATGTAGTCTTCATTGTTGATACCTTCAATGACCATATTTGAACTAGTAGCACTTGTATTTACATCAATTAAATGTTTGTTTATTAAATTTTCTAGAACAATTAATTCTTGTGCAACATCAAGTTTATCATCTTTGGCTCGACATTTCCATTGGTGAAAGTTTAAAAAACATTTCCAAATATCATTTGCCATTTTACAAAAGAATACCCTTTCATATTCAATTCCAGGTAGAGTTTTATAAATCATTAGTTTGGCTTTAGTATTTTTATCAATCTTATTTGGGGTTCATTCTATTGTTTTTCAAAATCCGTTTTTGTTTGAATATCACCAATTGAAATGATGTGCCAAAGATCTTGATCTATTGATTTCACATAATTTTCAAATTTATTTTTCCATTCACTAAAATTCTCATTTTCAAAATATGGTGGTTTAAATGTCATTTTTCCTTCTAAATATTTTTTCGATTCCATAGATCTATTTCAAGTTTTAAAATACAATTTATTTTAAAAATCTTGTATAACGTTGCTCTAATTCCAATTGTGGAAAACTAGAGGGGGGGGGGGGGGGTTGAATAGTTTTACATCAATTTTTATTTCAAAACTTTGTTTTCAAAATTTTGAATACAAGATTTGTTGTAAAAATTTACTCAGTCTAAATGATCAATTTCACTTGTATATGTGTATGTATATATTGTATCTTTTTAGGTTATTTATAAAAACTTTATTTTGTGAATGAACCTTTTGTTTGAACTTTGTGTGAAATCAATTTTAGCACAATATCACAAGCTACAACTAGATGCAAATGTTTATGAGTATGTAAACAATAAAGATGTAAATAAGATAATGAACAAGAGATGGAAAGATCAAACCAAGACACAACGGATTTATAGTGGTTCGGCTACAAGGTCTCCTTCCTTGCCCTACTCCACTCCTCGAGTCTCCTACTCGAGAGTTTTCTTCACTAACACAACGAGCTCCCTTTTGGCGGAGAAACCTTACACAACTTTTGCTTACACCGATTAACGACACTAAGCTAGATGTCGAGTTCTAATAGTAGCTAGAACCAATCTCACACCGCTAGTCACTACACACCTTCTTCACGACTTATACACGCCACTACTACTACACTACTTCTCACACCTTCACTACTTCTTCTTTACAACACAACTATTTCTTCACTACTTCTATTCACGACTACTAACCCACCTAGATCTATCTATTACACACCTTCTACACCTTTACAAATAATTTACACAACAACTAACAATATACACAACTCTTCAATACTTCTAAACAAGATGTTGGATAAGTATTCTTCTCTTGCACTTTGAATGAGGATGGATAGTATCACTTGAAAACAAGAACTAATATGTTTATGATCAAAGGATTTAGGAAGATGATTTGAAAGAATTTGGACAGAAAGTTATAGTGCAAAAGGTGAGGAAAAATTACAGATTTGAACCAGTATTTATAGGCAAAAGATTCTGACAGAGGAGCGTATGCCGGCCCCCCTAAAATTATGGGGGCCACCCCTTATAATTAAGGGAGCCGCCCACTGTAACGGCCTGGATTTTTGTCTTTTCTGGGGAAAGTTTATTTGGTGAAAATTTAACTGAATTTGGTTAAAAATTTGAATTCATATATTTATTTTGAATTAAACATTTTCCTCTAATTACAAAAAGTGTTTTTCTAAATATATAAAATGTTTATACTATTTTATATAATTAGTAAATAAACCTTCCTTTGATCATCAAATGTATTAGACAATTGTTTATTCATACCTTAAGTGAATTAGTTGGATGAAATAATATTTTGTCACTAAATACTTGTTTACGTAATGATTTTACATTTAATGATCTTGTATTTGTCATCGTCAAAACATAGGGATATCGATAAATATTAATAACGTTTTTACGCATTATTTATATCAACAATCCCCCATGTTTACCCTCTTCACTTCCCCAATGTCCTTCCTATAAAACCCAAAACACAAACATGCTTGTCTACCACTGTAAAAAAAAGTTCTCGAGTCATCTTGTTCCCAATCCGGGTTTTACTTTCGAACCATCCGGATCTACCTAAAAAGAAGCATCCTTACAATTAGTAAGTGTTAATCAAGATTTTGATTTGCCCACATAATTGGATCATATATGCAATTTAGCCATCTGGGATTTATCACGCTTTTATTATACCATATTGTAGAAGGAAAATATTTATTATACCATATTGGGATTTATCACGCTTTTAAAATATCATTTTCGTAGCAGAACAATTGGTGGAAATTTAATCATTTTTCACGATTTTATTATACCATATTGTTACAAAAATATCATGGATTTATTAATCTTTTGTATTATCCTTTACAGTAGCAGGAACCTTTCATCTCAATGAAAGATGAAGTGTGTACGGCCTACTGGATCATCCAGAGGCGGTATACATTATTGTAGGATTTGGGACCCTGGGTATTGGCAACCCTTATGGAGGTTACACCTATGTGATGTTTTCAGAAGACGGTTTTTACAATATCTTTGATGTGTTAACAGATCTTACAAGTGACACATGGAAAATAACAATTCCAAAGAACAAAGGGGAGGAGATTCAAACAATTGGTGGAAATTTAATCTTTTTCCGTGAGAGAAACATAAGCAAAACCGACCCTTTGGCGGCCAACATAGTTTATGGTGATTTTGGATGTTTAGCTCGCCGTTAGTTACGATCCATTATGCAGATAATCATAATTGTTATTTTATTTCAAGAATTGAATATTGGGGTTTTGTAACGGAAATAGAGAGTGAGGGTTTAAATTTTAGGATTTTTAATTGTGTTAAATTTGGGGTTTAAGAATTGAGAAGGGGGAAAATATTAATGTTATATAAAATGACAAAATAAGTCAAGCGTGGATGCCTACGTGGATGCCAACCTGTTAAACAAAAATGTAAAACACCTTAATCACTCCGTTAGTACACAAGATAGCAAAGATTAGTAAGTTTAAACCTCAACTTAGAAAATTAAAAGTTCGATACACAACTTAGTAAAACGTGGCAAGTTGGATACATTTAAAACTCATTATCCCTTGTTATTTTGTTTGAATACTTAGTTGATTTCAAAAAGAAAAGAATTTAAAAACGGTAAAACTATTCAACCCCCTTGTAGTTTTCCACAATTGGCATCAATTGGATGTGTTGGTTTTTTTAGGGTGCGCTTGGTTTGTAGATGGGATTAGAACTGGATTTGGATTTGGTTTAGAATTTGAATGTCAAAAATCTATTTGCAATGTAAGCACGTTTCATCCTATCTTACGCCTTGAGTTATAGATCTCACTAACTAACTCAATTAAGTTGTCTAATTTACAATCTGTAAATTTTTCCAGATACGGTCTCACGTAACATGGAGATTTACCTTGTCATTGCAATCTAGCTAAGATCTCACTTAGGCTAAATTGAAACTTCAAGTGTTCTTGTAATTAGATGGCATAAACTTAAGTTTTAAGGGTACTAATTTGATGTGTGTAATCAAAATATGTACGAAGAAGCATGTACACAACTTCGTATCGTAAGTTTTAATAAAAATTTTCTTATTAACTAATGCGTGGAATTCCGCCCTCGCAAAAGGTTTTACCTTTCAAGGGATCTTGAGAAGCTTGCAATCCCCACCAGGCAGTGTACCTGATCGTTGTAGTATAGTATAGTGACATGTACCGGGGGATTGATCGTCAACTCAAAAAATAGTGTTCGTTAGGGTTAAAACTCACTAAAACTAGGTCTAGAGGTGAGAGATGATTCTTTTTATATTTTTATATTTTAAACGAAAGCAAGTAAAATCTCGGTTTTGGAAGGAGTGGGCGGAATTAGTTGCTAATCAACTAACCTAATTAACTAAAGATGCAATCAAAATAAAATGAATTAAACTTAAACTAATTTGTGGTGGAAACAATAATGAGAGAAAATGTGTTTACTTAGATTTCACTACTCGCTAGCTATCTTTTACAGGTTGATTAGTTTGTTACAATTGCATGGATGACGGGTTATATTCCTTAATACCATTCGTAGGGCCGTGTACGATCTTCCCTAAGTCTATAAGATTCTACCTCTTCCTATGTCGAGCCGACTACTAGCTCCTAACATGGCCTCATTAGTAGTTACCTACGCATTAAATACAACCAAAATATCGTAGTACACATTCGATCATGTTTCTTAAGACGTTCAAGCAAGTTACCAATTGGAAGTCTGCCAATTTTTTAAAGCCTAACGTCAAATTTATTCATCCACAACAATTATAAACAAACAACAACCCATAATCAATATCTAAGTTTCATTACATCTAAGCAAACACAAAGAAAACCTAGCCTATCATGTTAAAGAGAAGACAAACGTAAGATATAATCAAACAACACATAGACATATTGAATGATTTGATAAAAGACTTATCTTCAATTAAGCATGGAAGAAACTTATGATAAAAGACTTATCTTCAATTAAGCATGGAAGAAACAAAGGGTTGAAACCCTTAAAGTAGCTGTAAAATTCATCTAGGGTTTACTCCCTTCAAAGTTGCACACAATGAATGAAAACTAGAAAACTATATATAGATTTTTCATTCTGACGGCGTCAAGAGTAAGGTCTGACGCCGTCAACTCGCCGCCAAAATAAACTCGTATTGCCTAGATCCACTCCTGATGCCGTCACTCTTTATGGACTCTTGGCCGTCACTCTTTGCATTTACTCATGATGGCCTTGGCAATTTAATACGTGACGCCGTCACGATCCCTTCATAAAACATTCTGGCGCGTCACATGTAATTGATTTATCCACATCTTTATCAAGTCATGACGCCGTCACTAGCAAGATGTGACACCTTCAAGTGCAATTTCCAGCATGATTTTGAGACTTTGTCGTTTTCTTCATTTTTTCGTTCCAAAAAAGTCCAAAATGCTTCTTTTTGTAAAATTCCTCTCAAAAGTACCTAAAATGACAAAAAGAACGATTTAAGGTAATATTTGATCAAATAATCTCGACTTTGGCCTTAAATGACCCCCAAAAGCGGTACACTTTTCGCTTCATCATTAACCAATTTCACTAAGATTAAATTAATAAAGTTTTAATTGGGGTATTGGGTAAACCAATAAAAAAAGTTACCTTTAATTATCGTCCACTATATCGTACTTTTTCATAAGTCAAAAGACCTAGTGTTTCGGATATTTACCACAAAGTGGCGCGTGAAATTAAAAGGTCAATTCATCCTTAAGATGGTTTTATACATATAAATAGTCGTAGGTAACTCCATATTGATGCACAACGAAGCGAAGAAACGAAGGTCAGCGCGAAGCATATTAAAAAGGGTTAATTACTTGAAAATGTATCACACTTGTCACTTTTTATTATTGTATGCACTAAACTATTTTTTTCTTATTGTGTGTACCGAATTTTCAAATTTTGATTATTGCGTGTATTTTGTGACTATTTAGCTATGTAAAATGACCATTTTACCCTTTGAAATTTGAAAATAAGTAAGGGTAAAATAGTCACGAAATACACATAATAATCGAAATATGAAAGTTCAGTACACTCAATAAGAGAAAAAAAAAGTTCGTTACACACAATAACAAAAAATGACAAGTATGATACATTTTCAAGCAATTAACCCTATTAAAAACCCGTTTCTTTCTGTGCAAATACATGACAACCTCCTTATACCCCTCTTATAGTTTGTCAATATTGGATGAGCCTTTCTAACTATTGCTATAAACACCATCAATCAATTAAAAGTTTAAGATTTAACTCTTAAAAACAAATTCAATTTCACCATTATTTAGTCCGGTTTATTTTCTATTCATAAAATTACTCTTTGTTTACAATCATGTCAAAACAATATATAAACAAACAAGCAATTAATCAATAAAGAACTAGAATATTGAACATACTAAATAAATCAACTAACATGCATATATTTATCTAAGACTCCCATTGGTTTTCGAGGAAATGGTACCAATGGACCACATATACCAAACTATTTGGTTGCGTAAGTCTCACAATAAATATATACAATAACACACATAGTTGAAAATAAAACAATTCATATTGGGTCTTCCATAATTTAATAATTAATTAATTTATTAGTTAATTAACATGTCATACACTTTTAGTTACTAATGAACCCTAATTAATTTTTGCACAATTAGCATGTTAATATAACACGTAACAATTACTACATAATAACCAATGATCCATGATCAAACATGCACGCTCATCATGGATCCAAATAAACAATTATTATCAAGTAATAACGACATATAACATATATTTATTAAACAATCACATAAAACATTGCATGCAACCTAGGGTTTTTACAATTTTTACATACCCTAAAACAAAACAACTTTTTTTTAATTAATGGTGATCGACCATATATAAAAAAAATTAGGGTTTCGAGTTCATAAAACCCTAAAAAACCAGAAACATGCAATAAACCATAAAGATTCATTTTTTTTTTTATGTGTTTTGGTAATTAATTACATCTTATTAACGGCTTTTGATGCCATTGTTGAATTCATATATCAAAACATATATATAAAATATAAAACATGATCAAAGCATATAGCGGGGGCGACGGATTAATACATGTAATAATTAATCGAATGTGAAAGAAAACGCGTACCTTTTAGCAATTCCAAGCAATACAAGATCAAATCATGATAAACCCTAAAAATCAGGGTTTGTAAATTTTGACTTCACCTAAGTCAATCCAAGGAACAATCAAACACAACTAGTGTTTGTTCTACGATCTTGTACACACGTATTAGTAGCGATTCGACGCGAAAAGCTAGGTTCTAAATCACAAAAACAACCAAAACACTTGTTTCAAGAAGCAAAATCAAAAACCCTTATGGAATGGCATTGTCGACCGGCCACAAGAAAGAGGGAGAGAAGAAGAGAAGTTAGGGTTGTTTTAGTAAACCAAGATTAGAAAAGAATGAATACAAAGGCCTTGTATTTATACTAGAGTAATCTTGGAGTCCAAGTTAGGGTAGGAATACCCTTCCCCTTCTCATTTGGCTGACCATAGGGATCCAAGAGGGATTCTGGATCCTTCTTGGCTTGTTTCCTTATATTCGCATTATTTCTCATTTATCAACCGTTAGTCAATTTCATTAAGTACTAAGACCATTAAGTATTTATTTGTGATTTAATAATTAAATATAACTACTTATATATTAATTATTTAACATCGACACTCATACGTAAAGTGTACAATCCCATAAGCTCGTGTTCGAATCTTGTTATACATATATTCATTATTTCCATAAACCTTTCATGGAAAACTAAATCAAAGGTCCGTTTTTACGAGCTCATGTTTTACATTTAGTTGCAACAAGTAAATTTCTACAGCCTAATTAAAATTCAATTGTAATTGTTACTGATCATGCAGATGCGATTACCAAAAAAAGTCCAACTTTCGACTGCAAAACATTGATGCATAACTTATATGTAAATTCTAGATCTCTTGAAATAATTTTTATAGTTCAGATTTTTTTCCGATGTAAACTTATTTTCAACACCTGTAGCATTTAGATGAGACGTTGTGTATAACCAAGTTTAGGTGATCATATTGGTTATCTTTTTTTTCTCATTCATTGATTTTAATTTATTTATAATTTTTCTTAATGTGAATAATTCAATGAAAGTTTATTTTCATCAAATTAATAACTTATTTAAATTTTCTAATTAGAAATAATACACTTTTTGGTATATTTTTGTCTTGCATATTACACTTTTTAGAAGTAATAGTACACTTTTAGAAATATTAAACTATTTCATTATAACTTATCTCTTGTGATTATTCAACTTGCTTACATCTTCATGTTGATTGTGGCATAAAATGATCAACAATTCTGAACTTTGAACATTTTTTCTTTTTCGTTTTCTATCTTTTCGAAGTTAAATAATTGAATTCATGTGAGTTACATGAGACTTAATTAAGGTTGTTGATAGTGCACATTATCAAAGCGGTAGCTCATTCATGAGTACGTTATCATGTCACATTTTTTGTTTGCAAGTTTTTGTGCTACTAGGTTCGACATAGAGAAGTTAAATATGAAAGAAGAAATGTGAGTAAGAAAAGAAAATCTATAAACAAGATACAATTAAATGTCCACCTGTGGTAGTGTTCTTCACTCTTCAGTGACGATCCACAAAAACAAATATGTCTGGTATATGTTGTTTTCATATTTTGATTACTTTCTGTTGAACCTAAGACCTTGATAGATCTTTGAGCACTCGTGGATCGTTAGTTATGTTAATGTAATCACTAACACACTAAAAGATAATCTCTGTAACTTGTATTCTAAAGCGGAAACAAACACAAGTATGAACAACTGAATACTAAGAACAATTGATCCTCTATGGATCTTTTAATAATACTGAAAGTGTTTTTTAAAAAACGTGTATCCAATACATAATCGTGTGTTCCTTTTATACACAAGGAACCCTAAACTGTTTCACAAGAAACGTATATTCTCAAAACTTTAAAAGATATGCATTATCACTTCCTAAATAAACTCATGCATATCCTAACTATATTACATAAAATACGGAATATCTATATCTGCAGAAACTAATAATGCTGAAACTAGTCTTTAGCAGATACAATGCTTCAGCAGGAACCAGGTTTTCAGCAGTATCCTTCAGTAGAACTTCATTAGTAGGAATTTCTAAAATTCCCAACAATCCTCCCCTAATCTTGAATTTGACATGGTTAAGTTCAAGATTCTTGATAGATCTTTAAAGTTACAAACCAAGAGGATTGGAGTCGAACGTCAGCAGCAAAGAATCATCATCAGCAGGATCTCTATGATCAACACATACTTGAAAACTCCGTTCTTTGCAGCAACAAATGACCAAATGTACATCAAAACAGATTAGTTTCATACTATTCTCATCACATCCAGGTGTGTTAACTCATGTGAGAGGTGAATCATTGAAAATAATGGATTTGATGTCTCTTTACCAATAGCCATCACTACTGGAGTAGCCAAATGTTTAAGTTCGAAAACTATGGTACACTGATGACCATATGATTTTTAGCAAATCATCAGCTATAAACGGATTTGAGGTGTCTTTACCTGTAGCCGTTTGCTCAAGACTAGTCAATTATTTGGTTGATTTAATCACCTTGGTAAATTGAATACCAAATATGGTTTTCCACTGCCTTTACCACAAGCCATATACTTGTGGGCTAGCCAATTATTGGAAATCCATAAAGGAAAAATCCATGGTCAATTGACAACCATCCAACTCTCAGCATGGGTGAGTTGAGTACCCAATAGTTTTTAGCAAACTATTACAGCTATCAACAGATTTGACATGTCTTTACCAAAGCTGTACCCTTTGGACTAGCCAACTTTTTGATGGAATAGTCAACATCAGGTAAGTTGATAACCAGATAAGGTGTGATATGAACCAACACCATAACCTGTATACAACATACACAATACTATACAAATCTGTTAGTTTTTTTTTTCTTTTTTTTCTTTAATTACTAAAGAAATAAATATATAACAAAATACCATCAAGTAGAAGCAGCTCTGGAAGTCCTGATCCCGAGTTTGAACACTTTAACCAGAGATTCAGCAAACAACCTAGCATTCCCAACTGGATCAGGAGGAATCTCCAACTTCTGTTGAAGCATTTTCTCAATAAGAGGCACTGTCAAAGGATACCTTTTGCCAAGAACCATGAGAAGCCTGAGTCCAGATGTAGTTTCCAATACATGAACATAGGGCATAGGGTAAAACTTCCAACTCTGAACTTTCCACCTCTGATTGTTTTTCCACACATCATAACCAGCACCAGTGGGAGTAGAAGAATCCAAAAGCACTCTGAGATCACCCAATAGATACAATCCTGAACTTGTAGGAGTATGAGTAGCATAATATTTGTGAACCAAATCATTGAGAGTGAGCAAATCCTGATGATCCACAAGATGTAGTATTTCTTGTAGAAATGTGAATGATAGAGAAGTTTTATCAAGTCTATAAATGGTATTGATCTGACCATTCTTAGATAATTTCCAATGAACCAAAACATCTCTAACACCCTCTGGCCAGTAATCAGGGGATCCTTCTTTGATAAAGGAAGCATCAGGAGCATTAACATCTACTAGTCTTTGTGCTGAGTGTGAAGAGCTCACTCTGGCCATTCTCTTGGCCCTTATTCCAGGAACATAAATAGCATCATGTGGTAAAGAAGGTTCCTCATGAGCTACATCTTCAGTAGATATATCTTCTGCAGCATTAGTTTCCACTGATGGAATATCCATTTGTTCATCAGTAGAATCCTGAGGAGAATCAAGTGCAGCAGATGCATATTGTTCATCTATGGCCTTCCTTATCTGTTTAGCCCTAGCAGCTGCAAGCTCTACTTCTCTTTCCTTAAGCTCATGAAATCTTGCCATTTCAGCTTTTTGATCATCAGCTAACCTTTTTGCAGCCTCTTCACCCAACCTCTCCTCCTCCATTTGTTTCCTGGTTCTCTTTCTAGAAGGAAGAGCTGCTGCTACAACTTTGGCTTTACCTTTATCAACAACAGAGGAAGTAGCAACAGTTGTCACATCAGCAGAAGTAGCAGGTAAAGATACTTGATCAACAACAGGAACATCCACATTCATAGTAGAAACAACATCAGCAGACAATGATGGAGACCTAGCAGGCACACTAGAAGAAACAACTTCATCAAGTTGAACTTTCTGAGAAGATGGTTCTGCATCATCAGCAAGAATGGTAGGAACAAGCTCAGGAGCACTCATTCCATCATTTTCACATCTAGACTTGATTCTATTATACATAAGAACCAATTGTTCATCTAAAAGAGCCCAAACTTGTTTCCTAGTCCAAGCATTATTATAAAGAGCACTGCTTTGACTTTTCACATAAGTTCTCATATAATCTCTCTGCTGTGCTTGAGTCATTGGTTTATCCCTTTTTGCTTTGGCTTTTTGCTCACCTGCTTCTTTCTTTCTTAATTTCATCTTCTTCACTCTTCCGAAAACCCAGTCCTCTTTATTCACCTCATTTCCAAGAATTTCTGCAGCTAAACCAGGAGTAGTAATCACTTGTTCTCCAATATGCTGCCAGTCTGATTCATCAAAATTTGGAATAGCAGCATCCAATTCTCTCTGTCTTTCAATAGGCAAGGTAGAAATATATCTCTTTGTAGTAGACTGATATTTCAAATCATATTTGGCTTGCTCTTCCTCTACCAAGTCTGTACTCTTCTTATAATCTTCCCATTCTTTCAAAAGTCTTTCTTGTTCAATATTTCTTCTTTTGAGATAAGTTTATCAGCACACACTTCATCACCTTCAGCAGAATCATCATGAGGAATAACTAAATCTTGCATAGGATTAGCAGTTAAATCTTGAAAATCTGAATCAAGTAGAGTATCAGAAGATCCCGTAGGCTTAAGAGTTGCAGTGGTGTCATCAGGAGAAACTTGCTTAAGAACAGATGGATCATGTCAGGTGAATCCATATACTTGTTGACATAAATAATGTCTTAAAACATTGTTAGCATATTAACAATGTCTCTATGTTTTGATAATTACAAAGCATAAACTCATTAATCTAAAACTTATGACGTAAACACGTTTTTAGTACTTAATATTTGTCTTTGCTTCCATATCACTTAAGGTATGAATAAACAAAGGGTTTATTACATTTCATGATCAAAGGAAATTTTTCTAATCACTAGAATTTTTATAAAATGTATTAAACATCTTATATCTTTTACAAAATTACTTTTGGAATTAAAAGAATATGTTTAATTCATTATAAATATATGATTTCAAATTTCCAACCAAAAATGGCAAATTCTATCCAGAAAAATATTCTCCACTAAAAGACAAGAAAAACCAATGTTCTGAAGGTGCGGGCCCCCTTAATTCCTTAGGCGGCCCCCTTAATCATTAAGGGGACCGACCACTAATTAAGGGGACCGGCCACGCTCCAGAACAATATTTTTCTCCCCTATAAATACTGGTTCACTCCTCAGAATTTTCTTACATTTTGCACTTCTAAACTTTCTGATCTAGATCCAAATCTCTATTCTCTTATCCTTTGATCATAAGTGTATAATTCTTTGTTTCAAAGTGATCCAACCTTCATCCTCTCAAGTGCAAGAGAAGAATACTTCTATCCCTCAAGACAAGAAGTATTACAACTTGTTGTGATCTCCACATCCAAGTTGTTGGTGCATCATCAAAGATCATTTACATTATTCTTTGTGAAGATTGTTGTGAATATTTGATTGTAGATAGTTGTGCTAGATATAGATTGTGTGATTAGTTAGTAGCTTGGTGTGAAGAAGAAAAGTTAGGAACTAGATTGGTGTGAAGAAGATAGGTGTGGAGTAGTTAGTTATGAAGTAGATTGATTTGAAGAAGTTATGTAGAAGTTGTGACTTAGGTGTGACAAAGTTGTGGTGTGAAAAGTGGTGTGTAAATTGGTGTGTAAATTGGTGTGTACGGTTTTCTCCGCCATAAGGGAGCTTGTTGATATAGTGAAGAAAACTCTCGAGTTAGGTGCTCGGGGAGTGGAGTAGGGCAAGGAAGGTGTCCTTGTAGCCGAACCACTATAAATCTCTTGTCTCGCGGTTCGATCTTTCCATCTCTTACTTATTTCATTACTTATCATTGTTATATATTGTGTATTGTTAATTGTTTATATTGTACAAGACTTGAGATCACATATTATCGAATCTAAGTTTTTTTAAAAGCTAAGTAAACTCTAAAACTATCTTTTATAACGAATTAAAAAGACGTAAAACTATTCAACCCCCCTTCTAGTTTTCCACAATACACTTTACCAGCTACAAAGAATGTATCTACTGATGCATGAATCCCATTATAGTCTTGTCAGTAGCAATGTCACTAGTTGGTTGTTTCTCCTGAAGAGTATCACCAGCTTCTGCCATAAGAATCTCATCACCACTAGACACCTTAGAAGATTCAGCAGCTTTCTTTGCCAAATACTATCATCTACTTCTTCTGCTGAAATGAATTGTCTGCGTGGGTTGTGAAACTTCAGCAACTTTGGGAGAAGAAGCATGAGTTTGTCTAGCAACTTCAGCCAAAATCTCAAGGGAATCCAAAGTACCCTCCTTAGGCACTTCAGCAGCATCTGTCACACTCTTTCTTTTCTTCTGCTGATTAAGTTGTGCCTCTAAATCCTGAACCCTGCTTTTCAGCATGTCAATCTCACCACCAAGAGTAGACTTGGTATCAGCAAGCTCCTTTTGAAGATCTTCAGTCTTTCTAATATACCTGCAAAGCAAATCATGTACAGAAGTGAGAGTAACAGGGTCCTCTGCTCCACCAACAGATTGCTCAGTGGTAAAAGGAGCTTCATTGAACCTAGCAGGAGAAACAAACATATGTACAACATTGGGAGAGCCTTCATCAAATGGCTCTCTCACAGGACTAGGTGTAGGTAATCTAGTAATCTCAGGCTCAAGAGGTGTAGGTACTTGTGTACCAAGAGACTGAATTGTCTCTTCAACCTCAGGAGTTGGCTCAACAGGAGCAACCTGAGATGGTGAAGGAACAAGACTAGGTGACAGAGGTAAAGGGGAAGGTGGAGGTTGGTT
The DNA here is from genome assembly GCA_030686995.1 of Artemisia argyi. Classification (NCBI taxonomy): domain Eukaryota; kingdom Viridiplantae; phylum Streptophyta; class Magnoliopsida; order Asterales; family Asteraceae; genus Artemisia; species Artemisia argyi. The sequence goes on along the minus strand of CM060694.1, from coordinate 70,033,468 downwards.
AGAAGAAACAGGTAATGGTTCAACAGTTGTAGATGGCTCTCCCTCATTTACCACTGAAGGATTACCATCAGCAGCAACACCAGAAGATGATGGATTACCATCATCAGCAGCATTTGGAGAGGGCATATGACCAGTAGCATCACCCTCAACTGCATCATCATTGCCATGTGGCAACATAGCAGCTAACAGAGGGCGATGTTCACCATTATAGTTAGTTTGCATAGAGGCAAATAACTTAGAACCAAGACTCTTAATGGGCACATGAATTATGTCTTCATTAGTTATGTCTAAAATAATTTGTAGAAACCTAGGGTACATTAAAAACTTATGACTTTGTTTCTCAATATTTTCTAGCATATTAGCAAAAATAAACTTTGAGAAATTATAAGTTAACCCTTTAGAAAGACAGACAATACCACAACCCAATTGGGCAGAGAACTGATCCCAGCCACCACACTTATTGCTGATACATTGGAGCAGCAAATGCACCAAATACCTCCACTTGGGACAAAACTGATTCTTCAGCCACTTAGTTGTGTCAGTGCTTTGATAACCAGCTTCCCTCAACCCAGCAAGTATCTCTTCAGTGTTGGAGTGAAAAATACCATTCTCATCATCTAAATGAAGCTTTGTCCTTATCAAACTTTCAGTCACCACATACTCATTACCATCAATGTCAGCCACGATCTCTGTGTTAGATCTTTTCCTAGCAGATGCCCAAAATTGCTTTACCATAAATTCATATATCACATTTGGGGGAATGTGTTAGAGCATAATGAATCTTTGAACGTTGTAGAAACTCCACCATTGAATCATACTCTTCATGACCCTTAGCCTTTTTCAGAATAGCAAACTTGTTATGATCTTTCTTGAATTGAAGTCTTGTCATTTGAATTTTTTTTCGAGTGACGGTTATGAATTCTAAAAAGAATGATGGGTTTAAATGGAGTGATTTGAGAATAGTTTAGTTTGGGCAAAGATATGCAAAGTAGGTTATATTTGGAAGTTCCCCAATCGTGGTCAAAATTATCGGAACAAACTGTTGACCATGTCTGACGTGTAAAGTGGATCCATCCAATTTCAAAATTACCCTTTAGCAGAAATGAAAGTCAATCTGCTGATGGATGGTCAATCAGCAGAAACCAATAAAGAGTAAAAATATCTTCAGTGAATATCTTGATTTTTACTGTGCTACCCAACTCGCATTAATGATCATAAAGCCTAGACTTCGCCTATTTAATAACCCCCAAATCACACTTTTCAGATATCAATTACCCCCAAATCATATCAAAACCTTAATTTCATAATTAACCCCAAATCATCACCAAATAATGTCTTCCAAACCCGAAATTATTGACCTGACCTCCTCCTCTTCCTCCTCTTCCACATCAGATGATATTCCACCGTATCCTTCTAAATTAGATGATTCAGATTATGCTGGAGAGTTGGAAAGGCGATGGAATGCACTGGAGAGGGGTGAACCAAGCAATGCCTCCATTCCTGCTGAGAGACAATATGTCTCTCCCTTCATCTTTACTTTTGATGATGACTCTTTAGAGGATGAAGACGAAGATCCATCATTCCTTCCTCCTTCCACACCAGAGAGATCCCAACCAAGGCCAAGGAAGAGGAATCCATCTCTTCCAACATCACGGGGTGTGGTGTTGGGTCTTGCTGCTCCAGGATCTGGTGCTTCATACCATGGACACAGGGGAAAGGGCAAGAAGGCAGAGGTGGTGGGTAAAGGGAAAGGGAAAATGAAGTAGTTGATGATGGGATGTTGCCAAGGACCAAAGATGTAAAACTAGGTTCTTGAGCATCTTCTTGCCTTGAACTAAAGATATAAAACTCGGTTTTTGAGCTTCTTCGTCGTCATCATCATCATTCTTCTCTTTCCATTTTCACCTTCAGCTTCTTCATCATACTGGTCATGCATATCCACCAGCCCTTTTGTAATAGATGATAGAAGCTTAGTACTGATTTGGTAGACTTTAGCATAGGAATGATCTTTGTATTCCACTTTGAAGTTGATTGTAAGCTGTAAATTGTTTCTTGAATGAATGAACAACTTTTCTTATTTGTCAATTTATGAATTTTACTTCAGTAGAAGCAATGAATCTTAGCATAATTGACTCTTCAGTAGAAACAATACTCAGCATACATGACCATATTCCCTTTGAGACAGCTCTTGGTGAATTTCAAACAATAAGGACATTCTACAAAACAGACACAGAGTAACAAAACAAACAAATCTTACATAAACATTAGTTGGTTACTGTTAGCCAAACAATAATATACATAAATTATACAAAGTTTACAATGACAATCCTCCCCTGAGGCATATGCCTCCCCTCAAACTTTGCATTCAAGGGTTAAGCATACCAATATGGACCACTAAGTGTTGAAACCTAGGTCCATCAAAAGCTTTAGTTAACAGATCTGCCACATTATCATCTGTGTGAATTTTAACCACTTTAATTAAATGTTTTTCATAAGCATCCCTGATAAAGTGGTGCCTGATTTCAATATGTTTGGTTCTATTATGAAAAACTGGATTTTTAACAATGCAAATGGTACTTTGATTATCAATAAAAATGGTGGTATTCATGAAATTATACCCATAATCCAGCAATTGATTCTGAATCCATAGAACCTGTCCAAAACAATTGGCAGCAGCAACATACTCTGCTTCAGTAGTAGAGGTAGCAACAATGGTCTGTTTCTTGCATTGCCAAGAAATCAATCTTCTTCCAAGGAATTGGCAACCTCTAGTTGTGGATCTCCTATCCATATTGGCACCAGCATAGTCACTATCACTAAATGCTTCAAGCTTAAAAGGAGATTCTTTTGGGTACCAAAGACCTAATTTGGGCTGGCCTTTCAGATACTTGAAGATCTTTTTGACAGCATTTAAGTGAGAAGTAAGTGGAGTGACTTGGTGCCTAGAACAAGCACTCACAGCAAATGTAATATCAGGTCTAGAAGCAGTCAAATACATCAAAGAACCAATCATGGACCTGTACAAATGGACATTCACAGGAAGATCGGGTTCAAGATTGTTCTTTGGTTTGGGAGCTTCATAGGGAGTAGTGGCAGTTCTGACATTGTCCATATCAAATTTCTTCAACATATCTCTTACATACTTATCCTGACTGATAAATATACCATCAGGTTTCTGCTGAACTTGTAATCCCAAAAAGAAAGTGAGCTCCCCCATGGCACTCATCTGAAATTCTCCCTTCATGAAATCCTCAAACTCTATACACAATTCTTCTTTAGTGGAACCAAATATGATGTCATCCATATAAACTTGCACTAGAATGATATCGCTGGAGTCTTTCTTAAGGAAGAGAGTCTTGTCAATGGCACCTCTTCTGTAACCATGCTTCAGCAGAAATGTAGAAAGCCTAGCATACCAAGCTCTAGGTGCCTGATGTAGTCCATAGAGAGCTTTAACAACCTTATAAACATAATCAGGATGATCTGAGTCTTCAAAACCCTTGGGTTGAGTCACATAAACCTCCTCTTCAATCTCACCATACAGAAAAGCACCTTTTACATCCATCTGATATACTATAAAACCCATATAAGATGCATAGGCCAAGAATATCCTGATTGCTTCAACTCTGGCCACTGGTGCAAAGACTTCATCATAGTCTATGCCTTCCTCTTGCCTGAACCCCTGAGCCACTAACCTTGCTTTATTTTTCACCACAATACCCCTTGCATCTCTTTTATTCTTCAAAATCCATTTTGTCCCAATTCCATATTTACCATCAGGGAGAGGGACCAGTATCCAAACCTGCTGATTCTTAAACTACAACATCTCTTCTTGCATTGATTCAAGCCAACTTGAATCAGCAAGTACTTGAGGAAAACTGGTTGGCTCTATTTGAGAAAGGAAGCAAGCAAATAGACAATGTTTAAAGTCTGTATGATTGTCCTGTTATTGATTGTAGACATAGGAAATGAAAGCAACTTCACCATATTTAGTGTTCTTCACAGTACTTCTAGTTCTAACAGGTGCTTGAGGATCTCCAATAACCTTGGATAGGGGATGAGCAATATTGATCCTCTTTGTTGCTGTGGGGTTGACATTGATGGTGGTGTCAAGATTGTTGACAGTGGGTCCAAACTCACTGTCATAGGAAGAGGAGTTGAAGATGCCAGCCTTGGGTTGATAATTACCAAGATCAGAAGGACTTGGAAATCTTGTAAATGGTTTCCCAAAGTCTGTAGACACTTCAGTAGAAATGGGAGATTGTGCAGCAGGACTATCAGCAGTTTTGATCACATCAGAAGGAACAGGAGAGACTTCAGCAGAACTGTCAACAGCATCCTGGTTTCCACTGACTGCTTGTGCTGATTGTTGAAGTAAGGCATCAGTCTCTTGTGCAAACTTTTCACTGAGTCTCTTAGCTTCCTGAGTGGCTTCATGTTCTTGCTTCTTGAGTCTAGCAAGATCCTCTGCATAATGTGACTCATCTTCATGCTCAGCAGCAAAATGATAACCTGCAAAATGGTTAGGGGGAAAAGAAGGTACAACAATGGTTTGTTCATCTTTCTCAGAGTCACTCTCTGAGTCATCATCCAGGGAACCTGCAGGGTTAGTAGGAGACTCTTTTGTTCCTACAAATTGATTAGAAACATGTCTAGTATAACCCAAGTGATCAGTTAAGTAATCCAAGTCAAAATACCAAGTATGACCCTGTCCTTGAATATTTGGCCGATCTTCTAGAAATCTTAGGTTAAGGGTCTCCTCTATCCTTTTAGCATTCAAATTGTACACCCTATAGGCCTTGCTATGAGCTGAATAACCCACAATATATCTCTCATCAGCTTTCCCATCAAACTTTCCCAGTGTATCAGCAGTAATCAAAATGGTCACTTTACACCCAAAAGGTTTAAGGTAATGAATATCAGGAACTTTCCCAGTGAGAAGTTCATAAGGTGTCTTGACATGAGGTCTAGTGATGGATACCCTGTTCAAAACATAACAAGCAGTGCTTATTGCTTCAGTCCAGAACATAGTGGGTAACTTAGAGTCTGCAAGCATGGATCTTGTTGCCTCTATTAAGGTCCTATTTTTCCTTTCAGCAACCCCATTTTGTTGTGGGGTCCTTGGAGTGCTGTAGTCCCTTTTTATCCCTTTAAACTTACAGAGTTCTATTAAGATCACATTTTTGAACTCAGTCCCATTGTCACACCTAATGCCTTTAACCTTTTTATTTAGCTGGTTTTCAATCAGGGTAATGAATTCTTTTAAAATAGGAGTTGTTTCATATTTAGTTTTCAAAAAGAATACCCAGCAAAACCTGCTATAATCATCAGTGATAACCAGGTAGAAGTACTTATGATCAATACTTCTGATAGGAGTTGGACCAAAGAGATCCATGTGCAGCAACTGAAGAGGTTCTAAAATGGTGCTCACAGCTGTTATGGCTTTGTATGAGGCTCTGTGTTGCTTTCCTTTGTTGCATGCAACACAATTATGTTCATTGGTGAAGACTTTTGAAGGAAGTCCCTGAACCAGACCAAGTTTAGAAAGCTTGTTAATGGTCTTGAAATTCACATGAGCCATCCTCCTATGCCATCTTGTAGATTCATCCAAGGAAGCTTTGGCCACCAAACATGTTAGATCACCTTCTGGTTGAACATCATTCAGATTGAATGTGTACAAATTGAAGGTCCTAGGAACTCTTAGCAAAATGGTTGTATCTTCTGGAAGTTTGAAGTCCTTTGAGAGCACAAGACATTCATCCTCAGAGAAGAAAACTTTATTCTTGGTGTCACATATTTGTGATACAGAGAACAGATTGAAGTGCTGAAGTTCCTTCACATAATATACATTCTCAAAATCTAACAGAGGTGTTTTAATAGTGCCTTTCCTAGTGATTTTGTCATCTCCTCCACCAAAAGTCACATTGCCTCCTTCTTCTATAGGCACAAAGTCATGCATCTTATCCTTGTTCCCTGACATGCTTCTGGAACAACCACTATCTACTATGCCTACTTCATTACTCTTCACGGGATGATCCTACAACAACAACAATCAAAATATACAAAAGTTAGTACACTTTGGAGACTCAAGTCATTGCTGACTTGAGCCTGCCTTGTGGATCATAAGAGGTAGGCCATGTAGATGTATTAGATCCACCATTGTTCTTGGGCCTGTATTGAAAATTAGGTCCCTTCTTTGTCCAAGAACAACCTGCTGAGGGCTTCATAGCAGTATCCCAATACCCTCCACCAACATACATAGAGTCAAACTGTCTAGGCCAATAACCATTATGAAAGTAAGAACTAATGGGTCGCACATAAGGTCTAGTACCAGTTCTTCAGCATGAAGAATGTTTTTCAGCAGAATTGTGTTTCTGCTGATGTGGAACAAAAGATGGTATATCATTAACATTTTTCCATATTTGCCTAGGTTTTCTTTGACTAGTACATACACCCATTCTTTGCTCATGAAAAGTACAATCCTTAATCAAATGAAATTTACTTCCACACACAAAGCATTTTTTCTTTTTAGAAGATTTATTCAAAGTGAAAGATGTTCCATAACATGAAAAATAATTCAAACCACAAACATTAACAGAATTATTTTTAAGAGAACTAGAAACATTGTTTTGCAAAGAATTAAATAACAAGTCTTCAGAAGAAACTGTCTTGGTATCAGCAGTAACTCTAACAGGCTTGTAGGGAGTCTTGGGTGATGTCTTGGGTGTGGTCGTGGGAAGGTCTGACTTTTCACTTGAATCACAACTAGTATATGCAGTAAACCCTTGGTCAGAAGACTTGTCACTGTCAGAACAAGAGACAAAGTCAGTAGATTTAGAATCAGGGTCTGGCAAGTCAATTGACTTTTTGCCATAAAGATGGTGTGATCCATCAAAGTCAACAGTTATGGACAGGTCTGTGGGCATGTGTTCTCCTCTAATAGGTCCAGGTACATCATTCATTCCCCCTTCCTTAACATATTTTACAGGTTTTTGAAATTCTAGGACAGGTTCAGGGTGAAAAACACTGGATATATCAGGGTAAGTTAATTCCTCTGGATCTATATATTTATCATACCCTAACTCTTTTCTAGACCTAACAGATTGACTACTATCAATCAATTTATTTAAATGAGAAGACCCTTCTTGCCACTTCTTACGACTAGCCACTTCTTTATCAAACTTTACTTGCAATTCTTGTTTCTCTAGTTCTACATTAGATTTTTCTTTTTCAGTACGCCTTAAATTTATCTTTGCACATTCTAAATCACTTTCCAAAACTCTTATCTTTTCTTTATATTTAAGCTGATTATTTTGAAACCAGACCTTCTGTCTTTCTAAAGTTTTTAAAGCCTCAACTTCTACATAACACTCATTATATTTAGGTTTCAATTCATCATATTCTTGTTTAAGTTCATTATATCTTACACAACAACCAAAAACACAGTTATGTATCTGAGAGATGCCCATCAAGGAAACTTGATCCTTCTTATCCTCTATGGGGCAGTATGCCAGCATATTCACTTGCTCAGAACTAGAAGCTTCCTCCTCAGCAGGTTCATGAACAGTCCAATTGACATGTTCATCCACAGTCACCAAAGCTTTGGAAGTTCCAGCTTTAGAAGTTCCTGCTTCCAATAGATATGAGCCATATCTAACTTCATCACCAGGCTTTCTATCCTTGCATTCTCTTGAGAAGTGACCCATCTGACCACAAGTGTAGCACTTAACCTTCCTTCTGTCAAATCTTGCTGCATCTCTTACCTGGAAACCAAACTTTCTCCCAGACTTATTCTCAAACCTTTTGATATTCAGAGAAATCATTGCCAACTGCCATTTCAAGTTCATCTCTTCCATCTCCAATGGATCCATCTGTTCAAAATCCTCATAAGCTAGAAACTGCTAATGTTCATATTCAGCAACAAAAGAGTGAAGTACCTCTTCCATTATATTACTGGATTTTGATTTAGGAGTTGGTTTAGTGTGGGTATGAGAAGATAATGCTGAGGTGTAAGAGCTTGAGGCATGATGCATCAGATTGGATGTGGTGCTAACAAAGACTGAGTGAGTGGATGGACGAATGGGACTTCTAACATCAGGCTCAAGAGATTTAAGCTTGTTGTAGAGGTCATCAAAAGAGATCATGTCCAATCCACCTTTAGTTTTGAGAGCAATGCTTACTTGCAACCAGGATGGTGGCAAAGATCTTAGAAACTTAGCATTGTAGTCCTCATTATCCGGCCTAGCCTTCAGCTGATTAAGTTGACTCAAGATCTTGTGGAACCTGTCATAACCCTTGTGGATTGCTTCCGCATTGATTTCTTCATCCTTCTTGACTCATCATTCCCACCAAATCTAGCCTTGATGGCCATCCAAATGTCCTTGGCATCTTCCATGAAGTGGAAGTCAGCCATGTGGTCATCTGGTATAGCCTGAAGAATAATTGTTCTGACTTTATTCTCCCTTTGCACGGCTAGAACTTCTTCAACAGTTTTAGGACCTACGATGGTAACAACCCCATCAGCATCTTTGACATGTTTCTTCAAGCTGTTACCCTTACGGACAACTTCCCAAAGATTCCAGTCAATGTTTGTGATCCAGTTTTGCATCTTCATGGACCACAATTCATACTCCTCTGCATTCTTAAGGTATGGGAATTTGGCATTACTATTTTAGAGAGTGAGTTGTTGGAGAGAAGTGGTGTTTTGGTTCTGAGTTACATCAGATTCATCATCTGTTCCAGGCATTGTTTTTGGTTGTTTTTTATTGAGAGGGTGTAAGATTGATGTTTCTTAGTATCACAGAGAATCTCTCGAGGCTCTGATACCACTTGTTGAACCTAAGACCTTGATAGATCTTTGAGCACTCGTGGATCGTTAGTTATGTTAATGTACTCACTAACACACTAAAAGATAATCTCTGTAACTTGTATTCTAAAGCGGAAATAAACACAAGTATGAACAACTGAATACTAAGAACAATTGATCCCTATGGATCTTTTAATAATACTGAAAGTGTTTTCTAAAAAACGTGTATCCAATACATAATCGTGTGTTCCTTTTATACACAAGGAACCCTAAACCATTTCACAAGAAATGTATATTCTCAAAACTTTAAAAGATATGCATTATCACTTCCTAAATAAACTCATGCATATCCTAACTATATTACATAAAATACGGAATATCTATATCTACAGAAACTAATAATGCTGAAACTAGTCTTCAGCAGATACACTGCTTCAGCAGGAACCAGCTTTTCAGTAGTATCCTTCAGTAGAACTTCACCAGTAGGAATTTCTAAAATTCCCAACACTTTCAATTGTTTGATTTTGTTTTGGGTTTCAGTATGATTAGAGTCTGTACATCATATAGTAACGATTTATTTGTATGATTAGGTGTGTTACATTGTGTTCATGTGCGTACATGTTTATGTGTAAATTGCCAAGTGTTAATGAAATGCTGAGTAGATTTTATGTTTTTGGAAACTTAGTAATTGGGCAGATTTCATCACAACATAAAGTTCGATAGTTGATACCCTGTCATTTGTTATGAATAAAAAGATGCAGTAACCCATGCAAAACTTACATAAATAGCATATAAAATCTGGCTTTTCCCCCTGCTATTCTCCCTTTTAGTAATAACAATTACATAACAATTTAGCTATTAAGAATATTAAATACCCAGGCCTTTGGTCTAGTGGTATATGAGTTGTCTACCAACTTAAGGGTTGTGAGTTCAAGCATCGTTGGAGGCATTTGTAAGATATTTTATGAGATTGTTGGTATATGGTGTGAAAAAATTACCATTCAAAAAGATAATAATACAAAATTGACATAAGGGCATAAGCTATTTAGTGATGCAAGCAAATTGTTATACGCTTAGAGGGCTTGGCGCGCTGAGCGTTATAGGGCCTTCTCCAACTCTAAAATTTGGTACTTGACGCTCATAGGCCTTCTGCAATGGCTATAACGATGCATTAAGAGTTTTTATTTCTTTATTTAGATATTCATTTGAATATAACATAGATAAAAAAAATTGGATCCCATGAACCTATAACTTGTGTTATATGATCAATAAGGTGTTTGGTTTGGTTGGGTATTATCAAATGTTATAGAATAAAAGTTGGTGTGAAAGAGATATTACTTTGTCATACGGAGTAACATTGCTCCCATACATTGTGCATTCTTAGGCATATACGTTAGGAAGATATATATATATATATATATATATATATATATATATATATATATATATATATATATATATATATATATATATATATATATATATATAAGGTAGCATCTTAAATAGAAATCCACTTTAACTATGAAAGTCAAAGAAGTAACATTGATTCCTGAATAAGTTTTAAGGGAACATAATGAAATCAAAATTAATGAGGAATGGATGTGACTAAAATTGGGATCACTAAATCAGGAGCATCCTGTTTTGCAACATAAGAATGTACAAGTACAAAGTCTAAAACCATTGCAATCTGCTAAAGTACCATCACCATGTTCGCTTGCACACCAAGTATTACAGCTCTTTGGATAGCATCTAGGGTTCATTTCTGTACTATCATGACAGAATTTAACTACGTCACGCGCATCCATACCTGTAATAGTGACATGTATTTTTCTCATCAGTTAACAATGATTAACAATTATTTCTCGATAATTAATTCACACATTTATACATTACTTTTGTTTTAAACGGCATATCACCTAAAACCTCACACATCTTATATGACATTTGAAACTGCAACATCTTGACTCTTGGGCTATTCATACGTGATATGACATTTTGTAGAATCACATAAGAATGAAATTAGACAAACATTAGTTATATTTGTGTTTTATAGTCTAAATTTTTTTACGGGGCTAAATAAACCTCCACAACATCTAAAAATTGTATTTTTTACATAAAAATTGTCATAATAATTGACAAATTGACAGTAAAATGTGTGTAATTTGAAACCTTTGCAACTGAAAAACCAAGAAAAAAAATATACGAATTAAGACACTATCAAAATATAAGAATATAAGAATATATATATATATATACACACACAAAAAGATTAAGGTGATGTAATTTCATCTAATGAGAAAAAAAATCAGAATTTTCTCTAGCAATTGTCTCTCTACATAAGTAGACAAAATATTATTTTTCATGTTAATAAAATGTCTCATAACATTTTTAACAACGAAAAATGAAACCGAAATTTACCTTTGATAATCATGAGAAATAGAAGAAGTGTTGAGACAATCAAATATTTCTTCATGTTGATTTGTTTTATGTGTTGTTTATAAATTGGTAGCCTATGCTTGTCGAATTTATATATAAGAGAAGAATATTAACTAGAGGAAATATCTAACTAGAGAAAAAAATGACTAAAAACATGTATTAATTGCTCATAAAAATATTAGCGTTTTTGCGATTGTATTAATTGTTCGTGTCTTATTCTATTGTTACACTTAGTATAAATTATTTAATGCCGTTTTCTACTAAGTAAAATGTTAAACTTATGATTTAATTGCATTAATTGCAGCAATTGAATAAAATATTCCAAGATGTAACGAGGTTAAATCATTTCGTTCACTTTAGCTGTCCAAAAGAATAGATAAAATAAAATACTAGTTATATCCTTATGCGCGCGGCTTTTATATAAATTATACATAGTAGGAGTGGCAATCGAGTCTGTGGAAAACTAGAAGGGGGGTTGAATAGTTTTACGTCCTTTTAAAATTTATAAGCACAAGTTTGTTTTAAAAAAAACTTCGATTCTTGTTTATGTGAATTCAATGCTTGCACTATATGAACAATTGTATAATAACTAACTAACTAAACTAATTAGTAAAGGTAAATAAATAAGTAATGAGAAGAGTTAGAAAGATCAAACCACAACACAAGGATTTATAGTGGTTCGGCTACAAGGACACCTTCCTTGTTCCTACTCCACTCCCCGAGTCACCTACTCGAGAGTTTTCTTCACTATGTCAACAAACTCCCTTATGGCGGAGAAAACCGTACACACCAATATACACACCAGTTTACACACCAATCTACACACCAATATACACACCAATCTTCACACCTATCTTCACACCAAGCTTCTACACACCAATCTTCTACACACCTTCTTCTACACACCAATCTTCTACACACCTTCTTCTACACACCAATCTTCACAACTATCCTACTTCACAACTAATCAACTTCTACTATCTACACAACTTCTATATCTTCTAAACAAATAATAACAAGCACAACACAATATTCACAAATGAATATATATACACTATACACAACAACTCTTCAACACTTCTTGAACTTGGTTGTAGAGAGTTCTTCTTTTGCACTTAGAATGAGAATGGATGATGAGGGATTGAATCACTTGAAACAAGGATTAATATACAAATGATCAAAGGGTTTTTGATGGGTTTAAGATGATTGTAGATCTGAAAATTTCGTGCAAAAGGTAAGGAAAAATTCCAGAATTAAGGTGGTATTTATAGGGGAAGAAATCTGACAGTTTCTGACAGGGGAGCCTGGCCGGTCCCCTTAAAGCATGGCCGGCCCCCTTAAAATTAAGGGGACCGCCCCTTATAATTAAGGGGGCCGCCCAACTGTAACGGCCAGAAAACTTGTCTTTTAGTGGGGAAAGTTTATTTGGTGAAAAACTAACTGATTTTGGTTAAATATTTGAAATCATATATTTAGTATGATTAAAACATTTTTCCTTAATACCAAAAGTGTTTTTCAAAAATATATAATAAGATTATATAATTAAATAAACTTTGTATTAGTTAATTAAATACCCCTTTGATCATGAGATGTATTAAGCACTTGTTTATTCATACCTTAAGTGATTAAGTTGGATATAATGATATAAACTAGCTTAATACTTGTTTACGTAGTAATCAAACGATTGACGAGTTTACATTTTGTGATCGTCAAAATATAGAGATATCGAAAAATATAAATAACGTTTTCATACATTATTTATGTCAACAATCTCCCCCTTTTTGATGATTACAAAATTTAAACTCATTAGTCGAAAATTAGTCTATATACAAGTATTAGAGTGAGTTTATATCACTTCTCCCCCTTTTTGTGAGCATCAAAAAGGTTATCCCGTTTTAATGGAAGCTCCCCCTTGATGTAAGCTCCCCCTCGTTTTGAGGCCAAAAGGAATCGAGAAATGGATATCTTGCAAAAATATTTAGTAGCAAGCAACATATATATGTATATAGCATGTAAAAATATAGACTAAACATAACCATTTCATTAATCAAGGAAAATAATACATCAAGCATTACTTCAACAAAAGGAACAAGTAATGCTACAACTAACAAAAGCCTTTAAAAGGCTTACAATCATCATAGAAATAATAAACCAAGTCTCAAATATGAGAGTCCTGTCTAGAGCTTGCCATCCAAAAAGGTTTAACATACTTTTATTTGTGAACCACCATACATGTTTAATTGGGAGGAATGGATGGTGAACATGGAGATGGTGATGGTGGAGGTGTGTTTGTTGATGGTGGTGGAGGTGTTGTGTTTGTTGTTGGTGGTTGATGCAACATGTTTTCAATATGAGAAAACATGTATTGGATCTCATCTCTTAATCCGAACACAATTGTTCGGTTGTGAATGCAACAAAGGCAAGTGTCTCCATGAGCTTCAAGTAAGCTCCATGGGACGGGGTTATAGGTTGGTGGGTTGATAGGAGATGATGAGAAATGTGCATCAAGGGGTGTTAAGGGTGATAATGAGAGAGTGAGTGCAAGAGATGTGTTCTCATTGGTAGGTTGTGATGGTTGATCAATTGTTGGAGGAGATAAGTGGGTGTTGATGTAGTCATTTATGGATGAGGTGGATGGTATGGAGGAAGTGGAGTTTCCATTTGTTGAAGGTGTTTTTGAGGGTGCATTTGGTGCACTAGGAGATGAACATTGAGGTGGTGGAGATGGAGTGGTGTTGTCTTCATTTGTAAGATCAATGAAGAGTTGTTTGGGTGGTATAATGACAAGTTTTTGTTTCTTGGCATTGTTTGAATGGGTGGTTCTTGGTGATGACATGATGATGGTTATGAGTGATGAGGATGATGAATTGTGAATTAAACATGCATGGGAATTATATAGTGGGAAAACATGTTTAGAAGTGGAATTGTTTTGAAATTGTAATGTTTTATTCCAAAATCAGTTTGGTTTTTAAGAGTAATGGTAGCTGGGACTAGCAAAAGGGATCACATGATGCAAAAGAAAACAGTGTAAAAACTGTTTCAGATGGCCGGTCCCCTTAAATGGTGGCCGGTCCTCTTAATTTTAAGGGGGCCGCCCTTTATGATTTAAGGGGGCCGCCCATCTGACGACCCAGAAACCAAAATTTTCAAAAATTTTCTGGAAAGATGTTGTGTTCTGGTTTGAATATGCAGCAAGCTCAATTTGGACATCTCACATTTGTTTTGGTTTATTAGAAAGCATATATGTCAAATAGTTATATAACCATTAACTAATCATGCAAACATATATATATATAGATCAAGAGCAACATGCATAAAGATATCAAGTTATCATCCTAAACACATATTCAAATAACAAGTATTTCCGAATAAACTTCGGACAAATAACACACAAGACATAAAAATAAAACATTGTTAAACAAGCACAATCCGATCATATCATTTCTTTTTCTTCCCGAAGATCCCCTTCAAAGTCTTCCCAATAGATTTGAAGCCACCTCTAACTTCTTCATGCAAGCTCTTTTGTCTTCTAAGCATCTCGGTAGTTCGTTCATGAAGCACTTCTTCAGTTTGATCACTTGGAGATGGAGTAGAATAGTTGGGATAGTCAAGATCCTCTAAATTTTCAACGAACTCAGAAAACGAAGGGGTACTAACATCATCGATGTTTTCCTCCTCATCGTCATCATCTTGCCTTGAGGATGATCCATGAAAGCTATGACGACGAGGTTTACCCTTGTCACTTCGAGTTCGTCGAGCTTGTTTTAGAGCGAGAGTACGAAGAGTGGGATAGATGGATTCATAAATACTATTGTCAAGATCGGGGTAGTACTCGATAACATGACGATAGATACGAGTAAGGAACATTCCATAAGGAAGATTGGCTTTGGGAGTTTTTCTAGCACACTCAATCCGTTTGATAAAGAAGTAGGCCAAATTGTACGGCTTTTCGACAGCTATACAATACAACATGTGAGCAAGGCTAGCCGGGAGATGGTCCCGGTGACCTCCGGTACCAAACGCATTCTCACGAATGAGTTCTTCCCAACGCTTCATATGTGGGCTTAATTCTTTGAGGAGAAGTTGGTATGGAGAAATTTGAACGTTTTTGGATTTTATTTTTCGATTTGTGGTGGCACGATCTATACCAAGGACTTGACGAATTTCGTCGGGATGAGGAATTTCGTCGAGATATGGACCGAAGGTTGGTCGATAGCGATTAAGAGATTCGAGGTCCCACTCGTTTGAGAAAACGGCTTGACCTCTAAATGGAATTTGGAGGATATGACCAAATTGTTCGAGAGTGAGGGTGATAAATTCATTTTGAATCATGAAAGAGATGGTGATGAAACCAAGATCATTGGTTTGGATGGTGACTTGGCTATAGAAATCCATTATGAAACGAGGAATGATGGGTTCATTTATTTCATAAAGACAATTGAAGTTGATGCTTGAAAACAAGCGATTTATGTACTCGGATTGAGCAAAAGCAAGATCTACTACACGTCCCTCATGAATATTTCTATCTTCAATTTGACGATAGATAAGTCCAATAGAAGGAGATGTGGTAGGGAGTTGAGAAACTTTGGGAATGTAGTTTTTAGTGTGAGAAAGATCTTCGGTAGTTGCTTTGGGCATTTTCACCTAAACACATCAACAATTCAAAAAGACCAAAATAAATATAAAGAAAGATAAAAGTACATGTTTATAGTTAAGGCTTATGTTGGAACGTAAACATACTTCGTCACTAATCCTAAGAAGTAGATTACCATGTTCCTTAATGTTGTTTTTAACTCGTTCTAGATATATTTTATGAAGTTTAATGAGTAGTTATGGACAAATCCAAACGCCCCTTTAAACATCTTAATATATCATGAAATTTGCTAGACTTCACATTAGATTGTAAAACTAGCTATTTCTTGCGAGTTTCTTATGCATGTAATTTGTTTTTGAAAAAGATGGTTTGTATTTTTAACAAAAAAAAAATCATTTTTAGTAATAAACCAAACGCTTCCTTAACTATTGACTTATAACTCAAGTGCGTCAATATACATATGAATTATATATTTTGACGAGTTCGATAAACAATATTAAGGTTTATAATTATAATAAAGTTTTATAAAAATTATAAAAGCTATGTTTTGATATTATTTGGACATAATCCAAACACCCCTATATTGTGAACCAATATAATTTTTCTTAGTTGAAAAATGTAATTTCAAGTTTTACAAGTTACACAAGTATAATGTAGTTAGTTTTAATACGTTTTCAAGACATTATTCAACAATGTGTTTACTAAAATTTTGAAAAGGAGTGTATGAAATTTTTCAAAAATTTTCGACATGATAGTTTATAATAACTAGTTTCTAGTGTTGATTAATCATCCTAATCCTAGGGGAAGCATTTGGTTATGAAGTTTTAAGGCTAAATTTGAAAGAAATTATGAAATTTGACGAATTTTATAAAACATGCATAATCATGAGTATGATCAAATAAGATGAAATTAGATGAAATGTGTTATGAAAAACTTACAATAAGTAATGGTGATTGTGTTAGATGAATTTGCCCTTTGCGAATTAACCCGAATTATGTGATTTGGAAGTGATTTGAGAGGTTTTTGGGTTTTGGTTTTCGTCACAGCAGAAGCAGTGGAAGGGGAGTATGAAAAAGTGGAGTGTTTGGCAAAAGGAAAAAGGAGAAAAACGGGTTTGAGCTATCAGATGGCCGGCCCCCTTAAACATTAAGGGGGCCGCCCTTAATTTGGCTGCCGGTCCCCTTAAACATTAAGGGGGCCGTCCTCCAAAAATCAATTTTTGTGATTTTGGTTTCTGGAAAGAGCAAGAAAAATATTTATTCGTATGTATGTATTAGATTTATATTTAATCAAAAATACGTTGGAGGGTATTCGCACGAAAGGAATTACTTGACACTTTTAATCGACAATTTGCCAATTAAATTTTCTTGATCATTTCGGATGAAATTTATCAAGTTGTCAAGTACACGAGAACGTTGTGGAAAGTTCATAAGTATATATATATATATATATATATATATATATATATATATATATATATATATATATATATATATATATATATATATATATATATATATATATATATTAGTATGGGCTTATAAGACGAGAACGTAGGAGGGAGACGTATGCAATGGAAGCCGGGAGTTTGTTTCATCCATAGATTTTTCGACTCATCTCACTTCATCAGCATGAGTGTTGATTGAACATTTAAGTTCAATAAGGCAAAAGGGGAAAAAAGATGTTCGTAAACGAACAATCTCTAGTTCTAGAAAATCAACAAATGAATTTCCTAGGTTATAAGATCCTAAATATAGCTAAGTATATAAATATATATATATATATGTATATATGTATATTTAGATATAATATAGAAGAAGATAGAGATTAATAAGTCAAGTAAGATCACATACATATAACATACTAAACTAAGCATGCATTTCTAGACAAGGAACTTAAAAGGAAGTGTGTACCTTTTGTCTTTAATGCGTTAATCTTCAAGGTCTTCAAGAAGTAAATCGGACAAGAGGTGACAATGAAAAGTTCCATGTTTGGATGGCGAATATCATTTACGTTGGTGCCCATTGTTTCATTTGTCCAAAGTTATTTGGTCCGAACATGTTTTGTATTTGACTTGGATGCATATAAGGTGGAAACATTCCCCACGGATTGAAATTCCACATTTGTTGATTATAGTTAAAGTTTCGTCTATTATGGTTTGTTCTTGGTTGAGGTGTTTTAGGTCTAGGATATGAATTATTTGGTTTCCTAGGTGGTGGAGTTTTAGATCTTGTTTTAGATTTAGATAATCCAACTTCGGTTTTTAAAGATGGTTTATAGAATGGTTTTATTTCTTCATTACTAGCGATAGGTATTATTTTATTTTTTATGAGTAAATGTTTGGGATTAAGTATTGAAGGTTTTGGTTCATTTTCAAATTTAACGTTTTTAGCTCCACTTGTTGAAGATTCAGTTGAGTTAAATCCTAGTCCGGTTTTATCTCCTGATATTTTTTGAATACTTATAATTTTACTAAGTGAGTTACTACTATTTTCAAATTTATCAAGTTTGCAAATTTCATCCTTAAGTATGTTGTTTTCACTTTTAAGCTCTTGACATGTTTTACATTCTTCAACAATTTCTTTTCCTTTTTCAAGTTGACGTATTTTAATTTTTAGTTCAAGCACTTCATTTTCTAGTTGGTTGTTTATGTATTTTAATGATTTATTTTTAGCCATAACTAGTTGTCCTATTTTACATAATCTATTGTATTCACTATCTAAATCTTTTTCATCTAATGATAGATTTTCATCACTAAAGTATTCGGATTCGGAACGTACCTCACTTGATGATTTGGCCATGAGACACTTTTCATCCTTTGTTGTTTCATTCTCATCTTCATCACTATCACTCCAAGCACCTCCAACGAATGCTCTTTGATTTTGATCTCTTGTCATCATTGGACATTTTCCAATGAGGTGATTCGGATCACCACACTTGAAACACTTTCTCTCATTCTTGCTATACTTGTCATCATTATTCTTTTGAGATGTTCTTCTTTCATCGTGTGGTTGTCTAACGAATCTTCCTCGCCTTTTGAAGAATTTCTTGAAGTCTCTTACGGCCATGGCATATTCTTCGTCATCGCTTTCGGAAGATGAGCTATCTTCGTTGTTGGATTCCTTTCTAGCTTTCAAGGCGATTGACTTGCTTTGCTCACGTTTTCCTTTAACCATTTCAGAGTCCTTCTTTATAATTGCTTCGTAGACTTTCAGGTTTCCAATTAATTCATCAAGTTGTAGTGTTGACAAATTCTTTGATTCTTCAATAGCCGTCACTTTAGCTCGCCATTTTGGGTGAAGAGCTCTAAGAAATTTCCTAACAAAATTCTTACTAGAGAAATTCTCATCAAGTGCTTTTAAACTTGTGATGATAGTGTTAAATCTAGCAAAAACATTATCAATTGATTCCTCTTCCGGAATCGTGAATTGTTCATATTGTTGAACAAGTAGATCTATTTTGTTATCTTTGACTTGATTATTACCTTGGTGAGTTATTAATAAAGAGTTCCAAATTTCTTTTGCGGTTTCACACATAAAGATCCTTTCGTACTCTTTACGTGGTAGCGCATTATAAATTACCATTTTAGCTTCATTATTTTTAGCAAGTTTTCTTTTTAAATCATCATTTTGTTTTTCAAAAGGTACGATTTCATCTTTCTTAGTTTCGGGGTTATTTTGAATAGGTAAAAAATCACCATTGGTAATAATATGCCAAAGATCTAGATCTTTTGATTTCACATAAGTTTCGAATCGATTTTTCCAATATAAAAATCCATCACTTTCAAATAGTGGTGGTCTTTGCATAGATTGCCCTTCTAAATATTTTTCAGATTCCATAGATCGTTAAAAGTTTTAAAATACACTATATTTTAAAAATCTTGCTAGACGTGGCTCTGGTACCAATTGTGGAAAACTAGAAGGGGGGGTTGAATAGTTTTACGTCCTTTTAAAATTTATAACCACAAGTTTGTTTTAAAAAAAACTTCGATTCTTGTTTATGTGAATTCAATGCTTGCACTATATGAACAATTGTATAATAACTAACTAACTAAACTAATTAGTAAAGGTAAATAAATAAGTAATGAGAAGAGTTAGAAAGATCAAACCACAACACAAGGATTTATAGTGGTTCGGCTACAAGGACACCTTCCTTGTTCCTACTCCACTCCCCGAGTCACCTACTCGAGAGTTTTCTTCACTATGTCAACAAACTCCCTTATGGCGGAGAAAACCGTACACACCAATATACACACCAGTTTACACACCAATCTACACACCAATATACACACCAATCTTCACACCTATCTTCACACCAAGCTTCTACACACCAATCTTCTACACACCTTCTTCTACACACCAATCTTCTACACACCTTCTTCTACACACCAATCTTCACAACTATCCTACTTCACAACTAATCAACTTCTACTATCTACACAACTTCTATATCTTCTAAACAAATAATAACAAGCACAACACAATATTCACAAATGAATATATATACACTATACACAACAACTCTTCAACACTTCTTGAACTTGGTTGTAGAGAGTTCTTCTTTTGCACTTAGAATGAGAATGGATGATGAGGGATTGAATCACTTGACAAGGATTAATATACAAATGATCAAAGGGTTTTTGATGGGTTTAAGATGATTGTAGATCTGAAAATTTCGTGCAAAAGGTAAGGAAAAATTCCAGAATTAAGGTGGTATTTATAGGGGAAGAAATCTGACAGTTTCTGACAGGGGAGCCTGGCCGGTCCCCTTAAAGCATGGCCGGCCCCCTTAAAATTAAGGGGACCGCCCCTTATAATTAAGGGGGCCGCCCAACTGTAACGGCCAGAAAACTTGTCTTTTAGTGGGGAAAGTTTATTTGGTGAAAAACTAACTGATTTTGGTTAAATATTTGAAATCATATATTTAGTATGATTAAAACATTTTTCCTTAATACCAAAAGTGTTTTTCAAAAATATATAATAAGATTATATAATTAAATAAACTTTGTAATAGTTAATTAAATACCCCTTTGATCATGAGATGTATTAAGCACTTGTTTATTTATACCTTAAGTGATTAAGTTGGATATAATGATATAAACTAGCTTAATACTTGTTTACGTAGTAATCAAACGATTGACGAGTTTACATTTTGTGATCGTCAAAATATAGAGATATCGAAAAATATAAATAACGTTTTCATACATTATTTATGTCAACAGAGTCGTGTTCGTATTGACCTAGTAGAGTTCGTGGGTTGGCGGGTTGAAATAACTGTTAGTGCAAAAAGTGTGATGGGGCTAGAATTGGGCTTGGTCCGGAGCGGGCCGTCCTTGGTGGGCCGTCTGCTGTAAGGTTTATGCACTAATCCAAGTAAAAAGTGATATTCCCTGCACAAATAAAGGTAAACCGTTAGCCTTACCGTGGGGACGGACCCCACGATTAAGCTCCGGCGTGAGGGTAAGTACTCATATTGTTAGAGAGATATCTGAGTTGTTAGGGTGAGTGAGAAAGTCATACCTCCAAATGTGTAATGAGGTCGCCTTTTATAGGTGATGGAAATGCCAGGGTTTTCTGTCATTTCACATAGTTGCCATAATGGCTGATGTGGGACCCTTGTCGGGTAAGGGTCCGGAGCTTAACCGATGTTTTGTGGACGTGAACTATTTTCCTGGGCATGTATTGGTCTGTGAGCGTAATCCGGAATTGCCGCACTATTCATCCGTGGGTGTCCTAATGCCCTGCTCATGGCTTGGGGCATTTAGACCCAGATTAGTGGGTTTGCGGGGCCGGAGCCTAGCTTGCTGTGGACCGGAGCCTAGTTTTGCTTATTGGGCCGGAGCCTGGTTTGTGTGTTGGGCCGGAGCCCTGTTGTATAGTACAGTCCAGGCCCAGTAGGCCTGCTCCCTGTACTATACGTCATCAAGTCCACCCAGTCTAGTGTATTCATTGCCCACGTGCTTTGGTAGCGTGCGGTGAATGCTTCTAGACTAGACTTCTTGTTACGTCCGTGCTTAGCATGAGTCCTTTGTAGTGCGCAACTTGGACTGTCAGCGGACAAGTTTGTAGGGTTGTTTGACCGTTTTGGTCCTTTTATCTCTTGACATGATTTGACCGTTTTAGCCGGTCTTAGCTGTCACCCCTATCTTTTTACTTTTCATCTTGGCCGTTTGTTGTGGCGCTTTTCGACACGTGTCGTGTGATTAGCTTACCCATGATTAGATGTACCGTGTGTATAAATAGTGTGCTTTCACTTATTTATATATTCGTTTTTACTTTTTTCTGCCGCCACCGTAATTTTCCTTGTTTCTTCTGCTTTGTCTCCGTTCTTACTGTAATACCT
Source organism: Artemisia argyi (assembly GCA_030686995.1). Lineage (NCBI taxonomy): Eukaryota > Viridiplantae > Streptophyta > Magnoliopsida > Asterales > Asteraceae > Artemisia > Artemisia argyi. Next base: position 70,011,290 of record CM060694.1, on the reverse strand, counting down.
CGTAATTTACCAAGTTATTAAGTAATGTTAAACTCGAAATAAATTCTAATTTCAAGTTTGATTAACCATTGTTATGAGTTAAAATTTTTCTTTCTGTTGCAATACAATTACAAACTATATCTATGTGACGCGGTTCACATTTCACTAGGAACTAGCTCATATACGTGCCACAATAATTTAGCAACCCAAATAATTAAACCATATATATATATATATATATATATATATATATATATATATATATATATATATATATATATATATATATATATATATATATATATATATATATATATATATATTTTCTTTCATTACTTTTCGTGCCACACAAAGACATAAACGCAAAAATCTCTCATCCTATCACATGGCACATTCAATTAAATGACATGACCTCTTTTCATGCTTCCCAAAAATCAGCCAAATTAGTAATATGTGATGACAACCAAACCACTTAACTTACTCTTTTGGATATACCATATGATATAATAGTAGAAGATTGTGTTTAGTCGTGTCACCTTTAAATTTTCACCTTAATATATTCACTTATCTTTTTCTCATTTTCGTATCCGAAATTCCTGCTGCAAAGTTACCAACCCAAGTGGGTTATCATTACTTCCTACATGTCAATACTATACAAATGATTATTATTATTATTTTATATCTATAAATACCATACAAGTCCCAGCTGTCCTTGTCATGACCTAAAAGCAAAACCAAATTTATCCATCTTCTGTACAACTGTCTGTCGAAAAGAAACCAAGAGACCAGATTGTGGTTTGGTCTTCGAGTTCTAAAACCCCTCTCGTTCCAGTACGTGACGAGTTCGAAGGTCTCAAAAGCGTGGGAATTGTTTGGATTTGTTCTCGTTCAACCTGCACTCGCTCACTTCCATTCGTTCCTCACCACCAAGTCTTGGTGTGGTAAGTCTCCTCACTCAATTCCATCGTACTATGATGTCTTCTTGACCACGTTATTTACTTCCGTTACAACCTTATACCTAAGTAACATATTCAACTTTTACTATACGTATCGTAAAGCTCACTCTAAACAACTTTAACATATCGCGATCTTGTGTGGTTACTTAAATAGACTAACAAACGACCGAGTGTCCTCGCTCGACAAACAGTGAACTAGCATACCTCTCGAAACTCATTTTATGTTGCTTCTTTTTCTTTTGTATCATGCATGAGAGAACACCAAGTTATATATACGTGTACACGTTCACGCATGCAGGAGAGTATTTATTTTGGAAGGGGTAAACTCTTGTGTTAGAAATGATATTTAAAAACCTCACTTTGCTGCTTCTTTCTTTTCATACACGACTCATACCCACTGTTAAGAATAAACATATACATATTAGCAGGTTAATGTAACTAACTAGATAAGTTTTTCCTGAAACATGCTCACCTTGTGTTTACTTCAAGACACCTTCTTTGAAAATGGTTCTGTTATAAAACTTGTGTGGTGACTGCACCAAACATTTAAAAAGATTTCAAACTCAAACTCATGTTCGACCTTCATGCAAACTATGTGTCATTGGTTTAGTATATCTAAGAAGCTTGAGTGGCACCTTGCCACGATAACGAGCTTGACAAAAATAAACGAATACCATGGTCCATAAGTCGACCCTTTTTGGCACGCATGTTGCACTACCAAACCTTAAACAACTTATAGAAACGAAAACGAAAAAGAAACTAAGTGTTGGTCTTGGGTGAAACTTTGAGTCGCGAGACAAACGAAGTCGAGACTAACCTTGTGTCTCCTTCGACACCCTCCTGACAATTAAAGACCCATTGTAGGTTACATGCAAAGTTGACAAGCACCTTTGGGAAGACAGTAAACAGATAAAACCTTATTCATGCGACTAGTTACTGAGTAGGATTTATAACAAATAATAAACAGTAGAAACCCACCTTAAAAACATTAAATTTCATGATATAACACAAATTAGCTTAGGTGGTTGGGGCGTTTGGTTGTTAAAGCTAAGGTCAAGTGTTCGATTCCTGTCCTTGTCATTTTATTTTTATTTTGCAAAATTACCACTTGTATAAAGTTACGCACCAGATCCTTATGTTGTTAAAACCTGTCAATAATACTTTTATCTATTTAGGAAGTAAATGGTCATTTCTATAAAGTATTAATAAAAAGTATAAATTTATACTTTTGGACTAACAATGAAAACTTATAAATTTTGGGCAAATAGTTTAAGTTTTATATAACTTAAGGGTTTATTTATTTATTTTATAAAATCTTTGAAACTTATAGTTACAAACTTCTTTCGTAAAGATTTCACAAAAACTTAAATATAAGATATAAACCCGAGAACCTCGGAATATAAATAACGACGTTATTTACGAATAATAATTGAGTAACTTAAAAATAAATAAAAACACTTTAATAACTTAATACTCACCAACTAAAAATATTTTGTTTATCATCACTATCTTTGATTTAATAATTAACAACTTCATAACATCGAGAAACGATTGCATGCACAAGTATATAAATATAAAAATTTATTTTTGAACTTTAAGTAATTGCCACACAAGTAACGACGATACAAATACTTTTCAAAACACTGTCTTTTGAACATTAAAGTCTTAAACCAGAACCATCTAAATTTAAGGTTTGCCATATTAATTCAGGTCGCGTGTTCTGAGGCGTTCCTTTTCTCAATTGATATTTCTATATCTAGATTACTGTACTATTGAGGTGAGTTCATAGTTCCACATTTTTATATGTTTTTCAAATCCCGTGGGGAGATACATGCTCTAAACATAAACACAAGTATTTTTCTGTATGCTATCCTGATTTGGTATTGCTTAAGTTCCCTACTATTTCCATAAAAAGTCCCTCATATTATGAACCATTAATCACTTGCGAGTGAACACGAATTTAGTGAATAGATCTATTGGCAATTGACGCCCCATTTGAGTTGCTGGATAAGCAGCCAAATGCACTTTATTTGAACTAAACAGGAGGAAGGCAACATCCTGCACGAGGGCATTCGTACTAACATTATCCCTATAATGTAGTACTTAACGTCATTATTAAATGATGTCACCAGTTAATGTTTGCGTGTCATGAGGCTTATGGCAATACACATATAAAATACTGCGGTATTGATGCTTTTACTTTAATTGTATTTCTATACAATTAACTACTTGAAACTTGTGTTCAACTATTACAATTTAAACACTGTGGATTCACTCAACATTTGTGTTGACTTTTTAGCATGTTTATCTCAGGTAATTGACAAAGGCAAATCGGGCACGGAGTAGGCAAAGGACCCCTCTTTATGGACCATGTTCAATAATGTTATCATTCACTTTAAATGTAAACCGTTTTATGTGTGTAACTTTAATTTTTCATGAAACTTCTTTTGTAACATATTATGCTAAATAATTGAATGATAATCAAAACTTTTCTAAAAACGTCTCTTTTGGGTCGTTTTTTATCTTTATGACTGTGATCCAAGAAGTAATACCCCAATTAGTCTTCCGCTGCTTGTTTAAATTTTGGGGGTGTTACAGATTGGTATCAGAACCATAATTACAGAGAACCAAGTGTATTTTCAAAATACTGGACTTTAATTATGCTCTAAAACGGACCATTTTATACTTTAATACCTCATGCCCTCCGTGCCTACACTTTACCAACATCTTGCATTAAGATTTGCTAGCAGTTGATGAATAATTATAATCTATTGAACAATATAATACTAGTAACTTATGCTTATGGTATTACTTCCTGGGTTATTACAATACCATGTCTTCAGATTCCCATACCATTGCTTTACCATTTGACTCAGAGACCGAGGGAGCCATATCCCCCACTACTGTACCAGCATCACCGATGGTCCCGAACCTCACATCACCAGTGGCTGCATCTGGAGAGACTGAACCCTTCGAGGAGGGTGAAGTCGCCTCCACTCCAGTAGTTACACCAGTCATTCCGACCCCTCATCATTCCTCAGGTTCGGAGATAGACAATGAGTCATCTGACTCGGAGTCTTCTAACTTTTCCTCACCATTGCCACCACCTCCTCAACCTGCACCGGTTCACCGACGTAGGGGTGTTCGACCTCTTTAGCCCTATGAGCCAGAACAATTTGGACAACCCTACCATGGAGGCCCTACTATGATCCACAATGCCTGGAAGTGGGTACGAGCACCAACAGTTCCCATACACCCACCACTAGCACCACCAACGTCACCTGCGTCTCCTATATCACCCTTACTGATGATGATGCCATCACCACAGCTATCTCCTAGATGTCCCATGCCACCAACTTTCATACCACCACCTACTGTCTTTTACCATCAGACTACTATAGTTCCATTATCACCTCCTGCCCTACCACCACGTGCCCACAGTGCTCCATTACCACTCCACAAAAGAGCACATTTCTCTATATCCTCATTTTCAGATTCTCATGTCAAGGATGCGGCCGAGATTGCTCGAGCCAGACCCCGCAGAAGGGTCGATGCTCGACGGTGGTCATTCCTTCTATCATGTATCAGCAACTGAAGAGTAGAAGAGGGTACTCCGAGTACCAGTGAACTGGGAGAAAGTTCTTCCACTGCCACTCCTAGGGTCCTTCCACTGGAGAACCTGTTCACCACATCATTCCTTTGTTAGCTGCTAGACTCGTTCGACACGAGGATCGCATTGACGCAATCCAGAACTTCATTGATGAGATCACTCTCGAGCGTATCGAGAGCATTGAAGAGGAGGTGGAAAATCTTGTGATTGGTCGAGTAGCTATGGAAGAGGTCTTTAACTTGATGGGTACTCAGCTACAGGAAGCTCTAGAGGTTGTTACTGGGGTAGAAGGAAGGCTTGAGGACGAGAGATAGGAGACACGGGAACTGAGGGATATTGCTGCAATAATATAGGATGTGAACGAACGACAGGCTGATGAGCTCATTGCTGCCAACACCCGCATTATGACACTTGAGCGTATGGTAGAAGACTCCCAGGCCAGGGAGAGGGACAGAGACCAGGGAAAGGAGGAGTTGGCTGAGATAGTCCGAGACCTCCAGCGGAAATTGGGAGACACACCAGGCGACTCATAGATTATTTATGTATCATTTATAGCTTGGACATCTTAATTTGCCGCATGTGGCAATAATAAAAGACCTTGTATTAAGTTGTTTTGTAAACAATTGAACAAGTTATTAAAACACTATTGTTGGTTATGATTGTGATACGTGGGAATCGCACCAGGCTTTACCTCTCAAGGGATCTTGAGAAGCTTACAACCCCCACCAGGCAGTGTACCTGATCGTTGTAGTATAGTATAGTGACAAGTACCGGGGGATTGATCGTTCAGCTAGGAATAGTGTCGCTAGGATTAGAAAACCTAAATACTAGTTCTAAAGGTGAGGGATGATTATTTTTGTATTTTTATATTTTTTAGAAAGCAAATAAAAATCTCGGGTTTGAAGGATTTGGGCGGAATTAGTTGCTAGTCAACTAACCCAATACTAAAGATGCAATCAAAATAAAATACTAGAAATGAAAATAAACTAAATTAACTAAGGTTGTGAGCAATAAGTGGAGAAAATGTGTTTACTTAGATTTCACTACTCCCTAGACATCTTTTACACGTTAATTACTTGTTATAGTTGCGTGGATGACGGATTGTATTCCTTAATACCATTCATGGGGTGGCGCACTTAACTCCCCAATCCTATGAGCTCTTATCTCCTCCTATGCCATGCCCAGCATAACCATAGGGATTATAAACAGTGGCTCATGCATTAAATACAACCAATAAAACCTAGTGCACATCAGTTCATGTTTCCTAAGACGTTCAAGCATGTTACCATTTGGAGATCTGCTAGTTTTCTTAAGCCTAACATCGAATTCATTCATCCAATACAATTATAAAAAAGTAATCAACACATAATTAACATCTAGGTTTCATTAGATCTAAGCAAACACAAGATAGATAGCATGATGGAATTAAGACAAGAACAAGATATAGACAACCAACACATAGACATATTGATTGAATTAAAAGAATACTTATCTCAATTACACATGAAAGGTATCAAGGGCTTAGAACCCTTGAAAAACCTGTAAAATTCGCACCAAGTTCGTACTTAGGGTTTCTCCAAAACTTCTCTCTTTTTAATGTGAAAATTAGAAAACCATATATAGGAAATAGGGTCTGACGGCGTCAAGACAAATTATGTGACGCCGTCACCTCGCCGCCAAAACATTTCTCGGACTGCCTTGATCTACTTTTGACGCCGTCATGTGTTATGCATTTCCAGGCCGTCATGCATTTTACTCTTTACGCCCTACTTCGTGACGCCGTCAAATCTGTACTGGATCGTCATGGAAATTACTCTTGACGCCTTCAGAAATTCCTTCTTGACGCCGTCACCTACTGTTCCCAGCAAGGAAAATTAAGACTTTGGCGTTTTCTTCACTTTTATGCTCCAAAAATGTCCGAATTGCTTCCTTTTCCAGATTTCTCTCCCAAAGTACCTAAAATCACAAAAGGAACGATTTAGGGCAATATTTGATCAAATAAATTCAATTCCGGGCTTAAATGACCCCCTAAAAGTGGTTCATTTTTCGCCTCATCATATACCCTTACACTTGAGAGTTGCTTGTCCTCAAGCAAATGCGCTTTTATTCTACTCAAAATACAAGTTAGGGGTCATTTAACACTAATATAAAAGTAATTACAACAAATAATCGTTCCACTAAAGACCAATAGACAAGCACGGAGGTCATATACTAGCACCTCACAAATAGTGTTTAGATACTCACATCTCTCGGGTGTAATAAAGTAAAAATTACAATATGGAAACGGAAGATATCTCTCACTACCTGTCATAGCAAAATAGATTACCATAGGCTTGGGAATGGATCAAACCTCCACCACATGGCGTAAGCACCTAGGATAAACTATCAAAGAGGTCTTTTAAAGGGTTGTAACGTTAGGTGTAGGGATATGAAATACATGGTTTTGTTGGATAAAGGAAGTTTTACTGGTGGCGAGTTAACAATCTTGGTTAATTACATGTACAATGTGGCGTTACTAAGCCAAGACTAGACTCGACTTAAGCTAATAAATGAAAAATAACAAAAACATAAAATGAACATAGAATGAAAAGGGATGGTAGTCCGTCTGTTTTTTTATTTTTATTTTTATTTATTTTTTCTTTTTCTTGTTTTTTCGATTTTTTTTTTTTTTTTTTTTTTTTTTTTTTTTTTTTTTTTTGTGCATACACTCTTACCCTACCATCCAAAATAATACATCATAGGGAATAAACATTTCCCTTACACTTGAATTTTTACATACTTTACAATAAACTAATCTAATGACTCGAATTAAGAAAATCAAAACACTTGCAGCACTTTTAAGATTAACGTACATATGGGGGTAATATATGATGTTCTTCCCCATTACTCCATAAAATAAGTACTTTACCCATGAGTCCCAATCGTCCCAAAACAATATGTACAAGGATATGACTCGACTTAGCAACCATGTAATCAATTAGATATTTAACTTAGGGTTTAACAAATAACAATAATGCACTAAAAATGAGCGTATACATGGAAGGCTAAGGCGATTTGGTTGTACATTTAAGTGGGGTGTAACAAATTCTTCCTTTAAGTAAAATGCTTAAAGTTAGAAACGAAAAGATAGGCTCGGAGGGGTGTACTAGGGGTTTCGTGTACTAAAAATGAGTACAACGCTAAGGTGTGGGAAAAATTAGTTGACTTAACTAGCCAAGTAATATGACTTAAATGGTCAAGTAATTATGATACGGGTTTAACACAAGGGTGATCCTAATGCCTCTTATCATGTAGTAAATCCTACCACACGAATGTAGTCTCACTAGCGGTCTCGGGATGCATCACTAACGCAAGTTCTAGAATCTAAATGCTACCGGTACACTCATAAGCACTAATAATAAATGCTTTTCCTATCAAATCTAAAGGCGAACCTCACATATTTGGGTGGAAATTTTTTTTGAATATACGGTTTTGTGCTAGTCATACAACCTCCTATCCATGAGACGCTTGCTATGGCTAAAGTTTCACTCCTAAATGTTGTAAAAAAATTTTAAATTTGGCGTTAAAATTGCATTAACAAGTATTTCTCATAGTTTTATTACACATCTACCATTAGACAAAACAAACTCAAGCGAAAGTGTACATGTAAGGTATCATCTTTTTACCCTCCCCTTACACTTAAGATGAACATTGTCCCCAATGTTCAAGTAAAGAATGTAAAAGTGAAAAAGTAAAAAGAATGAAATCAAATACTCCCCTGATTCGCTCGGTATGGATAATAAGGTGGCCAGGTTAAATCTTCCTCCAAGAAAATGAACAATCAAAGCTTCCCTTCCAGAATATATGTGAAAAACTAGAAGGGGGGGTTGAATAGTTTTATGTCCTTTTAAATTTATAAACACAAGTTTGTTTTAAAAACTTCGATTCTAGTTTATGTGAATTCAATACTTGCACTATATGAACAATTGTATAGTAACTAACTAACAAAACTAATATAGTAAAGGTAAATAAGTAAGTAATGAGAAGAGTTAGAAAGATCAAACCACAATTCAAGGATTTATAGTGGTTCGGCAACAAGGACACCTTCCTTGTTCCTACTCCACTCCCCGAGTCACCTACTCGAGAGTTTTCTTCACTATGTCAACAAACTCCCTTTCGGCGGAGAAAACCTTACACACCAATTTACACACCACACAACTTCACAACTTGATCACGCCTTCTACACAACTTCTTCACACCAATATACTACACACCAATCTTCTTCACAACTATCTTCTACTGTCACAACTCGTAAATTCTGGTCTTTTCCCGAACTTTCACATTTACTATTCATCAGTTACTATTCATCGATCACTATTCATCATTTTACTATTCATCTTTTTCGGAGTCAGTTTGATATTCTGAGAAGCGTTTTAAAATTTTACTATTCATAAAACACTATTCACATTCGGAGAAAATTTGTCATTTATGCGTGAGTTGCGTCATTTCTGTATACGGACGGTTATTTACCTAATAAACATTATCCTATAAACTATTACTATGAATAATTGATCCGATAATCCCAACTATGGTCCTAACATATTTTTATACTCATAATAATAATATAAAAGTTATATTATTAATTTACCCGGTGTTTTCAAATCAACTGTTACGTTTTCCGGTCGAAGCTTATAACTCCGTCGGTTTGCGATATTTTAACCCGATCATTATTTTAACTTACGATTCTCATCAGGAACATTATTTTACAATTTTTACAACTTCATTATATTTTATTTTATCTCGTTAAAAATTATTTCTAGCAAACCCGGTACCCGATTATACCTAAACTAACTAATAACAACACAAACTACACTACACTTCCTAATTAAATCACCCAACATCCCCCCCTCTTTCCCTCCTTTGTGAACCGGCCCCCCCCCCCCTTGGTCCTAATAAGCCTAAACCTCACCAACCAAATTAAATGCCCAACTAACATTTGTCTCTAACTATATATTAACCCTTTTCATCCCATTTCTCACAAATATTTATCCAAGATCAAAGTAAACTTTCTCTCCTTTCTTTCCTTTGGTGTGGTGATCGGCCAAGAAGAGAAGAACAAGAAGAATCCATGGGTTTTCCAAGATCAAGTCATTTTATAGTTCCTTTAGTTGTTCTTGTTTGGGTTTTGTGATAAAAACTCAAGGTTTCTTAGGTTTTACTCATCCAAGCTCCATAATCTTTCTTGTAAGTTGTCAAACTCTTGTTCATAATTTCTTCATGTTATTTTTATCATCATATGATTTCCATTCAAGATCTACATGCATATGTTAGTTATACCACTCATTTATATATATATATATATATATAACTTTTGATCCCTAGAAATGGATTATAGTTAGATCCTTGTTAGATCCACTTGATTTATGATGTTTAGGAACCCATGACACCCTAAGAAGGTGTATGGTAAGATTAGACTAGATTTGTGGTGATTGAAAGTGGTTTGGTTGGATTGGAAACTAGTTTGGAACATTAAAAATGGATTTTAAACATATATAAAAACCTACTGTCCTTAAAATGAAAACGTGGCAAACTCAGTGGGATTGGGGTAACTTTTGACCAAATATTTAGAAAATACATTCCGAGACGGAACTATGCCTGAAAACGGGGATGAAAACGAGTTAATAACGAAGGAGATACGCTAAAAACGAGTTTAACGACGAAAACTATATTTTCTGAAAACTGCATGCTGTTTGACATTTTTCGTTGGACAAATAGAGGCGTTAGACGTAACCTAGAGGTGCCGAACTATCAAAAATATATTAGTATAGGCTAAGACGATTCCGGGGATATAAAGAACGAGGAAAATGAACTTAAAACGACCAAGTTATACATGTTTTAAAGTCGTCAAACTATATATATATAGTCACTACTAGAAAATAATATAACTACGTACTAAATAATATATTTTCTAGATTTCTTATTCAAGGAGTTTATTTTTAATTAACGAAATACGTACGACTCAAGGTTTATTTATGCGACTACTAGACGATATCTTAAGGTTTTCAAAACGAGGAATATAACACTAACATTTTTTTATATACGATATATTACGACAAGTTTTTATTATTCTAGTTGGACTTATATTTCCTAAGTATGGAAAATACTTTACTTTGACTATAACTATTATTTTCAAGTTATGAGTGGTATAGGTATCATGTGTATGCATATTCTCTAGATCATTTCATGATCTAAGTAGATCACTATCATTCATATTAGGTTGCGGTTAGAGATCGAACCTCATTTCTGTGTATCCACTTTTGTCATCGTAGCTATCGCACCAGGTGAGTCATAGCCCCACTTTTACTCTTTATACTTATTTTAACTCTTTGGGGGAGATACATGCTCAACTACTTACTTACTTGTACAAATATTCAAAACATACTTTCTTGATACTCAAAACATTTATACTTGATTGTCTTATACTTGATTATACTTATACTTGATTTTATGCATACGTGATTGTGTTATACTTAACTGTGTTATACTTACTTGATACTTGAAACGTTTAAACTTTTATGCTTTGGGAAATGACACCCAGTAATCTTTCATACTTTGGGAAATGACACCCAGAAATCATTTATACTTTGGGAAATGACACCCAGTAATCATTTATACTTTGGGAAATGACACCCAGTAATCATTTATACTTTGGGGAATGGCACCCAGTAATCTCATAACTTTGGGAAATGGCACCCAGTAGTCTTTAATCTTTGATCAGTGGCATGTACCCATATCGTATACTCATATGTCTTAATCATACTATATATATTAGCAGTGGGTTGTGAACACACAGGTTACAAGTCTCTTATGGCGGGACTTGTAACTGAGTGGATTTACGATGCCTTTGCTGTGTGATCACTTTCTATAAACTTTATTTGTTAAACAAACTCTATGAACTCACCAACCTCGTGTTGACACTTTAGCATGTATTTTCAGGTATTAAGCAATGGCACACTACAGGAGGTTTTGGCAGGGCATGGCATGGTCATAGAAGACTCTGATTATTAATTTGGGGACCGTTTTAAACTACTTTTAAGGGCCTACTTCCGCACTACTTTTAACGATGTAAATTCGATATTTTTGGTTAAACGATTTTATTCTAAATGATTCAAGTGAAAACCATTTTTGAACTAGTGTTGTAATACCAATTGAGTTACACCCCAGCTACACGTATGCTTCCGCTGGACCCGATTTTGGGGGTGTGACCGATTGGTATCAGAGCTTTGGCTATAGCGAACTAAGTGTTTTTAAAACCTAGACTATAGCTACTTTTACGAAAAACTTAACCCTATGACCGTCACGTGCCTGCCTGCCAAGATGATGCCTCACTTGTGGTTTGTTGCTGACTTAGGTGATGAGAATTGTGTCTCATTATCTGGTTTATTATATTCACTTATTCTAGTTGATTTCTATCATTGTCTTTCATATAAGCATGTTCACGTATCATATATGTCACCCTGTTATGTTTCTCCTTGCATAGCTTCATCATTTGACGTCGAGTTTGGTCACCTGCCTTAGTCTTTCTGAACGTCTTGGTCTTTGTGAAGGACATAGTATTAGTATAACTAAGCTGAGTATTTCAAAATTCATGGAACCTCGGTGGAATATAGACTAGTCACCTATATTCAACCCGAGATAGTGGGACATAGGCTGACTACCTATATCCGACTCAGAAATGAATTTTGCAACACTGAGAATGGTTATAATAAAATGTTGTCTGGATTGAATCCTCTACTCAATTTCCAAATGCTTCATTTATGTGTGTGTATACCCTCGTTGTCAGAACGCTTATACTTTTCGTCACCTCGTGAACCGCCGCCTGGAAGCACGTCAACTCGTCATTTCATCTCATGAATTTTCACCTTTATAACACTTCGGAGTCCAACGTTAACTGAACTTCGGGACGAAGTTCCCTTAAGGGGTAGAGACTGTCACAACTCGTAAATTCTGGTCTTTTCCCGAACTTTCACATTTACTATTCATCAGTTACTATTCATCGATCACTATTCATCATTTTACTATTCATCTTTTTCGGAGTCAGTTTGATATTCTGAGAAGCGTTTTAAAATTTTACTATTCATAAAACACTATTTACATCCGGAGAAAATTTGTCATTTATGCGTGAGTTGCGTCATTTCTGTATACGCACGGTTATTTACCTAATAAACATTATCCTATAAACTATTACTATGAATAATTGATCCGATAATCCCAACTATGGTCATAACATATTTTTATACTCATAATAATAATATAAAAGTTATATTATTAATTTACCCGGTGTTTTCAAATCAACTGTTACGTTTTCCGGTCGAAGCTTATAACTCCGTCGGTTTGCGATATTTTAACCCGATCATTATTTTAACTTACGATTCTCATCAGGAACATTATTTTACAATTTTTACAACTTCATTATATTTTATTTTATCTCGTTAAAAATTATTTCTAGCAAACCCGGTACCCGATTATACCTAAACTAACTAATAACAACACAAACTACACTACACTTCCTAATTAAATCACCCAACATCCCCCCCCCTCTTTCCCTCCTTTGTGAACCGCCCCCCCCCCCCCTTGGTCCTAATAAGCCTAAACCTCACCAACCAAATTAAATGCCCAACTAACATTTGTCTCTAACTATATATTAACCCTTTTCATCCCATTTCTCACAAATATTTATCCAAGATCAAAGTAAACTTTCTCTCCTTTCTTTCCTTTGGTGTGGTGATCGGCCAAGAAGAGAAGAACAAGAAGAATCCATGGGTTTTCCAAGATCAAGTCATTTTATAGTTCCTTTGGTTGTTCTTGTTTGGGTTTTGTGATAAAAACTCAAGGTTTCTTAGGTTTTACTCATCCAAGCTCCATAATCTTTCTTGTAAGTTGTCAAACTCTTGTTCATAATTTCTTCATGTTATTTTTATCATCATATGATTTCCATTCAAGATCTACATGCATATGTTAGTTATACCACTCATTTATATATATATATATATATATATATATATATATATATATATATATATATATATATATATATATAACTTTTGATCCCTAGAAATGGATTATAGTTAGATCCTTGTTAGATCCACTTGATTTATGATGTTTAGGAACCCATGACACCCTAAGAAGGTGTATGGTAAGATTAGACTAGATTTGTGGTGATTGAAAGTGGTTTGGTTGGATTGGAAACTAGTTTGGAACATTAAAAATGGATTTTGAACATATATAAAAACCTACTGTCCTTAAAATGAAAACGTGGCAAACTCAGTGGGATTGGGGTAACTTTTGACCAAATATTTAGAAAATACATTCCGAGACGGAACTATGCCCGAAAACGGGGATGAAAACGAGTTAATAACGAAGGAGATACGCTAAAAACGAGTTTAACGACGAAAACTATATTTTCTGAAAACTGCATGCTGTTTGACATTTTTCGTTGGACAAATAGAGGCGTTAGACGTAACCTAGAGGTGCCGAACTATCAAAAATATATTAGTATAGGCTAAGACGATTCCGGGGATATAAAGAACGAGGAAAATGAACTTAAAACGACCAAGTTATACATGTTTTAAAGTCGTCAAACTATATATATATAGTCACTACTAGAAAATAATATAACTACGTACTAAATAATATATTTTCTAGATTTCTTATTCAAGGAGTTTATTTTTAATTAACGAAATACGTACGACTCAAGGTTTATTTATGCGACTACTAGACGATATCTTAAGGTTTTCAAAACGAGGAATATAACACTAACATTTTTTTATATACGATATATTACGACAAGTTTTTATTATTCTAGTTGGACTTATATTTCCTAAGTATGGAAAATACTTTACTTTGACTATAACTATTATTTTCAAGTTATGAGTGGTATAGGTATCATGTGTATGCATATTCTCTTCATCATTTCATGATCTAAGTAGATCACTATCATTCATATTAGGTTGCGGTTAGAGATCGAACCTCATTTCTGTGTATCCACTTTTGTCATCGTAGCTATCGCACCAGGTGAGTCATAGCCCCACTTTTACTCTTTATACTTATTTTAACTCTTTGGGGGAGATACATGCTCAACTACTTACTTACTTGTACAAATATTCAAAACATACTTTCTTGATACTCAAAACATTTATACTTGATTGTCTTATACTTGATTATACTTATACTTGATTTTATGCATACGTGATTGTGTTATACTTACTTGATACTTGAAACGTTTAAACTTTTATGCTTTGGGAAATGACACCCAGTAATCTTTCATACTTTGGGAAATGACACCCAGAAATCATTTATACTTTGGGAAATGACACCCAGTAATCATTTATACTTTGGGAAATGACACCCAGTAATCATTTATACTTTGGGGAATGGCACCCAGTAATCTCATAACTTTGGGAAATGGCACCCAGTAGTCTTTAATCTTTGATCAGTGGTATGTACCCATATCGTATACTCATATGTCTTAATCATACTATATATATTAGCAGTGGGTTGTGAACACACAGGTTACAAGTCTCTTATGGCGGGACTTGTAACTGAGTGGATTTACGATGCCTTTGCTGTGTGATCACTTTCTATAAACTTTATTTGTTAAACAAACTCTATGAACTCACCAACCTCGTTTTGACACTTTAGCATGTATTTTCAGGTATTAAGCAATGGCATGCTACAGGAGGTTTTGGCAGGGCATGGCATGGTCATAGAAGACTCTGATTATTAATTTGGGGACCGTTTTAAACTACTTTTAAGGGCCTACTTCCGCACTACTTTTAACGATGTAAATTCGATATTTTTGGTTAAACGATTTTATTCTAAATGATTCAAGTGAAAACCATTTTTGAACTAGTGTTGTAATACCAATTGAGTTACACCCCAGCTACACGTATGCTTCCGCTGGACCCGATTTTGGGGGTGTGACATCTACACACCAATCTTCTACTTCACACCTATCTTCACAACTATCATACTTCACTACTTATCAACTTCTATTATCTACACAACTAATCACAAGCACAACACAATATTCACAAATGAATATATATATACACTATGCACAACTATTCTTCAACACTTCTTGAGCTTGGTTGTAGAGAGAGTGTTCTTCTTTTGCACTTTGGATGAGAATGGATGATTAGGGATTGAATCACTTGAAACAAGGATTAATATACTAATGATCAAAGGGTTTTAGAGGATGTTTAGAGAGTTATAGATCTGAAAATTTCGTGCAAAAGGTGGGGAAAAATTCCAGAATTAAGGTGGTATTTATAGGAGAAGAATTCTGACAGTTTCTGACAGGGGAGCCTGGCCGGTCCCCTTAAATCGTGGCCGGCCCCCTTAAAATTAAGGGGACCGCCCCTTATAATTAAGGGGGCCACCCATCTGTAACGGCCAAAAAACTTGTCTTTTAGTGGGGAAAGTTTATTTGGTGAAAAACTAACTGATTTTGGTTAAATATTTGAAATCATACATTTAGTATGATTAAAACATTTTTCTTTATTACCAAAAGTGTTTTTCAAAAATATATAATATGTTTATATATATTTAAATAAACTTTGTATTAGTTAATTAAATATCCTTTTGATCATAAGATGTATTAAGCACTTGTTTATCCATACCTTAAGTGATTAAGTTGGATATAGTGATATAAACTAGCTTAATACTTGTTTACGTAGTAATCTTACGATTGACGAGTTTACATTTTGTGATCGTCAAAATATAGAGATATCGAAAAATATAAATAACGTTTTCATACATTATTTATGTCAACAATCTCCCCCTTTTTGATGATTACAAAATTTAAACTCATTAATTGAAAATTAGTATATATTCAAGTATTATTTTGAGTTTATATCACTTCTCCCCCTTTTTGTTAGCATCAAAAGGTTATCCCATGTTAATGGAAGCTCCCCCTTGATGTAATACTCCCCCTCGTTTTGAGGCCAAAAGGAATCGAGATATGGATATCTTGCAAAAATATTTAGTGGCAAGGAACATATATATATATATATATATATATATATATATATATATATATATATATATATATATATATATATATATATATATATATATATATATATATATATATATATATAGCATGCAAAAGTGTAAACTAAACATAACCATATCATTAATCAAGTGAAATAAAATCAAGCATTACATCAACAAGTGAAATAGGTTATGCAAACAAAAGCCTTTAAAGGCTTACAATCATCATAGAAATAATAAACAAAGTCTCAAACATAAGAGTCCTCTCTAGAGCTTGCCATCCAAAAAGGTTTAATATAATTTTATTTGTGAAACACCAAGCATGTTTAGTTGGGAGGAATGGATGGTGAACATGGAGATGGTGACGGTGGAGGTGTGTTTGTTGATGGTGGTGGAGGTGTTGTGTTTGTTGTTGGTGGTTGATGCAACAAGTTTTCAATATGAGAAAACATGTATTGGATCTCATCTCTTAATACGAACACAATTGTTCAGTTGTGAATGCAACAAAGGCAAGTGTCTCCATGAGCTTCAAGTAAGCTCCATGGGACGGGGTTATAGGTTGGTGGATTGATAGGAGATGATGAGAAATGTGCATCAAGGGGTGTTAATGGTGATAATGAGAGAGTGATTGCAAGAGATGTGTTCTCATTGGTAGGTTGTGATGGTTGATCAATTGTTGGAGGAGATAAGTGGGTGTTGATGTAGTCATTTATGGATGAAGTGGATGGTATGGAGGAAGTGGAGTTTCCATTTGTTGAAGGTGTTTTGGAGGGTGCATTTGGTGCACTAGGAGATGAACATTGAGGTGGTGGAGATGGAGTGGTGTTGCCTTCATTTGTAAGATCAATGAAGAGTTGTTTGGGTGGAATGATGACAAGTTTTTGTTTCTTGGCATTGTTTGAATATGTGGTTCTGGTGATGACATGATGATGTTTGATGAATGTTTGAGGATGATGGAATGTGAATTAAACATGCATGGAGATTATATAGTGGGAAAACATGTTTAGAAGTGGAATTAATTTGAAATTGTAATGTTATATTCCAAAATCAGTTTAGTTTTTAAGGGAAATGGTAGCTGGGACTAGCAAAAGGGATCACAAGATGCAAAAGAGAATAGTGTAAAAACTGTTTCAGATGGCCGGTCCCCTTAAATGGAGGCCGGTCCCCTTAATTTTAAGGGGGCCGTCCTTTATGATTTAAGGGGGCCGCCCATCTGACGACCCAGAAACCAAAATTTTTCAAAAATTTTCTGAAAAAATGTTGTGTTCTGTTTTGTATTTGCAGCAAGCTCTATTTGGACATTTCACATATGTTTTGGTCTATTAGAAAGCATACATGCCATATATTTATTTAAACATTAACTAATCATGCAAACATATATATATATATATATATATATATATATATATATATATATATATATATATATATATATATATATATATATATATATATATATATATATATAGTTTAATAGAAGCATGCATTAAAAAGTATAAAAACCATCAAGTTAGCATCCTAAACAAATATCCAAATAACAAGCACTTCCGAATATACTTCGGACAAATAGCATACAAGACATAGAAATAAATATTGTTTAACAAACATAATTCAAGCATATCATTTCTTTTTCTTCCCGAAGATACCCTTCAAAGTCTTCCCGATAGATTTGAAGCCACCTCTAACTTCTTCGTGCAAGCTCTTTTATCTTCTAAGCATCTCGGTAGTTCGTTCATGAAGTACTTCTTCAGTTTGATCACTTGGAGATGGAGTAGAATAGTTGGGATAGTCAAGATCCTCTAAATCGTCAACGATCTCAGAAAACGAAGGGGTACTAGCATCATGGATGTTTTCCTCCTCATCGTCATCGTCTTGCCTTGAGGATGATCCATGAAAGCTATGACAACGAGGTTTACCCTTGTCACTTCGAGTTTGTCAAGCTTGTTTTAGAGCGAGAGGACGTAGAGTGGGGTAGATGGACTCATAGATACTATTGTCAAGATCGGGGTAGTACTCAATAACATGACGATAGAGACGAGTGAGGAACATTCCATATGGAAGATTGGCTTTGGGAGTTTTTCTAGCACACTCAATCCGTTTGATAAAGAAGTAGGCCAAATTGTACGGCTTTTCGATAGCTATACAATACAACATGTGAGCAAGGCTAGCCGGGAGATGGTCCCGGTGACCTCCAGTACCAAACGCATTCTCACGAATGAGTTCTTCCCAACACTTCATGTGAGGGCTTAATTCTTTGAGGAGAAGTTGGTATGGAGAGATTTGAACGTTTTTGGATTTTATTTTTCGACTTGTGGTGGCACGATCTATACCAAGGACTTGACGAATTTCGTCGGGATGAGGAATTTCGTCGAGATAGGGACCGAAGGTTGGTCGATAGCGATTAAGTGATTCGAGGTCCCACTCGTTTGAGAAAATGGCTTGACCTCTAAATGGAATTTGAAGGATATGACCAAATTGTTCGAGAGTTAGGGTGATAAATTCATTTTGAATCATGAAAGAGATGGTGATGAAACCAAGATCATTGGCTTGGACGGTGACTTGGCTATAGAAATCCATTATGAAGCGAGGAATGATAGGTTCATTTATTTCATAAAGACAATTGAAGTTGATGCTTGAAAACAAGCGATTTATGTACTCGGATTGAGCAAAAGCAAGATCTACTACACGTCCCTCATGAACATTTCTATCTTCAATTTGACGATAGATAAGTCCAATGGAAGGAGATGTGGTAGGGAGTTGGGAAACTTTAGGAATGTTGTTTTTAGTGTGAGAAAGATCTTCGGTAGTTGCTTTGGGCATTTTCACCTAAACACATCAACAATACAAAAAGACCAAAATAAATATAAAGAAAGATAAAAGTATATGTTAATTGTTAAGGCTTATGTTGGAACGTAAACATACTTCGTTACTAATCCTAAGAAGTAGATTACCATGTTCCTTAATATTGTTTTTAACTCGTTCTAGATATACTTTACGATGTTTAATGAGTAGTTATGGACAAGTCCAAACGCCCCTTTAAACATCTTAATATATCATGAAATTTACTAGATTTACATTAGATTGTAAAACTAGCTATTTCTTGCGAGTTTCTTATGCATGTGATTTGTTTTTGAAAAAGATGGTTTGTATTTTTACTTAAAAATGTCATTTTTAGTAATAAACCAAACACTTCCTTAACTATTGACTTATACCCCTAGTATGTCAATATATATATGAATTATATATCTTGACGAGTTCGATTAGCAATTTTAAGGTTTATAATTATAACAAAGTTTTATAAAAATTATAATGACTATGTTTCGATATTATTTGGACATAATCCAAACACCCCTATATTGTGAACCAATATAATTTTTCTTAGTCGAAAAAATGTAATTTCAAGTTTTACAAGTTACACAAGTATAATGTGATTAGTTTTAACACGTTTTCAAATCATTATTCAACAATAAGTTTACTAAAATTTTTGAAAAGGAGTGTATGAAATTTTTCAAAAATTTTCGACATGATAGTTTATAATAACTAGTTTCTAGTGTTGATCAATCATCCTAATCCTAGGGAAAGCATTTGGTTATGAAGTTTTAAGGCTTAATTCGAAAGAAATTATGAAATTTGACGAATTTTATAAAACATGCATAATCATGAGTATGATCAAATAAGATGAAATTAGATGAAATGTGTTATGAAAAACTTACAATATGTAATGGTGATTGTGTTAGATGAATTTTCCCTTTGCGAATTAACCCGAATTGTGTGATTTGGAAGTGATTTGAGAGGTTTTTGGGTTTTGGTTTTCGTCACAGCAGAAGCAAGGGAAGGGAAGTATGAAAAAGTGGAGTGTTTGGCAAAAGGAAAAAGGAGAAAAACGGGTTTGAGCTATCAGATGGCCGGCCCCCTTAAACATTAAGGGGGCCGCCCTTCATTTGGCTGCCGGTCCCCTTAAACATTAAGGGGGCCGCCCTCCAAAATTCGATTTTTGTGATTTTGGATTCTGGAAAGAGCAGAAAATTATTCATATGTATGTATTAGATTTATATTTAATCAAAAATACGTTGGAGGGTATTCGCACGAAAGGAGTTACTTGACACTTTTAATCGACAATTTGCCAATTAAATTTTCTTGATCGTTTCGGATGAAATTTATCAAGTTGTCAAGTACACGAGAACGTTGTGGAAGGTTCATAAGTATATGTATGTATATATATATATATATATATATATATATATATATATATATATATATATATATATATATATATATATATATATATAAATATATATGTATGTAGTATGGGCTTATAAGACGAGAATAAAGGAAGGAGACGAATGCAACGGAAGCCGGGAGTTTGTTTCATCCATAGATTTTTCGACTCATCTCTCTTCATCAGCATGAGTGTTGTTGAACAATAAAGTTCAATAAGGCAAATGGGGAAAAGAAAAGGTTCGTAAACGGACAATTTCTACTTCTAGAAAATCAACAAATGAGTTTTCTAGGTTATAAGATCCTAGATATAACTAAGTGTATATATATATATATATATATATATATATATATATATATATATATATATATATATATATATATATATATATATATATATATATATAGTATAAGTAAATAAGTATATATATATGTATAGAAGTAAAGACTAAAGAGAATAATGAACCAATCAAAATCACATAAAAGCTAGATACTAAACTAAGCATGTATTTGTTTACAAGGAAATAAAAGGGAATGTGTACCTTTCGTCTTCAATGCATTAAACTTCAAAATCTTCAAAGGAAAGTCCAAACACGAGGTGACATCAAATATTTCCATGTATGAATGGCGAAAGTTTTCACGTTGGTCCCCATGGTCTTATTTGACCAAAGTTGTTTGTCCCGAACATGTTATGTATTTGACTTGGGTGCATATATGGTGGAAACATTCCCCATGGATTGAAGTTCCACATTTGTTGATTATTGTTAAAGTTTTGTCTACTTTGGTTTACTCTTGGTTGAGGTGTTTTAGGTCTAGGGTAAGAATTATTTGGTTTCCTAGGTGGTGGTGTTTTAGATCTTGTTTTAGTTTTGGACGATCCTACTTCGGTTTTCAAAGATGGTTTATAAAATGGTTTTATTTCTTCATTACTAGCTAGATGTATTTTCTTATCATTTATGAGTTTATACCCAGGATTAGATTTTGAAGGTTTTAGTTCCTTAAGTTCGCTTTCAAATTTAACATTTTTAATTCACTTGTTGAGGCTTCGGTTGAGTTGAAACCTAGACCGGTTTTATCTCCGGATATTCTTTGAAAACTTATAATTTTACTAAGTGAGTTACTACTATTTTCAAAGTTATCAAGTTTACAAATTTCTTCCTTAAGTTTGTTGTTTTCACTTCTAAGTGCTTGACATGATTTACATTCTTCAAAAGTTTCTTTACCTTTCTCAAGTTGATGTATTTTAATTTTTAGTTCAAGTACTTCATTTTCTAATTGGTTATTTATGTATTTTAGTGATTTGTTTTTAGCAATAACTTGTTGTCCTAGTTTGCATAATCTATTGTATTCACTATCTAAGTCTTTTTCATCTAATGATAAATTTTCATCACTAAAATATTCGGTTTCGGAACGTACCTCACTTGATGTTTTAGCCATGAGACACTTTTCTTCCTTTGTTGTTTCTTTTTCATCTTCATCGCTATCACTCCAAGCACCTCCAACAAACGCTCTTTGATTTTGATCTCTTGTCATCATTGGACATTTTCCAATAAGGTGATTCGGATCACCACACTTGAAACATTTTCTTTCATTCTTGCTATACTTGTCATCATTATTCTTTTGAGATGTTCTTCTTTCATCGTGTGGTTGTCTAACGAATCTTCCTCACCTTTTGAAGAATTTCTTGAAATCTCTTACGGCCATGGCATATTCTTCGTCTTCGCTTTCGGAAGATGAGCTATCTTCGTTGTTGGATTCCTTTCTAGCTTTCAAGGCGATTGACTTGCTTTGCTCTTGTTTCCCTTTAACCATTTCGGAGTCCTTCTTTATTATAGCTTCGTAGACTTTTAAATTACCAATTAATTTATCAAGTTGTAGCGTTGACAAATTCTTCGATTCTTCAATAGCCGTCACTTTAGCTCGCCATTTTGGGTGAAGAGCTCTAAGAAACTTCCTAACAAAATTCTTAATAGAGAAATTCTCATCAAGTGCTTTTAAACTTGTGATTATGGTGTTAAATCTAGCAAAAGCATTATCAATTGATTCCTATTCCGGAATTGTGAATTGCTCATATTGTTGAACAAGTAGATCTATTTTGTTATCTTTGACTTGATTATTACCTTGGTGGCTTATTAGCAAAGAGTTCCAAATTTCTTTTGCGGTTTCACACATAAAGATCCTTTCGTACTCTTTACGTGGTAGCGCATTGTAAATAACCATTTTTGCTTCATTATTTTTAGCAAGTTTTCTTTTTAAATCATCATTTTATTTTTCAAAAGGTACGATTTCATCTTTCTTAGTTTCAGGGTTATTTTGAATAGGTAAAAAATCACCATTGGTAATAATATGCCAAAGATCTAGATCTTTTGATTTCACATAAGTTTCGAATCGATTTTTCCAATATAAAAATCCATCACTTTCAAATAATGGTGGTCTTTGCATAGATTGCCCTTCTAAATATTTTTCAGATTCCATAGATCGTTACAAGTTTTAAAATACAATATATTTTAAAGATCTTGCTAGACGTGGCTCCCGATACCAATTGTGGAAAACTAGAAGGGGGGTTGAATAGTTTTACGTCCTTTTAAATTTATAAACACAAGTTTGTTTTAAAAACTTTGATTCTAGTTTATGTGAATTCAATACTTGCACTATATGAACAATTGTATAGTAACTAACTAACAAAACTAATATAGTAAAGGTAAATAAATAAGTAATGAGAAGAGTTAGAAAGATCAAACCACAACACAAGGATTTGTAGTGGTTCGGCAACAAGGACACCTTCCTTGTTCCTACTCCACTCCCCGAGTCACCTACTCGAGAGTTTTCTTCACTATTTCAACAAACTCCCTTTTGGCGGAGAAAACCTTACACACCAATTTACACACCACACAACTTCACAACTTGATCACGCCTTCTACACAACTTCTTCACACCAATATACTACACACCAATCTTCTTCACAACTATCTTCTACACACCAATCTTCTACTTCACACCTATCTTCACAACTATCCTACTTCACTACTTATCAACTTCTATTATCTACACAACTAATCACAAGCACAACACAATATTCACAAATGAATATATATATACACTATGCACAACTATTCTTCAACACTTCTTGAGCTTGGTTGTAGAGAGTGTGTTCTTCTTTTGCACTTTGAATGAGAATGGATGATTAGGGATTGAATCACTTGAAACAAGGATTAATATACTAATGATCAAAGGGTTTTAGAGGATGTTTAGAGAGTTATAGATCTGAAAATTTCGTGCAAAAGGTGGGGAAAAATTCCAGAATTAAGGTGGTATTTATAAGAGAAGAATTCTGACAGGGGAGCCTGGCCGGTCCCCTTAAATCGTGGCCGCCCCCCTTAAAATTAAGGGGACCGCCCCTTATAATTAAGGGGGCCGCCCATCTGTAACGGCCAGAAAACTTGTCTTTTAGTGGGGAAAGTTTATTTGGTGAAAAACTAACTGATTTTGGTTAAATATTTGAAATCATATATTTAGTATGATTAAAACATTTTTCTTTATTACCAAAAGTGTTTTTCAAAAATATATAATATGTTTATATATATTTAAATAAACTTTGTATTAGTTAATTAAATATCCCTTTGATCATAAGATGTATTAAGCACTTGTTTATCTATACCTTAAGTGATTAAGTTGGATATAGTGATATAAACTAGCTTAATACTTGTTTACGTAGTAATCTTACGATTGACGAGTTTACATTTTGTGATCGTCAAAATATAGAGATATCGAAAAATATAAATAACGTTTTCATACATTATTTATGTCAACAATATATATCATCTTCTTGTCATACATAACCTGTAAATCTGAGAAAATAGACAAAAACAACCTCACGTAAAATCGGCGGCATCCTATATAAGTTACTAAATCCTAGAAAACAAGATAAGATATAATGCTTGTGGAATGAAGTTTGCAGATCTCCTGGAGATTATAAAACTTAATAATTCACAAAAACCATAAGACTCTGTTAGAAAAACAAAACTGGTAAAATTTTCAGATTTTTACACGTGACGCCGTCAAGAAGAAATTCTTGACGCCGTCAGAAGTGACCTGCAGAAATTCTTATGTTAAGTTTCCGGAAAATTTATGGATAAACTTGGTCCTACTTCCTGGAAAATCCTGCAAAACTTCATTATGACTCAATACAAGCATTTGACTCTAACAAATACGAATATACATGTTCATTTAATATTGTGGAGAATCATGATCGGTTTGTTTCTTAAAAACATATTTGGGGTTTCCCCTTACACTTATCTTTTGCAAAAATACTTTTAGGTGGAGTTGAGACTAAGCAAAAACAACAAAGTAAAGTATTTCCACTATTTAGTTTAGAAACCTGATCAACCAACAATAAAAACAAAGCATGCATACGGAAGCAAATAACAAACAAACAAAATAAAATCACACAAAACATGGGTTGCCTCCCAAGAAGCGCTTTTCTTTATTTACGAGTCTTGTAGCTAGACTCAAGGTCATGGGTTACTACGTGACCTCATCGTTGGTTCCACTCTCTAGGTCGTCTTCTAAACTAGTATCGCTTTCATAGTGTAAGTACTTCGGGTCTTCGAACTCGAAGATATCTTTTCGATACTTAGAACCAAGCTTACTAACATCCTTAAAGAATCCACATGATAAATCAGAAGTGTTCTTACACCCTCTCCGAACATCTTCATCGCACAAAATAAGTTGGGAACTTATCTTATCAAGCCCGTCACAATCGATTTCCTTAAGGTCTCTTCTCTTGTATGGCGTTTGGTATGAAACCCTCCTAATTCCATCAGCGAAGGTCATAATTCCATTCCGGTCATCAATTATCAGATTAGTGATCTCACAAAATGGCGCCCCAAAAACAATTTGTGATAATCTAGGGTCGACATAGTCTTTGATGTTGTCCACGATCGTAAATTCCATAGTAAATGCCATATTTCCTACAAACACCTGGATTTCATGATCCTTACCAACCACTTTCTCTCCCTTGTAAATCATTCCCCATCTGCAGATATTGTTATAATGGAATAAGGACATAAAATTCTTCGGCAGGAATACGTTAATGTAGATGTTATCGAAGTACTTATGACCGATCATGCAGGGGATTTTGAGATTATTCGGATTACGCCGTCTTATCTTCCCCGACTCTCCATCCTTCGACCCATATATATTCCCCTCAAGGGAAGGACGATACTCGGACACCTCCTCATTACCCCTACGAAAAATTACCTTCTTAACACCATTGGTGAATAATGCACTACCATCTTTCTCATCAAGGATCACTCCCAATTCATTGATAAATGGTTTCCCAAGAACAAGGTTGGTTAACGTTTGATTGGTGAGAGGGTCCACGTCATCGACCATGGTGAGGTCCGTATTGTAAACAAGCTCTCCAATCCTGATTGATAAATTTTTCATTACCCTTTCGCACGCAATGCGTTTTGGGAAGGCCTCATGGTATAAGGAAAGGGGGATTATGTTGACTGGGAAGCTAGGATCTATATGACTATCGGTTAGGAGCTTTTCCTTAATGGTGCAGGAGATCTTGAAAACTTTAGGGTTACTTTCCTTAGTCCTATCGCTACTCCCACTAGTAACATCCTCCATTTTTTTCTCGGGTTCTTCTATAATAGATTTACCCAAAATGGTTGGATTTCTCTCATGCTCTTCCGATCTCTCTTTCCCTTCATCCGATTTGCCAGATTCTCGCGCGGTGTACTGCTCGGATGAGTCGGTAGGTTTTCTGGCCGAATCATGGTCTGCCCTTAAGGTCTCATCTTTAGCTGTATG
Source organism: Artemisia argyi (assembly GCA_030686995.1). Lineage (NCBI taxonomy): Eukaryota > Viridiplantae > Streptophyta > Magnoliopsida > Asterales > Asteraceae > Artemisia > Artemisia argyi. Next base: position 69,984,674 of record CM060694.1, on the reverse strand, counting down.
ACCAAATTTGTTAGTTTGTTGTTGGGTTGGGTTGGGTGTAGAAGCAGATATCGTGGTGATGGTGTTTACGAAATGGATTGGTCCTAGGGGGTTGACAGGTTCTTTTCCTTTAGGGGATAGATGTTTAATAACTTGCTAGGACTTTTTATTTTCACAGGGGAGGTTGGTGGACTCATGACGGTAACAGACTTAACCTCATCAACGTGAATGGGTTTATTAACAACATGCTCTTTGATAGCAGTTAACAGATTACAAATCTTGCTGTTCATATCAGCCTGCTGTTGTCTAAATTTAGCCTCGAGCGTAGAGAGCTGTAATTCTTGAGATAGAATGAATTTTTTTAGAGCATCTTCACAGCTTTGCCTAGGAATGCCTTGTGATGGAAAATGCTCGGACCAAGTGAGTGGTGAGGAGTCATTGAAAGATACGCTCGGCGTTTGGTACCCTCTGAAATTAGGTTTATCCTTCCATGCTTCATAGGCCTCGTCAGAAGTTCGAGGACCTTGACCCACGTGTGACAACGTGAATTCGTTATAAGCCCGTTTTGGAAGCTCCATGCAGTTATGAGTCTCGTGAGGGCCATTACATAATTTGCATGTAGAAGCGATTCTGCTTACTTGGCTTGAGGATTTTTGAGCTTCGTAAGGTTTCATGAGAGACTTGACTCGACCTTCAAGTTCCATGATCCTACGGTCGAGAGTGCTAGAATTGTTCGAAGGCAAAGATATTGCCTTGACTATTTTGTTCAAATCACGGGGATCATTCCAACTTTCGTTGTCATAGAGAGCAAGATCTTCTATGAGTTCCCATGATTGTTCCGCACTTAGATCACGTAGCTTACCACCGGCCGATTGGTCAATGGCTCGCCTCGTGGAGATATCGATATGGTCATAAAAAATTTGGACTTGGAGCCAAAGATCTATGCCATGATGAGGGAATTTTTGGAGTAAGTCCTTGAAACGAGTCCATGCTTCATAAAGAGATTCATTTTGACGTTGTTGGAACATCAAGATGTCATTTCTAAGCTTAGTAGTTCTCCCCGGTGGGAAAAATTGACCAAGGAAATGAGTGGTGAGATCATCCCATGTGGTGATGGATCCCGCGGTTAAACGATCAAGCCATTGACTAGCTTGATCCCGTAGAGAGAATTGGAATAGGCGTAATCGGGTTGACTCTCTAGTTGTAACATCAAGGTCTATAGAATCTACGATTTTAAGGAAGTCCTTGAGATGTTGATTTGGATCTTCGGAACGAAGTCCATGGAATGCACATCCGCTTTGCACCAACCGGATGGTGTCGGATCGCAAGGGAGTCACATTGGCTCCGGTGAGCTCAATGGTGTTTCGGTAGCCTTGGTGGCTAGGTCGGGAATACTCTCCTAAGGTTCGGGGCCTAAGGGGTTCTAGTGGTGGGTTTTGTTGTGGTGGGATGACGGGTTCAAGGATGTTCCCATCGTCCATGATGTCGGGTGGTGAAAAGTTACGAACAAAAGCACAAAGAAATAAGATAGACTAAAGAAAACCTAAAAATAAAAATTAAATCTTACTAGAAAGGAATCTAGCAAGTAGACCTAATAAAAAGAGATTCTAACCTAGACAATAACTATTCCCCGACAACGGCGCCAAAAACTTGATACGTGGGAATCGCACCAGGCTTTACCTCTCAAGGGATCTTGAGAAGCTTACAACCCCCACCAGGCAGTGTACCTGATCGTTGTAGTATAGTATAGTGACAAGTACCGGGGGATTGATCGTTCAGCTAGGAATAGTGTCGCTAGGATTAGAAAACCTAAATACTAGTTCTAAAGGTGAGGGATGATTATTTTTGTATTTTTATATTTTTTAGAAAGCAAATAAAAATCTCGGGTTTGAAGGATTTGGGCGGAATTAGTTGCTAGTCAACTAACCCAATACTAAAGATGCAATCAAAATAAAATACTAGAAATGAAAATAAACTAAATTAACTAAGGTTGTGAGCAATAAGTGGAGAAAATGTGTTTACTTAGATTTCACTACTCCCTAGACATCTTTTACACGTTAATTACTTGTTATAGTTGTGTGGATGACGGATTGTATTCCTTAATACCATTCATGGGGTGGCGCACTTAACTCCCCAATCCTATGAGCTCTTATCTCCTCCTATGCCATGCCCAATACAACCATAGGGATTATAAACAGTGGCTCATGCATTAAATACAACCAATAAAACCTAGTGCACATCAGTTCATGTTTCCTAAGACGTTCAAGCATGTTACCATTTGGAGATCTGCCAGTTTTCTTAAGCCTAACGTCGAACTCATTCATCCAATACAATTATAAACAAGTAATCAACACATAATTAACATCTAGGTTTCATTACATCAAAGCAAACACAAGATAGATCTAGCCTAGCATGATGGAATTAAGACAAGAACAAGATATAGACAACCAACACATAGACATATTGATTGAATTAAAAGAATACTTATCTCAATTACACATGAAAGGTATCAAGGGCTTAGAACCTTTGAAAAACCTGTAAAATTCGCACCAAGTTCGTACTTAGGGTTTCTCCAAAACTTCTCTCTTTTTAATGTGAAAATTAGAAAACCATATATAGGAAATAGGGTCTGACGGCGTCAAGACAAATTATGTGACGCCGTCACCTCGCCGCCAAAATATTTCTCGGACTGCCTTGATCTACTTTTGACGCCGTCATGTGTTATGCATTTCCAGGCCGTCATGCATTTTACTCTTTACGCCCTACTTCGTGACGCCGTCAAATCTGTACTGGATCGTCATGGAAATTACTCTTGACGCCGTCAGAAATTCCTTCTTGACGCCGTCACCTACTGTTCCCAGCAAGGAAAATTAAGACTTTGGCGTTTTCTTCACTTTTATGCTCCAAAAACGTCCGAATTGATTCCTTTTCCAGATTTCTCTCCTAAAGTACCTAAAATCACAAAAGGAACGATTTAGGGCAATATTTGATCAAATAAATTCAATTCCGGGCTTAAATGACCCCCTAAATGTGGTTCATTTTTCACCTCATCAGATTGCTATAAATCGACGTTAATTTATGTTGCTTTGGTTGTTTTCATATATTCATGTGTGTTGTGACACCCCTATACATCACCATATTACTTGGTCATTATAAATTCCATGTGTGTTATGATGGTATTCAGACATGTCGATATTTTATAAATCCAGTTGTTGTGATTCTGTATTGTGGCAGCACCATTACGATTTTTACAAATTTACCTTGTTATTGAATCATTCTAACATGACATGGTCATTATGTAAATTCTAAACATAAGCTTCTCTTGTGGTATTAATAGAAATATGCCTCGTGGAAGAACACCAGCCGCAACACCAACACCAGCCATGACTCCGGCCGATATCCAGAAATTGGTTGCTGACAGTGTTGCTGCAACACTAGAAACTCAAGCAGCTACCATGGCTCGTGCAAGCAGCACCAATAGGCCGACTGGAGAAAGCGAGGTGGCTGTAACTCGCAAATGCACTTACAAAGATTTCATGGGTTGCAAACCCACCTACTTTAAAGGAACAGAAGGAGTGACTGAGCTTGCTCGCTGGTTTGAGCGTTCTGAGACAGTCTTCATGAAAAGCGGTTGTACAGACGACTGCAAAGTCTCATTTACTACGGGAACCCTTTTAGAAGATGCTTTATCCTGGTGGAACTCAACTGCTCAGAATATGGGTATAGAAGAAGCTTATCAAATTTCGTGGGCTGACTTCAAACAGAAAATGTTGAAGAAGTATTGTCTACGCACTGAGATCAGGAAGCTAGAAGATGAGTTCGATCTTCTAGTAGTGAAGGGAAATGACCTTAAGACTTATGACTGAATGTTCCAAGAAGGAGTGGCTGAGCTTGCTCGCTGGTTTGAGCGTTCTGAGACAGTCTTCATGAGAAGCGGTTGTACAGACGACTGCAAAGTCTCATTTGCTACGGGAACCCTTTTAGAAGATGCTTTATCCTGGTGGAACTTAACTGCTCAGAATATGGGTATAAAAGAAGCTTATCAAATTTTGTGGGCTGACTTCAAACAGAAAATGTTGAACAAGTATTGTCCACGCACTGAGATCAGGAAGCTAGAAGATGAGTTCGATCGTCTAGTAGTGAAGGGAAATGACCTTAAGACTTATGACCGAATGTTCCAAGAACTTGCTTTGCTATGTCCAACCAAGGTACCAGACCTTGAGAAGCTGCTGGAAAGGTATGTAGAAGGGTTGCCTAGAAGCCTTGAAGGAAATGTCACTGCATCCAAACCTCAGACATTAGAAAAGGCCATATCAATTGCCCAGAGGTTATTGGAACGAGAGATAAAACCTGGTCAGGTCTAAGGAAACAATGATCACAAACGGAAGTTCGATGAAAGAAGGACCACTCTCAACAACAACCACCACTCCAACAACAATAGATACAACAACAATTTCAACAACAACAATCAGCACTACCAGCAAAACCGAAACAATCACCACATTCAACAGAATCGCAGGCAGGAAGTTGCCAGAGCCTATGTTGCCACACCCACTGAAGGAGGTGGGTATGAGGGAAGACAACCTCTGTGTAACCGATGCAAATTGCATCATACCAGACCATGCACTGTTAGGTGCACGAAGTGTCAAAGGATAGGCCATCTGACCAAAAACTGCAAAGCTTCTGGAGCCAATCTGCAGCCAATGGCCGTGGTGTGCCACGGATATGGTAAAAAAGGGCACTACAAGAGTCGGTGCCCAAAACAGGATGCGAACCAGAACAACAATGCTCGTGGGAGAGTTTATGTACTAGGAGAAGGAAATGCTCAGCAAGACCTCAATGTAGTCACGGGTACGTTCTCACTTAAAAACCATCTTGCTAAAGTTTTATTTGATTCTGGAGCCGACAAAAGCTTTATATCTACTTCCTTTGCTTCCCTACTAAACATCACCCCAACCAAACTAGACACCACTTGTGAAATTGAACTAGCTGATGGAAAACTAGTAGGCACTAACACCGAAATCCGAGGTTGCACCTTACTCTTACTTGATCAACTTTTCGACATAGACCTCATGCCTATTAAGCTTGGTAGTTTTGACGTTGTCATCGGCATGGATTGGCTCTCCAGGAACCATGCTAGAATCATCTGTGATGAGAAATTCGTTCACATCCCTTTTCAAGGTGAAACCCTCATCATTCGTAGTGAACGAAGTAAGACACGCCTAAGTATCATATCCCATATGAAAACCATGAAGTATATAGATAAGGGATGTCACGCCTTCTTAGCTCAAGTGACAGAAAGGAAGTCAGAGGAAAAGCGACTTGAAGATGTACCGATAGTTAAAGATTTTCCTGAAGTATTTCCGGAGGATTTTCCTGGCCTCCCACCCATTCGCCAAGTGGAATTCCAGATTGATTTGGTACCAAGAGCGGCACCAATGGCCCGAGCACTATATAGGTTGGTAGCATCTGAGATGAAAGAATTATCTGATCAATTGCAAGAATTATTAGATAAAGGGTTCATTCGACCTAGTTCTTCGCCTTGGGGAGCTCCGGAGTTGTTTGTCAAAAAGAAGGACAGATCTCTTAGAATGTGTATTGATTATCGCGAGTTGAACAAACTTACAATAAAGAATCGATACCCATTACCCAGGATCGATGATCTTTTCGATCAACTTCAAGGATCGAGTGTTTACTCGAAGATTGATCAGAGGTCAGGCTATCACCAACTAAGAGTCAGGGAAGAAGATATCCCTAAGACGGCCTTCAAGTAATGCCATTTGGTTTGACTAATGCACCAGCTGTGTTCATGGACTTGATGAATCGAGTGTGCAAGCCTTATTTGGACAAGTTCGTAATCGTATTCATTGACGATATTATCATTTATTCCCGCAACAAAGAAGAGCACGCAGAGAACTTGAAAACTATCTTGGAGTTGCTCAAGAAAGAGGAATTGTATTCCAAATTCTCCAAGTGTGATTTCTGGATTCGAACAGTGCAGTTTCTTAGACACGTGATCGATAACCAAGGTCTTCATGTTGACCCTGAAAAGATCGAGGCTATTAAGGATTGGGCACCTCCTAAAAACCCTATGGAGATACGTCAATTCTTAGGTCTTGCTGGGTACTACCACAGATTTATTGAAGGCTTCTCCAAAATCGCTGAACCTTTAACAGAAATAACACAGAAGAAGAAGAGGTTTGACTGGGGGAAAAGCAAGAGACAGCTTTTCAACTCTTGAAACAGAAACTTTGTGAAGCTCCGATTTTAGCATTACTAGAAGGTAGTGAAGACTTAGTTATATATTGCGATGCATCACACCAAGGTTTTGGTGCTGTGTTGATGCAAAGGAGCAAAGTGATTGCATATGCATCACGACAACTCAAGACTCACGAGGAGAACTACACCACCCATGATCTGGAATTAGGAGCAGTGATTTTTGCTCTTAAGTTGTGGAGACACTACCTATACGGCACCAAGTGCATTGTATTCACAGATCATAAGAGTCTTCAGCACATTCTTGATCAGAAGGAGTTAAACATGAGGCAACGCCGATGGTTAGAGCTGCTCAGAGACTATGATTACGAGATTCGATATCATCCTGGAAAGGCAAATGTTGTGGCAGATGCCTTGAGTCGAAAGGAGCGAATTACACCTCTAAGAGTTAGATCTCTGGGGATGACAATCAAATTACCACTTCCATCAAAAATCCTGGAGGCACAAGTCGAAGCCCTCAAGGAACATAACAGACCAAGCGAGAAAATCTATGGTATGCCAGAGAGTGAGAATGGTTTCGTGAAGAGATCGGATGGAATGTTGTGCTTTCGAGACAGAAGTTGGATCCCACTCTATGGAGGAATACGTGATCTCATTATGCATGAATCTCACAAGTCTAAGTATTCCATTCATCCAGGTTCAGATAAGATGTACCAGGACCTCAAGAAACTCTACTGGTGGCCAAATGTAACAATTCGCATTTTCAGATTAATTACTATTCCCGGAAAATTTTACTATTCACTTTTTACTATTCACTTTTTACTATTCATCTCAGAAATTTTTATTTCATATTCTCGTAAGTTAAACTATTTTAACAATAATCCGAGAGTTTGACACTCGTCGGATCATTTCTGCAAAAATCACAAAGCCGTGTCCGAGATTTACTTTTAGGTTTAAACGTCCTTCCAGCATCCCGATATATCCATAAAACATTATAAACAATAGAAATATGATTTTCTATCATTTTATGACAATTCCAAAAGTTTTGGAATTTCACGTTTTTCAGTTCAGCGTTTTACGCGAATTACGCGTTTTAGACCCGTGTTTCCAGTTTTTAGCAGGGTTTTCGCACCCGATAGATCCTACCACTCATTTTATATTTTATTATGGACTATATTGACATGTTTAACAATACTTTCAAGTTTCATATTTTTACGATACCCGGTTTTACGTTTTGAGGCTTAATCATTTACGGTTAGCTTTTTACGGAGTCAAAATGCACAAACTAAGCAAGATAACACCAAGACTCATCATCTAGTCACCCTTATCACCTTTGAACCGCCATTTAGGGGGGGAGTCACCATTTTGGTGGCTTGATCTTGACCATTGATCTCTAGGATGTTTACAAGTGTCTAAATTAACCATGGTTACATTCTAACCCAATATATGGTTAACTATTTTTCTCATCCTATAAATAGCCAACTAATAACACATAGAAAACTTGCACCACACCTTCTTATAACCTTTAAGTCCTAAAACCTAAGGCACTTTTCTTATATTTTGTAAGAAAGTTAACTAGTTTTTGAAAGAAAACTAGTGTTTGATCTTCAATCTTGGAAATTTTCTAAGAAAAGTTGTTATAACTTTAAAGTCTCCAAAAAGACGTCGTTATAATCTTCAAATAGCTTTGGACTTCAAAAAGGCGTCGTTATAATCTTCAAATAACCTCGGTTTATCATAGGTTGCAAAGGAAGAAAGCTTATTCAATCAAAGTCCTAGTTCTTGTCCTAGTTTCCCTTTTCATTAAGGCCAAAAGTTGTAAGCAAACCCTAACATATTTTCTTGCTTAATTATCATTTACATGCTCTTTGTGTTCCTTTCATGCTATATATGTTCTTGTTATTGTGTTCATGATGTTTAAAAATGGATAAAACAAGTATTGGTATACATATGTTAACTTATGACGAGTAAACAAGCAAACTAGTGATTTTTATGGAGAACCACGACCAAAATAGTATAACTTTGATATTTGACACTTACTTACTGTTAAAGAGGACTTAACAAGGAAAACATAGCAATTTGAATCACCCAAAACGAGTACCCGAGTCAAAAGTTATGGCCATAAGAAGTTAGCGAAACCAAAACGGCAAAACTGCCTAAATAGCATTCTGATCAAATTTAGCTTTTGAAAGTCACCCTTCTGGTCCGATTCATCAAAAAGTTAAAACACGAAAGTTGTCCGGAACGACGTTTTCGTTCAGGAATAAAGAAGCTCGAGCCCTGAAAACGCTTTCCGAGTGAAAAATTTCTTCAAAATCTTAACAGCCCATTTTAGACCAAAGTCACTATATTATAGTTATCATTTACTAAGACCAAGAGGTCTAATGACCTAAAGCCAAGACCACAACCATGGCTAAAGCCAAGGTTGAGTCTCAAGACCATGGAAAAATGACCAAGGTCACGGCGAAGCCATGACTAAATGACCATATAAGCTTACTTAGGCGTAAACATGAAACAAGGAATTAGGCGATAACTTGAACAAACAATTTGGATCTACTTCACTTCAAAAGGAACCATGAGATATTACAAAGAGAAAATGGTCATATAAGACTTATGAAACTACCCCTAATAACAATCTTCATGTACTAATAAACTTTCCTAAGTTTATTCAAATATTGGACATATAACTTTTCGGATCAAAACTTATACATTTGTTATCAAATACTACAATAGTAGGGAGCCTCATGTGAGGAGTTCATTAAGTAAGCCGTCGAGATGAGTTGTGGATTTACGAGTTAAAGTGTCCTGGCTCCTCGAACGTTTACTATATGACTTCTGAATTATGTCGGCCCGAACGGTAGTAAGAGATATACAACCTATACATGTTCCATAAACCATTTATATTCAAAGACTTACACTATATACTAAGTACTACATCATGAACATTATGCAAGACATATATAGGCAATTCTTCGTATTCTTAGACGTTACTCCAAACCTAAGTCGCAACGTTCTATTATAGGCTGCTCTTAGAGACTTTCACGATTCGACTACGACTTTGATTTCACATCACTTAAGCTTAAGGTGAGTCATAGCCCCTACTCTTTTCATACTTGTCATAACTCTTTGGGGGGAGACACATGCTCAACTACTTGTTTACTTGTGCAAATACTCAAAACGTCTATACTTGACTGTGTTATACTTGATTGCTTACATACATGACTGGGTTATACTTAATTGCGTTATTCTATTTATTGACTAGTAGTTGTCTTTGGGAATTGACTCCCAGTTGTCTTTGGGAAGTGGCTCCCAGTTGTCTTTGGGAATTGACTCCCAGTTGTCTTTGATACATCCTAACATTTGCGAATGTTGGATACATCATAAAAGTGAGGTCTTCGGAGATGAAGTAGAGACTCACTTCTAATTGCTTAAATTGTCTTGATGAACTTATACATGTCTTATTCATACTATATATGTTAGCAGTGGGTTGTGAACACACAGGTTGCAAGTCTCTTATGGCGGGAATTGCAACTGAGTGGATTCACGATGCCTTTGCTGTGCGAACATTCTCTTAAGGCTTTTCAATTATTTTAAGACAAACTCTATGAACTCACCAACCATTGTGTTGACACTTTAGCATGTTTGTCTCAGGTCTGTAAGATGATAAGCTGTTGCATGGAGCATAGAGTCGCTTGGCATGTTTTGAAGACTTATGCTTTTATCTTTACCATTCGATATGTCTTAAAACTCTTATGTATTGTATTATGGAACTCAAGTTTGTATTTCGGAATTTATTAATCGAATGGTCACTTTTCAAAACGTCTCATTTAGAGTTCGTTTTCTATACCTTGTTCTTTGTATTATGAAGTAGCACCCCTATGACACAGTCTTCCGCTGCGGTATTTTGGGGGTGTTACAGATTGGTATCAGAGCCTTGGTTATAGAGAACTAGGTTGCATTTAGTACCTAGACTATAACTGATATGAACATTAAGACTCTTCTCTTTATTTTGCCTTACACACACTTCATGTGCATATGCTTATTGCTAATTGTTTGTTTAGGAGAAACCCCAGACATTAGTCAAGTCATCAAAAATTTAGAGCTAGGTAATAATTATTTATTTAACTTAATCTTGTGACAGTTCTTGTTTGATAAGACATAAGATTAAGTTAAATAAAGGTTATTAGTTTCCTGTAGAGATTTGATGATTTGCCTTATACTTACTTTATATGATTCTAATACCTAGAAGTGGTTCATATGTCCTAGTACGACACTCAAACCTTTCTACAAGCGCGACTAGTCCATTTCGTCATATCACTTTCTCTAGATACCCAGACTACGTTACCCTTTCACAACTTAAGAGCAGATGATAGAAAGTCTACCCAATTATGTAGTACCAATTGTTGAGTTATGTGTGCCTGGTAAATATGTATACGTGTGAAAGGAAGCAATTATAATTATGGTGGCCAACATAATTATAAATGCGTCACGACTCACGTAGACATATGTCACCATGCTTACATTAATCAACGATTGACTTAAAATTGACAAGATTTAAGACTAAGTAGTCTAGGAATATCACCTCATATCTGACGTCGACAAAATATCCCTCCTTGTAGATATCATGGCCCCAAAGAGAGTAACTCGTAGCACTAGCCGAGGTGGAGCAACACCAAGAGGTGGAAGAACTGGTGGTCGTGGAGGTAGAGGAGCTGCTCACGACACTAGTAACCCTAGTAATGATAGTGGAAGAACTGGTGGACGTGGAGGTAGAGGAAATGCTCACGACACTAGTAACCCTAGTAACGATGGTGGAAATCCAGATGTCTCCACCATTATCGCCCAACAACTACAAAACCTACTTCCCACTATAGTCACACAAGTTGGCAATCACATGAACAATTCGGGAAACCACGGAAGCATAAATGACGCTACAAATAATGGAGGAAGGAATGATAACAACAACAACAACAACAACAACAACAACCATAGGACTGGATGTGCGTATAAGGAATTTACGTCATGCAAACCAATTGAGTTTAATGGCAAAGGAGGTGCATTGGCATATACACGATGGGTCGAGAAGATGGAGTCAGTGATTGACATCAGTAACTGTGCAATCCACCAAAGAGTGAAATATTCTGCATGCTTGCTATCAGAAAAGGCATTGACATGGTGGAACATGCAGATTCAAGCAAGGACTAGAGAAGCAGCTGTAGGCATGACATGGGACGACTTTAAAGGACTACTGAAGGAAGAATACTGCCCAGTTAATGAAATGCAAAAACTAGAAGACGAGTTTTGGCATCACTCTATGGTAGGGGCTGGTCATGCAACCTACACAGATCGGTTTCATGAACTAGCAAAACTAGTTCCTCATCTGGTTACCCCTGAATCCAAGAGGATTGAGAGGTACATCTATGGCCTTGTTCCCGAAATTCGTGGGATGGTGAAAACAACCGAACCTCCCACAATTCAAAGTGCAATACTAAGAGCAGGGACCCTAACAGATGAGATGGTTAGGAATGAAACTTTGAAGATTAGTGATAAAAGGAAGGGAGCAGGTGAATCAAGCGAGCAAAAGGGTACAATGGTTGATAATAAGAGAGTAAGAGGATTTGCAGCAACAGTTTATGATCAGAAAAAGTATGAGGGTCCACATCCTAAGTGTACTAAATGCACTTATCATCATCAAAGGTCTGAACCATGCCCTGTGTGTTATAATTGCAAGAAGTCTGGCCACTTTGCAAGTCAGTGTAAATCAATTACAAGGCAGGCGAATGCGGACAATATAGGAAACAACCAAAAGACATGCCATGAGTGCAACAGCCCAAACCACTTCCGAAATACTTGTCCTAAGTTGAATAGGGCACAGGGACAAGTACTGGATAACCCGACTCTAGCAGTAATGCTTGAAGCAAATAACCCAAAGCGTGAATACAATGATAGTCCACCTCGGGGTCGAGCATACTATTTGGGTGCTAAGGAAGCCCGCACTGCGTAACGGGTACGTACTTTATCCTACCATATTATTCTATCCTAGTTCAAAAACTTAGCTTTATTATGCCGCTATTAAGATAAGAGACCTAGACACACTAAACTTCGGGACGAAGTTTCCTGAAGGGGTAGAGACTGTAACAATTCGCATTTTCAGATTAATTACTATTCCCGGAAAATTTTACTATTCACTTTTACTATTCACTTTTTACTATTCACTTTTTACTATTCATCTCAGAAATTTTTATTTCATATTCTCGTAAGTTAAACTATTTTAACAATAATCCGAGAGTTTGACGCTCGTCGGATCATTTCTGCAAAAATCACAAAGCCGTGTCCGAGATTTACTTTTAGGTTTAAACGTCCTTCCAGCATCCCGATATATCCATAAAACATTATAAACAATAGAAATATGATTTTCTATCATTTTATGACAATTCCAAAAGTTTTGGAATTTTACGTTTTTCAGTTCAGCGTTTTACGCGAATTACGCGTTTTAGACCCGTGTTTCCAGTTTTTAGCAGGGTTTTCGCACCCGATAGATCCTAACACTCATTTTATATTTTATTATGGACTATATTGACATGTTTAACAATAATTTCAAGTTTCATATTTTTACGATACCCGGTTTTACGTTTTGAGGCTTAATCATTTACGGTTAGCTTTTTACGGAGTCAAAATGCACAAACTAAGCAAGATAACACCGAGACTCATCATCTAGTCACCCTTATCACCTTTGAACCGCCATTTAGGGGGGGAGTCACCATTTTGGTGGCTTGATCTTGACCATTGATCTCTAGGATGTTTACAAGTGTCTAAATTAACCATGGTTACATTCTAACCCAATATATGGTTAACTATTTTTCTCATCCTATAAATAGCCAACTAATAACACATAGAAAACTTGCACCACACCTTCTTATAACCTTTAAGTCCTAAAACCTAAGGCACTTTTCTTATATTTTGTAAGAAAGTTAACTAGTTTTTGAAAGAAAACTAGTGTTTGATCTTCAATCTTGGAAATTTTCTAAGAAAAGTTGTTATAACTTTAAAGTCTCCAAAAAGACGTCGTTATAATCTTCAAATAGCTTTGGACTTCAAGAAGGCGTCGTTATAATCTTCAAATAACCTCGGTTTATCATAGGTTGCAAAGGAAGAAAGCTTATTCAATCAAAGTCCTAGTTCTTGTCCTAGTTTCCCTTTTCATTAAGGCCAAAAGTTGTAAGCAAACCCTAATATATTTTCTTGCTTAATTATCATTTACATGCTCTTTGTGTTCCTTTCATGCTATATATGTTCTTGTTATTGTGTTCATGATGTTTAAAAATGGATAAAACAAGTATTGGTATACATATGTTAACTTATGACGAGTAAACAAGCAAACTAGTGATTTTTATGGAGAACCACGACCAAAATAGTATAACTTTGATATTTGACACTTACTTACTGTTAAAGAGGACTTAACAAGGAAAACATAGCAATTTGAATCACCCAAAACGAGTACCCGAGTCAAAAGTTATGGCCATAAGAAGTTAGCGAAACCAAAACGGCAAAACTGCCTAAATAGCATTCTGATCAAATTTAGCTTTTGAAAGTCACCCTTCTGGTCCGATTCATCAAAAAGTTAAAACACGAAAGTTGTCCGGAACGACGTTTTCGTTCAGGAATAAAGAAGCTCGAGCCCTGAAAACGCTTTCCGAGTGAAAAATTTCTTCAAAATCTTAACAGCCCATTTTAGACCAAAGTCACTATATTATAGTTATCATTTACTAAGACCAAGAGGTCTAATGACCTAAAGCCAAGACCACAACCATGGCTAAAGCCAAGGTTGAGTCTCAAGACCATGGAAAAATGACCAAGGTCACGGCGAAGCCATGACTAAATGACCATATAAGCTTACTTAGGCGTAAACATGAAACAAGGAATTAGGCGATAACTTGAACAAACAATTTGGATCTACTTCACTTCAAAAGGAACCATGAGATATTACAAAGAGAAAATGGTCATATAAGACTTATGAAACTACCCCTAATAACAATCTTCATGTACTAATAAACTTTCCTAAGTTTATTCAAATATTGGACATATAACTTTTCGGATCAAAACTTATACATTTGTTATCAAATACTACAATAGTAGGGAGCCTCATGTGAGGAGTTCATTAAGTAAGCCGTCGAGATGAGTTGTGGATTTACGAGTTAAAGTGTCCTGGCTCCTCGAACGTTTACTCTATGACTTCTGAATTATGTCGGCCCGAACGGTAGTAAGAGATATACAACCTATACATGTTCCATAAACCATTTATATTCAAAGACTTACACTATATACTAAGTACTACATCATGAACATTATGCAAGACATATATAGGCAATTCTTCGTATTCTTAGACGTTACTCCAAACCTAAGTCGCAATGTTCTATTATAGGCTGCTCTTAGAGACTTTCACGATTCGACTACGACTTTGATTTCACATCACTTAAGCTTAAGGTGAGTCATAGCCCCTACTCTTTTCATACTTGTCATAACTCTTTGGGGGGAGACACATGCTCAACTACTTGTTTACTTGTGCAAATACTCAAAACGTCTATACTTGACTGTGTTATACTTGATTGCTTACATACATGACTGGGTTATACTTAATTGCGTTATTCTATTTATTGACTAGTAGTTGTCTTTGGGAATTGACTCCCAGTTGTCTTTGGGAAGTGGCTCCCAGTTGTCTTTGGGAATTGACTCCCAGTTGTCTTTGAT